>JAZDUH010000327.1:1856250-2547500 GCA_036419115.1 Scarus forsteni | reverse complement strand
TAGTAAAAAGCTACTATATATGTGTTACTGTTACAAAACTACTTATCTAAATAACTAGTTAAGAGATTACAACTTCTGGATGATATTGCATTTACAGAGGACTAACAGAGGAAACGTTTAATGACCTACTTATTCTTTGTCTAAGATGGGCTGCTATCATGTAGATATGGACATGCAATAACTGGAATAAAGAATGAGAGGGAAAGAAAGAACTGTTCTTTCAGCAACTAAAAGTATTTTGTTTATTTTGAGTCTGTGTTGGAGAGAGGTAAAAAATGTTGCTGTTGTTAACTCCATTTGAAACATGTAGATTAATTTTCGAAAGAAGGAAAAGTAATCAGTAACTAAATGTTAAAAAAAAAAGTTGCTGAAGTGATAAGAAAAGTAAAATTAATCAGTTTTTAAGTAGTGGTTGTTATTTCATGTACTACAATTTTGAGTAACCTGTCCCACACAGATAATAATGATTCATAAACACAGTTATTAAATGATTTATTGATGCAACAGTATAAAAAAAGTAAAGCACTTGTCAGCTATAATGTTTTAACCAATGATTTCAATGACATGTATAAACAGATGCAAATGCTTTATCTGTAACACATCTGTTAAACAGTTGTAAGTACCTGACTGTATTAATTTAATGTTATTTGCAGTGTGAAAAGATAAAGAGACAGAAGGGTCACTATAAACATTTATTATTGCAGTTCTACTTAAGTTACAGTGAATGTGTTATAAGTACAGGATGTCAGTGGGTCTGCAGACAGTATTAAATATGTATAAATCTGTTTAGCAGTAACTCAGGTCTATGGAAAGCAATTTGGGCAAATCATAGTGTTAAAGTATTATGTGTCTATAAATATTTGTAAAAAATGTTACTCCTTTCATTTTTTTCTAGGATGTTGGTTCCTGTTTTTCTCACTAAACTCATTTTCTATATTAATCATTGAGTTTTGCTATAAGCCAACAACAAAATCAAAAGATTCTTAAGAGCTTAATATTTTTTTGGTAACATATTAACACAAAATGTCTGCATGTTATGGAGTATTTTTATCAAACTGTTTTCATTTCCTCCAAGAAGTTTACCTTTTTAAGATAACCCATTTCTACATCCATATCCTCTTATATATCATTTGGTCTCTTGTCATCTCTCTTTGTAGCTCCAGCATGCTGTTCAGCTCGCTACAGCCTGGCATTTCTCTCCTCCTTTGGCTTCTTTGTGGTCTACTCCTTGCGGGTAAACCTGAGTGTGGCCATGGTGGACATGCTCAACACTACCCACTCATCCAGCACCAACCACAGCATGTCAGTTTGTTCTGGTCAGGACACCCCTGCTCGACTCAAATCCAACCATACGGTGAGATAATGTGAATTTATTGGAACAGTAACCAGAGTTCACTGATGATATATTTTATAATGTTTTGTCATTTTCTGTCTCTAAAGATTCAATCACTTTTGTGAAGATTTTAAAAACCAAAGAGACAATAGGTCTGCAATTTAGAAGCTGCTCCAAAGTCAATTTTATTGAGGGTTATCACCACAGAGGTAACATTTAGGTCTTTGCCCAGCATCAGACTTGACCAACTGAAAACACACATCTCCATTTTTACAACCTGAGGGGTCATCTGACCCATCACTGGACCACTGGGATTATGCAAGTGGGAAATATAGTAATAGCAATTAAGAATTTATACTGGTAATTTTCTAAAGAAACAACATAGACAATATGAGAACAGTATTCAGAATATATACAAGGGTATACAGTGCCCAACAAGTGTATTTGACCATCTGTCAGAAAAAATCTCCACCTCCACTGCAGGATTGCTTTACCAGTTTAATGCAACAGCATCTGAAAATTGAAACATAATGTGAAAATGTGGTAAATATGCAGCCACAGGGCTACCACAGTCATAATTTCAAACATTAGATCTGGTTTCAGAAATCTTTGTTTTTAAGGGCCTAGAGGAATTTACCTTCACTACCAATATAAAATAAGATGTCTAACATGTGTTTTTTTTAAGTGATTAGGCAAAGTTTGTTTGACTATTTTTGATTTCTTTTAAGAGATTTCCAAGCTGTAGGTGGCTTTAGAGATGCCTTATTTCAATATGGTCAAAGCAAGTGTTCAGTCCACATTTCAGATCACCAAAGTCAGTAAGAGGCTTCAGAATAAATATCCCCTGAGGAAGTAATTCAAAATACTGAAGCCATTTTCTTCTTTTAGAAAAAAAATACTAATCTGTTCAGATTATGTGGATCAGGAGACTGTGGTTAGCAGTCAACAGTTTATTAATCTCAGACAAAATTAACTGCTGACAGTCAGCTTTACAGACTCGTGCATAATAGTTCAGTAGTGCTCAAATAATAAGTGCAAAGTGTCACATGTCCACTTTGGTTTTATGATGTCAGATGGTAAATCAGCACATTAACTGCTTAGGGAAAAAATACAGCCAAATAAAGCAAGTGTACATAATTTTATTGATATGTGTAATATTTAAGTGCATCATACGTTGGATTTTAACCAGTGTCTTAGTATTTTTAAAGGCAAATGAAATGCACATTGACTCTCATATTACTGCTGTATCCCTCCTCTCACAGGCCAAAGTTTACAACTGGGACTCTGAGACACAGGGCTGGATCCTGGGCTCGTTCTTCTATGGCTACATCCTGACACAAGTACCTGGGGGCTACCTGGCCGGCCGCTTTGGTCCGAAGTGGCTGATGGGTTTTGGAATCCTGGGAACTGCAGTTTTCACGCTGCTAACCCCAGCAGCTGCTGACCTTGGGGCAGGTTACCTCATTGCAGTCAGGGTGCTGGAAGGAATAGGAGAGGTGAGACATTTTTATGAAAAGGTTATTCTGAACAACAATAATAAAGCATGTTTAAAAAAAAAGTTTGTTGTCTTGGAGAAATATAAAACTTTACTACAGCGCCTCTCTTGTTGACTGTCTTTTGTTTGTCTTCAGGGAGTCACTTTCCCTGCAATGTACACTATGTGGGCAGCATGGGCTCCACCGCTGGAGAGAAGCAGGCTGCTCACTATTTCATACATTGGTAAGTCAAGACAATATTTATTTAAACAGTAATCAATATGTAACCGTGAAAGTGTTCAAGCGTGATGAGATTTACAGAAGAAAGAGATCAAACATGTACTTCACAAGTACAGGCAAAGGCCCCATTCAATGAATATAAAGAAAAAAAAAGATTGAACAAACAGCTTTCTATTAATCATAATAAAGATTTGATCATTTTAATTTCATGTCACACTGTTACACTAACTCAGCTTGAGAGTACAGCTAAGCTCTGCATCCAGTGAGCTTGTAAAGTCATACCCCTTTTCCAAATAAAGACAAGAGAACTGTATTTGTATAGCACTTTTAAAAACAGTGGTTAACAAGTGCTTTGACAAACATTCAGCCACACACAGAAGACAGAGCAGCCTTCCTCAGACAAACGGTGCTCATGGAATGGAGAAAATGTAATGCCATGTGAGGAAAATCAAAAACCCGAAAAGTAGGCACAAGCCCAGGAGAACAACGCAGCCCTAAAAACTCCAGACTCACAAATCAAAGCCTTTTTCAATGGCATAATAAGTATGACATTGAAACAATACCTGAACTTCCTTGCTGAGTGCATAACACTGCTGTCTTTGGGTGTGAGTTTGGAGGAAAGACTCGTCCCTACATAGCTTTGGTCATGCCTTAAGTTCATTAGCAGCTCACTCTCTGGACACACATTAGTGGTCTTCCCTGAGTTTAGGAAGAAATATATTAAAGGAGTAAAATACTATGTAAAACCGATGAATCCAGAAAAAAAATGTACATTTATTTCAGTGTTTTTTAACCTCAAACATCATGTTTTGATAAGTGTCATTGAAATTGAAACATGACTACTTGTCCGTCTCTCACGTAGTCTGTGAAATGCTTTGATCATTGAGGAATATACACTTATACATATATAGAGATTGAATCAGATGCTCAGGTCTTGAGTCCCCTCAACTTATAACATGTTTTTGAGTGTTTGACTAATCCCATGTTTTGCACATCATCGTCTGTCAGGTCATTTTAATTGCTAAAAAAACTGTATTGGACTGTACGACTTGATTTAGTCACAATTCTCAAGCTAAGCTCTGTACATCCAGAAGCTGTAAGAAAAATTGTCTGTCTCCTTCTCTTTCATCTCAGGAGCTCAGCTGGGGACGGTTATAGCTCTCCCTCTGTCTGGTGAAATCTGCTTCTACCTGGACTGGACCTACGTCTTCTACTTGTTTGGTAAAATAACCGAGGTGTTGCTTTTGGGAGTGGGGGTAGTTTGTTATCCATGGCTCTCTTAGTTACAAGGTTTTAACAAAGAAATCCTCTTTGTGAAAGTTAATCAGATTTTTGGATTTTAGCAGCAACTTTGTGGTGAAATACTCCAGAAGTTAAAGAGTTCTGGCGTTTGATCAGATGAATATGTTTTATGTTTTTAAATGATGTACTTTCATTTCTAAATGACTCTAAAGGGTTGATGAGCTTCATCTGACATCTGCTTACCCTACAGTCTACAGTAATGCCAACCCTCATGTAGTTTGTTTCTCTATGCTTGTAAATGTATATTTGAACTTTACTTACAATTTTCATAAATTAAATGCCTCTATTAACTTGTAATTCATTAGAGTAACTAGAAAAGCACTCAGAGAGCACAGACCTCTGCCAGCGCCACAGTCCTCAACCATATTGGGATTTTCACCATAAGTATTAGTCCTACCTTAATTTCATCTAAAGTTTTAGATTCATTGATCATGAAAACATACCATAAGCAAATGGAATCATAATGATGTCTATTTTAGCTTACTAGTTATTCTCAAAAATCAAATTTTTCGTCATGGCGGTTTTCTTCTGGATCTAGCTCTAAAGTTTTTGAAGATACGACAAATCCGGTTGAATACTCCAGATTCCACAATATCCTGACTATATTTTGGCATTTGTTTGCCTTTATTTGTTAGCTTGCTATGACGAAAATTCCAAGGATATCTACATTTTTCTTGTTCTGTCTCAGAGAATCTGGAAACAGATCAGTCTCTGATATCTTTTAGAACCTGCTGAAAACCTGTCCTGTATTTTTTTCTACTGTATCTCGCAATATTAAGGAATCCTTAAAAAAAATCCTGGATCCAGGCGGTGATCTGGAGCACTCCCTAAATCTAATCATTTGTTCTTTGTCCCAATCTGGATATTTCCTGAAAAAATGTCATCAAAATCCATCCATAGCTTTTTGAGTTATGTTGTTAACAGAGAAACAAACAAACAAACAAAAAAAAACAAACGCTGGCAAAAACACAACCTCCTTGACGGAGATAATAATGAATTACAAGTTAATAACAGGATTAAGTTCACATATCTCCATATCTGGCCCAACTCACATTTAAATATGACATTGACAATCTTGTGGTAAACTAAGAAAAAACTAATTTCCTTTACAGAAACAAAACAAACATCCTGATGCTAGTTGAGTCTGTATTGGATCTGTTTTAGATTGAGTTGATATTATTTATAGAAACACCCCTGCCCTAACTCTTAAAACTCTGGATTCAATAAAAAACTCAGTGCTCAGATTTATTACTGGTTATGGCTACTCCACACATCACCAGTGGGCTGGAAATCTCTGAGTAATACATAACAGGCATTGTTTTTATTATTTATTTATGAAATTATCACAGAAAAACACTACATTTAGAAAACAGCATTTACCATCTCTTCTGCTTTCACCTGGAACACTTTACAACAAACATTTAAACTGCAAATACCTGTGCCTTTGGGTCAATTCAGACCTGTGATATTGAACTATTCTGTCTTTGAATGAAACTGTTTGTAAATGTGTTTGACCTTTACTTTGAATTTTTAAACTCAATGCATATTTATTTCATTTTTTACCCTCGACATCATTGAAAACAAGGCCCCAAATGAGCCTTTTAGATTAAATAAAGGTTGAATCAATAAATTCAAAACCAGAAACTTGACACATTTTAAGGTTTAATTTTCTTTAGACCTTGCCATTATTCTTACATTAACATATATTCAAACATAAATTCAGTGTTCACAGATGAAGATGAATGAGCTCAACATAATCCCTCATGAAGCTGCTGCCGTACATGCTAGTATTAGCATGTTTACTGACCCTAAGTGGCCTCCGCAGTATCAAGAAAGTGTTTACTTCATCCAATTATACATCACGGGTCTCCTTTTAAGTTTCAGACGTGTCCACCGTCTGTTCTTTTGTTCCTCTTTGTTTCAGTGGAAATGATGATCCAATAAGCTAAAAAAAGTGCTTACATGTAGAAACGCTGCAGAAGTTCCACTTTAAAACTCTGCTGCTGCCAGTTACTGAACCCCATGACAAAATTACTGCACAGATGACAGCTGCTGGATTTGATTAGAAAGCCTTTTCTTTTGCTAAATATTGTGGACTGAAAAATTGAAATGAAGCCTGAATAAGGCTTAAAGCTTAACTAATATGTCCCCTGTTTACATATACAGTCTAGAAAATCTAAAAATGTCAGCTTCCTTTCTCTAGACTCTCCAATTTGTGGCTCAGTGCTCTTCCCATCCCTCCATTGTCCACATGGTGAAATAAGTGTTTGATTCCTGTGTGTGTGTTCAGGTGCCATTGGTCTGGTGTGGTTTGTCCTGTGGGCCTTCCTCATCTTCGACAGTCCAAACACTCACCCTCGGATATCAGAAAGGGAGAAAAATTACATCATGGCCTCACTCAAACATGAGGTAACATTATGTTATATTGATATGTTAACAGTGTTCATCAGCGAGGATCAAGTCTCACCTGCTTTGTTAGATATTTTTTTATGAAGAGGAAGTGAAAGACAGGAATGGGCAACTTTGGTTAACAAGAGGGCCACATTCATTCATTCATTCTGCCAGAGGGCCAAATTTTACAAATCCTAGGGCACAATCTATAAGATAATGATAACAGAAAAAAATTCTTATACTTAAAACCAAATTCATATCTTCAGACTCCAAACCAAGTAGTTTAAGTTCAACAGGCTGAAAACAACTTAAGGCGAATCAAAGCTGTTTTTTTAAGTGAAGTGAACTACATACAGAAATACAATAACAGAAATATAAAGAATATTTGACTTACTTAAGATTTTGTTTTGTTTCTACAAATGCACAAAGTCAGCTTTATAATAGCGTTTCACTGTTAGTTATATGTGTTAATTTCTTTTTAAGAACAAAAATGTAGGCTGTTGTTCTTGTGCATGATATTTAACTTGCAAATCAGTGATAAATTACCTCACAGCAGATTTTGTATGATTATTGTTCATTAATAATTGACATTCATTGGCACTGATTATGAGAGTGCGCCCCATTGAGCCAATTGTCCTTTGTCTAAATTATAATCAGTCATATGTGTGAAACATCGTTTCAGTGGGACTTACACTAAAGATTTACTGCAGGTGCTGCTATGAAATGATGAAATGATCTTTTTCAAATTTTGGAACTGTTCAAGAAAGAAAGAAATATTCATATTTACTGAAAAGCAATAGAAAACCAAGAGTGTTGACATTCTGGGTTATTTCTCCCGTCCCCTGTAGTGGTTATATTTTATTTATCCATCTTAAAATGATGTGGAGTTTTTGGCTCCACGGCTCAGAGAGCAGCAGAGTTCTCAAAGTAGAGTTAGGTTCAGCAAAGTTATCAGATGCTGCTGTTATGTAATCCCAGAGTATTGCAGTATTTTATTCTTATCTTTTTGACACAGCTGCTCGGTTCCTACACTTCCTTTTACTCTGAAGCTTTAATGACTTTCAGAGCAGTGCAGCCTTTTTTAGAGATGAGGAACAGAAATCCAAGATTAACCATTTCTATCTTCTGATGTGTTTTTACCTGGAACTGTTGTGTTCACCATAAATAGTATGTAGAAATGTGTTTGTAGGGATGTGGTCCCAAAGCATTGTCTAGTAAACATTGTCTAACCCTTATTCTAAAATGTGTTCAATTAAAAATTCTGCTGGTATAAAATGATTAATTTTTCTACATTCTAATGCATTTCATGCAAAGTAACAGATTTCAGCAGCTCATAAAAATGAAGAAGCTGCTTTTATGTAAGAAGAGTGCAGAGAGGGTAACTGTGTACAGAGTATAGTCGTAATTTGGATTCTTTCTGTAACTGATATCTCACGATAACCCTGTTATATATTTCCCCCCCCTGGTGCGCTCAGCTGTCCACCTCAAAAGGTATTATTCCATGGAAAGCCATAGTGACATCTGGGCCATTGTGGGCAATTGTCGTGGCTCACTTCTCTTACAACTGGACCTTCTACACCCTCCTCACCCTGCTGCCCACCTACATGAATGACATCCTGGGCTTCAGCATACAGCAGGTGAGGTTAACATCACAAACATGCAGTCTGTGTGGTGCACCAAGTTCTATGAGAACTTTTTATTTAATTTTTTTTCTATGTTGAAAGCTTAAGTTAAAAGTCATGATCCAGTTTTCAGTAAAGTATAGATATACAGTACAGGCCAAAAGTTTGGACACACCTTCTCATTCATTGCATTTTCTTTATTTTCACCACTATTTACATTGTAGATTCTCACTGAAGGTATCAAAACTATGAATGAACAGAATTATGTACTTAACAAAAAAGTGTGAAATAAATGAAAACATGTCTTATATTCTAGTTTCTTCTAAGTATCCACCCTTTGCTCTGATTAATGCTTTGCAGACTTTTGGCATTCTCTTTATGAGCTTCAAGAGGTAGTAACCTGAAATGGTTTTCACTTCTCAGGTGTAGGGATGGGTACCTTTCACATTTGAACCGATACCATACTGATGCCCGGTACCTGGGAATTGGTATCGGCACTCAATGGTACCAATTTTCGGTACTTCTGCATGTGTTTATGGGGTATTAAATATTAATTTGTTTAATATTAAGATTTCAAATTTTTTCAATGTAAATTTATTTCTCAATATATAAAATTTGACAGATATATATCAAAACAACATTCAACTGTTTGTATTGTAACATTGCAGTTGTTCCAAAAATTTCTTCAACATGAAAACCAGTCCACTCCCTCGCAGTCACAAGGATGCGTTTAGGTACCTAACATGGCACCTTTTGATTTTACGTGAATCGGTACTCGGTTTTATCTACAAAGTTCGGTCGGTACCTCTTAAAGTACCGAATTCGGTACCCATCCCTACTCAGGTGTGCCTTTCCAGGGTTAATTAATGGACTTTCTTGCCTTTTTAATGGGGTGGGAACCATCATTTGTGTTGTTCAGAAGTCAGGCTGATGCACAGCCGACAGCCCTATTAGACACTTTTAAAATTAATATTATGGCAAGAACCAATCAGCTAAGTTAAGAGAAACAAGTGGCCATCATTACTTCAGTAAGAATCTACAATGAGTGATAAAAATAAAGAAAACGCATTGAATGAGAAGGTGTGTCCAAACTTTTGGCCTCTACTGTATCTGTTGTACATATTATAGTAAGATAGGTGAAAGTTTGTCCAACAGATTAAAAAAAATGAAATGTTTTAACTTAATGTTCTTATGAGGGGCTGTTGTCTGTCTGTCCACTACAGAACGGGTTTCTGTCAGCTCTTCCTTATCTGGGCTGTGCTGTGTTAGCTGTACTAAGTGGTCAGTTGGCTGATTATCTTCGGGAAACCGTCCTCATCCGCACCGTCATCGTCCGTAAAGCTTTCTCACTTGTTGGTAAGGAGCAGTGTTAACTTCTCTCTCATGTGGATTAATTAAAGATCTAAGAAGATTGCTTAAATGTACTTGAGCTGTACTTCTAGATGTTTTACCTGATGAGTGTTTCCTCTGCAGGAATGATTGGGCCAGCCCTGTTCTTGGTTGCAGCCGGATACACAGGATGCAACTACACTCTGGCTGTGACCTTCCTCACCATCTCCTCCTCTCTGGGCGGAGTTTCAGCCTCTGGGTTTAACATCAACCACCTTGACATTGCGCCTTCGTAAGGATTACTCAGTTCTTTTTTTATCTTCATCAGTGTCTCTCAGCTGGACTAGCTTGAGGATACGCTGTCACTTCCTCAGTAAGAAACTGCAGCTCAAATGTCAGACAAACCTCAGCCACCAAAATGTCAAATGGTGCATCAGACGCTCCTAGCTGCTGTGCACTTTATTCAACTCAGTGTTTGCAGGTGATGTTTTTTTTAACTAGGGAAGTGAGGTATTATTGGAATGATATGGCGTTTGATATAATTGCCTTAAAAGTTGATTTTTAGCTTCAGCAGATACTGCATTTTTACATATTTTGCCTGAAAAAAAGGCCTCATATATCCCCTATACTGGCTGTAATATTGGCAGAATTTACAAATGCACCTGATGGATTTAACTCATCACAACTTCTGTAAATCAAAAGTATCATTTCTAAAAGAACAAAACTATGACTGGGGACTAGAGAGGCATAATACTTGATTTTTGTCAGTGTGGGATGTGCCTTTATTTCCCAACTCTGTTTCACCAATACTGATGTTCATAGCCATATTGTCAAAAGCACAAAGTCTCCATTTAACTAAATTGACCTGCTCCTTTTATGGTGGCACTCAATTTGGGTTGGAAACAAATTAGAAACAAGAAAAACAACATTTTGTTCCTTAATAATGGCAAATTGGATTGATAAAAGTGGACATTCAGTGATAATGAGGAAAACCATTATGGCTATTACGTACAATATATGGGATATACTTTATATAGCTAATTTGTACAACTATAAATATAAGCAAAACCTGCTGATGCTGATATTGTTACAATAGTGTGCCTCCCTACCTTAAACACCAATGTTCTCCTCTCATGGATGTACATGTGTGTCATATTGTAGAGATGTAAAATCAAAAAGCTTGTGTTGCAGCTCCACATAGTGGTCAGTGCCTGCTGACACTTCGTTCCTCCAGCCCTCTGCTAGGGATGGGAATCGAAAGCCAATTCCAGTTGAGAATCGTTAACAACTTTATCAAAGAATCGATATCATTAATCTTTTTGCTAATCAATTCCCTTATCAATTCCTTCCACTGACAGGGTTCAGAAGCATCAGAATTGTGGCTTAATTTTCATTGCACCTACTACACAACCTTTAGTGAGTGGAAACACCAGCAACTTGCAGAAGCAGTTATCTATGCTGTGACATGTGTTTTACATTGTTGCCGCTGAAAATCAGGCCAACATTTGCCCACACGCAATATCTGCAGGATTCGATAAGGGAATCGTTAAAGAATTGGATGGATTAGCAGGATCGTTAACAGCATGGGTATTGATAAAATCTTATCAATTCCCATCCCTACCCTCTGCTCTGGTCATGTGACTGAAAGCTACTGATATGCATTTTAAATGAATATGTGCTTGTTTAAATGGAGGGGATTGAAAGTATGTTAAGCTAATCTATCAACATTAATGAACATCATCATGATATAAAGTAAATGACTGATCATTTGTCTATGTTCTACAGTAAAAAGATGATGTCAAAGCAGTTCAATGACATGCATTTTCAACAGAGAACTTTATGTTTGCTCTCATAAGTCAATGCACTTTTGTTTGTAGGTACGCTGGTATTCTCCTTGGAATCACCAACACCTTTGCCACCATTCCTGGCATGGTGGGACCGGTCATCGCAAGGGCTCTCACCAAAAATGTAAGAAACTCCTGAACATATTTATGAAAATGTTACATCATTTAGAGCTTAAAATTTAACCGCACAGAAACTTTAGGACATCGCAAAGGTCAACACACAATCTTTGTTTGCACTTTGAGTTATTGCAGCCAAAGCTGCGCTTTATCATCTTGTGCAAACATTGAGCCATGAGCAGCACATCATCTTTGTCATGGTTTTTTGCAGTGTGATGCGGCTCTTTGCATACTCAGGGAGGTCACTCAGGGTAACAAGTTCCCTGCTCTAACAGATGGTGTCTTCAGCTCGATGCTCTATTTAATGTCTAATGGGTTTAGGAAGAGCAGGATTAGTAGGTTCACATTTGTCCATTAGGGGGCGTTATTGGACCTCAATTAAGATGTGACTAACTCAGTCTTTAGTGGTATCCTGTCCTGCATATTAACTTTAACATATATTTATTTTCTCTTAGACAAGAACAACAGTAAAGCTCATAATATTATAGGCACGAGTCCATGCACAGACTGCTGTTGTAGTGACTCAGATAAGAGTTATGTGGTCAGTTTAGTGCCTTTGTTTATTAGTCCAAAAAAGTCACATAATTAAGATCTTGAATAACAGCATCAGGAGCAGGTAGATAAGTTACTATCAACTTGTACACATCACTTTACTGAAAACAATAAGTGTAACAAGAAACCTTAATTAATAGAATTAAAGAAACTCACAGTTATGATAAGAGAGGGTTTTGCTCAGAGGCATTGTCAGTTTGATCTCAGATACTTACCTGTATATGTTATTTTTTATATCTAAGTTTTGAACAAGTTCATTTCATGTCGTAACTATCTAACTCTCCAGAAAAGTCAGTGCTTGAATACAGAATTATGTAATGAAGAAAGCCAAAAATAAACCAGATAGATATCCTGTGATTTCTAAGAATAGTTTGAATATATTTTTGAATGTTTTTTTTTTTTGCTTCAAGGTTGCTGAAGCATGTTTTTATGCTCAAGGATAAAAACAAATCTTATTTTTCTTTCCTTACCCTAATACACTTTTTAAAGCTTGGCATGGGTGCTTGAACATGCTTTAACACTGTATTCCAGTGTCTGCCTGAGCAAATGTCAACAGATTGCAATGAATTTCATGCAAACGTTCATGCAGGAAATTATCATAAACTCATATATACATTCATGATAAATAAAAAGGCAGTAATACTCATGTACTTTTGTATAAAGTCTGACTGTCTCAGCTCATTAATGTATTAACTAAGGTGTTTCAGTCGCCATGAATCATAAGAGAATCAGGATGTCCATGATATTCAACAGTATTAAAGACAAATCAGTGCTTTGCTTTATCTGAGGGTCCTGAAAATGATAACGTCAGTAAGAAGTCATGCTGAAATAATCCTGGAGTGTATACGTTTCCAGTAATGTTGAGGAAACAGCTGGTAAAGACTGAAAAGCTTAGGTCTAAGCAGCTGTTTATGAAGAAGGTCATGCATGAAATACTGTTTATACATGTGTACTACTCAAAACGCGTCATGAGGACATGTGAATTCATTCTTACTTAATGTATGAATTTACATGTATACTTGACAATAACTGGACCCTATGCTAACTCTTTGCTGTTTTATGGACATAGTTTGCTAGGATGTTAAATCTACTTTAGATGTGACATGTAGAAATGCTAAATTTTGATTTGTTTCTTGAATTATGGTTATAAGTACATATCAATTTGTACAAAGTCAATTCAAAACTGTAAAACAGGTGAATCATACCAGATTCCCTGTCTTAAAAATTATTGATTTAAAAATTTGAATTCATTAAGTGTCATGAAAGTCTTTTTTTTACATAACAGAGGTCTTAAGTGTTTGAAAGCACCTTGAATAAGATTGATCTGTCTAAATATGCAGTCATACAATTTTTGTGTTTGAAATTTAATACCTTAATGTTTGTACTGGATGTTTAAGACTAGAAAGAAATGTATCAATCCAGTCATACAAACTGAGAATTAGTAATTCTTTTTTCATTTTTATTGCATTCACTGATGCAATATTATGGCTTTGGTGTGAACAGCCAGATACGTTGAGGTATAAAAATATGTTCCTTTTTTTTCTCAGTTAAGGTGTTGTAAAGGTAACAAGTCCTAGATTTTTTTTTCCTTGCATTTGAACCTGGAGCCATAGAGATCATGTATTTTTACTAACTAAGTTTTTCTTTTAGAACACCATAGCAGAATGGCAGGCCGTCTTCTACATCGCCGCTGCTATCAACTTATTTGGAGCAACAGTCTACACCTTATTCGGTCGAGGGATGGTGCAGCCCTGGGCAGTCCACTCAGCCTCTCATGGAGACTGAGGCACAGACTCTGTTTAAAAACTCACGTTGGTCAGGTGGATAAGTCTCAATCATTGACTTATTCAGCAGGTTCCTTTGTTAAGGGATGTGAGTAAAAAGCCATATTACACTCTTATTGTTCCTTACTGGGACTTTGGGTGTTGATGTACAACTAAACAAATCAAGAGGACTGCAGTTTTAAAAAAGTGAATATTTATCAGACCCAAATTAATGACTGAGAACATTAAACAAGACGAGCTGTTTATCCAAAGATGTTTTATGGAGAGATGCTCTGGTGGAAGTATCGGCATCTTTGCACCGCAGTGATGAGTCCGTATAGTTGGATTTGAATTATAAAGCATTTAACACTTCTGGTTCCATTGCTGTAAAGTCTGTGGTATTTTTTTAACAATTTATTTTGATCAGATTCTCAAAAAAAGTAAACAGGCTTCAGAGATAAAGACTTGCTCTCAAATATAGAAATGCATCACTTGAATTTTTTAAGATTTTGATAATCTTGCAAAGATCAATCAATGATAACTGGACCACAGGTGTTGGGGACATTATAGATCATCATGCAGAACATGTTTACTCATAGTCTGTAGTTCGTTCAAAGCCACACATCAGCTTTTTGCTCTGGAAAATTACATCTATTCTCCACACAATATGAAAGTCGTGCTAATTTGTGAGAAATTCCTCAGGACAACAGATTAAACTAGCTACTATGCTAATTGTAGCATATTTACGCTGATATTAAGTGCTGATATGTTGATTAATATACACTGCCTTAATTTAATAAAAACAAAAAATAAATATCCATCCATCATCTATACCGCTTATCCCTTTTGGTGTAGTGGGTCTATCCCAGCTGACTGCAGCACCATATAGAGAGACAGACTACCATTCACCCTTATACTCACACCTAGGGCAAATTTAGAGTCACCAGTCAACCTAGTGAGCATGTTTTTGGTCTGTGGGAGGAAGCCTGAGTGCCCGGAGAGAACCTACACATGCACGGGGAAAACATGCAAACTCCACACAGAAAGACCCCAACTGACACGGTTGAGCCAGCAACTTCTTGCTTTGACTCAAGTCTTCTACTTGCTGCAACACCCAATAAATATCATGTAGAAAAAAACCCTGCAAGGGTTAGAACTTGTTCCCCCATGAAGCTTATTTTCTGCAACGTTTAAAATAAAATAAAAAACTTGTACAGACTTTTTATCAATGGAACCAGTTTAGTGCCGACTTTTGGACTGGCCTACAATAATGCATCATTCCTGCAGCACTCTCTTGGAGGAACAAGAGTGTACACAGTTAGCTTATAAAGCTAAAGGCCTTCTGGTTTGGCAGCATGAACACCATGATTAATCATAAGCTGTGAATGTCCGTTTCTCTTGTTAGTTTTCCTCTGCTTTTCAGATTTGCCACCAGGCTCTGTTGCTTCTTCTTTGTCTCTGGAGCACTTTGCTTCACCTTTTTCTGTCATTATACCATCGAACTCTTGCGATATCCTGATGGTACTTTTTGCAAAAAGTTTGTTTTGTTATGTCTAGAACTTTGGGAAATTCTGGTAGAATACACAGCTTGCTAGATTGTAACTAAACAGACTGCCAATATGTGTAGCCTTGAAACTTAATTTTGACAAACACTTTAAAGTCTATAATGTCACGTTATTGTGACAGCACAGCACGCACAAACACTTGTCAAAAAGTGAAGCCTCCGAAAGATTTTAAAGCTCTTTTTTTTCACGATTGAAAGTGGACCATTTTTTGATATTGTGCACTTAAAGAGATTTTTATGTGTCACAAACATGATAACTATATGTACTGTCCTCTTAAATGATGTACACAAGACCTCCTGTTTTTTTGGCAGCAGCCCAGAACTTTTGTATACCAAAGCCTGTTTTAGGGAAGAGGTTGAAGAAACTCCAAAACTGACTCTGTTGACTCAGATGGAAAACTTTAAATTTGTATTAATTAATGAATGAGGATTCATTCAATTAATATTTCATAACATAAATACTGGTAAGGTCTAACTCCATTTGAGGTAATTTGGCAACATCATTTATTCATCCCTACAAAGAGATATGTTTTGACACAAATAGACACTATGCTTTCTGTAGTGTGTTAGTCTGTAGGCTGGCTTGTTTAATGGTCAGTTATTTTACTCTTTTCAACAGGTTTACACTGGTCCCAGATGTCCCCAGGACAAATTTTTAAGTTTCTTGCCAGTAAATCCACTTATATGTTGGATTTTGCCCTGCTTATGTACCCATTTGTTTCAGCCCTGCTCAGAACAGGCTAGCGTAATGTAAATCCTTATGAGTCATTGGCTCTCTCAATAAGCTTCCCATTCCTGTGCTCTAATGTTTACTGCAGCTGCACAGACATGCCAAGGCACACTCCTTCATGTGGAGCTGGCTGTGAGCTAAACAAATGTCTAGCTTAGGGGGAGTCTCCCACTAAGGGAGGTGGCATGTGCCCTGATGACATCATTTTGTGGGGAAACATTAAAAATGTGTTTGAGTGCATCGGTGGAGCAAGCAGTAGCAGGAGAAGAGGGATTATTCTCATTTTAGAGTGGTATGTAGATGGGAAATGGGCACATTTTTCTAATAAAAATCATTAAAAAGTGTATCTTTTGTTTTATGTGCCCATTAGAGCAATGGATTTTTTTTTTTAGAAAACTGGTGACTAACACACAAAGAATTCAGACTGAATTCTTTGAAAGCATAAAATTAAACTGTATTCTGTCTGTTAAAGGTAGAAGACTAAAAAACACAGCAGGGTTCGCTGAAGAAAACCTGCTCTTGTCCAGGTTAGCTCCACAGACTCTGTTACCATTGACCTACCAGTTTGAGTTACCTCTCTGAAATGGGCTTAAGTTAGACATCTTTCTTGAGTCTAAATAAGCTCCCTCTCTGAAATGGTAAACTCAGAGTTTCAGGACTCAGAGTTTAAACTAAACCATCTTTATGAAACAGGCCTCTTAAGCATGTGTGGATATATTTTAGTTTGAAACACAAAGATTATCAAAAGTGTGAAAGTGAAAAGTGTACTCAACAAAAATTTAAACGCACAAACTTAAAGGTTAAGTCAAACTTACATTTCCCTTAACATGCCCAAACATATTATTTATCTGTGTACAGAGTGCTTTGCTTTGCTCAAATCAAGTGCCACAGACGATGTGAAACATGGGGGCTCGTGCCACTGGCAAGATAAGTGCTGGAATGCCAGTTACAGCAATTGCAGCACATTTTCATTCTGTCCATTCATTCACACTGTTTGGTGCATTTATATTTTTGTTGAATGTACTTTAAGATATTCCTGGTGGCAAAGAATTTGCACTGTTGATTCTCAGGTATCTTATGTCTCACAATAACGGACAAAGTGTTTATTTACTTTCAACATATTCAGTGATTTGCATTATTGAGGGTTGTGTTCTCAAAGTTAAGTGTCATCAAAAACATATTCCTTTTTTAGAGTTATATACGGCATATTAATGCTATACTGTGTTTAAAAGTTTAGCTTTTTTAATCTTGGCTGGTCTAATGGATCAGGTGTTTTATTCCTTACATTCTTTTTGTTCAGAATATTATTCTGTATATGTCTGAGTCCAGAGGGGGAATCAAAAACAATCCACAGGAAAATCATCTTTGTCTTGGATTTTAGCCTCTGTCAACAAGATGCATCATCATCTTCATCCTCCCATTTTCAGATGAAGTGCACTTGTGCCTTATGAAATCAGCTTGAACAGAGCAGATAATTATGAATTTAAAATACTGGTATTAAAGGGTCTCTTTTGTTACTGATTTTTATGATTCATGTTTACATTAGTGGTAATTGATGCAGGATAAAGGGACTTGATTGTGTTATGTATATGCACACTGTACTCTGAGGGTAACTGTAGTAAATCTTTGACTTGGAAATATTTCAATCATGTGACTTCCATCACTGTTTTGTATCACGGTTATAGCATCACATACAGCCATCTGATATGTTGTTTGGGTATTATAGTGCTACTACAAGTTAATGATTTACTGAAGGATTTTCCCCTTTTAAACTAATAAATAATCTCACAAATAAATGAAAATTGTTCAGTGGCCTTTCTTTCAAGCACAGCTTAAAGAGAATCAAAGTTTTTTCTTTTTTCCTTAGGCACATCTGAATGATATTTAATGTGTAATTCTGCAAAGGGACATAATAGAAGAAGATATGTTTGACCAAAAAAACATTATCTAACTGAAAAGTTATCTGTTACAGAATTTCTTGTGAAAAAAGCACAGAGTAGTTCCCATCAGCTCTGTATCCCATGGCATTTGGGGCACTGGCCAACAGACAGACGTACTCCAAAGACAAGGGCACGCAGGTTAATTTTAATCCATTAAAGAAGCGTCTGGAGAGGTTAGTGCTCCACCTGCTGCACGTGCTACTTTACTCACTCCCTACAAGTGATCAGAAGAATTTACATCAGCCTACTTTTACTCTCTGTGACACTTTAACCTTTATTTAGACCAATAAAGTAACCAGTAAGGCTTATCTTTCTCTCAAATTGCATCATTTTTTGCCTGAATGAATGAATGTGTTTGTAATTTGTAACTGAATTTATTTACTTTGTTAAAATGCTATGTAAGGGAGAGCGAACAGCAGACTACAAATTTTAAGGTTTTTTTTGTTTTAGTCTTTTACAGTGCTAAATGTTGACTTACTTGTGCCATCAGGCTCTTTTGAGTTTGAGGTTCTTGCATCTTACTACCCCGGTAGATATTTGTATAGATACACTGATGAGGTATAACATTAAGACCACCTGTATCTGAACCAGTATTAACCTCTTGAACAATTTGAGCAACAGTAGCTCACCTGTTGAATCAGACACTTCATTTGTGCATCAGTGAGCCTTGGCCGGCCATGACCCTGTCGCTGGTTCACCACTATTCCTTCTTTGGACCACTTTCACCAGCCATCACAATTCTCCTGCTTCTAACATCAACTTTGAGAAAAAAAAAGTTCTCTTGCTGCCTAATAAATCCCCCAACCAAACCTGCCAAGATGACAAGATCATGAGTGTTATTCATGCCACCTGTCATTGGTCATAATGCTATGCCCGATTGGTGTAAATAACAAAACCACTTTTTGAACAACTCAAACCACACTGTTATCTAATCTCTCCAAATCAGATTTAGGCCACTTTCATATGGACCCACGAAACAGGAGTCTGATAGAGGTCACATTTGATCAGAATCAAGCATAAGGCTTGCAAAGTCAATGCAGCTTAAGGTTCGGACATCCACTGTCTTGACATACAGTATTATTTGTGTCCTTCAGAAGTGGTCTGTCCTAAACTATTGTATGTCAATCCTACAAAAAAGTATACTCTGGAAGCATTGTGCATACAATCTAAGATTTATTGTGCTAAATGTGTTGTACCTTTAATGGTCTAAGAGCTTGACACTGTTGAACTACCCTTAAAATTTGGCACATATATGATTTCACCTAAGAAAGATATATTTTAGTACCATAAGGAACTTCCATCAGACATAGTTTGGGCAGCAAATCAGCACAGAGCTCATTATTATAGCCTCCCGTTAACCAAGCATTTCCAAAGGGGAGGGGAAAGAGCTGCATATAATCCCATAGGTATTTTTTTTACCTTTAAAAAAAAAATAAGTAAGAAGACACTCAAGGCATGATGTGAATGATCAAACACGCCAATATATGAGACATTTAAGTATTATTGAGAACAAATATTTATTTAATATAACAAGGTAGCGCTTTTGTGGTGCTCACTCCTTGTGAAGCACTTGTGCTAAGTAGGCTATGTGAAATATTTTTAAGGGATAGAAGTGTTTCACCTTTTTTAAACTCTTTTTTTGGTTTTTGCTATTGTTTTGTTGCTGTTATTTATTTGTTTTATAAGTTTCCAATGTTATTTTTAATTTTAGGCTATTAATATTAATATAGGCTGTTAATGTTCTTACGTTATTTAAAATGATTTTCTCTCTTTTTTTTCCTATTTTTGCGCTCATTAATTCTGTGTTCACTGTGAAGCACTTCGGACTGCATGTGTTCATGAATGACAAGTGTACCCATAAAACAATAACTTGAATATGTGAGATTTTAACTTTGTCCGATAATGGAAGCACCGCCTGTGTCCTATGCTAAACCCGGCTGGTCCCTGGTTGTGATGCTGTAGTCACAGCAGCGGGCGCGCGCAATTACGCAACACCCCCGCCTGCCCTGTGCGCTAAAACCGGATCAGCGTCTCTCCTCAGCCTCATCGGTCCTGCACCCAACCTGACACCGGCCAGCTCTCAGGTACGACACAGTCACCCGCTTGATACAATGCATTTCTGGATGTACCACTCTAAGATATAGATGTAGAAATGAGCGTGTTTAGGCTCCTGGCGCGGCTTTGGGAACATTGTTATGATGCAGAAAAGAGGGCAGGCGGCTGATAGTTTGATACGCATCCAGGCGTCAGTAAGCGGGCAGATGATAGAACATGGCGGAGAGGTGACATTTGCCTTAAATCCTTCAGACAGAGTTAATGCAGCGGCTGCAAACATGACCACGCACTCTGCTCCATTATCGTCTTTCTTTAGATGAGGGCGCACTGCGGCAGCTGCTGTGACGCTGTTTATGAAGAGTTTTAATACGTGCATGCAAATGTTTGAGTGTCCTGACACTGAACTCACCTGAGCCAGTCTGGCCAAGATCATGGGGGGAATCATATTACAAGTGGATAGAGGCTACCAGGTTTTTCTGCTGTAAACTATCTTTTTAGATCAGATAAATACATCTTCACTAACAGGATAAAAAGAAAATTACTGAGTGCACATGTGATTTTTGCACTAAAGTCTAGGGTCTTATTACTTCTGCAGAATGAATAACAGTCTGGAGCTCGCCCTGGCTTTAACCTGTCTCAAATGCACTGCAGTGTCTGAGAAATGGCTGCTACAATCAGTGGATAGGTCCTGACAAAATGGTGGATTCAGGGATTGGAGTGAAGCAGTTTTAAGTCTGCACTTGTGGAAAGAGTCCGGTGCTTGGTAACATCAGAGTCTTTGTTGTGTTGTGCTGGAGAGTGAGGACAAGAGAGCAGGCTGGATGTGAAAGATGAGAGCAGGGGTGTGGATGGATGGAGGAACAGAGAGTAGGAGGGGCAGAGGGGGCCGTGCTGTGCGCAGTTCATTAGCCATAGATACCTGTTCTTCTGAGATACACCATCCAGGAAAATGCCCACTGCTATCTTAGAGCTGGTGTTTTTTCTAACGATATCAACGAACAAACAACACAGCACAGTTGTTAAACCAATGATGACATGAGGCACTGTTGCAGCATATGACATTCATACACCAGTTTCTTTCTCGCCTTCAAAAGTCTGATTGAAGATGATGACTTTTCAAAGGCGTCAACTAAGCATCAAAACTAAGAACTAGGGATGGTAATAGTGGAGGTAAGTTAGGACAATTTCAAGACTGATAGGGTGGTTAAAGCACAATTAGATTACTTTTGTCCTGTAGTTTTTTCACATTTGAATCAGTTTAACCATTGTTTACTTTTTTCTTTTCTGTTTTAAAGGCCCCATGTCCTGGTGTGTTTGACAGATTACATCAGGTATTGAGTGTCCATTAAGCAAGGATGTGATTTAAGTTGAATAAAATTTTTTGATCTTTGTAGAGGATCAGGTGCAGCTCTTTTTGCCTCCCCTTTGAAAGCTCTCTGACCTGAAGGGTGAGAAGGGTATGATAGCTAGGCTGTGACAATGAGCTGTGTTTGGCTGCCCAAACACTGCTTGATGGGAGAGGGGAGAGGAGGGGATTACAGGCAGTGGAGCAGACTTATACCACTTCACACTAAAATTAGCGGGTCAATGCAGGTTTTTTTGAATGTGGGTTAATCCTCTAACAAAGCTGATTTGATCAAGTTGATGACATCATTGGCGCGCCAAAACACATCCATGTAAACAATCGAAAGGAGCATGGAAGACATGGACACGTTGGTTAGCTGTTCTCTTTACTATTTTTTATTTTACTTTACTTTACTACTTCCCTCTTTAAACATGTACAAACTCAGCACAGACTGAACGGTATTCGAGTGCTAATGATTCAAAGTCGGATGGAAATTGTTGCTGAGATGGCAAAGAGTCATGGAAGTATCAGACGGATGGAACAGGGGCGATGTTATGCTGTCAGCATGTTAAGCTAACGCCATGACTTAAAGGATAAGTTCGGTTTCTACAGCTTTCACATTGTTTATAGAATGAAGTAGAACAATATACTCACCCAGAAGGCTTTCCTGATCCAAACAGTGCTTCAGGAGATATTTAGATCTAAAATCGAGCGGCGGACATCCGTATAATGGTAGCACATAGGGCATGTATAGCGCCGCTCCTAAAACTGCTCGATGAGCTCCTCATCTGTAAACTCTGGTTCGAAACTGTAAGGACACCCATCATATTCAAAGTTCTCCTCCACAACATCTTCATCAGATAGATATTCGTCCATTTTGCACAAAACTGGAAGAAGAAAGTTGTTGTGTAGCCGGAGGTCGCCCCTGAAACAATGAGCAGTACTGCACATGCGCGGCAGCCGTAAAGAAAGTTTTCAGTTCAGAGGTCAGCACAGTCACAAAACATGTGTGGAGCGACACCAGACTGTTGTGGAGGAGTAGCCCGAGCGGACCATGATGAAATATTGGTGAAACTAATGAGTTTTTGAACGATTAATGCAGTTTTAGGAGCGGCGCTATACATGCCCCATGTGCTACCATTATACGGATGTCCACCGCTTGATTTTGGATCTAAATATCTCCCGAAGCACTGTTTGGATCAGGAAAGCCTTCTGGGTGAGTATGTTGTTCTACTTCATTCTATAAACAATGTGAAAGCTGTAGAAACCAAACTTATCCTTTAAATTAGCAGGTCGGCCCGTGTGTGATGTTCCCACTGGAGCTGATCAGAGCCAAGCCGATAAAAAACATGTCACTTGCAGGGTCAGTTGGCCCGTGTCAATTAGTCGATTAGACTCTTCCAAACTGCCAACAGGAGCCAATTGTTACCAGGTTTTAACAGGTTTTTTGGCCAGTCTGAAAGGGGTAATACAAAACAGTCGACTTGTTGATTAGCTATTACACAGTAAAGAACAGGAAGTAAAATAAAAGTGAGTGTTTTAAAGGGCTCATAATAACTTTCTCTATGAAGTGAGAGCAGAATGAAAGCTGTCATGTTCTTCTGCTCCCTAAGCCCCCTATAACAACATCAAAAGCAAATAAATCTGATTTTGCAGGACATGAGACCTCTCTATAATCCATCTACTAGTTTATAAAGCATTTGGTGGTCATGAGTCAAAATACCTTTTAGCTCCTATTGAGACCTCCAGACCCCTGGGGCCCTCTAAACAGGCTTACTCACTGTTCTTAATGTCAGGACTAAACAGGAGCAGCTACTTGAAATATTTACGCGGCTCACCTGTGGAACAAACTAACAGAGAACCTGAGTCTCTCTATTTCAATGAACTCTTACAACAGGTCTAAAAAAAACCCTTTATTTAATACAACCTGTATTTTCTTCTGTTTTATCTGCTGTTCTTTTATTTCAACATCTATTTTTGCTTAATGTGTCTCCATTTAACCTTAAAATGTCATATTTTGTTGTCCTATTTTCCTCATTTTATGTTCCTAAGAACTGTAATGTTATAATAATTTCTTTGTTTTGAATTATGTGTAGCACTTCATCTTGATACAAGAATGAATAGTGCTCCATGAATAAGTTGCCTTTCCTTTTTATTGCTAAAAAAAGTAACATTTTCACAGCATCTGAATTGCTTGGCTCCACTGGAAAAAAATATAAAAGGAAAGATCCCCTCAGGACGTTTTAAAGAGGACAGTCGACTCTATTTAGTACTCCTAATGCCAGAGAGTTGAAATAGCATTTTACAATCTAACATGCTTGATTTTAAGGGTTATTAAGTAAAACGGATTCTTGTTCAATAATATCTTTTAATCTGTGAGAGGGTCATAAGGTTGACCATTTATGAGGTTGATTGTGTCAGTTCAAAAACCTGATTTGAACTCAGAAAAGTTCTCATCGGATAAGTTAATTTATCTTTTTTATTCTTTTGTAAATTAGCTTAAATTTATTTTGTAGGGTTTGCCTCTTTGTTAAACACAACTTAACAATGTAACATTGAAATAATAACTTGCTTACATATACAATATAGTAGCAAGCAAGTGCTTCAGAGCTAGGCAAAGTGAAAATCTGACTTTTAGTAAAAGGTACAACAGCTGTGCAGGGGTCAGTTTGGGCTGTGGTGGCCCAAAGTTTGTTTGTTTTTTGGTTATGCCCATAATTCCTTACAGCTTTTCTGCTGACATCAGTCAAACAGTCGTAACGTCTTACAGTTTATTTTGTTTTTATGTGCTAAAATGATTTGTTAGTGAGATCATTATTTAGCTAAAATGTAACAAATGAATGTGCTATTTGACTTATTTGAGAATAAATATCAAAACATGTCTTTTGGTAAATGGTAAATGGACTTGAGCTTATATAGCGCTTTTCTAGTCTTTTGACTACTCAAAGCTGCTTTACACCGCAGGTCACACCTACCCATTCACACCCATTCGCACTCACATTCACTCGCTGATGGTTCAGAGTATCTATGTTAGTTATCCATCAGTATCTCTAACACATTCACGCCCTGTCATGCCCATTTACACGCCACTGACGCAGCAGTGGGAGCAACTTGGGGTTAAGTGTCTTGCCCAAGGACACATCGCCATGTGTCGCCCGGAGCTGGGCTTTTCAAAGACTTTTGCAAAAAGACTTCTAAATGCTTTTAATGGCCTGAAATGTAAAAATTCAAGACTTTTTTTTATGTATTTTCTGGGCATTTTGTGCCTTCACTGATAGGAGAGAGACAGTGGATAGGCTTGTGAAAGGGGATGAGAGAGTAGGGGAAGACACTCCGCAAGCTGGTCACAGGCGGGATTCGAACCTGGACCGGCCAAAGCAAGTACTAGGGATGGAAATTGATAAGATTTTATCAATACCAATGCTGTTAACGATCCTACTAACCGATCCAATTCTTTAATGATTCCCTTATCGATTCCAGCAAATTTTGCATGTGGGCAAATGGTCTCATTTTCAGTGGCAACGATGCCAAACATACATCACAGTATATATAACTGCTTCTGCAAGTTGCTGGTGTTTCCACTCACTTAAGGTTGTGCAGTAAGTGTAATTAAAATTAAGCCACAATTCCAATGCTTCTGAACACTGTCAATTGAATGGAATTGATAAGGGAATTGATTAGCAAAAAGATTAATGATATCGATTCATTGATGGAGCTGTTAACGATTCTCAACTGGAATTGGTTTTCGATTCCCATCCCTAGCAAGTACATGGGGTGCCTGGTTGCTAACCACTCCGCCAAACCAGCACCCCAAAAATTCAAGACTTTTTAAGGATTTTTAGGGATTTAGAGGAATCCTAGGAGGTAATGATCATTATTCAGATGATGCTAGACAATGGATTGAGTTTCTATCTAAATTAAAATTTTGTCTCCTCACACATGAAATCTTTGTTGCACTTGCTAGATCAATGGTTTTGTCATTTGTGGTAAATGAAGCGCCCCCTCCCTCCCTCACTTTTCTTTAAGTGACAAGTAGAGGC
Organism: Scarus forsteni; assembly: GCA_036419115.1. Classification (NCBI taxonomy): domain Eukaryota; kingdom Metazoa; phylum Chordata; class Actinopteri; order Labriformes; family Labridae; genus Scarus; species Scarus forsteni. Next base: position 2,521,858 of record JAZDUH010000327.1, on the reverse strand, counting down.
AGCCATGGCACATACTCTGGTTAGTTTGAAAAGCAACAGGGCTAAAGCTGATGAGAGAGGTAACAGAAAGTGAAACAGTTTCAGTCATACAGGAATATTTTGCAGAAAGTGCTGTGTAGTTGCGTTTTTCCCTCAAAGCAGCATGAAAAATGTATTTGATCATTTGAGATTCATGGATGTAGCGTTATATAGAAAACAGTAATGATGTCAGAATTAATTAGAATAATTGTGATTATAAATTTTGCCAAATAACTTCTTACTCCAACATTCAAACATGATCTGCAGCCTGTGTTATCCTGCACCCCAGTACTCTCAGATTTAAGTTGATTTTTTTGGGCTCTAATTTCGTGGCGCGGCGCAAGGGGTGCAAGCCTGGCACACCCCGCGCAGTGTTAATTTTGTGCGGCGCACCGCCGTGCGCTACCAATTTGACAATTTGGTAGACCGTCTGCTCAGAGATGGGTGTGACGGCGCACCAGGAGGAGTTGACGGCACACCAGGGGGAGGTGTCGGCAGATTCATGTTGGCGCAGTGACAATTTCATGCCAAAAACAGTGCAAAAAGTGCGCTGAAAGCTTGCCAGCTCCAACCTGGTCTATTCTCAGCACAAAGCGAAGCGCACCCTCTGCAGCTGTAATTTGGTGACAGGCGCACATGTGCGCACACGTCAACAGAGCCTCAGAGGCAGGTTTCCAGAGTGTCAGGCACATTTTAATGCAATAAACAATCACAGCAATCACTATTTGATGTAACCGTCTGAACCAGCATATACATTTGTATCTATATTAACTGTCCTGTCACATCTGATGTCGGATTAAAGCCGTTTGTCATAATGGAAACTTAACCTGACGGCCGCTGGAAGTTTGATGCACATCTTACAAGTCAACAATAAACAGCCTTAACATCTGATACTGAGTATATATCTGGCTTCTCTCATTTCATTAAATTCAAAGAAAAGAGGGAGAAAAAAGACGAAGAAAAAAGAGAGAAAATAAATTTATGTCACTCAGGATTTACCTGTGATTTCCCATATTTCTCTATTTTAGTCTTTATTTTTAACGGGATCTAAAAAGATAGAGTACATTATTGTAAGGAGGATGAGGAGGAGACACCGGGAGAGTATACAGTATATCACTAAAGGCTCTGCTATTTGGCGATGACAAACCAGGAGTGCAGGTGGATCACAAGCATTATAAATGGTTAAGCCAGCTGCTGTGTAACTGTCTCTTAATTTTGTACTCATATAATGACAAAGGAACAGATTACATCTGTCCTGGGAGCTGGCCCACACCGTGACGCGTAGACCGATGCGTGCCCCGATGGCCAGTCTGTTCTCCCAGCTGCTGAATGACAGCATTTGATTGGTAGGGAAAACACTTGGCTGTGTTAAAACCACTCACGTCTATTCTCCTCCTACTCTGATATTTGCGCGGAGAGGCAGAGACGTGGGCGTGGACGCGCTCCTCTGCGCCCCTCTGCGCCTTGGGTGCGCCTCTCTTGGCACTGCAGGAAACTTGCAAAGTGTGCTGGTCACACCCTGTCCGCGCGGCGAAGGCCGGCGCGGGGCAGGTGCGCCTGCGCTTGCGCCTGGTCTACGAAATTAGAGCCCAGAATGTTGCCCCATTGACAGAAAGCCTCTGCAGCTCACCCACTGTAAGCGTTGAATAAAGAGTAAAGCATTTTAAGATGCAGGGAAAGTTCTTTGAACATCTTAATGAAAAATGCTGTAGATGATTACTGTCAAAAGTGCAGAAAGCCTTAAAAACTAAGCAGGGTAGCATTGTTCCATCAATTTACCTCATACACACAACACTGCCTGACTTAAAACCCTCACAGATGAAGAATGGATGATGATGATTGGGATGAAATTCAATGTTGCAAAATCAGCTGAGTGATCTTGGATAGTCAATTTAACTCCACTGCAAGCAATACAAAATTCTCCACTGATCATAAATGTTTTAACACCTTTAAAGGATGCCTAAAATGTTGATCAAACATCTTGTGCATGAAAGGCTGCTGTTTCTGGCCCTGAAAAGCCTCTGAGTTCTGCACTGACTGTAACTTAATACTGGTTTCAGCTCACAGGCGGTCTTGTGACTCCAGCAAGCTCCACTCACCATGGGAAAGGAAAAACTCCACATCAATATCGTCGTGATCGGCCATGTGGATTCTGGGAAATCCACCACCACAGGCCACCTCATCTATAAGTGTGGGGGCATCGACAAGAGAACAATCGAGAAGTTTGAGAAGGAGGCTGCCGAGGTAAAGACAGATAACGATGCTTTGCTGTATCCATTCCCCTGAGATCGTAGCCCAAAATCCTATCACCATGTCAAACCAACAATCTGTTATCATTTCTCAGATGGGGAAGGGCTCGTTCAAGTACGCCTGGGTGCTGGACAAGCTGAAGGCTGAGAGGGAGCGTGGGATTACAATCGACATCTCTTTGTGGAAATTTGAAACGAGCAAGTACTATGTGACCATCATTGATGCCCCGGGTCACAGGGACTTCATCAAGAACATGATCACGGGCACCTCCCAGGTATGCAACATGATGGTGATCTGCCTTTCAGTGAACACTTAATGCTTTGCAAGAGAGTAAAAAAACAAGTCTTATTCTTACATAAATGAAACAATATCAAAAGTCAGAGTCATTAATGGAAAATCTCAACACCAGAGGGCCATTGCGGTCTTTTTGGTTGTTTTTTTTTACACATTAATTACTCATTGTTTTGCCAAATTATTGTTTATTTGATGTTGTTGTCTCGAGGCTTTAAATTATATTGAGGCAAATTCCACAAAAGGAAAAAAATGTGATCATTCCTGCCTCTGAAGGTCACAGTCAGACAGTCACAGATGTAGATTTTGCTGTTTTTTTTTTCCATTTCACTGACTTAGTTGTGATGCAACAGCCATTTTTTCTGTCAAACACACGCCAAGAGAAGCCTCTAGTCTTGAGTACATTCCCTAGTTTTAGAATTTAAACTAAAACAACTGCAATAAGTCTGGACTCAACTGAAATAAGTCGGTCAAGACTTGGAAAGGAGCTATTCAGATAGCAGGGCAGGGATGAAGACACCAATGCCGTTATCAATTCTGCAGATTAATTTCTCAGTTTAATTATAGATTCCCTATCAAGTCCTTTCTGTATGGGAAAAAGTCCCCCATCACAGGCTTTCTGGGTAAATAATACCAAATACATGCCACTTCTGACATTACATTCTGTGCAGTGCCTACAAATGTTCTGCATGTCTCTGGTGCTTCCATCCTTGCTTGAAATCACAAACACAGACATTACATTCGCATTTTGACATAATTTTGTTCAATACTACTAAACCACATGTTAACTTATCTATCCTCTCTTAACAACCTACTGTACTTGACTCCTTTTTTGGTTTTTGTGCTCACAATCTCCTGTGTGCATGCTATCATGTCTTTAAGGTGGATAAAGCAGATAGGCAGATAGAGCTTAGTGGGAGGCCCTGATGAGGCAATTGTTGAACAAAAAAAGAACTGAAAGTGATCCTCAGTGTCTTGACCCAGTTCTCAACTGCATTTGGCTTCAGCTCCCACCATATAGGCAGCCACCTGTGAGGTGGAGGTGGGTAGAAAGACTCTTTCTGGGTGGAGAATAATGTTTAATCATCATTGGACTGACATGCAGAGAAGGAGGAATATCCACTTTCAGAAACACAACAATACAACTACATAAATAATAAAATTCATGATCAAAGTATTGACAATAACAATACTTTAATTAATTATGTGTTTGTGTGTGAAACTAAAGTTGTTTAGTGCACTAAATGCTTACATTTAAACTCTTTTGTATTCAGTAATGATGGGTATGAAAACCAATTCTAGTTGAGATTTGACAACAACTCCCGTAATGAATCGGCATCATTCATCTTTTTGCTTATTAGTTCTTGTCATTATGTTCTGCATGCCAAGCAAATCAAAGACATCAAGCTCTCATCAGAGGCAGTCAGCAGAAATGACAACAGAGAAGTCAAACAGGGACAGAAGTGGTCAAAATGCTGACTTTATCTTTTGACAAAAAAACATCAACTGCACAACTGTCAGGGTAACAGCTGGCCAAAGCGTATATCTATGCAGCAGGGCATTGTGTCATGTGTTTGACATTGCCAGGACTGAAGACCTTTGTAGGCTAACTTTTCCCTCTCAGAAAATCAGTAGGGATTGTAAGGGAATTGTTAAAGAATCAAATGGATAAGCAGAATTGTTAACAGCATTCATATCAAAGAAATATTATTACAGTCAATGGATATACTAGCTGTACGTGATGGCAGAAATTTCATATTTGTTTGATACTGATAATCCACTTTTAAAACTATTTTCTGCCAATTCTGATATTGCACTGATAATAGTCACAGTATTATGTTTTACAACAACTATAAGTTATGATTACAAGTAATTTTGATTTAGTAATGATGGGGAGTCATGTATTCAGAAGTTTTAAAGGGAAAACTGGAATACAGTTTTTCTATTTTGAAGATTTAGTTATCTAAATGACATGCCTAACAATCAGGAACTTAAAGTCATAAGGATCTAAATAAATAGTGATGCAGTGACAGTACAAAATCAGGGCTGGTGGGAATCTTGATGTTTAAAATGGTAACATACCTGATATCAATACCAATGATTTTCTATCTTTTTTTCTTAAAGCGTAATTCTTCCATGAAAATAAATCATATTTCCTCTTATGTTAACTTTAAAAACTGATAAGTGTTTCAAACAAGTCATTATTTTGTTTTCCAGACAATAAGTTAATCATGGAAATCACAAGTAGCATTACTTCAAATAGCATAAAAATATATTAGGTATATTTTTCATTAATCTGTTCAGTAAGATACTCATTTTTAGTTTCTTCATGTAAATGCAAAAGTGTGTAATTAAAACTGAAAAGGTTGCATTGAGGACAGGATAAAACAAGTTCAATAATAAGTAGTTTGGAAATAACTGTATTAAAAATGAATGAATATGTGTTTTGTTAGTTTTATTAAATAAAATATTGAACACTTTGATCAATGAAAGGTACATTATGTTCTCTTTCAAGTGACATATGAAGTCTGAAAGTGCGCTTGGTCAGTAATTGCAAGGTTGCTGGTTTGAGCCCATCTCTGGCTGTCAGAATGTGTTCACTGATGGACAACTGACATAGGAACGAGTGAATGTGAGCACAAATAGGTAGATATGACCTGGGGTGTGAAGCAGCTTTGAGTAGTCAAAGAATAGAAAAGCAATAAGCTCAAGTCTATTTACCATTTTAGCATTGACCCAGGACTGAAAAGTCACAGAGAACCAGGTGTTTTTGTATAAAATGGTTACAGCTTGCTCTTCTGATTAACAGGTTTTAGACAATGTCAAGCTGGTTGAAATATAAATTCTGGAGGTATATTTAATTTTAAAAACATAAATATATCTCATGACCTTTCTAGCTGGTATTGTATTTTGCTTCTTCTCTAGTTAATTGAGTAAAACATGATTCATCATGACTTTCACAATGTTTTTTTATGTATTTTTTGGGCATTTTGCGCCTTTATTGATAGAAGAGACAGTGGATAGGCTTGTGAGAGAGTAGGGGAAGACACTCTGCAAATTGGTTACGGGCTAGATTTGAACCTGGACCAGCAGAAGCATGTACATGGGACGTGCATGGTTGCTCAACACTGTGCCAGACCAGCACCCCTAGACAGTATTCTTTGAATAATCTTAAATGGCAGCGCTCTGATTTCCTGGGAAGTCTCATCACTAACATGTTTTCTCTGCCCTTACAGGCAGACTGTGCTGTCCTGATTGTGGCTGCAGGTGTTGGTGAGTTTGAGGCTGGCATTTCTAAGAATGGACAGACCCGTGAGCATGCCCTTCTGGCCTACACTCTTGGAGTGAAGCAGCTCATCGTTGGAATCAACAAGATGGACTCCACAGAGCCGAACTATAGCCAAAAGCGCTACGAGGAAATTGTGAAGGAAGTGAGCACCTACATCAAGAAGATCGGCTACAACCCCGACACTGTTGCCTTTGTGCCCATTTCAGGCTGGAATGGAGACAACATGCTTGAGCCGAGCCCCAATGTGAGTAGGACAAATGGAAAAGTCATGCAAATACCAAGAATGGGACATATGCAGCCAGCAACTTGAGCAGTATTTGTTTTGCTAGTGTAGTTTAAAGGCAAAACGAGTTTAGTGAATAATGGCACCAGGTAATCCATCCAGAGAAAGGGGTTAAGCCCTGTCTCCTGTCCCTTAGTCATTATTAAAATCGTTTCATGCAAAAACACAATATCACACAAAAACACACAGACATAACAGGAAAAGAGTGATTAGATTTAAAACAAAGTGAGAATTTATTTATTACTGTGCATCCTACTTCTGAAAGCCTTTTACCCATCAGACAATCTCTCTTTCTAGATGACGTGGTTTAAGGGATGGAAGATCAACAGGAAAGAAGGAAATGCTTCAGGGACAACGCTACTTGAGGCTCTGGATGCCATCCAGCCCCCCACTCGTCCAACAGACAAACCCCTGCGTCTACCCCTGCAGGATGTCTACAAGATAGGAGGTATGAAGCTTTCTTACCAAGGAATAAATAAAATCTTAAAACCGTGAAATTGAGGGGTGTTGTTCAAAAAGTAATTGATTAATGGTCCATGTGCTTGACTCCCTCAGGAATTGGCACAGTCCCTGTAGGTCGTGTGGAAACTGGCATACTAAAACCCGGTATGGTGGTGACCTTTGCCCCGGTCAATGTGACGACTGAGGTGAAGTCTGTGGAGATGCATCATGAGGCGCTGACTGAGGCCCTACCTGGTGACAATGTCGGCTTTAACGTCAAGAATGTGTCAGTCAAGGACATCCGTCGTGGCAATGTGGCTGGGGACAGCAAGAACGACCCGCCGCAGGAAGCTGCCAACTTCACCGCTCAGGTAGATGTCACAGGAATCTTTTTATAGAAATATAACCAGGCTGTGATTCAGCAGCATCAGAAATATTTATAGTCTTGTGAAAGTCTCTTTTAAAGTCATTTGATTCTTCATAACAAAGGGAATAATGTTGCCATCATAACAACTTTCTAGACTTTCTAGAATAAAACAAATACACAGACAGGCAAAAACAGGCAAGTCAAAATACTTGTGAAGACAAAAGGCAAATGAGAATAAAAGCGATAAAACACCAAAAAAGTGATACAAGACAAAAATAATTTATTATTGGGAGTTTAAACAAAGACAACATTTAAACAGTTAAAGAAAGGATAAACAAGTAGGTACATTGAATCATGAAAAGATGGCAAAAACAGGAAAAATAAAGAAAATAAACAAGTGAAAAGGGCCAGAGCAGAGGGAATATGTTTTAAGTATCAAATGTATATGTATATGTTTTTGCCAAAAAAAAAAAATAGACATTTTGTAAAAGAGCAAATCTGTTAAAAGAAGTTTAACAAGTAATTGAACGTCCTTAGGCCCAAGATTTTGTTTGTGCTGCATTTGCAAATGCTCACTCCAATTTGAGATTTATCCTGCTTTCTGCTAAGTTCTAGAACCCTGGACAATTGAGGACACACATTTGAGCGTGTGGACGGCATCAAGTGAAGTTAAATTGAAAATAAAACTTGATAAAATTCTCCTTACAAATAAATCTGTTAAAAAATGTGGATGTCTGCCTATGACAAAACAAAATGTTTACTTTAATGTTCTGGCCCTTTGTAAACCTAGTCAGAAATCTGCCCCACTGCCTTTTAACAGGAAGTAGATTTAACACAAAATGATGTCCTCCTACAAAGACACTTATTTTACTTATTTTATTCAGTGCCGTAGAAAACATGTTGTGTTGTTAAGAAAGGCAAGGCTTAGTTTTATTTGTCTGGGTTAGTATGATGTTGTTTTGGTTTTTGCTTATCCTAAGTTTTTAGAAATTTCCAAAGACATCCATGAAAACTGCAACATGTAAAAAATCTTGAAATTTTGCTGTTAAAGTTCAGAGTGAGTCAGTGTGTCAGGTATTGGGCAAGTAGATCTGTTGTAACATAAATTGTTGCTTTTTACCACACATAAGTACTCTTTCCTCAAGTGAGTGTTTCATCTTTAGCTGTTCTAGCTTGCTGTCCTTAAAATCCTTATTTAGCAACAAAATTAGCATGAATGAATCAATAAGTTACGGTCATGAAATTTGTAAAAAGTTTTGCAGCTGGCCAAGGTGTGTGTTGACACTGACCGCAAAGCATTTTAGTCAGGATGGTGGCCATCACCACTCAAACTGATTGGTATAAATTGCCTCTGTGAGCACCAGTGGTGGCATTAGCGTCTCTGAATGAGGCTGACAGGTTTAACAAAAATTACCTTCTGACAGCCTGGCTGATCCCAGCTAATTACCATTTAACTTCAAGCCACAGTTTTTTGCTGGGGTGTGCCTGAATTCCACTGTGAACAAACATCCATTCAACTGCAGCTCTTGTTTTAGGAACAGATAAATCTTTACCCTGTTAATTACAGTAACAGCAATCTCACAATTTGTACAGACAGCCTCAAGGTATAGTATAGAAATGTAATGCATTCAATTTACCCGGATGAAGAATCAACAAGCACTCGGAGAGCGCAGACCTCTGCCAGTGCCACATTTCTCTCCCATATTGGGATTTTTTACCATAAATATTAGTCCTTCATCTAAATATTTATGGCCCTTTTCCATTAGCCCTACTCTACTCTACTCTACTCTACCCAGCTCTACTCTACTCGCCTTTTGCTGCTTGTCCATTAGCCCCAGTTGCCTTCCCAACGGGGTGAGCGGCACTGCGGTGACGTCATTTTGAGCGCGACACAACAATCTGTGCCTATTTGTCACAAACCAAGTAAAAAAGGAAAGCAGAAGAAGGCTGCAGGTGGCAGGAAGAAATGCCCCTTGAGAAGCACGGGAGAGTTTTGGAAGCTATACAACAGAATGAAGCCGAGGACGAGAGCAATCGAGCTGCAAAGAAAAGACGTATGAGGGTAAGCTAATGGTAGCTACTGCTAGCATGCTAGGTCGTCGCGCGAATGACTCATTGATGACGACATTGTCTGACCAATCAGTAACTGGCAGTCGGTGACATCATCTTTTAGTATGGACTCAGCTCGCTTGGAACCAGAGCGGAGTAGGTACTAAAACTAGCTTGTTTTAGGAGGTACCAGGCCAATGTAAACACGCTGCAAATTGAGTAGGGCCGAGTAGAGCAGGACCAAGGCGTGCAAGTGGAAAAGGGCCATTGGATTCTTGACCATGAAAATATATTGTTAGCAATTGGATTCGTAATGATATCTATTTTAGTTCAGTAGTTATTCCCGAAAATCACATTTTTCGTCGTGGTGGATTTACGCTGATCCGGATCACTCCCAAAATCAAATCCTTTGTTCCTTGTCCCAGTCTGGACATTTCCTGAAAATTTCATTGAAATCCGTCCGTAACTTTTTGAGTTATGTTGCTAACAGAGAAACAAATGGATACCTGCAATAACATAATCTCCTTGGCGGAGGTAATGAAGGTGTCATATTGCAGAGTCCTTCGCCGAGTTGTTTGTTGTATGTGTTTAAAGCAAACCATGCTTTAGTTCGTACACTAGCATGACTATTACACTGGAGTAGCCAACAGGGAGTAAATAATCTTGGTAATCTAGAGGCCTCCATTTTGTCTCCTTGATTTATAGGTGATCATCCTCAACCACCCTGGTCAGATCAGTGCTGGCTATGCTCCTGTGCTGGACTGTCACACCGCCCACATCGCCTGCAAGTTTGCAGAGCTCAAGGAAAAGATTGATCGCCGCTCTGGCAAGAAGCTGGAGGACAACCCTAAATCCCTCAAGTCAGGAGATGCTGCTATTGTGGATATGATTCCTGGAAAGCCCATGTGTGTTGAGAGCTTCTCTGAGTACCCTCCACTTGGTAAGTTAAAGTCTAGAAGACAGAATTGAAGGTGTCTAAGAAAAACACATGAGCTAAGTTTAACGCTGTCACTCCTCTTCACCTTGCAGGACGCTTTGCTGTGCGCGACATGAGGCAGACTGTGGCCGTTGGTGTCATAAAAGGCGTGGAGAAAAAGGTCTCCACCACGGGTAAAGTCACCAAGTCTGCCCAGAAGGCCCAGAGGAACAAATGAATGTTGTGCTACTCTGCCAGCCCCAAGGTCTCCCATGGCAGGACATCGGTCATCCAACTCCATCCAACAATTGGCTGCTTTAACTTAATTATCAAAGACTGGTTAATCATAACAATGCATCGCAAAAGCATTAGAAGGAAAGAACAAAGTTCACATTTCAAGTCCTTGAGGTGGCACTCCTGACTCCGTTTCAGTGGTTAGATTACCATTATGTACAATGTTATATTCAACAGAATAGTTTTAATTGTGCACTGTTGATTTAATTCATGGCAATACCTTTCTGTAATATTGATAATCAGACATCAAGCTTTGACTGAAGTGTATCGTCCCTCTAGCTCTCTGGAGTATAGGCACTGGTCTCTTAATGTGGTACATGTTGTCTTGCTTTTAGTCTTCGTTTGCAAATATATGGTGCTCTGTAGGAGCCTTAGGCAACAATTTTACTAGTTCCTTCCAGATGTAGAGTAGAAATCTCTGTGATTTGTTGTGTTTAAGCTTTAAATAGCACTTACAATTACTGTTTCAAATGTATCCTTCCTAGGGGGCTCTGAATGGCCCACTTGTTGATTCTTAAAGCACTTTGATTGGAGTTTTGCTAATTTTGCACTGGCACTGAAGAAGCTTAAAGTGGCATAAGCTACTGCACCTTACTGTAAGATGGCATGGGCCTCTTTGCAACATTAAACATGTTTCAACCATGAAGTATTGGGCAGCTGTCTCATTTAGTCCCCCTGTGTCTTCTGCCACACAGCTAGTATTTTTGGTAAAGCATGAAGTTTCATGACGAATGGGTGCGCGACAATAGCACACTCTGAATTATGTTTTCTGGAAAAACTGCAAAGAATTTAAGTGTGTATAGTAAATGGTATTGAGCTTACACAGTGCTTTTCTAGTGTTTCTGAACACTACGGGCTTTTACACCTCATGTCACATCCACCCATTTGCTCTCATATTCACTCTCTAAAAGTTGAAGCTTCTATGCAAGTTGTCCATAAGTATTTGCAAACACATTCATGCTCTTCCATTCCCATTTACATGACAAAATTGAAAAAAGTTAGAACAAAATTGCATGAAATTTCAAGATGTAGATCCAGGATTTTTTTTAAAGGATTTGTTAAATCTGGATGTCAACCAACCTCCTCAGGCTGAACAGCAGCGAGACAGAGCCCATGGTTGTGGCCCCCAAACCACTGCTCTGGAAGGTTGGGGATCTCCTCATCAGTGTCGATGGCTGTTCCATCTGCCCAGCCTCTGAGGTCCCCAACCTGTACATCATTTTTGACCCCTCCCTTTCATTTCAGTCACATATTAAATCGGTCACTAAATCAGCCTTCCACCATCTCAAAAACATTTCCCGTCTCCGTTCCTCATTATCGGACTCAGTGGCAGAAACTCTCATCCATGCTTTCGTTACATCCCGGCTGGACTACTGCAATGGAGTCCTGTCCGGGGCTCCTAGCAAAACCCTGGACAGGCTCCAATATGTGCAAAACTCAGCTGCCAGGGTTCTTACTCGCACTAAACCCTTGCAGCACATCACCCCCACTCTCATTCAACTCCACTGGCTCCCAGTCAAGTTCCGCATTCATTACAAGCTCCTCCTACAAATCCCTTCATGCACTTGCCCTCCAGTGCCTGGCTGATCTCCTCCACCAACACACCCCATCCAGGAGCCTGCGGTCGTCTGACGCTGGTCTCCTCTCCATCCCCTGGACCAAACTTAAAACGTTTGGTGACAGAGCCTTTAGTGTGGCAGCCCCCACCCTCTGGAACTCTCTCCCCGCAGAAATCCGCAACTCTCCCACTCTGGACTGTTTCATATCACTTCTCAAACTCACTTGTTCTCCCTGGCCTTCCCTGTTTAAATGTTTAGCTTAGGTCCAAATCAGGTTTACTGCTTTGTCTTTGTTGTTGATTCTTATTAGTTTGTCCCCTCTACTGTGGAAAGCGACCTTGGGTTCCTTGAAAGGCGCTATATAAACTTATTATTATTAACGTATTGAGATGGGACATTTTTGCCAATAACTCAGCAAGTTCTTCCTGAGAAGATGAGGGTTTCAAGGAACGTCAGTCATCACACTCAGGAGAAGAGAACATTTTTGTGGTGATCCAAATCCAAATGTTGATCGAGGGATGTTCATAGACAGGAAGGTTACTTAACTGGGTGAGATAGACCAGTTTTCCCACATTTTTTTACCATAACTTGCCTGACTTTGTTGGATATGCCTTTGCAGAGGTTTGTGCTTCCAGAGAACTTCCATTTTATTTCTGCAAAAACAAGTTTTTATCCTCTGCCAGAATTGATGTGCTTTCCAAGTCCAAATTGACTGACTTTACAAAAAGTCCCAGTCCTAAAAAGAGAACATATACCGTAAGGGCTCCAGAAAAACAAAGGGAACACGCAGCTGCTGAAAGGTTGCATTTTGATGAGCAAATCCTTTTAGAAGCAGCACATGTTGACAATAGAAGCTTAAAGGACATGCAATATGCTGACAAACTGAAAAAAATCATAAAAGTCTCACATGCAAATAACTTGTAGGTCTAGACAACGTAAACATCCCTACAATGCTAATGCTTGTCCACAAGATGTAGCTATTGCTCACTATAAGAAATGCTATATTGTCATAGGGTGTGTTTTAACTGTGATGCTAGAAACACTTGAAGTATAAATGACAGATTACTTTCATTTTACCCATTGCATCAACATGACTGTCAGAGGAAAACAACGCAAGTCAAACAGTCCTGACAAGAGGAAACGTGGACAGGAGGACATGAAAACAGCAACAGTACCCAAAGTCTAAAGAAGGACTTTTCAGGAGAGAGAATGAATGGCCATGCAAAGGCTGAGAAACCAAAAGAAATGAAGAAGGAAAAACAGGATAAGGGAAAGCCACCTGTTATGACCACACAGACGAAAACCACCAAGCATCTAAGGACAGCTTCAGATGAAACTGAGGTTCCTGTGCAGGCCACCAGACCAAAAACACAGGACACAAAAGATGGCATGAGAACTGCAACAATCAACACAGTAATGGCAGGAACAGCGCATTTACCAAAACAGTCTTCAAAGGAAATTGGGAATGAGCAAGACGCTCTAAAGGACAACAAAAATGATTCAATCAAGGTTACCAAAGCAAAACCAAGTGGTGCAAAGGTAAAATCACAACAGTCACTCGAGAAGAAAATGCAGCAAGATGCACCAAAGGACACTGGAGGCACTGGAAGACACCTAAAAAGACTGAACAAACGCAAAAACACAACCAACAAAAGCACGTTTTCCACAAGACAAGTGTGAAGACAAATCTGGAGTGGATTCCATCCTCAACAAAACACTAAAACTGAAGATTAGGAGGCAGGAAAGATCAGATGCTTCAGAAGTTGTTAATGTACTGGTAGATAGCATTATTAAAGTTTGTTTTAAAAATGTCCAAAATCCACTGCATACAGGGAGCCACTATGAAAATCTGAAGGCAAGTCACCTTTAAGCCTTTTAATAAGGTTTAGATAAACTTGATGTTCTATCAGTTTATCAGTCTTTTTACTTTGCATCCTGTGTCCATGTATTCAGATTTCCAATCCTGATGAATTTGATATGATGCTGCTTATTCCTGTTAGCCAAGTTAGTATCAGCATTTCCCTGAGGTACAAGTGAGAGTAGCACTTGGTAGTTTTTTTTTACTTCAAAACTAAATATTTTGAGTACTCACTGGTCAGTTGTACAAAAAAAAAAAGACAACTGGGGTGTGATGAGTCAACTACCTACATGTTTTGGGACAATAATAATAACATAGCGGCTTAAGCTGCTACTCTGGACAACCTGGACAATGTCCGCTGGACTGGGCTGGTTGTATGGCCATAAGGGCTGCTGAACTGTGAGGAATAGATTATGAAAGTTGCATGATCTTAGCATGTGCTGCAAACATATAGAATGAAGCCCATAGATTATCCCCTGTGTAAAGCATGTGTAAACCATACGTATTCTGTTTTACTAACAGTGTTAATTTCAGTAGCTGACCACAGTGGGTTTATAGAAATATGTGCAACAAATTAACCAAATGGTTAAGCAGAGTTGATTTGAGTGGTTATTTTCAAAGGCAGACATTACAAAGTGCTGAACAGTCGCATGAAATATATTAAAATGCATAAGGGAGAGATGCAACAGAAAAGAGTATTTCAACATAACATTATGCCACATTAGTCAAATATAAATGACTAAATATAAAACAAAATAGTTCAAGAATTGCTTTGACCCCAGCTGAGACCAAAGCAATATCGTAAAAGTCCTTGTGATTTTTTAAATGAAAATAAATTTAAAAATATATAGTTGACTCAGAGGCTAACTTTGCCATAAACAAGCAGTCTGCTTTTAAAAAAAAGTACACCATGAAAAACTAAGATTAAAGATTATATGGCACAGTTTCAAGATTAAACACTGAGAGGGCTGAAATTAAATCTCCATTTGAAAGAGGTGAGGGAGGTGGACTGGTCTGAACCATGACACCCTACAGCCCTGATTTACTGTAGTTAAACATTTGACTAATGTAATTTAACCAAAAAGCAGTAAGTAACACAGATATGTGACATCAGATATGAAAATGATGCCAGTACACACACACACAAACACACACCAGTAATATTGATGGATAACCAAGCAGATCAAAATCCCTGCCTGGATTGAGACTGCAGCATTTGAGTTGTTATTTTTATCTTCCTTTGTCATTTGTAGCTTCAGGATGGGAAATGACAAGAAAGAAAAAGGGCTGCCCTGCAGTAACCCTGACCACAGAAGAGAAATCAGTCACCATTTCACTGTATCTGAAGCTGGTCAGATTTTACCAGCGAAGGTCTTCAAATAGAGGGTTGGCTAGAAAGAAAAGTAAGGAGAGATTGCAAGTACTAGCCGTATTAGCTTGTTCCAAAGTATGAGGGCAAGAGTGACGTGGAAAGTAATGACGTTCTTGCAAAAGGTAAGAGTCAATTTATGAACAGGAAGTTTGCAAATTACCAGAGCTTCTTTTTTAAACAGGGAAATGTTTGCTCTGTTCAGTAGCTTCACTTGACCTTCTTGATTCACTAAGACTTAGAAGCGACTCAAAAACTATGTTGTATGAATCATGACCACATAAAAAGGGAAGCTTTAACTTCCTCAACCCATCAAGCATTTTGTGATTTCTTTTCACACAGACACTTGGCAGATTTCATTCTCTCATTTTGAAAAGGGCATCCTGAAGAATCATGGATCAGAAAAGACATGCTGTGAGGAAAATGGAGCAGGCTGCTGCAGGTCAGCCTGCCTTTTTGTTTTGAAATAATGATCAAGGATAATTGTTCTTCCTAAGGTTAGACTTGGCAAAAGTTTGCTTTACTCTTTTTAAAAACAGGAAGGATTGTCTGAAGCTCCTGGAGCACCTACTCAGCCTGCTGAAGGAGGGGACCTCTTAATTTGACAAGTTCTGTTCCTACCAGGCCAAGACAACACTTCTACACGCCAGCTGCTCCAGAACTAAAGACACTGAATGGAGGGCTTCAGCTCTGGGTCAATGTTTTCGGCTGCTGCTGGATGACTTTGTGGGCCACTTAGAAGAAAGAGATCTACCAAACTTCTTCATCCCTTCTCAGAACCTGCTCTCCGGACTGAGCCAGAAAAAGTGCAAGGAGTGTCGTCTTGGCGTGGTACTCAGGGTGCCACACATTTGGCACTTTCTCATCTGCATCCATTTTCAGCCCAAGAGGTTTCCAACAGGTTTAGAATTGAGTATTTATAGAGGCAAAAAAAAGATTCAGTCAAGCAAATCAAATAAGTAATAACTGTCACATCTCTAAAAAGAAAATTTATTTTACAGGTTTCTTTTCTCACAAATCAAAACGTGACATCACAAAACGTTCAGATTGACACAACACACTGCTGTGGTTGGTGACTTACAGGCTGAAGACTAATGTCAATTTGTGGATTTTAAACATGTTCAAAACAGGATGAAAACAAAACAAGATGCAACTATGACAGTCAAAAAAAAATCTAAGTTACAGAAATAATGGATATATATATAAACAAAGACACTGCAACAAAGGTGGTTTCACATTCTGCTTCACTCTGCTGTGAAAAAAGGAAGAAAAAATGTATCAAAAGTTTATGGAAGTCTTCCATCAAACACCAAATATGTTTTAAAGTCAGTTTTATGCCTCTGCTGGTGTTCGTCCTGTTGGTTCTGTTAAGCTAAGTGGACAGCTATCAGCTCATATAAACTTACAGTCATGCATTAGAATCCCCAGTTCTGTTCTCGATCCCTGCCACCTCTCCTCCCTCCTCCTCCTCCTCCTCTTCCTCTTCCTCCCTCCCTCGGGCCATATGCCTCTCTCTCCCTCTTGTGCTTCTCGTATCTCTCTGCCATAAGCACCAGCTCCTCCGGGACCTCCTACGACACAATTCAACAAAAATACATAGATGTAACGTTGGTATGCCAAATTGAGCTTAATGAAAGAACAAGAATATCAATAGAGTAGTGAAGGGGTGATGGGTTTTTTTAGGCCAACCTAAAAGTTAGAAATGTGTTGGCTCTCTTAACTAAATGCCTTTTATTTATTGTGCTCTTGAACATTGCACACAAGTCTTTAGTGAACATAAAAAAGTATACAACTCACACGCTTGATTGTTCATAATGTTTCAGATTTTTGAGCTCAGACAGAATCAGAGAGTAAATAGCTCTTACCAATATATTATAGAACTACAGCTGACAGGAACTACCACACTTTTAGCAAACACAGCCACACTATAACCTGTTGTCTGAGAATTTCCTCTTAATGGAAAGATGTGATTAAGTTGGTGCCCATGGCTGTTGCCATGGAGTATGCATTGCTGGTTAGTATAAATAACCAGCGGTGTTTGCATTAGGGTCCTTGGGTAGACCTTGTTAGCAGTTTATCAACAACCATTTGAAACACACAATAATGCTTTAAAATTTAAAAGCAGGGCAATATCAGATTTGTATTATGTTGCAAAATGCAACAACCAAATTTTGTCTGCATGTGGTAATCAAAGTACTTATTATTGGTAAATATCCAAAAATCTACTGTAAAACCCCTGATATGTTTGGCCTTGGGAACTGGAGGTGCAATTATGCTAAATCTTGTGTTTTTGGACTCATTTTTTCACCACTCTATTCTGCTGAAACTACCACTTGTTTTTTTGTGATGAAGTGATAAAGTATTCTCACTATTTGTGATAAAAATAAAATCCTAACACAAGTTCACTGGTCAAATAGAATGCACCAATGGGCATAGTGGATTTCCTCCGTTATATATCAAACTTGATCATGGCCTACCTGTCCCGATCGCTCCAGGATGGGAATAAGCTCAGGGGCCTTCCTCCAGTCTGCTCTTGTTACCAAGGTAACAGAAGTTCCTGACCGTCTGTAAGACAAAATGCATTACTCCAAAATTAACCCCGAAAAACAAACAGTCATTTTTTCTTCACCTCACACAGCAGCTGAATTCTGTAACGCAAACAAAATCACACACATCCATCTCGACAAGCTCTGATCTACAATGACTGTGAGTGTCTCTAAGAGGGACGGCCCAATCAGTGTCACTTGGGGCAGGAAGAGATAGTGAGAGGACTACAGGAAGTGACTGCTCACACAGAGATTAGCATAGATGCTAACAGCTGCAGTAGCATTCATCAGATCCAGACCACATTTCTTTATTAAATGAAAACAAAAACACTGAAGGTATTTCTCGATACAAAGGGGATACTCACTCCACTTCTGACATGTTTTAGTGAGAGTTTGTTCCACAATGTGGTGGCCTTTTGTATTTTACACTGCAGCAGTAGTGTCCATCTACTGCGTTATCTTACAGGCTCATAATGAATGTGATTGTCAGAACGACTGACCAATCACCTGCCAGATTTGCTTTTGAGAGGTTCTGCCTCCTCAAAAACTTTCTATGGGTTGTCGCCCTGTACGACGAGTGAAATACATTTAGGGTCCATCTGGGGTGTCAGGTTATTATTTTTTAGCATGTGATCCAAACAGCCTTACCCTGCTCGTCCAGTGCGGCCCACACGATGCACATACTCCTCTATGTTGCGTGGGAAATCGAAGTTAAAAACATGTGTGATGTCATGGACATCCAGACCACGAGACGCCAAGTCTGTGGCGACCAGGATACGCACTCGACCTGAAATAGACAAAGCCACATGATTCGGTAGTGTAATCTATTCTTCAGGTTTCAGACATGCCTAGCTTGAGATTTAAGTTTTAGCCCAAAATAAGTCATGTTAACATGTGAAAAATCCCATCCAAACTTGGTTAAAGTCATTTTTACTGGGCATTAAAATTTTAAAGGTTAATGAGCTTTTTTTAACTGCAGATTACACAGCATATGTAGATTAGATTAGATAGAACTTTATGAAACCCTTGGGGAGACTGCTTTTGGGAAATTATGTATCAAACTGTTTTTTAAAAAAGTGATCAACACAAATGTGGTGTATCTAACGTGAGATTGTAATTTTAGTAAAACTATACAAGAAAAGGTACCAAATATTAGTCTGACATCATATCAACGTGGAGTTCAACAAACTCTGTAGTGTTCCAAATCTTATGGACAGAGAACACTGAAGGTCACATGTTTGTAAAATACACTTTATAACTGGGTGGTCACAATCATCTTTTTAGCTCCCAATCCCATTCTGATTTTTAGATAATGGCTAAAATGACTGTGTCCCATTCCAATATTTGCATTTACTTAGACATTACAGCTTCAAACTGTTTTTGTGTTAGTTTTGTGTGATTGTTTTGTAACTAAATTAAATAAAATAATTAGTAATCAATGTGTGGATGCTGATGTAAACTCTCTCTTTTACAGCCCCAACAGATATTTTGACATATACCAATACAGTAATGGAATATCCCTCCTTTTAAATTTTTTTTCAATCGACTATTAAAAATAGCTGTCTATAGCCTCTCAAAAAAAAATCATCCACAGTTGTCCTTAGAGGATGATCCCTCAGCTAAGTGTTTGTTGGACACACAACTTGCTCCAGTTGAAGAAAAGCTGCTCAGGGTGGCTATGTGATCGTCGTAAACATCAGAGCATGGAACCAAAGTGCCAACGCTTTCAGCACTGAGCTGACCACTTCACTTAATTTTAATGTTTTACTTTAGTTGATGTCTTCACATGAAACATTTTCACCCTTTAATGGCTTTAAAGGTGCTATGAGGAGAATCTATTACCGGCAACGTAAAAGACTCTGCTACCCATGAACCTGCGCGGCGACTGTCGTAATGCTGAGTTCCAGTAACCTCGGAACTGGGAGTGACATCATCTCAGTTATCAGCGTTCGAGTTAAAATCGGAAAAAAACATGCCGATCTACCAGGCTATTGTTAGCTGTTGTTAGCATGCCCTGCGTTGTTGTTCACAAATATCACATGAAGAATGTGATTATCACTATGGCAGCATTTTTGTAAATATAAGTCTAACAATACGATGTATACAGCTGATCTAGAGCGACACACCCCAGTCAGAAGTGCAAATAAATTGATTATTACAGGAGCTAAATAACTGTTCACACTGGGGGCATCCATCTTCGATTGTCAACTCGGGGGATGGCGAGGTTTCACCGAGTTGCCTGGAGGAAATTCTGACTTTGAGGGACGTTCCAGTTGCAGTTTCCTACTTGGAGCTCAAAATTCCTACTTCTGACTACAACTGGAACGCACCACAGACGTTTACAATCCACAACATGCACTTGTTTTGAGGCTAATGAATACAATAAGGGCCTTAATCAGAGCTCTTCATTGCTTTACAACTTCGTTTTTTCAACAACTTGCAGGATGCAAAGTGACGAGGTAATGTGTCTGTTTCTAGTTATGTAGCTGTAGTTTTTGATGTGTGACAACAAGCATTTTTTGGAAAACTTAGTATCGTAGTTTTGTAGCCGGCTATTTATCGCTACTTACAGCCCAGTGCGCTAAGACGTGTAATATAAATAATAAAATAATATAAATTTGCTCTAGTTTTAATTGTCTTGTTCCGGAAGTTGAGTATACAGGCCAGTCCAGCCCTGACCGACCCGAACGGAAGGCTAAAGAATAGCATTTATAGATAACCTATTTTGATGCTATAAAACTCATCTTAAAGTGTGTATTTCGATCAGGCATATATCTAAAAGTGCGACTTTTTGTAATTACTTTGAAACTCCTCACAGTCTCTTTAATTATTTTCATTTTTATCCATGTCAACCTAACTTCTGTTAACAGGATTATTCTCTCCCCTCTCACATACTCTCTTTAAAGTCCTTGAGAGCCTCTTCGCGATCACACTGCTCGCGGTCACCGTGAAGACTTTGAACGGCCAAACCCTGCAGACACATGTCACTGGACAGGTCGTCAGCCCTGAGATTGAACACAAAAATGTGCACACATACACAAATAAACACACGATCATTTCAAATACTGGTGTGAGCAAATTACTCTCTTAATAATCAGCTGCATGTTAGTGTGCCACTCGCGACTCACATGAGCTTCTTTCCAACAAAGATTAGGACTTTATCATCAGGCAGCATGTTTCTGACGAAATCATACACGTAGGACTTTTTCTCCTCCTCGTTGACGATCAGCACTGTCTGCTGAACTGTGTTCACTGCCTAAGACTCAGAGAACACAGGAGGAGAGGTCAGAAACAAACACTGAATCTGTAATTCACCTTCCAAGAGCAAATGTGTATTAGCAGAGTGATCATGAAGAAAACCCCTGGCTCCATTTTTCCCAAGAGAACTAAAACCTCAGCCTGTCCACTGCTGGCTAATAAAAGAGACACTGGCCCTCATTAATCAAACATGACAATTACGACCAAAAGGAAGTCTTTGCTCTCTGAGCAATAAAAACGGTAGATTTTAGCTGAAATACCAATGACTATAATTATTTGACAAAATACTCGGACAAGATGTGCAAATTTCTTTTAGTCCCCCTCTTTTAATTGCATTTTTTCCTTCAATGTCGTAAATTCTAGGCTGAACTTAATAATTTAAGGACATATTATTCAAATGAAGATCACTTTCAGTCCCATTTATCAACACACAGCTGTTTGTACACTGAGATTTGCCAAATGTGCGTATTTCATGAATCCCTCGTGGGAGCTGGTGTACAATTATTTGACACAAAAATCGCACAAGTTTTGACTTCAGATTAGGGCTGGGTGATATGGCTTAGAAATAAAATCCCCGACTTTTTTCCACAACACGTGATTTACGATTTTGATAGATTTTTCCCTCCCCAAAAGAAACAAAACTCCCAGTGACATAAAAATGAAACAAATCAAGTTTTGCCTTTATGTTGTCTAAATGTTTCCCTCTTAAAGTCAAAGTCTGGGTCATAAAAGGTTGATTATGTAGTATAAATACTAAAAGGCTGAGGTATTTTTACAGTATTAGCATGAAACTCTTTGATCAATACTTAATCTACTTAAATAACAAATACAAGCCTATAAAAGTGCTTGTGTAAACCCTAAAAGGCCGACCATCATGAAAATTGTAATTTTTTTCAATAAAATTGCAACTACTTACAATTGGACTAAGGCAAGGAAAAAAAATCTCAAATTTTAATATTTTAAATCTTCAGCCGAAAATAATTCGAATTAATCGATTGCCCAGCTCTACTTCAGATTGACGAATGAGGGCTTTTGTCCCCGATATTCATTGGATGGACTGGGCACATCCAGAACATAGAGCTTGGCAAACACAATTTTCACTCACCGCCAAGTCCAGGGTTCCCACATAAACCATCATGGGGTTCTTAAGGTAGGATTTGGCCAGGCGTCTCACACCAACAGGCCATGTGGCACTGAAACACATCGATTTTACCAAACCACAGAGTTAAAACTTTATTCTACACTGAAAATAGAACTATATTTGAGCTGCTGCCATCAGGTCAGTGATAAAGCGCCACAATCAAACACAAGAGATAACTCAAAAGACACAAGAATTCATTCATCCCCATATCTGTCAATCTCCTGAACTCAGGTCTTCTCTCAGGTATGTTTTATACTTCCTGTGTTATGCACTGGTGTCAGTCTGTCCATATATCTACTGTCAAATATGTATTTTATGCTGTAGCCTTTTGTCCATGCCAAATACTCATTGAGACAAATACAGAATTGCGAATATTGCTATTCAGTTAATGCATTATGCATTATTATAATTATAAGCATAAGTTATTATAAGTCCCTCTATGCGCTGTTTTGAGGGCACTTAAATTCTAGTATTTGTTTTATTCTGTATTTTATATTTGTATAGATTAATCCTTGGCATATGAAAGACTGCTAGAACACTTGTCAAGGATTCATCCTGGTTCTCTTCGCTCTATTATTGTAGTTATGTTATCATTGTTGTTGTTGTCATTTTGATCTTTTTGTCCACTTTGCCCTGAATTTTAGTTATTTTTTAAAGTTTGTACAAAATGTGAGGAACCTCAGAAAAGAAGCTGTAACTTTGAAAGTGGCTACCGAGGATTCAGATAAACACAAAAACGAATGCAGCAGCTAATTTGGTCTAATAGTTCTGTTTTTTACAAATCCTAAAATCATTCCCCTTTTGAAGCATGATAATAAAAGTTTATTAAAAAAGGCATTTTAACACCGTCTCAGAGTACCGACCATCACTGGATGCATTTAGCTGAAACGATTCCTCGAATAATCTTTAATAATTATTCGATTACAAAATATCTTTGAGGCAAATTGTGTGCCTCGACGCCTCGTTTAATATATAATTATACATATTATATATATATATATATGGACCACTATACAGTGTACAGTGTTTGACACGGATGGTCATTTCTGTGGCACAACGTGCCTGCTACCTCCGCTGCTGCGCGGCTTGTAAAATCATGAAGGAAGACAAAAGAGAGGGACAGAAAGGAGAGAGTCCGCAGAAGAAATGGCAGAGAGTGTCCCAAGTGTGTGGTCACTACAAGAAGGGACGAAAAGAAAACAGTGCAGTGTGTCTGATGTCAAACGGAGTTAGCTTAGCACGTAGCTTAGCATGATAGCACGTCGTCACTGCTGCAGTACGTCAACAGTAAACATCTGGTCTGCGCCTCAAGTCGTCAGAGCGACTCAACAGGATGACACTCATGATACATCAACAGAAGCAGCTAATGTGATCAATAACTGAGATATGGGCTAGTAAATAACCTACTTTGATTATGGCTCCGTGTAAAGGCTGGTTCAGAACGTAAATCAATGTGGAGGCTACTTGCCCAGAATTATGTGTATTTTGTTCACATACTTTTCACATCCAACAACTTTACATTTAATTTGATTGCAGAGAGTAGAACAGGAAACACTGACAGTGAGCAGAGGAAGCAGGTGTAGGGAATGCTTTCATATGTTATAGAAATGTACATTAGCTAGTTAAATGATCTTAGTATCTAAGTATGATATTATTTGGTCCTAGAAATAAAGTAAGCAAAATAAGATCATCAATATGGTACAGTAGTAAAGGCAATAATTTACCAAAAAGAGACAAGCATGAATACAAATAAAATAAAAATAACCAAACTTAAAAAAAAATACTAAAAAAAGCAAGATATGGCCCAGAGTAAAAATAAAAGTATAGATTTTGATTTTGAGACCCCATTTATGCTCAGAACGTTAAAAATAAGGAAGATAAGTTGTTAATTTAAGTGACCTGGCTTTTCTGTTTTGTGTGTTGCTAATAATAATAATAATGATGTGTAGAGATTCAATGTAAAAAAAATAGCAGTGAGCACAATTTAACTCTTACCCAAATACTCAATCAACAAAAATTTGATAGAGTAATCGCTTACAAAAAGAATCGATAGCTGAAGATCTAGATGCATGCTTGTTTCTTATATCAATTTTTATTCAGTATTGTGAAACATCTTTAATGCTTCATGTGACATGCTGTATACCTGGTCATGACAGTCTGGCGATCTGGGCGGATGTCCAAGAGAATCTTCAGAATCTGAGGCTCAAAGCCCATGTCGAGCATACGGTCGGCCTCGTCCAACACCTTTCAAAGTTTTAACACAGCAGAAAACATCACATCAACGCCATATCCAACATCTTTAGAAACTACATAAAAAAGAAAGACCCAAACAGAGATCCAAACCTTTTCCCTCACTGATTTGCGAACATCAGAAACAGAAGAAACCTTGACAGTGACGCCTCTACCATGCTGAGTAAAATATGCAAAAACAATTCTTTTCACACAAACACAGAAATTACAGACACAAACAGCTGACCAAGTACGTGATTGAGCTGAGATTGATGAGCTCATTCATCTGCAGATCATTCAGCCGCCCTGGTGTGGCGATTACTATGTCCACTCCGCCCTTCACCAAGTTGATCTGGCCTCTTCTATCACCTCCACCATAGATACAGATACTACAAGGCAGGACAAAAAGAAACAGTCATGGCCATGCTGCTGTTAGATCACACTATACCACAGGTTTGAAGCATTGCATTATTCAGGTTTTACAGACTCAAGGACCTTTTGTAACTCCTGAAGCGGTACTTTTTGCACTCAGCTTCGATTTGCAGGGCCAGCTCTCTGGTGGGAGTCAGCACCAACATGCCAGGGCCACCTCGCTCAGCCCTGGGTCTGTCAATGAAATGAAGAAATATGGAAGCAGACTCACAATCACTAACAATTTATCAACCCACTTCCTGTGATACAAAAAACATTAAAAAAATAACAGTCTACCAAATTAGAAAAGCAGCCCAAGAGTAAGTGAAAGGTAAGCAACAGCACTTTTACTCACACAGGCTGGCCCTCCATGTGGATGAACCCGGGCAGCAGGTAGGCCAGAGTTTTACCTGTCCCTGTCTGAGCAATGGCTATCAAGTCCTCCCCGCTAAGCAACACCGGCCAGGCCTGAGACTGAAGATAAATACATCACAATATCCTCAAACATAAAAATGGAAAAATTTATGAGTAATTGTGATTTCAGTATCAATCATCATAATGTGTTTGTCACTTAAGTCATAATTTAGCAGCATTAATACAAAGTATGACTCGTGATGAATGACTTAAATGTTTTGCTTGTACATCAGGCTCTTACCTGAATGGGAGTCGGTTTGACAAAGCCAACGCGGTCGATGTTTTCCATGATCTCTGGATGGGACCCATACGCCTCTTCAAAGGTGCGGCAGGGATTAGGGAAGTTCCGCTTCTTCCCGTCCTCAATCAGGTCATCCACAAAAATATTGTTGTTTTCTTTCCTGA
The DNA here is from genome assembly GCA_036419115.1 of Scarus forsteni. Taxonomy (NCBI): domain Eukaryota; kingdom Metazoa; phylum Chordata; class Actinopteri; order Labriformes; family Labridae; genus Scarus; species Scarus forsteni. The sequence goes on along the minus strand of JAZDUH010000327.1, from coordinate 2,496,470 downwards.
GGAAATAAAAACAATAAAACAGGAACAACGTGGTTAAATGAGTTCTTGTGTGTTGTGGACAGCAGCTTTGCAGGTCAAACAGATCCATCGCCTGTGTAACTGCAGTTTATGTTGAAAAGGCTAAAATTGACTAAAAAAACAAAACAAAAACCATTATTTTACCAAACAAAAAAAACATTTGTAGATTCAATTTATGCGGTGGAAATCACATCTTTTCTTAGTTTTCAATATCACTGATTGGCTATAAGGCAATCAGGCAGGTTGGTGTGGATAAATCATGTGTTTGCAGTATACAGCAGCTACTACAGTTAGATCTGTTCAGGTGGGCAGCAATAACTTGCGCCATCTGTTTATCAAAGTCGAAAACAAATGAAAAATATAGTAGACTAAAGAAACTCAGTGTCAAGGCATTTATTAGCCGATTTATTAGTGATATTTCAACCTCACAATTTTAACAAATCCTTCAAAAATTCCTGGTGTAAACTGACATGGCATTTGACTCAGTCTGTACTTGCAAAACAACTAGATGGTTAACTCTTATTTTTTTTTAAATTCACAGAATGACACACTTCCTGATTTACCTCCATTCACTGACTTCCTCTGCGGTGAGCTGAGAAACACTCGGTGCCTCTGTGTAAAACTTCTTCTTCATGGGTGGTAGGTCTAAAAGGAGTTACAATAGATTACAAACAAAATGTTTTAATAAAACCATAAGACTCAAACAAACAATCTAACAGCTGGTTTTAGTTGAAACTGCAGTCATGAAATGTAAAGAACTCTACACTTTACAATAAACAATATTACAAAGGGATGATGATTTTACTACTTCTAGTCAAGTTAATGGTGGGTCCACTTGATCTTAAAACTGAGAATCTATGAGTCAAATATTGTCACTGGGAACTCCCTCTTTGGTCGGAGTTTCCCACTGGGAAGTTGGGTGATCTCCTGCTGGCCTGACTTTATTAGCTTGCAACTGGAATGTGTCTATCTGGGATGCGACATAATCACACTTTCCTCCATCCGAGTTCAAAGGTGAATGGAACACACCATAAACACCAGAATCTGCACGACTGATGCCCACACTGCTCCATGTTAACAAGGGCAAAAACTTGACTGCAAAATGATTTAGGATATTATTAAATTCAAGTCTTGGCTGGAGGTTAATGTTGCTAGTTTCTTCAATGAGGTAATAATTTGCCTTCACACAGCTTTCATATTTAATTTCAATAACTTAAAAAAGTTTTTTTTCTAACAAACATTCATATAACGCAAAATCCTAACCGACACAAATTATATGAGTATTAGGACTTTTTTCTTTTATCATAAAGTGGTGCAATTTTAGACACTCAAAAAAAGCATTGAATGTGCTAAATATAATTGAAAATATGCTGAATTTATTTGATCAATGAGTTAATGAAATAGTCTCTAAAAAAGAAAAACTTTTGCTCCAGATCATAAACAATGACTTGTTTTACTTTGTTAAACAATCAAATATTTTAATGCTAAAGACAATTAGATGTGCCTTATATTAATAGAAAATGCAAATGATTCCAATCTGAAGTAAGAAATAATTCTGAATTTATCTAAATATATTTACATTAAATATTACTTGTTTCACAAAACATACTCAATTTATGTGTTTCATACATCAAAATGTAGGTTGTTACAAAAAATACATATTTTTAAATGTGTAGCTTAATTTCAGTGTATTATTCTGCTGCTGTAATTTAAATAGTTTGTAATTCTGGCATCATGATGACCTCAGTTAATGAAGATCACGTATAATATCTCACCCTTCCATTTTAACGCTTCATACTTGTCCTTGTTCTCCCGGATGGAGTTCCAGTCTATAGTTTCACGGGGTGCAGCCACACTTGACATCTGCAGTGCTTCAGTAGACCACACAGAGGACGTGGATACCCCATCACCTCCTCCTCCTCCTCCATAGAAGTTCCCTCCTTTACCTGGACCTGAGAAACAGAGGTGTCGAATGAAAAATATCATCATGACTAAGTAGTTATTTACTAGAGGTGCACATCGGTGACAAAGAACATAAGAAGAATGTGTGACTGGGTTCCTTCTAAGATTGAGCCTCAAATGGTGGCTAATGATTATCTCATGATAGCTGCAATTAGACATTTGCATGTTTTACATTTGAAAATCAAACCAACAGCTTTTTCACACAATGAGAAAACTGCACTTGTTATGTGCATAATAAAATAATAACAGGGTTTTAGATACTTCAAAGAATGAAACTGTTGAATCTGTAATTATCTGTCCTCATGTCTGTAGTCTCTTTCTCAAAATCTGTTGTATGAGCTTCAATTACATCTGTCAGTATGAGTGGAGTAAATTGAGTTTCTGTCATAGTTTACATGTGAACATCCCAACGTAATGGGGTCTGTCTCAGGATCTGATGCCACTTTAAACAAATATTTCTGTGTGACCCGACTTTCCATCAAAAAGTGACAGGAGGGTTTTTTTTAATAAAATTTTTTTCCAGAAAAATAAAAATATCATACCACCTCGAAAATGAGAGCTGCCATCAGCCACCAGTTCTTCAATCATATCTTTGGCCTTTTGTTGGGCAGCCGAGGATCCAAAGATGAGCACCTCCCCCTCATAGTCTCCCCTGTTCACCTGGAGAAAAGTTCAATAAGCGGTGAATTCAATGGCTACATTAGCTACAGAAATTAATTATGTCAATGTTTTGACCCAATTTCACTCATTCAATGTGAGCACTGGTCTTTTTATGCCATTGAGCTGTGAACACTTAATATCACAGCGCATAATAACATAATATCATTACTTGTGGAGTACAGCTAAAATAGTTGATTATCAGTATTAGCAAGTATGACAATTTAAGACAATTATTACAACCAGTATTTTGAACAAATACCTATCTACTGTATCTTTCCCTCTCTCTCTCCACACATACATAAATATATAGATATTATGAGGCTGTAAAAATTATGATATACTACACTTTATAATCTTTCAATTAGAAATACCCCTGTTTTATTTTCATTAATTTCTTCACTAATTTTGAACATAAAGATTATTCAAGGTAGTATCAAATTATGTTTTACTTTTTAACACTTTTATATCAAAAAGACTTTCATGCAAAGATAAAAAAGTTTAAGTCTAATTTGGTATAAAACCATGTATAACCATTATTATTAAAGGTCGAGGCTAAAACTTGAAAAGTCTGAACCTCACAAACAGCGGCACATTTTCTGTTTGAGCTCAACAGAGCATACTGTTTATACAGACATGTTTGGTGCACGTAGGTCATTTGAAGCTTGGTTTTCTGTCCCTGTTCAAAATACATGTATAAAATGTATTCTCCATAAATAGGTTTCTATTAGGGGTGGGAGAAAAAATTGATTCACATAAGTACCCAGATCTTTTGTTTGACAATTTTTAAATCGATTTTTTTGTTCAAAAATATTTTTTTCCCCTAATTTAAATACTTCATTTTAGTCTGTGTTTATAAGCTACTTTTAAATGCAATACAGGCTTTTGAAGAGAAAGTTTAAACAGCTGGACAAAATAAATGGCTGAATAAATGCTATAAACTGACTCAAATGTGAGGTGTATTTTTTCTGATATAGTCTGTAGGCATCATTATTGTTCGTCTTTTTCGCTGGTGTTAAAAAAGCTAACTAAAGATTGCAAAAATTGGTAATATCATAGAATTGCAACTTAAATCAAATCGGCACCTAAAAAATCGAATCAGGAGAAAGCGTATTTAACAGTTTGTATTTATAGGAATCAATGTAGGTATTGGGCAAGATAAGTTTGGAAATATTGACATTTGTGTAACTAGCAAATAATCTGAAATGCAATGATAATTGAGCTAATAATTAAACTTGCCAATAGTTTGTCTCTAACAGAAATGTCAATGATAATTGAGCTAATAATTAAACTGCCAAATCCTTCAATCATCTTGTGAAGTTCACCTCAGCTGCCACCTAGCGTCCTTGATATGAATAAAACAAAATTCAACTCAAACAACATCAATCATCATCACAAACAAGTAACACAACTTTAACAAACACACCTAGCATATTCCAATACACACACTATACATAAAACTCTGGTGGTAAAGATTAAAAGAAAGGTTTAATTAGGTACATTTTCTTAAAAGGATTTGTAATAAATAGAAAATTCTTGAACAAGGAAAAACAATTCTGATCATAAGATCTTTTCTTGAAGAAATATCATTACATCAAATAGGTTTTTGGTGAATAATAATGAAACTATTTATAGGGATCAATGTAGGTATTGGGCAAGATAAGTTTGGAAATATTGACATTTGTGTAACTAGCAAATAATCTGACACTGTGCAAACCAATACCAATAGTTTACTCATAACAGAAATGTCAATGATAATTGAGCTAATAAATAATTAAACTTGCCTTGATCCTTGTGCCGCTGCTCTCTTGAAGTTCACGGATTTTTGCTCCTCCGCGTCCTTGATATGAATAAAACAAAATTCAACTCAAACAACATCAATCATCACCAAACAAGTAACACAACAGAAACATGCATTAACAGCACACCTACAGGAGTGTCACTCATACACACCACCTATCAGCTGGTAGAGCATGAAAACTCTGGTTTAAAGATTAGATTGATCAAAGGTTTTGCAATTAGGTACATTTTCTTGAAGGGTATTTGATAAAGATTCATGAAGAACAACAAGGAAAAAATGATGTTCTGATCAACAATGATCTTTTCTTAAGAAATGTTACATTTCCAGATCAAGTTACATAAACTAGGTTTTGTAGAATAGAATAACACAATAACATCGACAGATTCCAGAGTCACATTTCCAACTGAAGTTACAGTGTAGCTGTGCTCAAGTCTAACCTCGGCTTTCTATTTTATCTTCCCTTCTCTCCTGTACATTCTCTTAAAAGTATTTTTGGTTCTAATAAATCACCAAAGTGTCCTTTCTTACCTCAACACCAGAAAGAAAACTCCAAGTGTTGGATGACCTGCCATAAATTCTATACCAGCTACCATAAAGTTGCAACACACATTTGAAAAAGCAAAGCGCAACTCAATTAAATGCAAAATACAGTTTCACCACGAGATGGTAAAACAACCTACACAGTGTGCGGCTTTAAGGGCTGATGACTAAAATCTATAGCTCGCTCCACAGTATCACTTAATATATATTCATTTTTAACTCTCAGACATAAACATTGCATGGTAGTTATCTTTTATGCCATGTGCCTTTCTATTAAAAATGTAGAGTTTATAAATATATATTTTTACCTTTATTCACTCAGTTTTTTTATATAACAGATTTTACTGTTTAAGTAGCCTAAATTGTATAAATACAGAGGATAAATACTTTTTAAGGACTCAAGCTTTCCCAGGACATTTACTTTATTTCTCATTTTCCATATTTTTTCCAAGACATGAAAATGAGTCAACGTTTTCCAGGTTTTCCAGCAGGTGTGAAAACCCTGATATTATCATTGGTCATGACAGTCGTGGCAGTGTTCTGAATCTAGATCCAGGAATTTTTCAATTTGCTAACATTGTTAGGGCGGTCTACCTTATTTTTTGCTAATAACTCAATCATTTCTCAATGGTTTTTGCTGAGGTTTTTTTTTTGTTTGTTTGTTTGTTTTTTTCTGTGGGGGTGGGGGGTGGGGGGTAGTCATGGCCAAATAAATAAGTAATTACATTTAAGTAGTGATCCAAACCCAGGTGCAGATCCAGGGAATTCTGTACAGGAACTGCTGCCAGTGTTTTCTACATTTTCATTAATAACTCAAGTTCTCCAGATTTTAATGACATTTTCAGGGACTGTTGGTCATTGCACCTGGGAGACCCGATCAGATTTTGGTTGTAGTTATATTCTGAATGTGGATCCAGGTATTTTTAAGGACTTATTAATGGAAAGGGCAGTTTTCCACAATTTTGTCTTAGTTGGAAATATCTTGAGGTTTTTACTCTTGAAATACTTCTAGTTGGATACACATACAGTGTGCGTTTCGGTTTTTTTTTATATTTTAAAGTATCATTTCAATGTAGTCTTGATCAACAAAACCTTTTGTAAATAGTTAGACAAGGCTAAAATCATTAGCATCCATGTTTGAGCGCCATTAGCTAACAGCAGCTCAGACAGCATTTAAACAGTGCATAAATTAATTTCTGCAAACAAAAGTTTACCTATTATCCTCCCCACCACGGCGTTTTCCACGTTTATGATAACAGGCTGGCTGGAGTCGGAGTTTAGTCCGTCACATGGTCGCCGTCGCTCCCCTCCGTCCCTCCGGCCTCGGGGCTCCGCCGCCTCGCCGCCTCGCCGGGCTCTCCACTCCCTCGGTGCTGCGGAGCTGGAGCCATGTTTGAAGCCGAAAGCTACATTCTCCTGTGGGCCGTCCGTACATGACGGTTTCCATTCACTTGAGGCTGGTTTTGTTGCAGGCACATCAATCGCAACGCCATGCTCGTCGTACTCATCCTCCCAGTCAGACATTTTAGTCTCTCCTCCTCACCTGAGAGCTGCAAGCTAACTGAGGGCTGTCAATCATGAGGGTGCGGTACGGTGGCCCTGAAGGTCAATGGCAAACATACCTGTGAGTAGTAAGGTCAGAGAACACCACCTTCCTTTATCTTATACCCCCATATTGTTAGAAAGAATTAGGATAATATTTCAATAATACACAAGTAACAAGGTAAAATGTTCACAGTAGAACTGGAATAGAAAATTAAGTCAAGGCCTCCCGACTCAGAGTCTTATGAATAACTTTGAAATGTTAAGAAACTATTTGTCAGAAATGTCAAGAATGACTTTTAAATAAATGGCACTGAAATTATAAAGTGATTTTTTTTTCTTTGAGGACATAAGGAGAATATCTCCTCTACTCTGTACACTTATTTTTTTTTTTTTTTTTATCCAGGCCCTAAAGTTAACCTGTTGAAAAAGTATTGTTAAAATCACAGTAATTACATGAGCACTTCTAGTTTTACATTTAGAAAAACTGAATGTGCTCTAACTTTGAGTTATTGGAATATTTAATTTTTCTACATATGCATTTCTTCTGTTTCCCTTAAAATTATTCATCCATCCATTATCTGTAATACTTATCCATCCTGGGGTTGCAGGGGCCCGAAGCCCATCCCAGCTGGCACTGAGCATGAGGCAGGTTACTCTATGCCATCAATTGCTTTACTGTCCTTCTTTTGACATGTTTTTTGTTTTTTTTTTGTCATTACTCTTAATTTCAAAATGTCTTCAACTCTGTGAAGCATTATGAATTACTGTATGTATGGCTGGTATTCTATAAACAAAGCAGCCTTGCCTTCCAATGGACTTTTGACACTTTGGCCAACTGCTTATAGAAAAATGCCCCACAGTGGCATTAAGAGATCCTCCAAAAATTCCTGGATCTGTATCAAGATTTGGATCACCTGCAAAATTTAGTTACACGTTTAATCGAAATCCAGTCATACATTTTTGAGTTATCTCCCTATCAGACATGCAAACACCAGCAAAAACACAACTTCCTTGGTGGAGGTTATGATAATAATAGATAATAATGGGGCAAAGGCAAAAACTTGTCAAAGAGCTCTGTAAAAATTAATTTGCAGTAAAACAAATACATAGAATATAAATTAAGTGCCAAAAAAGAAATAAAAACAGATTTGATAAATAGAAAATATTTGGTAAAACGAACTCAAATATTTCTTAAAAATATAAAAACATTAGATGGTTCATAAAAAATTGCTGACCACAAAATATTTGATAAATGTTGAAACAACAAGTTTAATGAAAAGAGCATCTTAGTGAAAACAAAAACATTCTATGAATGAAACATTTTTTCAACAAGCTATTTTTCATGAACTGTTTTGTTTCTAGTTAAATTGGTTTGTATAACATGAATGTTTTTTTTACTTTCATATTCAATCTCAAAACTACGACGGCGTATTAGGGCCACTTGAAATAAAAAAATAAATGAAAACTCGAAAATCTTCGAGGAAAAACTCGAAATTTTTGAGTTTATAAAGCCACAAATTTATGACTTTATAAAGTTGCAAATTTTTTAGTTTATAAAGTCATAAATTTGATATAAACTCATATTTCGGGTCAATAACTCATCAATAGAACAACGTAGTTCCAAACCCGACCCTTCATTTTAATCATTCTGATGAAGACTGTGAGCTAAAACCTCGTTTTCCCCCAAACGAGCCAGAAAGCTTCACTTTGTCTCAATGAGCTGCCGGTAGCAGTGTGAATGGAAATTGAATAACTTCACCATAATGTCTTCTAAATCACAGCACACATAAATAACTGTAGGTTGTTCAGAGTACACGTCATACGTTTTTTAAGAATTGTAAATTAAAATATTTCACAGGATTTTTTGGATTGAAAATAAAGCAATCAAAGTTATGAACCAAGGAAATGATTATAAAACAAGAATGATGACCCCCTCTACCCTAAAGTACAGCTCTTACTTTAGAAAAAAAAGCTTTTGATTTGATTTAAATTCTTTTTTATATATTGAACTGTGTGAATTCATATGTAGACTAATGACAATAATTACTGTACTAACTGTATTGTTGCAGACTGTACTGACACCAAACTCATACTAATGATCTAACATTTCCTCTAGCTTATACAACAGCTATACAACAGAAGCTATCAACATGACTATAAAAACTTTAATAACTGTGCTGTTGTTGACAGTAGAAACACCAAACCCAGCCTGATGATCGAGCATCTCTTCTAGTTAATAATACAGTACTTATTTAAGAGATACAGGTTTTAAGGTAATTTAGCCTATGTAATTTTTTTTAATATTGGCATAAACTCATTAACAGCAACTGCAGTTTTTAGCTGATAATATTTGCCAAGTTTTTTTTTTTTTTGTTTGTTTGTTTTTACCTTTATTTTGATTAAAGATTTAAGATTCGAGAGTTTTGATATGATTGTATTGGAATGTGTGGAACTAAATAAACAAAGAGGTGAGAAATCATATTTTGACCATATGACTTTATCTCAGACATCAAGAGTACTGGTTGATAATGTCAATTTAAAGAACTTCAAAGTTTGATCCTCTTTTATGTGACATGTTTCTGAAAATATATAGGCCTAATATTTTTTTAAGTTATAATTTAGTTTAATCTACCTTTTTGTGATAAAGTAAAATGACACGAAGTTTGAAATATTGGCTAATATGTTTGTAATTAGAGACATTTCATTTCACAGTAGAGACTGTTAAATGTTTGTAGAAATAAAAACAACAGACTTTAAATCTGACTTCACTCTTGACCTGCTCTCGCACCATACCCACGCACGCGCTTCGCGAGTCGTCATGGAAACGATCCCGAGGTATATAAGGCCGTGGAACCCCGAATTCTCCCCTTTTGCACTTGAGCTTTGATGCTGACCTGCAACACTTCGCTGCTAGCTTGCTAATTTTTGGAAAGCGCTCAGGAGAAGTTGGAGAAAACCCTCTACAGACGTTTTGGATCGACTGTTTCATCGAGTCGAAAGCTGACGAGACCGGAAATGACCATCCCCAGAGACCCCGAGGACAGAGGACGACCAGTGGCGATGGCTGACATTCGCCTGGTGACCAACGGAGGTAAGACAGGTTTTACTGCTGTCTAATAAAGAAGTTCACTCAGACATTTATACAAGAGAAATGTTATTATCATTGACTTGTTAAACTTTCAAAGGCTCATCAGCTTAGAAACAGTCAAACTTTAACTTTTAAAGGCCGTTTCCACCATTTAATGTGTGAAGTTAAAAACTAAAGCAGGATTGTGTAAAACTGTTTTTCACTGAACTTTTCTCAGTGAAAATTAAATTTTTGAAGCCATAGTCTTTAAAAGTGGCGGGAAAAGCTGGAGGGAATTATCTGTAAAGTATTGTTTTAAAAACACATCTATTTTGACTTGAGGACATCAAATGATCCTGAATTTGCACTGTTATTATGGGACAAAGATGGCGTCGGGGAGAATTACAAAAAATGCTCAGATGTTTGTTTCTGTCACCATGGAGACGATAGAACTATGGATTTAAGCAGGTGATGGTTCCTCTATGATACAAGCTTTTGTTTGTATCAGTTTGTACTGATTTTAGCTGATCATAAAAGGCTTTTCGCATAAGTTTGAATATTAATCAATGAACCCATGAGCAGGTATTTACAAAAGAATAACAACAGCCACAGATCATAGCTGCTGAACACATGTAAAAAGAAAATGAGGCCTAACAACATCAGTGCTTTTGTGATAATCACAAATACGATATAAGCCTATATTTATACTCTTTACTGTCAAACTTGATGTAATTTTGGCATATTTTTGAAGGTAGATCAAACTAAGCTGATACCTTAAGAATATTATATATTTTCAGTAACATGTCACAAAAGAGGATCAAACTTTAAAGCTCCTTTCATTTACATTATCAATCAGTACTCTTGATGTCTGTGACAAAGTCATATATCTTGGTCAAAATATGAATTCTTACCGTATTGTTTATTTAGTTTCACATATTCCATCAAACAATCACATTAAAATCCTTAATCTGTACTCAGAATCAAACCAATGAGACAGTAAATGTTGGTGCGGCATGTTAAGATGACAGATTGCAGGAGTCTTTGATTATTGTTTTAATAACATATTTCCAGCTCTGTCACAGTGTACATACTTCATTTTTCAGCAAGGTGTCTCAGTATTTGACCCGATGGAAGTAAACTGTGACTCCTGTGCTGTATTTATGTTCAACTTCTGCATCACAAGCTCATCACTGAGAAAAATGTGCTTTAGGACCTGACATTGTTTTGAGAGTTTTGCATGAAAGAGTGAATGACATTTACAAACTGTGCCAAAGAAGAGACAAATGTTGAATGTGTTGTCAAAAGAGCCCTTATCTGGGGTGCTGGTTTGGCATAGTGGTTAGCACCCCATGTACATGCTTCTGCCGGTCCAGGTTCGAATCCCGCCTGTGACCAGTTTGCAGAGTGTCTTCCCCTACTTTCTCCCCCTTTCACAAGCCTATCCACTGTCTCTCTCCTATCAATAAGGGCACAAAATGCCCAAAAAATACATTAAAAAAAAAAAAAAGAGCCCTTATCTAATAAATACAGATTATAAAACTTGAATTAAGGGTTTTGTAAATGCAGAAATTCTTTCATTTGAATAACAAACACAACACCTGATCAAAAAGTAAACAGGCGTTTTTGTGTTACAGTAAAAGTTTGTCAGTCTTTTTGTTTTTTAATTTGTTGTTTTAGTTCCACATATTCAGTGTCACAAGAGAAACATTAGTTGTTGGTATTGTGTACTCAAACATTTTGTTTTTCCCTGCAGGAGCTGGCGTCCCTGAGGTCAACTTGGCTGTCCAGTATGAAGGGAACCAGAACCTCCCCGTCTTTGTCCCTGACCAGGTGGTAGGTGAGTATGGAGGTGAGTATGAAGGTGCTTTTGCTGGTGCAGGTGGAGACATTCCTCCTGTTTTTGACCTGGAGGATTTTGATGATGTCGAACACATCATGGACCTCTATGACTCGGAGGACGATGACGACAGCAGTGTGTGGACTGACTGGAGTGATCTGAGTTCAGTCTCTGGACATGGGTCCATGTCTGAGTCTGAGGAGGAGGAGGAAGATGATGAAGGTGAGGACGTCAGACCAGACTCCCCTCTGGACCAGGAGTTCCCACCAGACCACTTTTGGCAGGGCTGGCGCCAGGCGGATCCATCAGCGGTCGTCTCCCCTCATGTCCAAGCTGGACTCCCTTCTGTAGGCCCTCTTGTCCCCACTCATAGTCCAGCTGGACCTGCTGTCTCTGATGACGACAGCAGTGTGTGGAGTGACTGCACTGATCTGAGTTTAGACTCTGGATATTGGTCCATGTCTGAGTCTGAGGAGGAGGAGGAAGATGATGAAGGTGAGGACGTCAGACCCGACTCCCCCCTGGACCAGGAGTTCCCACCAGACCACTTTTGGCAGGGCTGGCGCCAGGTGGATCCATCAGCGGTCGTCTCCCCTCATGTCCAAGCTGGACTCCCTTCTGCAGGCCCTCTTGTCCCCACTCATAGTCCAGCTGGACCTGCTGTCCCTGCTGACCCCCCTGTCTCTGCTGGACCTGTCAGAGAAGAGCCTACTCCGTCCACCTCAGGCCTGGGTTCTTCTAGAAAGAGGAGCAGGGAGGAGAGCCCTGCAGCACGGCAGGGTGCAAAGAGGCAGAGGAGGGACAATGGAGACGTGGATGACCAGCAGCCGTTCACCTCCTCAGGACTCTGCTCCTTTCCTGTCAGAGGATCCTGGCCAGCTCCTTATGATGGCAGGGACTCTGACGACAGCGACTCAGATTAAAAAAGAGGAGCTGTCTGACATATTTGGTCCAAACTTTGTGAGCAGGAGGACTGATAAAGCCCCAGCTCACTGCACTCTGCACCAGATGTTTTTACACCTCTCTGTGTTGTTATTTGTTTGTATTTATGATTGTTTTTTTTTTCAGATTTAAGAGGTAAGTTCAAGCATTTTGTAACTTTAGTGCACTGTTTCAGTAGATTCAGACCTACTAACTCTTTTATGCAGTTGATTTTAGGAGGCATGGATGGTGATTGCAAACAAAGGTAAGGACAAAGTCTTTTTCTTTTCTATTTTATGTGTTTGAACAAGTGTGCTCCATTATTTATCGGCGTTAGAGATGAAAATGTTTGAGCAGCCAAATGCAGTTGTTACTCTACTCTACTCAACCCACAAGCCACAGTGGCTGGTAAAATTGACAGTGATTCTTAAAACTCAGCAATAAAACTCAAGATTACACAGTGCGGGATAACAAAGTTTTCATTTTATTGATTACAGGCCATCTGAAGGAAAATTGTGGCTTAACCCCTGAGTGACACACACTGGCTTCCTCTATGGAGGATGAGATTTGGAATAAAAAGTAAATCAAGCCAAATAGAACCAAATAGGAAAACCTTTAACAGTTAAATTGAAATATGATTAATATAATAATATGATTATAAATATATAAATTTATATTAAAAGAAAACTTTATATAACTTTTTATATTAAAAGAAAACTTTTGTCTCATGCAGTTTCCTTAGATACTTAAACAGTACAATATAGACAGCAGAAGAAACTGTCTTGTATGATGCAGTGTGACTCAAACGGTGCTGTAGCTTAGCCAACGTTAAGTTTTCTCAGTAATAAAAAAGTTCCTCTGAATGTACTCATTTATGTACTCTTACCTTTTTAAAGCCATTTCAGAAAAAAAGGCTGTTTAATCAAAATAAAGCTAAAAAAAAACTCAGTAAATACTATATGCTGAAAACTGCAGTTGTAACAGATGGCTGCCTAAGTGGAGAATATGATGTGAAAAAACTTTTGACTAAGTTTCCCTGCACTGTAAAACAGTGATTTGATAATGCAGTTTTAATGCATATTTACTCTTAGTTACGGTTTCATTCATTTATTTTTGTGTCTCCATGCCAAGGAGGAGACGGACGACTCCACATGAACTGAAGATGTTTACAGCCCAGGAGAGAAGGATTGATGCGGTGGTCACCTTTCCTTCTGGTAAAGGAAAGGTGACCACCACAATGTAAGTACTTCCTTAATGAGAGTTCAACAGTTACAATAGTTTCTATCTTATTGAAGATTTAATGTATCTATTTGGACAATACATCAAACATTGTGTGTCTATGTGGTCTTAAAAAGTCATTTAAAGCTTGTAAATCAGTGAAGCCAAAGACTGATGCCTTGAGGAGGGATCAAGTCTGAAAGGCAAAATGAGAAACTATAAAATATCAGGGGTTGTTTCTACTTTTATTTTTAACACAAATGGCAAAAGCTTCCACTTTTCAAAGTTTGGGTTTTGTATTAAACTTTGATAAAATTGATTTCAGTCAAGTTGACCTCAGTGCTTCAGCACCTCTCTTAAAGTGTCTATACTATGGAAGGTCACAGTAGATAACAGCTAAAGTTAATAGTTGAAAGCTTTAAATTTGTGTTGCTATACTTTGACATTTACAACCACTTTTAGCCAAATGCTGAGAACTTTTCTCTTCACCTATAGTTCTGTTCAAGAGTTCTAACTTCAGTTAGTTTTGTCTCTCTTTGGTCAGATGCTGGGTTTGAATTGTTTTTAAGCCTTCATTGGGTTTATTATTCAGCTCATTCTCTGTCTTTGTTCCTCCTCATACATCAGATTGTCTCCCTGGTGTTGAGGAGTTATCACAAAGTGGGCTGTTGAGTTTTGATATCTTACAGTCAGCAATGAGCAGAGCTGTTTAATAAGTGTCAGCAGTTAGAAAGAGAAGAAGCAGTGGGGCCTTAAAATGAGTCAAGAGGTCTGAAGAAGTGTTGAATGCAGCTGTAGATTTTATGTCAATACCTTGGACAATCATTTTGAAATGTGCCAACAAATGTACTAATATGCTTTTATTTGTCTCTTTTTTAGTGTTTCCAGAGCAGCTGACAGTAAACATAAACCAAGGAAATGATCCTCCTGCCCCCTCCTCACCCTGTGGCAGCCCCCTCCTCAGCCAGCGGCCCAGCGATAGATAGATAGATAGATAGATAGATAGATAGATAGATAGATAGATAGATAGATAGATAGATAGATAGATAGATAGATAGATAGATAGAAACGTTATTGCCTGTCACAAGTGACAGAAATTCATTTTTGACAGGCTCCTTTACACATTTTTAAAAGGGACATTACAAAAACAAACAAAGGTGATTATTAGCATTACCAGATAGGAAAAAAATTAGCAGACATTTATAGCAGTTATTTAACTGTAGAAAATGTCCATAAAGATCTCCTATATTACCTATATTATTGAAATATTTACAAATGTACCATTATAGTTTACCTCATCATCACTGAGTTTCCACTTCATTAAACCAAAACTCAGATTTATGAAAACATAAATTGTCGTTTTTTCAACACATCTGTCTTAAACACAAATGGCTTGTCACAATTAAAGAGACAGGCCAATTTAGTTAAATAAAAACTTTGTGTTCTTGACTAGAAATATCAGCAGTGACCATCAAAAGTTTGGGAATATCAGCGGAAATCCACTTCCATGCACCTTTACTTCCTTCCTGTACTCTCAGTTACATCCATCTATCTATCCACATTATCACTTTCAGCATTGCGGGGGGCTGGAGCCTATTCCAGCTGACATTAGGAGATAGGTGGGCTACACCCTGAACCAGTTGCCAGCCAATCCCAGGGCCACATAGAGATAGGTGTTAACACACCAAGCTCGATCTAGCAGTCTTCTTGCTGTGAGACACGTGCACTAACCTGCTGCAGTTATATTTAGTCGTGGCTGTTCCATTTGCTTGCTTTACTAATCTTTGCTGATTTTTGAATCCACTGAACACATTGACGACTTTATTGACACATTTCTAGATCTAGTTTAGATTTCTAAACTGACTCAGAGGGGAAAAAGTCCAAACAGTCCTTTTGACTTTCTCTTTATTCATTCAGTCAGTCCAAGTGTTGGATTTTCTAGCTGGTGTGTGAATGATTCTGTTTGTTTGTGTTGGCAGGAATCAGCAGGCAGGACCTCAGGCAGCAGGATTTCCTGGCCAGTCCATCTTGTCCGACTCCATGTCCAACCTGGCCATGGCGTACGGCAGCTCGTGGGCGACACAGGGGAAAGAAATGATGGACAAGAATGTAAGAGAATATCAGTCTTGCCAATTTGAGGCGGAAAGAGCGGCATGTGTGTGACACATAAATAATGTTTGTCTGTGTGCTTCCTTTTATTTCAGCTGGACAGATTCATCCCAATTTCGAAGCTGAAGTACTACTTTGCTGTGGATACGGTGTACGTGGGGAAGAAGTTGGGCCTTTTAGTTTCCCGTCCATGCACGAGGTAAGTCTGCTGCAGTTAATGTAGTTTATGCAGATGGGTCTCTTTTCACTTTGGAATAGGTACATGTAATCCTGTGTTGATAAAAATGATCTCTAAATGACTCAAAGTTGTCTCTGTAGGCTTCAGATTAAGAAATTTTCATAAAGTAAATTCAGACCAAGCTTTGCCAAACACTGATACATTAGCATTTGACCCACTGTTTGCAGATTGGTCATAACATTATGATGGCACATAAAGGATGCTCACTTTATTGTAAGATGTTTCCCAAACAGTTAGCGACTTTATTCTTTGATTGTATTGTACAACATTTAATGGTGGAAATAAGAGTAAAACATTTATGAAAGATTTACTTTTGTTATTTATTTATTCCAGACAATATGTATCTCTTCTAATGGGCACAAGGATTCTATCATTTGGTCCATTATGTCCCTTTTAGAATTGTGGACATTTTCTGTTTTGAGGTAGATTTACTTTTGATGGTCCATATTATATGGATCTGGAAAGAAGAAGAAAGTTTCTATGTTATTTATGAGCAGATTTTGGAATATGACCTCCATTTATAACAGGGGTATTCAATTAAAAATCACTGAGGTCCAGTTAATAAAATTTCCACCAATAAAAGGTCCAAACCGAAGTCGTGTTGTGTCTTATAGTCATCCCCTATAATGGGCCATGTGTAATGTCTGTGTAATCAAAACATGAAACCCTTTAAGACTACGAAATGTCATATGGAAATCCATTCTAATTTTTTTTAATCATATGACCCCTGCAGCATAAATGCTATGTCTGGTACATGTTTTCAGTTTGCTAGCCAGGCTTAAAATATCAATATTCAAAACTTATTTTTGACCATTACCAGTACAACTTCCAATATTTAAAAATAACTTGATGTGCAAGTTTATGGCTAAAACACTGATTTATTGAATTACACGTATCAGCCATGTACTAACTGGAACATTAACAAATTACACAAATGCACAATATTGATGCACCTTCTGATCACTGCATTGGTACATTAAAAATCAGGGTTTTTGCAAGAGTTGAAGGCTGTTTTTCTTGTCACTTATCTGCTCCTTGCAAAAATATACCCCAACACTGAAAGAGAAAGTCTAATTATTCTAAGTGGAGAGTTGTGCTCTTGACAACAAATATTAGTGTTGGCAGTTATGAATAAAAAATATCAGGATATCAGCAAAAAATCAATATTGTGCATCCCTACAAATTATATTTTTAATACTTAGATATAATTATGCAGTTGTTATCCATGAATTTACTGCTTTAAAAATAGACAAACTAGCAAACATGTGAAATTTGTATCATTTTTTAAATCTGTTTATGAATGCTGCTATATTTGGTTTTAATACCACATTTGATGCAGTTAAAAGCGGTCATTTGATGGCTAATGGCTAACAATGCTAATTTGTTGATTATCATCTCATGACTCAGATTTTTTTGGTCCAAAATGTTTTCCTTTTTAGCATTTCATGAGGTATGACATGACATAATGTTTTCAAGCTGGCATTTGAAGGGTTAAATATTTAAACGCTGACCTCAACAATACAGTTCATGTCTTTTCTAAGTCTACAGCCACCCTCTGCATGTATTTTAAAAATGTTTAGACAACAAAGAATCTTTAGAGCATTGTCAGATAAAATATGCAGGTCTATAGCAAAATTTAAATACAATATCACTCTGTGCTCTTCTGTTGAAAATAGATTTGCATAGCATTCAAATTAAACGTTGTATATTCACAGCACACAGTTCAAACATGATTCAGCTGTGAGGTTATGTTCATGTTGGTGTTGCAGAACTGGGAGGTGAGCTACCAGCAGGACACTCCTATGGCTCCACGCTTCGACGTCAACGCTCCGGATCTCTACATTCCCTCCATAGGCTTCATCACGTACGTGCTGGTGGCAGGACCGGCACTCGGCACACAGAACAAGTAAAGATGGATTCTAAGTTTTAAATGAACATGCCCAAGTTTTTTGAAATGGCTAAATAGCTGACCCACTTTTTTTTGTGCTCTGCAGGTTTTCTCCCGAGCTACTGGGAGTTCAGGCCAGCTCAGCGTTGGTGTGGCTCATCATGGAGGTCCTGGCTGTCCGGCTGTCTCTCTACCTTGTGACTGTTAACACCGACCTCACCACCATAGACCTCCTCGCGTTCTCTGGATACAAATATGTTGGGTACGAGCATTTTGTTTTACTGTCAACTTAACCAAACCCCTCTGATTGCCTGTTCTAATCATTTGTATGTATGTTTTATGTTTGTTGTCTTTGTCTTCAGGATGATCATAGGAGTTGTTGCAGGCCTGTTGTTCGGGAGGCTAGCATATTATCTCTCTCTACTGTGGTGCTGGGCCGCCGTTTTCGTTTTTATGGTGAGTAGCAGCAAGCAGGAACACATGGGAATATTATCTCGTGATTTTAGAAAATAATGGTATTGATTGATTATACTGATTGCAACAGCATCAGTATAACATTACAACAATGACATCAATGATGCAAATGTTAATTGAATAAAACCTGTGATAAATGGTAAACAGGCTCAGGCATTTATGACAGTTTTTCAGTTTTCTGACTCTCAAAGCATTTTTCGCTCCATAAGTGATGATTCTATAAAATTGTGTCAAAGCAGAACACAATACAAGTTAAAGAGAAATATTAAGATAAATCCAAATGCAGGAAGTCAATTTAGCTCAAAATCATCACTGACCTGAACTTTAGATCGAGTTGTTTTACCTTTAAAACTGTAGTTTACAGAAGTTTAATTACTGTGTTGGCTTAAAAAAATACTATTGGAATTGGATTGCTTTTAGAAGTTTGTTAAACTAAACAATTCAAGTCGAGCTGTCTTAAAAGCAAGTTTATTGAACTGAAAGGATAAGTTCGGTTTCTACAGCTTTCACATTGTTTATAGAATGAAGTAGAACAATATACTCACCCAGAAGGTTTTCCTGATGCAAACAGTGCGTCGCGAGATATTTAGATCCAAAATCGAGCGGCGGACATCCGTATAATGGTAGCACATAGGGCATACAGCGCCGCTCCTAAAACTGCATTAATCGTCCAAAAGCTCATTTGTTTCTTCAATATTTCATCATGGTCCCCTCGTGCTTCTCCTCCATTACAGTCCGGGGTTGCTCCACCTATGTTTTTCTGACTGCTTACCTCTGATTAAGATTGAAGGGTGGGAGGGTGGGTTGAAGAGTCACAGACAAACTGAGTGATGAGGCATGCCTGAGTATAAGTAGGCTTTTCAGCTGATTGGAGGTGGGGTTTGTGGCGTGGTCCCGCTCCCGAACCTAAGTTAATACATTAACTTCATTTCAGTTGGACCGACGGCAAAGCGGGTCTGGCGTCGCCACTGTTAGCCGATCAGAGCAGAGCTGATTGTGGGCGAGGATTTACCTTTCTCAGCATGTCTTCACCAGCTCAGTTCACAATGCTAACGATGCGTGGCTAACTTATGCTAAAATCTATTGACAGAGCCTACCTGTTCCGACCAACAATGTTCAGTCATTAGCCAGTATAGGCACAGACTAACCAGAGTTATTCAGCAGACATCTCCCACTGTAGTTAACAAAGTTATTACCTGTTCAACAGAAATTCGGCTGTCTCAGCGTCAGTTTTCAGTCCCGAATCATTCTGCAGCTTTTTTCACTGGTCATACGATTCTCCAATGTTGAGTCTCCGTTGGGACCTGTATTGCTCATATTTCTTCCTTACTTCAGCCTTTTCCTTGAAACTTTTATGTTTCCTTCCCTTCGATGTGGAGGGTAACAGAAGCGGCCTCCCGGTTTCGGTGCTGGTCTTCTCCGGCTTCATGACGCTTCAGTAGCTGTGCAGCTAGCTGCTCACTGGTACATGAGGGAGATAGTGGGGAGGGGAAGGGATTTAATGGACTCACAGACCAATCCGAACCGTGGGGAATGGCGGTTCGGATTGGTCAACTATTATGCCGCTTTGCAGCAGATATACTGAATGGATTTTTTTAAAATTCTTTTTGGTCTTTAGATTGTGTAGATTGGACCTTAGGACCATAACGGCTTTATAAACGGTGTTATTAAGTTGTACCAAGCTTCCAAATCGTAGACCATAGCTTTAACTTGGCCAGTCTTTTGTTTTACCTATCACAGCTTTTCTGAAACATGCTGTAGGCATCTAATTCAAAATGAGTCAATATTTGCATGACACAATGAAGTTGATCAGTTTGAACATTCAATATTTTTTCTTGTAGTGTATTTAATTCAATTTACAAATACTTACATTCTGTTTTTTTTGTGTGTTTCACACAACCTCCCACCTCCATTAAAACAACCTGAGGAGTTCTGATTTTTTTTGTTTGTCATTTAGTCCATACTAAAAATGTATATCTTTCCCATTTAACAGGTTTTGTCACAATCTCAGTTTCAGCCTCAGCATCTTCCGCAGCCTGTCACTCCCTGCTGCACTCTAATTAGCCCAGACTCACCTCACCTGTGTTTCTGCTCACACCTGCACCTTGTCTGCTGCAATCAAGCCAGCTACAAAAGCCCCAGCTCGACACTCAGTCAGTGTCAGACTGTCTTCGCACTCATGCTGAGAACTCCACACTTGTTTCCCGGATTGATCACCCGTTGACGACAAGTTTCATCCCTGACTTTGCCTCATACGCCTGACCCTCGGCTTGACTTCAAGGTATCGACTAGCTTCTGTCCTGCATTCACCCGCCTGTCTGAATCCCCGGCTATCGATCCTGTTCCTGTCTCCTGTTGCCGAGTCCTGCCTGTTCTACGCTGTGTTCTCCGCCTGGTAACTGATCCTGTTCCTGTCTCCTGTTGCCGAGTCCTGTCTGTCCTACGCTGTGTTCTCTGGCTGGTAACTGATCTCAGCCTGTCTCCTGACGCCGAATCCAGCCTGTCCTACGCTGTGCTATCCGTCTGGTATCTGATCCCTGCCTGTCCTCGACTACGTGAGTTGGCCTGAATCACTTCTCTGAGTGTTCCTGAACGCCTCTGATCGTTTGAGGGTGAGTCAAGCTTCCACCGCCTTCTCCTTTAAACACTGTGTGAGCTTCTGCCTGTACACCCCCTCTGTGGCTCAGTCGGTAGAGCGCCCGTCTACAAAGCCGGCTGTTGCGGGTTCGATCCCCGCTCAAGCCACAGCCTTTCTTCTGCTGAACTGTGTGAACCTCTGTTTTGGCTCATCTTCTGTGTGGCGCAGTTGAGAAGGCGCTCGTCTTTAAAGCCAGCTGTCGCGGGTTCAACCCCCGCTCAAGCCGCAGCTTCCTTCTGAAAAGACTGTGTGAGCCTCTGTCTGTACATCTCCCGTTTGGCTCAGTCGAGAGAGCGCCCGTCTACAGAGCCAGCTGTCGCGGGTTCGACCCCCGCTCAAGCCACAGCTTCTTACCCGTATTACACCTGGTGAGCCTAGGTCTGCACGTCTCTTCTGTGGTTCACCTGAGAGAACTCTCACCAGTCGTTCCTGAGTGTGCGGGTTAAACCCCGCTTTGAACTGTGCTTGAATTGCTGTCAATAAAAGACTGTTCATTGTTCACATCCAACTGCTTGCTTCTGGGTCCTAACTACAACCGTCACAGTACAGTCTGACCAGAAGATGGACCCAGCGAGTAGTTCACCATCTGCAATGGACAGACTCGAAAGAGTGGAAGGGGTGTTGGCTCATCACGAGGGACTGATTGCTACAGCCGCCACCCACCTACAGGGGGCTGTAGATACACTCACCCGGACTGTCACTGAACTGGCCTCCAGATTTCAAGCTCCACCACCAGCTCCAGATCCTGTACCTGTCACTCTGCCTCCTGCCCTGCTCGACGCTCCTGAACCACGAGTGGGCTCTCCTGAACGTTATGATGGGGATCCTGAAATCTGTGCAGCCTTCATAACCAACTGCACCCTGCTCTTCGCTCTCCAACCTCGCACGTTCTCCTCAGAAGCCGCCAAAGTAGCCTACACCATCAACCATCTGACGGGACGTGCAAGGCTCTGGGGAACTGCTGAGTGGGACCGTCAATCTCCTGCCTGTTCCAGTTTCCTCACCTTCTCAACTGAGCTTCGAAAGGTGTTCGGCCAGAATCCTGACAGAGCCGGGGTGGCGGCAGGTCTCCTGAGTCTCCAACAAGGTCGACAGTCAGTGGCAGATTACTCCATCGACTTCCGCACTCAAGCCAGCCGCAGTGGGTGGAACTCTTCGGCTCAGATTGACGCCTTTGTTCATGGATTGGCTGATTACATAAAAGATGGACTGGTTCCGCATGAACTCCCTTCGTCCCTGGATGGCATCATCGCTCTTGCCATACGTATCGATCTCCGCATCAGGGCCAGAAGGGGAGCCAAAAGCCTGACACCGACTCATCTGCCCGTCTCCAGTCCACGACCCAAGAATCCACCTCGACTGTCCTCCTCCACAATGGCAGGGGATCCCGAACCTATGCAGCTGGGTCACACCTTTCTCACCCCAGCTGAAAGAAAACGATGGGTCTCCTCACAGCTCTGCCTGTATTGTGGAGGACAGGAACACTTTGTGAAAGACTGTCCAGTAAAAGAGAGAGCTCACTCGTAAGAGAGGAGATACGGGTGAGCTCTTCCCTCCAGACTCCTCAAGTTCTTCATCCTTCCCTGCCTGCTCGTCTGCTCCTGCCTGGTGGACCTCAGACCCTGGCTACCCTCATCGACTCCGGCTCCGACTCCTGTCTCATCAGCAAAAGTTTGGTTGAACAACTAGGACTGAGTCTGGTTCCCCTGAGTCATCCCATCCCAGCCAAAGCACTGGACGGCCACAAGATGGGTGTCATAACCCACCAAACCATCCCAGTCACCATGCTCATCTCAGGCAACCATAAAGAAACCATCCAGTTTCATGTCCTTGACCACCCTGAGGTACCTCTGGTGCTTGGTTTCCCCTGGCTCCGTCGTCACAATCCCCTCATAGACTGGTCCACCAGCTCCATCCGTGGTTGGGGAACCACGTGTCATCTCACCTGTCTGAAGGACGCCTTGTCCCCGCTTCATCCTCTCAGCACCGAGGTCCAACCTGATCTCTCCTGGGTACCCCCCGAATATCATGACTTCGGAGCTGTGTTTAGCAAGGCTAACGCTACCTCTCTGCCACCGCATCGACCCTACGATTGTGCCATAGACCTTCTTCCGGGCACTACCCCGCCTCAAGGAAGGCTGTATTCTCTCTCCGCACCTGAAAGAAAGTCCATGGAGGAATAGGAGGTTTTGCCATTGGTAGACAAATCTTTTGGTTAATCACATCCCTCTCCAGAATCTGGATTCTCACCAACAACATAAGAAATGACTTAAAACAAAATCTAACTACTTGTAACTTAAACTTGAACTTAAATTCTATTACTGGACTAGACCTATCTGTTTCCATAATAACTTTAATAATTTATTTTAATTACATGGTTTATCTCTTATGTTAAGAGATTAAAAATACATGAGGTATTTTCAGAATTGAATTAAATATTAAAGAGTTGTTATTTATACCAAGACAGACCATGATTACTTTTTTATGAAGCAAAAACAGGAAAACGTATTCAAAAAAGGTCATTGAGCACCCCCATGAAGCTGCAATGGAATGATGAGGATGATTTTAGAAGCAGAAGGGGGTTGACTGTAAGATTGCAGTCTAATCCCAATAATATGAATACTTTGGGTCACCCCTACTTTTTACATTTCCAGTCAGCATGGACTTGTAAAGAAGCACAGCTGAGGACTCAAACGTGTTAGCTTATGCTAAAAAACGATGCCTTAATAACCTGAAACTTTATCGTCAGTTGTTTTCATTGTTTGGGATCTGTTTCGAGTAAAGTCCCACTCTGATGGTTATACTTTAAGAGAAAGTAAGTTTCAGGCACATACATTTTGAAGTAGCTGCTAAGAATCTCATGATGTGGGTCAGGGATGGGCAACTTGGATTATAAGGTGGGCCGACTTTTACATCACACTGCTGGTATAGAATTGATGCCAACCACTTCAGTATCAGTTTTATCAGATCTGGACTGCATACCTTTATTAAATTAAAGACAAACACTGCAAACTTCTCTATAATAAGGATATTTTTGCTCTTCTTCCTGCATGTGTTGACAAGTTGTTTTTTATTTTAATAAAGTGGCTCAGATTCTGTAGTGCAGTAGCACCCGCCAACTTCATCATCTAAGACCTTGAGATTTTTTTCATGACTTTGGAGAAAACTTGAAAACCACTGCCCTCCTGCATAAGTACTTGACTCCTGATATTTTAAATATTGCTATTATTAGTGTCCTGATTTAGAAACATCCTTCAAATAGACAATTGATCTTAAGTCTTGTAAGGATTCCCCCTTCTTTGAACTGTTTTTACCTCCCTGGAGTCATTTCGTGATCCTCTGCCTTCTCCGTTGCACAGGGAGTACATGGTCTGCAGCTACACACCTGTCTGCTATTACCTTATCACCTTTACCTACAAAGCCAGCCCGTGGACACCTCTCCTTTGCCAGTAGATTTCCACAACTGCAGTGGTTTGTTGGCTGTCTATCTTCAGCTCTATACCTTTACCGTAACTGAGCTAAGCCTTTTCATCTCCCATTAGGAGTTTTTTGCCATTGTTCATACTCTGTGTGTTTTTTGGTTTATCACTCCTGTACTTACCATGTGCCTCTGCTCCTTTTCTCCACAGTGTCTCCACGAGCCCTCACCACGCCAACCACCTTTAAACTCACCTTCCACATGAACCCAGGACTTCCCCCTTAATCCCCTCACCCGGTCTTCCTGCACCAATAAATTTGGCCTCAGCTCTCCTCTTTTGGGTCCAACAAGTTTCATTTAAATGTTTGTGTTTATCAGCCTTAAATGCTCTCCTTCCATCACATTGTTGCAGGATTTCTGCAGTTATCCACATTTATTTCATTTTCTTTTCTTTTCCTAGCACTTCCAAAGAAGTCTTGTTGAATGCTCCTGTGAAAAGATCCATCATGTCCTAATGAACATCATCCATTTCAGCGAGTGGGGCGAATCTACCACCTATACTTATCCAAAAATCCTCACCTATCTTCCCATGTTGGAGTTTTCCAAGTTCACATTTCAGATTAAATTGTTTAAATGAGAGTTTGTCTACATTAAATCACTGATGTTTTTACAAATAAATGTTGGGAAATAATGGCTGAATATTAGGTCTTTTTTTTGCCTTTATGACTTAAGTATTTTGATTGTTATTACACAAAGCACCACAGGCCTTTTAGAACAGAAAACTATTGAGTTCCAAAAGTTGAGTAATAGTTGTTTATGGTCCACTTATTAACAAAAAAAGAACCTTTAAATAAGCTGCAGCCGAAGGGCTCAATGGGACTTGAGGGTGATAGTGTCATACTATCATACTGTTAACCTTTTTTTATATGTTTTAATCAAAATGAAAAACTTTTTTTTTAATGACAAGCTTCAGAGATGATTGGGTATAACAAACAAAATACTTTGAGCTGTTCACAAATGATTTCCTTCTTTAGTATTTGAGTTGTTTTCTTTTTCTTGATGGTTTTTCTTCTGCTAATTGAAACAAAGAGGTAACAAAAACTCCCTGATGACGTGTGAGGAGCGTCTCCAGTCCACCAGCACAGAAGAGGCAGTTGAGAGCAAACGTCCTCTGTGCAGGTCGGTGCAGGGGCGCTCCTCATCGCTGGGCCGCTGGCTGAGGAGGGGGCAGAAGGATCATTTCATTGGTTCATGTTTACTGTCCGCTGCTCTTGAAAAGAGAGACAAGTAAAAGCATATTATTACATTTATTTGCACATTTCAAAATGATTGTCCAAGGTATTGACATAAAATCTACAGCTGCATTCAACACTTCTTAAGACCTCTTGACTCATTTTAAGGCCACGCTGCTTCTTCTCTTTCTAACTGCTTACATTTACAAAACAGCTCTGCTCAATGCTGACTGTAAGATAACAAAACTCAAAGCTGATGAGATACTCTGATGTATGTGGAGGAACAAAGAGAAAATGAGCTGAATAATGAACCCAATGAAAGCTTTCACAAGAATTAAAACCCAGCATCTGACCAAAAAGAGATCAAACTAACTGAAGTTTGAAAACAGAATTTTTAACAGTACTATAGGTTAGAAGAAAAGCTCTCAGAATCACTAAGAGTCAGAAAGAAGCTCAACACATTACACAGTTTGATTTTTAATTAAGACCTTTTTTTATCAAAACAATAGAACTGAAATATTATCAATATTATAATTTCAATATTTTAAGATGCTCCAGCTCTCTGGCACCACATTGAACCTTAACTGTGACTCCTGTTAGCATACATTGAGCTAGAAGTGGTCATAAATATCAAAGTATAGCTTCATTAATGTCAAACTTTTATCTATTCTCAAAAGACAAACAATGTCTCCAGAATTTTCAATAAACTTCAGCTGTAATCTACTGTGAGCTTCCATGGTATAGACTAGGGCTGAACAATTAATTGCAAATTACATTAAATCGCAATATTGCTTGTTGCAATTTTCAAATCGCAGAAGGTTCAATATTTTTAGCCCAAAATGTGTTGAACATTTTGGCATTGTGATGTAGTTTTTTGCAATTTCATCCCTACTTTTTTACCTCTATTCATACACTTTTTTTTTCCCACTTTTGGACCATTTTTACCTTTTTTAACCCTGTTTTTACAACTTTATGCCTATTTTGAACCCATTCATCTTTTTTGACCACTGTCAGAACCATTTTTGGAATTTTTACATGTTTTTTGACATTTAATTTCAAATTGAATTCCCAGTTTTGCTGCCATAATCAATTGTCCTAAGCCACTTTTGGATTTTTTTTTTGCCAATTTTTCCCTTTTTTGCAATTTCATACCTATTTTGCACCTATTTATCAACCTTTTTCCACTGTAATACAATTTTTACGCAGTTTTTACAATGTCATACCTATTTTGCTTCTGTTCTTCGCTTCTCCACTTTTTCTCAAATCTTTTATCTTTAGATTAATTTAATGTCATATTGGTTTTACTATAAAAAAGATCTACTGCTAGTGTTTGTTTAAGAACACATAAGATGAGGAACATTAAAACAATTGCAGAGTAAATCGCCATATTGGGGAAAAATATCGCAATTACATTATTTTCTCGAATCGTTCAGCCCTAGTCTAGACACTCTAAGAGAGGTCCTGAAAGCATGTTCCATCATATTAACGCAAATTGTTTTTATCAAAGTTTAACACAAAACCCAAACTTTGAAAAGTTGAAGCTTTTGCCTTTATGGATAGAAATAAAAATGGAAACAAACAACCCCTGATATTTCATAGTTTCTCATGTTGCCTTTAAGACTTGATTCCTCCTTAAGGCCTCAGTCTTTGGCTTCACTGATTTATCAACTTTAAATGACTTTTTAAGACCACACAGACACAGAGTTCGATGCATTGTCCAAATAGATGAAATAAACCTACAATAAAGATAAAAACTTAAAATGTGGTGGTCACCTTTCCTTGACCAGAAGGAAAGGTGACCTTCGCATCAATCTCTCCTAGATGTAAACAATGCATTTATTAAACTATAACTAAGAGGAAGTATGATACATTGGAAACTGCATCAACAAATCAATGATTAACAGTGCAGGGAAATGCCAAAGTTTTTTTCAAATCATACCCTTCCTTTAGTCAGCCATCTATAACAGGCAATAACAACTGTAATAACTTTACTGCTGTTGACTGTAGTGGCACCAAAACCAAATAACACATGTCTTGCAGTTTATACTACAGCTCTGATTTTGATAGAAATAGTTTGTAATTTAATCTATAACTATTACTTTTTAAAATAATGACTGTAAAATCTGTAATGATCTGTACTGTTGTTGACTGAAGTGGCACCAAACTCAGCCTGGTGATCAAACTGCAACTACAACTTTATCTATACATTTATATATACATATATATATATATATATATATATATATATATATATATATATATATATATATATATATATATATATATATATATATATATATATATATATATATATATATATATATATATATATATATATATATATATATACATATATATATATATAAATGTATAGATAGATAGTAAAGTAAAAGAGATGTTTGATCACCAGGCTGGGTTTGGTGTTCCTACAGTCAACAACAGTTAAGTTACTACAGTTCTGATATTCATACCTATTTATGAATATACTTTTCTATATAAAAGCTATATAATTGAATTTAAACATATTTATCTCATGTACTGCAGTTTTTTAAGTCATTACCTATTAATAAATACACAGTACAGTATGTCAACAATAATGATAATAATAATAATAATAATAATAAAAAAGACATTAAAACTATTTCTTAAATAACCTAAATCTTAAGAGACTATGACATGTAGCCTACTATGAACAACCTATGGTCATTTATGTGTGCTGTGATTATGAAGACGTTATATGTCCTTATTAAGTCACTGAATTTCCGTTCACACTACTCCAATATGGTAATTTGCCATCGGTCCCTAACCTGCCGAGCCAGCCATCACCGGCAGCTCATTGAGACAAAGTGAAGCTTTCTGGCTCAAAGGAGGCTCGTTTGGAGGAAAACAAGGTTTTAGCTCACAGTCTTCATCAGAATGAGTAAAATGAAGAGTCGGGTTGGGAACTACGTTGATTAATTGACCCGAAATATGAGTTTATCTCAAATTTTTGAGTTTATAAAGTCGCAAATTTGCAACTTTATAAAGTCAAAAATGTACGACTTTTTTAAGTCATAAATATGTGACTTTATAAACTTAAAAATTTTGAGTTTTTTCTCGAAGATTTTCGAGTTTTCATTTATTCTTTTATTTCTTCAAGTGGCCCTAATACGCCGTCGTACAAAACATATTTTGTAAACTGTGTCATAAAGGCTAGTAGACACAGTAACCGCTGATGCTTCCCTTACTTCATACTTCATTAATAAAATATGACTGATATCTCAGGAAAGAAGACAAACACCAAACAATTGAGTTAATCTGTTCTTTATTAATGTATAATAAAATTATTTTGCATCTCTCATCCAGAGAACATAATGTGCACTTTAATAAATTAATTTCAAAGAAATAAAAATGTTAACATTATCAAGCTTAAGGCCAGCTGTGTAATAAATTACAGTTCTAGCAGTTGAGGGAGGATATTTTTAGACATCGGAGCCTTGTAATGTCTGTGGCTGAAGCTGTATGACATTCGTGAAACAGATGCCCAACCCACCTTGAACAAACTGACTCAATAAAGAAGGACTTTTACAACCATGTTTCAAAAGTCTAAATCATATTCCAATTCAAGGGTGGCCCCTAAAGCAATTTACAAATGAGCAGGTTTTATGAGAGTAACAATCCGTAAAAAGTCCAAGTGTCATGCGTTAATGTAACCAAGGGTCCTGGTTGGACTCTTCTCGAAAAACGAAAATGACTTTGCTTTCATCTGATAGCATCCTTTCTGTGGAATATTTCCAGATCAATCTACATCCATTTACAATTTTTATTCGTTAGAAAAAAACATTGTAATGAGTAAAGAGTGTTAACCTACTATGTTATTCATTTATAGTTGAAAACAATGACAATAATTAAAACATACTAACCATAAAGGTAGTCATTAATATATTAAAATCCTTTTTAAGACTGTTGTGACTGCTTACATTTTGAGGCATGGAAAAAAAAAGCTCAGAAGAAGAGGGGTAAAGTTTTCTGCATGATTTAAGCGCTTGAACCCCGTCCTTGAATGTTGAAATCAAATACACCGTGAGACCAGCAACCTTGCAGACTGGATTCACCAGACTCTGTGTTTATCAGAAGGCAAATATCCTGAATCTTGCAAAGCTTCAAGCCAATACATTTGTGTAAAGTCAGCAAATGGCCAGGCACAAAGAAGTGGTAGCTGACAGTGTGGTTTGGTTGTGCTGAATGTGAAAAATGAATGGCCCGTAATGATTGTGACGGACAAATCATCTTATAATTTCTGATATTCCAAAACATTATCAATGGGATGTTGAACAGATAAAAAAAATAAAATGTATATTTTAAATATATCTCATGGTTTTGTGCAACAGTCCATCTGATGTGTCAGGTTAGTGCAAGAACAATGTCATTGTGGATGACTTCAGAACACCCTGAGAGTGTGGACATGCATATCAGGATGTTTTTTTCTTCAAACCAGTGTGGGGACAGAAAGTGATTTCTGCATGAAGAAGTGTGATTAAAAAGCCCAGACAATGGTCAAGTATACAGTGAGCACTTGGTGAAATGTGCAGATAGTTACTTGACTTTTCATATCAGGCTGGAAGCTTAAGAAATATAAGTTAGAGTGGTTTTCAGTGACATTTCACTCATTGGAATAGTTTGTTCTGCAGTTTGGATTGTAGTTCATCTCTTTTTTTTGTAATATCAGCTAACACCACCTGCTGCCACACTACAGTCTTTATCACTTTGCCATTCACATTTGCTATAGTGTGAGAGTTTTATATGCTTGTGATATCATTCCCTCCACACCGGTCTAACTGGTCATCCTATAGGAAAAATCCCTTTTCCATAAAGTGTATGGTAGGGTATAGCCAATGTATCTAGATAATTTCATATGATAACTGCTGCATTCACTGAAAGTCAACCTGGAGCAGACATGTCAAGCTCAAGGCCTGCAGGCCAAACTAACCAGGGATTAAATACAGCATGTGAGATAATTCCATATGCCTGTTATTAATGGCTTGGCATTAAATTGCACACTCACTACTTGTACTTCAAATCCCACAGTGCAGTGCCACACAGGGCCTGAGAACCAGCCTGTCCTTCTATAGAATTAATATCACTCTGATAAGTGGTCAGTTCAAGAATGCTTTTGCCAGTGGTTTTGCTGTGGCATTTAAAGTTGCTTCAAACTAAATTCACTATTAAATTTGTATTTCTTAACAAAACCTTCATTTCAAATTTTGGCCCCTTCTGTGATTCAGTTTGACACCCTCTGATCTAGAGCTTTGGATCTAATTTTCATCCATCCCTTAACTGGTTATCTTCACTTCCTGCCCCAATCTGACCTTTGAACACTATGGGAGTCGTATGATTAAAAAAAAAAAAGCCATAACCTGATCTTCTCTCTTCTGGAGTGACCTGCCTAAGCAGTCATGTCATAATGGCAAAATGTTAATTTCTTGATTCATCTTTAACTGATCATAAAATTCATATAATAAACTGTTCAGTCTATTTCTCTTTATGAATACATTTTCTCATGAGTGAGTAATACTAGCAAAGGCGGACAGAAAAAAAATGGCAAGCAGCAAGAACATTAGGAGGCAGGCATTCGGAAATACAGCTGACAAGTTTGGCAGAATAAGGGATATCTCCAAGATGGAAAACATGGAAAAAGTACTAAAAAGTATCTCCAAAAATTTGCTGAGGAGGGGTTTACAGGAAGTGCAGAACAGAGTCACTGCTTCTCAAATTGCTTGACTAGCAAACTACAAAGCTGTCAGAAAAAAAATCAGCTTGAGTGTGTCGAACCCAAGGAGATGATCATATTTTTGATGTTCTTGGAAACAAGATATTAAGTTTTGGAGATAATCACATATATCGACAGATTTATGTGAAAAAGGTATTTTCTCATGATGCATTACCAAACATCAGTCCTAAATATTCCAGCGTGTCAGGTTAGTGTGATTATAAATATTTTCAGAGCTTTATGACTACTTAAACACAAAGCCTCAGCCTGGACATGCACTAATTCCTCAGTATATTAATGTTCTCTTTGGTTGTCTTTGGGCCTCTATAACACAGTTGGGCTCATAAAATTCACAGTTATTAATGCACACTGTGCAGTTTGCACCTGTTAAAAAGACAGGGTTTGTCAAAAATACTTTAAAGAGTTGTATGTTTGTCATCAAATTTAAACACAAGTGGGTTATCCATATAACTAGAAGCACAAATAACCCTCAAATTAGTCCAGATTAGAATATTAAAAAGCTCCCATAGGCTCACTTTTAATAGGGTCTTCTTTAACATGCAGAAGCAAATCCAGCAAGTCTGTCTGCTCCAGATTTATTGCTGCTGCTTAGACATGCAGTACCTCATGCTTGCACAGAAAAAAACCCTCTTTTTATTTCAGCTGCAATCCAGCATTTGGACTGTTAACATGCAGCTCACAGCCTACCATCCAAATCAGTTTGAGTGTGGGCCAGCACTTGATTTAGGTGGCTGCTGATGGGCTATTTTTTCATGGGTTTACAAATGCCCCAACATGTTGCTAATGGATGAAATCACCTAACAATGAATGGATGGCAACACTTGGGTTCAGGTTAAGAATATTCTTCATGAAGTAGATGCTTATTAGTATGCTAGTTATCAGCACTGTCTGCTTATTGTCATTAGTAAGCACTGACCCAATTCTTCATATTAATATTCTATAGCTACAAGGACAATAGGTTTAAATTTCATCTTTATACCTCCATCATCACTGCTTATTGAAAGTAAATGGATGGAAAATAAATGAATTCTGATCTTCGTATGGCTTGCGTGGTATGTCTCAGCCGTGCCACAAGTAAAGTTTTTCTCAACAGTTCTCAACTTCTCATAAGTATGGTATACTCCCATGAAACAATACAAAAAACTCTAGTAAAGTAAATCTGATGTAGTTTTGCACATAGGTTATATTTGGCTAAGACAGGATCCATGTTGATTTCACACTTGCTTTAGTGACCACAAGGTGGTGGACAAAGTGTTTACAATGAAACTAGTCGGTCTAAATTCAGCAGATCTCAGTCTGTTAAAATGGGAAAGTATTCCAAATTACACAAGTGGTTAGGGGTAGTTTAGAAAATGCAAAGGCTAATTTATATCTCATGGGATGTTAGGAGAAAATAGCTATTCTTGCAGTATTACTCTCTTGAAATAGCCATACAAAGCAAAGCTAATTAAGATCATATGTCAGGTACAACAGTCACCTAAGTTAGGATCAATAAACAGTCAACCGTGGGTTACTGTGGAAAACTCTTGGTTATTGGTTTACTGGCTGTAGATTATGGCCATGTTCTGATTAGCACGCTAGCAAGCAACACATAACATGTGGCATTGATGGCCATAACCCTCCAAAGTTGGTTGTCAAGCTTAACCTGTGGCTCTTTTTCCACACATTAATTTTCACTCTGTCTCTCTCCAATATTCTACTCCTTCCGCCGTCGTATCAAAAGACACTGAAAGCCCCAAATAAATCGAAAAACTGTGACAAACACGTCAGTGTTTAAAACTAAAAGTACCAAGAAGAAATGCCCTTATGGTCTGATTCATGTTAAAGTATTAACTTTAAACATTTATAATCTAGCTTTCCCACCATGTTTGTCAAAACTATTTTTGTCTTTTGTTCATTCATTTTTGGAATCAGTCCATGCAGTGACATGTATGAAAGCAGAAGTAAAAGTAAACATCTTCTGTGGCCAAAGACGGACACTGATACAGAAAACAGCTCAATCCTCCTCTTCCTCTGAGAAAGTCGGAGTTCTCAGTGGAATCTGTTGACATTTGTGTTTGAAAAGTGTGTCTGTGTGCAGTTATAGTGGTAGAGAAAATGACTGGCCTACAATTTTAGTCACATTTCAAAAGCTAATCAAACCTTCAGTGCTAGCACTACGACTTCATATCTCAGACTTATTTCAAGGGTAGAGTTACTCTTACAGAGCCAAAACTGGGTACTTTTTTTTGTAAAAGAACCAATATTTCAGACTGCATTATTACTCTGACTATAAAGTTTGAAATACTTACAGCTGTTTTGTAAAATAAGCTATGGTTTCATCTACACTGTTTTAAAAGAGGCAGCTGTCAAACTGGAGGCTCTTAAATCACTGTCAGCATGCCTCCCCTTTTCTATTCACAACATACATTTTGCTGCGTCAGTCATAACAACATTTGATCATTATTTAATGAATTTAAGCATAAAATTAAATAACTATGGCTATGGGTTATTGAATGATTTGAGATGACGAAATGATTTTATTTAGGAGGGCAATATATCTATATTAAAAAAAGTTTCATGGGGGTGAAGAAACCTACATTTCTTAGACTTTTAAAATGTATTCAGTTTATGTGTTCTCTATTTGGCAGGTTTTAAAATCAGCGATTTTGCTTTAGCTATAGTATATCTGAGGTGAAGTATTGTACCTTGTTTCAAACAGCACCGATTATAAAGTAAAAAAAAAAACCAACTGGCTACAACAGACAGTACAATTCCATATTACCTCCAAAGTTTGTGATTTTGGTGGCAGTCATTTTCAACAAGGACCGTGCTGTCTAGCCAATTACTTTATTATAAAAATGACCTCTCATGCCACCTAACATGGCGTTCTTGGATTTCCTAAGATCCCTACATATAAGATCAATCCAAATGATAAACATTTTCAAGTCACAACTAAAGATCCAATTCTTCTCTTTGGCTTTTGATTTTACATTAATCTAATGCTGACTGTTATTTTATATTTTAGATGATATTAAAAACAATAATCTTTTCTTTTCTTTATTTGATTTATCTTTCCTTTGTCATTGTATATTTTTATCTGGTTTTCACAATTGTGTCCTCATTTCTTTTTTGAATTCAATCTCATATTTCATTGTATAAGTTACCTTTCTTTTTGTTTTTCCACCCCCTTTTAACCTCTGTTCTGTTGTCCATTTGTTGCACAGAACTTTGGTCAACATTTGTTGTTTTAAATTAACTTGACTTGGATTAACTAAGTGGCTTCTTTTGAGGTCAACAACAAGTCATTGTGTGAATCAGTGCTTTAAAGCTCTGCACCTGCAGAGCTGCAAAATTACATGAAGCCTAAAACAGGGGACTGGGACAGTCTGTGGTCATAGGACGGGCGCAATTTCCTCTGTTCAAATATACTGTGCTCTTTGAATCCAGAATAATCATTTTAAGATGGAAAAATACATACTGCTTCATCCATCCATATATTAATGTATGAAGTCATGCTTCATATATAGAGATTTTTCATCATAATACAAATATGAATCCATGTTTTTATACATCATGAAATTCATAATTCATGCACCCTAAACCATTACCATATACTGAACTTTATTCTTAGTTAATTTTCTTTAATTTAAATTCATATTTGTTTATTTTACTCTTTCCTGATGATTCCTTGTATTTATCATTTTAATGTCTTGTTGATTTTGGTAACCAATGAAAAGACGAAAATGAAAGACATTTCAGAAAAAAATGCTGAAAAGAAAACAAAGTCCAAAAATGAGGCATCAATCAAATGACCTTCTCATATTCCTGGATTTTCTTGTTTTGTAAAAAATGTGAGTGTGCGTGTCATTATTATGTCATTTGTATGCGAGGGGACTGACTGAGAAAATCTGCATCTCCTTTACAATGAGGTGCCCCCTCCTCTACAGTATTTAAGAGGTCTGAGGAGCCGCTGCTTGGCCCCTGGGACAGAAAGTCAAAATGTTCTTCCTCCTGCTTTATTTTGCACTCACTGATGAAAAGTTTGGCTTCATCCCAGTTGCTAAGGTCCCCATGGTTACCTCCCCCTTCACTACCATTGCTGCTGCTGCTGTTGTTGAGCTCTGATGGCAGAGCAGGGGCACGGTTGGTTAAAGGCTGGTTGAGACTGTGCACCGAAAAGGATTTACCAAGACCCTCGCCCCAGTCTGAAGGCATCCTGTCAGGGCTTGAGGAAAGCAGCAGCAGGGGGTTTACCTCCAGGCTCATGTGCCTCCTCCAGACCCCCTCGGATTTCAAACCCGATTTCTCCCGCAGCTTCACCGTGTGAGCTTCGCTGTCCCCTTCCTGCTCAGCATCTGCACTAGATTCAACTACAAGAGAAGGGCCCACACTCCCCTCATCCACCGCCACTGCATTTGGGATGGGTTCAGCAGGGCATCCAAGGTGAGAAGGGTGCACCATGGGGGGCAAACGGAGGGTGAAACCCCCTGTTGAGGGAGGTGGGGGCAGGTCAGGGAAGTGTGCTCTCTTCGAAGTCCCATTAGGGTTGACCAGAGTTGGGTAGGGGCTATCAGGAGGCAACAGGGGTGATGGGGAGAGTGAGGCCGTGGATGGGGGGTAAGATGGTGGAGCTGAGTCTGGGGGACCTTCATCGTCAGCCGGTGCAAGGATTAGCCGCAAGCCTCTGGGGTTGGCGCTAAGAGAACGATGTATTCCTCTGTTGTTTTCTCCTCCACCTCTGACAGGGTCTCCCTCCTGTGGAGAAGGGAGATCCCTGCCAATGATAGAGGTCTGGTAGTCTGAGGTGTGACGTTGGTGGTTGTCCAGCTCAAACAGGGGAAGGGATGAGAGGGTCAGTGCTGACGGACCTTTCTGGAGGACCTGGCGGTAAACATCCAGCAGAGAGTCCAACTTTGATTCAATGGAGGATACCTTGAGTCAAACAGAGAGACAAGGGAGGTCAATTTTATCTTCCAATTCATATTTTGAAGGTATGGAGTGGCACACCCACAGAAGAATTATTTTTTAAAGTATGGGAATCGGCCCCTCATTTCTGCACCAGAACTACATAGACCTACCTTGAATAAATGAGTGGGATATTTTTAGCTGTTTGTAATTTATTTAAATTTTCATCTGATTTATTTTTTTATTTGTACTTGCATACACATGTATGACTGTATACAATTGCCTCCAATTAGATTTCAATGGTCACTTTATTAGGTACATCTGCCTAGTACCAGTTTGAACCCTCTTTTACCTCCAGAACTGTTACAGTCATTGTGGCATAGAATCCAAACAGTACACACTCTGCAGAGACTCTGGTTCAATATGACATGATAGCATTACTCAGCTCCTGCTGGTTTGCTGGAAGTGCTTCCATGATCCAAATCTCCCGCTCCACCATATCTCAAAGGTGCCACTCCAAGAATTGTTTTCTTTTTTCTGTTTAGGACTGTTCTCTGTAAACCCTAGAGATGGCTGTGTGTGAAATCCAAGGAATTTGACCATGTCATGTTTTAAGTAACTCAAATGACCTTTCTTCAAAAATGACTGATCAGTTTGAACTTTAGCAGCTCATCTTAACCATGTCTACATAGCTAAATGCATTGAGTTGCTGCCATGTGATAGGCTGTGATAAGCTATTTGCAGTTAAACGGATGAGCATATTAAAAGTAACTGGTTTTTGGGGTGCTGGTTTGGCGGAGTGGTTAGCAACCAGGCACCCCATGTACTTGCTTCTGCCAGTCCAGGTTCGAATCCCGCCTGTGACCAGTTTGCAGAGTGTCTCCCCCTACTCTCTCATCCCCTTTCACAAGCCTATCCACTGTCTCTCTCCTATCAATAAAGGCACAAAATGCTCAAAAAATACATTAAAAAAAAAAAAAAGTAACTGGTTTTGAATTTTATATACAGGTCACATACATACAGGTTAAAGCTTCCAATGCCATGAAGCAGATCAGGACTTCTGCTGATATCTTTGCATATTAAGACAGGCTGAAGTTATTCACTCACAATTACAGTCAAGATTCCAGGTTTTTGAGAAAACCTAAGAAAATTATCCATTGTTGGGCAAACCATGTGGGTAGCAATAATAGTGCTTAGTGCTCTTCTGTGCACAACTCAATCTATGCTACAGTAACTTTGTCCTTTTGTCAAATGCACTCTTAATAAAACTGCAGTAAGAAAGCTTCAAAGGTAACCTCTAATTTATTTTAATTCAAAAGAGACAAACATTTTCAGGACAAATTTACCGTCCAGGCATCCAAAATGTATTGCTATCATGAATTCCATTTTAGACCCTTTGTTGCTGCCCACCTCTCTATCTTCCTTGGCTTGACAGTGTTGTCTTGCCACTGTATCTGTTCCCAGTTGTGGCAAATTGCTGTACTTGTGATGGATCATGCTGGTTTTGTTATTAAAAATAAAAATGAAAGAGATAAAAAATAAAGTCAATAAAAAATATTTATAAAAATCAGGAGTATGGCATTGACCAACTCCTTTGTCAAGTGTCTTAGGATAACGTTTGTTAAAATTTGGCTCTATAAATATATAAAAAGGTTGATATATTGATAATTGATCAATGCCACTTCACAGGAAAATTTGAGGAAAAACAAAATATACTGTTTGACATCACCACCAAGAGTACATTGCAAAATAATGGCTGCCCATGTGTTATTTTTTTCTCAATATGTAGAGTCTAGTGTGTTTATTGTACAACACATAAATGAAAGACACCAAGGTTGATCCAATAAAGTCAGCTTGTCCTAATATACAGGATTCCTTTAACATCAATGTTAGAGCAGAGATTCACCTTTAAACGTCTGTAGTCAAACCATTTCCTGTTATAATGGTAATTATCACATCACACAGTCATCTTTTACAGTGGCATTAATTAATGGATGGAAGGTCTTGGAATTATTAGTTTTACTTTCTGTTTTCGGGATAATTTCCTCACCTGTCTCTCCACCTTACACACACGTCCCAGCATACTCATCCCCTCTAGGGAATCTCCATCTGGGTGCAGTTTATCCCTGATTTTCTTATCCACAGGAATCTGGCCTTTTCCCAGAATCTGATCCACCCTGGAGGACACACACAGTTACATATATTGGTGTTAGTATGTTGAAAAACACTGATGCTGTAACGTGAATAGGCACCCAAGCTTCATTCCAGGTTACCCCGAAGTCAGGCAACAAACCTAAAGCAGCAGTAGGATGTTTAGATTAGGGTTAGTATTTCAAGAAACACACACGACATGGCTGTATTTATCACTGCCCGAAAATTAAAGAAAGTTGTATCTTCAAAATTGCCATTTTCCCCACGTCAGTTTGAGAACAATATTATTATTATTATGGATCAAGTGCCAAGTTTGTTTGGGTTTCCGACAGGTTCCTAAAGTGAAGGTGAATATTTTTATATGAATTCATGTAGTAAGGGAATGGTGATAAAAACATAATTAGTAGGTATTACATCTTGAAGTTTGACTTGCAAACATGCACTTCTTAAAGTGGAGATACATTATAGTATGCTGAGTAAACGAAATTAGAATAACTTGCTTGATTATCCTTCTTCAAAAAGTTTTCAAACATAGTTCAGAAATACTGTATACATCTCAAGCAACATGGAATTTCATCATGAATTGTATCTTAACATTTTTGCAAACCAGATGAGATATTACCCTGTGTTTTTCTACCACTTCATTGGCTGTAGCTCTAAGTGAAATAACAAAGAATCAATCAAATTAACAGCAAGAATTCAGTAATGATGAATTAGTAACATCTAAACATTTTCTCATCTCTGCCATGCAATGATCTATCTAAAGCAAGAAACACACGTTTAATCTTTTGAATATTCACCACAAACACACTGCAGAGCTGTTTGCAACAACCACCCACGACACTGTTTTCAGACAAGCAAAGGAACACAAACAAAACTACAATCATAATCTAATGAAGCAACAGGGTCGATGTGTTTCTGATTGTGAGTGTGTTGACATGTTAGTATGAATTTGAATTAAATGCAAGTGTATGTCAGGCCTACATAGTTATTTAACAGATATCAAATGGATAGAGGTAGAATGTTATGAGTTATATTTCAAACACAAAAAGTCCCTTTGCCTCAAATCTTTTGGTGTGTGTGGCGGTCTTAATCTCGTAACACCACAAATTATAAACTTCAACCATCTGGTACAAGAAGAAAGAAATGGAGTTTGTATGCATCACTAAAAATGACATCATCATTGGTGTTTTTGAGCCACTCAGAAAACATGAAATATGAAATTGATCCATGAATCTTTGAGGACAAAAGTTTTTTTTAGGATGTATAGCCACAGACTAAAGATAAAGTTTGGATTATGAAGTATAAAATATGAAGGTGTAGCCAGTTGTCTAGTATCACCCCTGTCCAGAACCATCATACTTTCAGTTGGCTTGACTTGTCTTTGTTTGTCCATCAAGAAATACAGTGCACCAGGCAGCTGGTGCACTTTCTTCTCTTCTTCTTTTTTCATTTTTAAAGAGTGGCCCTAAAACACTGTCTTACATATCTGCTGTAATTTGAGATTTTTCAGGACTGCAAAGGAACTGATGGTGCCTATTGGGACAACTAAAGTGAATCTAGGGTGAGTTAAACTTAAATTAAGTGAAATTAAAGTAACCCTGAGCCTGGAAGTTTCCTCTTGTTGTTGTTGGTGTAATAATAGTGCAGAGCAGGTGAAGACATGTTCCTGGATCGGCTACTCAGGCTGGGACCAGAGCTTGCTGCACTGGCAAGTCTGGAGACAGGAGAAAGACCAGGTCAGATTCACCACACTCCCACATACTGAATCACACTCGCAAACTTTTACTAACACACACATACACCCAAAACCATGGAGCCCAGGTAGCTAGATCGACAAGCGTTTGACATTAATTCAACACAAAAGCAAAGGCATGTAGACAAACACCAAGAAATAAGCTGTTTCCCCCCCCCCCTCAAATAGTCTTTCCAATTTCAATTTGATATAACAAATAACCTTTTGTGCTAAAATGTTTTTTGTTTGGTTGATTGTTTGCTGAGTTCATATGAAACATTTGGAACACGGAAGTTCCAGATTTTGTGGCATTAAAGTGAGAACTAAAGATTTAACTGTGTGTGTCTACATCCTTTGCCAATAATCACACTTCATACAAACCCTTAGATTCAGAAAACAAGCACTATGTTATTCCCCAAGAATACTAAAGACATTTCAGGCATCAGTTACAGCACTCGTCACCATAGCAGTTTATAAGGGTCACTCTAAAGAAATGAAATAGTTATAATGATCCCTATGTTTCAAGAATTTTTTAGAGTATACTGTCATATAACTCACATGAAACCAAACAAAATATCTAAAAGTCAAAAAAGTTTGAAACTGATTGGAAAACAAACTTGAAAATTTGAGATTATAAAGTGTATTGTGCATTAAAGAAAATTATTAAAGATTAATTGTTTGCCCTACTTACTGGTGACGGAGAAATAAGGATATATAGTCTAAGCATCAAAATATAAGCCTCAAGACCTATGCCCCACTGAGTAGTTGCAAGACCAAACTTATTTAGTTAATGAAGCTGAAATTAAAGACTTAAAACTATGTTCTTGTTTTTTTCTCACAAATTGCAATCTTTAAAGACTCAAAACATTGAATTTTGTTTCTTATATGTTTTATGGCATCAAAATCTGAAAAATAAATAAACATAATTTTTATTTTAAAAATGTCCCTTGCAAGTTTGAATAATTTACCCTTTTTTGACTTTGGCTTTGCTGTAACATTTATAATCACAAACAGAATTCACATACGCCTAAAAGTAAGTCAAAGTACTTATACTGACAATATTTGGTGTTATAGTTTTACTTAGACGTAACTTTAGAGCACTGGTCAATGTGGCCTGCTTCTGCTCAATGTCACTAAGATCATGAATCAGTAATATTCAAATTATTTTAACAGGTTTTTATTGACTTAGTTCTGCTAATACACCCTTCTGTGATTTTGTCTTTGCTCAAATATTAGTGTGTGTACAATTGTTTTAAATGGAAGAGAAGTCAGCTAATACAGCTTTTGATAGTATACTCCTTTCTTATTAGAAAAAATCCCATAATAAATCATAGCATCCCTGGAGACTGAGTACTTTAAGCTTTGCACTGAACTGCAGCGATTGCTGGCATTAGGTTTATGAACTTATCTTCTAGCTTCTGGTGTGACTTTAAAGTGATATTCCGGGATGGAACAAATTGGGTCCTATCACAAGGTTAAGAGCAGAAATTACCTCTACAGCAGTGTTTCTGTGTCATTAAAGAAAATTATTAAAGATTAATTGTAGCCCTACTTACTGGTGCTAAGGATTCATCATCTGGTGGGATAGTCCCTACCCTGCCCCATCCCTTACAAGACCAAAACTTATTTAGAACTTGATGAAGCTGAAATTAAAGACTTAAAACTATGTTCGCTCACTTGCAATCTTTAAAGACTCAAAACATTGATGGTCTCTTATATGGTCTAGCACAAAATCTGAAAAAGCATTATAAACATAATTTTGTGCAGCGTTTTAAAGTGACAGTAAACCTTGCAATATTGAAAGCAGATGCCTTTTTTGTTTTATTCCAACACAGCTGAGTAAAAATGTATTTAAAGTTTCACAAATGTCAGAGCTATTGAGGCAAGTCCTAAAAGTAAGTCAAAGTACTTATACTGCAGCCCTGAGACTTTGGTGTTATAGTTTTACTTAGACGTAACTTTAGAGCACTGGTCAATGTGGCCTGCTTCTGCTCAATGTCACTAAGATCATGAATCAGTAATATTCAAATTATTTTAACAGGTTTTTATTGACTTAGTTCTGCTAATACGCCCTTCTGTGATTTTGTCTTTGCTCAAATATTAGTGTGTGTACAATTGTTTTAAATAAAGCGTGAATGCAGCTAATACAGCTTTTCAGTGATAGTATTTGTGTTTTTATTAGAAAATATCCCATAATAAATCAGCACAGGAGCATCCCTGGTGACTGAGGTAGTTAGGTCCTAAGCTTTGCACATAAACACTGCTGTAGAGGTAATTTCTGCCCTAACCCTTGTGATAACTTGTTCAATCCCGGAATATCACTTTAAGTCATAAATAACAAAGGGTTTCTTATTATACAGCTGGGTACTAAAGCTAGGTATCCACATCAGTGCCCCACCAAATATCAGTTTCAATAAGTTCCAGTTTGGAACTATTTTTAAGGCAAAAATGCACTTCATTTCAAAAGTAGCCTCTATAATGAACATCATATGTAAGGTGACCCACAGTATGTTACACAGTGTCTCTGTTTGATGAAGTATTCAAGGTGCTCAGTCAGGATTTTAACAGCTGTCACCAAGATTGTTTTCCTTCGGGCAGAACAGTTGAAATCCAGCATAAGAGCACCTTGATTACCTTCACAGCCACACCTGGGTTAAACAGTTAAATTAGTAAATTCATAAGTGGTCATTTGTTATTCAGTAAATCAGAACTATATCAGTAAGCTCAACCCATCTCAAGTCTCTTTGAAGAAGAGTGGCTTTGTCAATTTACTGCTTGAAGAGCTGTCGGTAAATGTTGAGAGAAAGCTCATCAGCTGTGTGAGACAGTGGACACTGAGCTTTATTGATGGCAATATGCTGATTTAGATTAGTCCAGCATCCAATCAAATCACATAAACCCAATCACAGACTTCTATCAACATTTATAAGCTGACTAAATTCAGAGGATTTCAGATGCAAATCATGTCAACATAAGCTGCTTGACCCAGATGTGGCATCATCATTGTTTGTTAGCAGGAAGGTTTATCAAGCATAACAGGTGGGGGTGTGGTCTAACCCCGGTGGAGACTGTTTCCTCCTGGCCTGGCTGTAATATAAATGCAGGGAGGGAGAGGAAAAGGTCTTGTGGCGACTGCTGAAAGGCCTCGGAGGGGGACCCACTACAGTGTCTAGTCTGGGAGAGAGAGGGGACACATATACATGTACAGGACATTGAAACGTCTAACAAAGTTTAAAGTTTTGGTCAGAGAGGGAGTTCATTCCACACAATAAGTTATTTAAGAGTGAAACATTTACAAATGACATCCTCCTGTGTGAAAATTAAACTATCTTAACAGAAATTAGAAAATGAATATGACATAAAAAGAAGTTTCAGGTAAAAAAAAAAAACTTAATGATCTTGAATAAGTTTTTTTCCTTGATGTGTTGTGTTTTATATGCGTGTATTGCTTTATATTCTTATTTGCTGACCTGGTCTGAAGGCTCTTGATGCGACAGAGCATGTCCAGGTGTCCTGCAGAGTACTGCTCGATAACATCCTTTACATCATATGGGCGCAGTGTCTCCTTAAACTTCTTTTTGGCCACATGAAACTTCATGATCCTAAATATGCACACACAAAAACAGACAAAAATGCAGCTACTGAGGCAAATGCAAAAAGCAATGAAAAATACATCCAGAAAGCAATTATTTCAGTTCCTAAATTTACTTTTCAAAAAGTCTGCATTGATCCCAATATGTCTTCAGGAAATATTTTTGAAGTCTATTGCCTTTAAAAGGTCATGCCACTTATTGAATTTTACCTTCAGTGCTGTGAAGAGGATGTAATTTCTGCTACCAACCACTAGATGGTAGCAGTGACTTAGTGAAACCAACATGCAGCCTGTACAATTCTCCACTTGTTGATCCTTTTTTTGAAGCGTAACAAAGAGAACATTATTACAAGATCATTTACTTAAAAGAAAATGTACTGGGAAACCAAATCTACCTGGCTCTCTTGTCAGGTCCATAACAGCTACGATGAAAGGCTCTGAAATTTGAGTGAACCCCTCTATCTCCTCCTATTTTGTGGACAGAGCCCCTGCTGTACGAATATTATTGGTACAGATAAATGGATCTTTGTACTAAGTACATCTAGATTCCCCGGTGGCTTCAGCTTTTCTCCAGTTGCCTGTTTTTCTCACTGTCTAAATGGAAACAATGGTGACAGATGACCCTCTGTAATAACAGTCCTGAGTAGGAAGGGGGGTGTCCAGCCTTCAACCCGACACCCTGGGAAAGCCCTGGGCTCTAGCTGCCCATGGAGAGGGCCTGCTGGGTGGGCAGACAGACCGGGGCTGTGTAGTGATCTGTTATTGTGTTTGACAGTAGAGGAATAGATGGGCAGCAGATACAAGGAGACTGACAGAGTTA
This sequence comes from Scarus forsteni, assembly GCA_036419115.1. Classification (NCBI taxonomy): domain Eukaryota; kingdom Metazoa; phylum Chordata; class Actinopteri; order Labriformes; family Labridae; genus Scarus; species Scarus forsteni. The sequence continues at coordinate 2,451,952 of JAZDUH010000327.1, read as the reverse complement.
CTTAACTTCTAAAACAGAATAAAAATTCATCATACTTATCTCTCCAAATATTGAAATGTGAGAAAATTATAGAGCAGTTACTGTCAACTAACAAACTGGCTGTTTTATAACAGTCATCCACAATGACAATTTGATTAAAAATAAAAAAGCCTGCTAATTACCAACAGTACAGCATATTTTGCTCAAATTTGACACAATACAATTCAGTGCTTGTATCTTACTGTATCTTGATGCTGTCTGGTACATTAAGGTACAAGAGATAGGCTACAGCATGTTGCAAGTCTGAAAAATTTTTGTAAGCCAACATGGAAGTAAGCATCACACTGTTTCCATCGACTGCAAGCCCACTAAAATCTGATGGTCTTTTAGCTCTCACTGCTGAGATCATTGCTGAAAATAAGCTATGTAGCCTACTGAAAGTTTGAAGCTTACATGTTCTGCTCTTTGTGACAGTCTTACCAAACAAACCTTCTTTCATGATTTTTTTAGGCCTAAACCATAGAATACAGAGTAAAGACCTTGTAAGCTACAATGAACCTACAACACAGCATTTCAATTCAGAAGTAGCAAAAACAGTTTCGAAGTATTATGTCTTATTGTGACCTCTTGTTTGAGAGTTCCCTCATAATTGAGTGACCTTTTTAATTGGTCCTCATGGCTGTCGTAATAGTGTATGAATAATTGATTAATAAAAAGAGATCAGAAATGGTTGCCGTTGGGTCACCTATTTTTCTTGTTCTTGTTTGCAGTTTATTAGCAACCATCCTCTAAACACAACCACAGTTGAAAATTAAAAAGCAGACAATATCAGATGCCTTTTATTATTTCTCATTAGACACTGAAAATTTTGTGTGTGGTCACCATCAAGTTTCAGACACTTATCTGAAACCAGTATTCTAAATCCCATTAGCTAAGGGGGTTGGGAACCAAAGAGTACTAAATACTAACTGACTCTTGCATTTTTGCGCTCATTCCTGCACCACTCCGTCACATCTACAAACCCAAAACCAGTGAAGTTGGCACGTTGTGTAAATCGTAAATAAAAACAGAATACAATGATTTGCAAATCCCTTTCAACTTAAATTCAATTGAATACACAGCAAAGACAAGATATTTAACGTTCAAACTGGTAAACTTTGTTAGTTTTTGCAAATTTTAGCTCATTTGGAATTTGATGTCTGCAACATGTTTCAAAAAAGCTGGCACAAGTGGCAAAAAAGACTGAGAAAGTTGAGGAATGCTCATCAAACACTTATTTGGAACATCCCACAGATGAACAGGCTAATTGGGAACAGGTGGGTGCCATGATTGGGTATAAAAGCAGCTTCCCTGAAATGCTCAGTCATTCACAAACAAGGATGGGGCGAGGGTCACCACTTTGTGAACAAATGCGTGAGCAAATTGTCCAACAGTTTTAGAACAACATTTCTCAATGAGCTATTGCAAGGAATTTAGGGATTTCGTCATCTACGGTCCGATAATATCATCAAAAGGTTCAAAGAATCTGGAGAAATTACTGCACGTAAGCGGCAAGGCCGAAAACCAACACTGAATGCCCGTGACCTTCGCTCCCTCAGGCGGTACTGCATCAAAAACCGGCATCACTGTGTAAAGGATATCACCACATGGGCTCAGGAACACTTCAGAAAACCACTGTCAGTAACTACAGTTCGTCTACATCTGTAAGTGCAAGTTAAAACTCTACTATGCAAAGCAAAAGCCATTTATCAACAACACTCAGAAATGCCGCCGGCTTCGCTGAGCCCGAGCTCATCTAAGATGGACTGATGCAAAGTGGAAAAGTGTTCTGCGGTCTGACCAGTCCACATTTCAAATCGTTTCTGGAAACTGTGGTCGTCGTGTCCTCCGGACCAAAGAGGAAAAGAACCGTCCGGACTGTTATAGGCGCAAAGTTCAAAAGCTAGCATCTGTGATGGTATGGGGTGTATTAGTGCCCAAGGCATGGGTAACTTACACATCTGTGAAGGCACCATTAATGCTGAAAGGTACATACAGGTTTTGGAGCAACATATGTTGCCATCCAAGCAACGTCTGTTTCATGGACGCCCCTGCTTATTTCAGCAAGACAATGCCAAGCCACATTCTGCACGTGTTACAACAGCGTGGCTTCGTAGTTAAAGAGTGCGGGTACTAGACTGGCCTGCCTGTAGTCCAGACCTGTCCCCCATTGAAAATGTGTGGCGCATTATGAAGCATAAAATACAACAACTAAGCTTAAAATTGATCTCCTGAGTTTCCAAACGTTTACTGAGTGTTGTTAAAAGGAAAGGCGATGTAACACAGTGGTAAAAATGCCCCTGTACCAACTTTTTTGGCAATGTGTTGCTGCCATTAAATTCTAAGTTGATGATTATTTGCAAAAGAAAATAAAGTTTCTCAGTTCGAACATTAAATATCTTGTCTTTGCTGTGTATTCAATTGAATATAAGTTGAAAAGAATTTGCAAATCATTGTATTCTGTTTTTATTTAAGATTTACACAACGTGCCAACTTCACTGGTTTTGGGTTTGTATCACAAACATCAAAGTTAATTGGAAAAATGTTTTTGACCAAACTCTTCTTGCTGTGACTGGCTTAAAGAGACAGTGCTCTACTAAACTCTTTTCTTTTTTTTGTTATTTTTGTAAATGGGCAGCTGGCAGTCTCTTAGCAGGTTCGTTTACAGTTTGTTTTCCTCCTCAGTGTTATAAGACATGATCTTTTGTTAAGTTCCCTTAGTCTGTCTCTATGTGACATGGTAAAATAATGAGGAATTTGGTATGACGTATGGTATAGTGCAATATGTGTCAGTGTAAAAAGCATAATAATCTAGAAACAGAGGATTTACTGTAAAACACAATAGCTTACAGTTTGTATAGTATGGTACAAAATGAGCTGACGTCATTGTACAACAGAATATAGTGCAATATGACAACAGAGAACAGTGCAACCAATATGTAACTTTACTATAAAATATGATAACAATATAACACTGTATGACACCATACACAACAATAAAACATGATTCAATATTTAGTATATTTGGAGCAAATAAGATTTTTTCCCCCAATATTTACAGCCGGGCCTTAGACACTGACCATATATAGCTAATCCCATGTTTTGGCTGAAAGATAATTATTAAATGTACCATGATGATTATCCTCATCATCAAAGAATTTCTACTTATAATATTAAAAGGATAATTCATTAAAGGTAGAATGTTGTCTCTCTTGCCTCACATCTGTTTCTAACACAAACAGACTTTCACAATGAAGGAACGAGTCGATTGGAGGCATTGTGCTTGACAAAAGAAAAAAAGTACTGATATCAGTAAAGGTGATAATGAGTTAGAAATATCAGCATATCAGATATGGTCATGAATTCAATATCTTACATCCCTAAAAGAGTACATAAAAACGAACATACTTAATTAAAGGTCTTTGCACAATAATATGTGTTTAAGTCCATTACATAAGGCAGAACAATCCCCCGAACCTCTGTGTTACAATTGTGTGTTAAGAATTGAGACTCCATTTCAGATAAGAAAATCAATTGGTTAATAAAATGTTTGAGTTAGGGCTGTTAGATATAAATTAATGTCATAGCTGACAGCTAATTGACTATACAGCTAATCCATGCGGTCTCAGCTGTAGACATCAATAAAGGTAATTACAAGAAATTAGTAAAGACCAGTATGTTCATAACAATGTATTAACTGTGCGAAATTACTTCCCAAGCTATCAAAAGTGATACACATATTCAATTTTATTCATCAGTTTATGTCCTGAATAGTGAAAATGTTGCATATGTTGACGTTAACCTCTAAGTTGATTTATTTTACTCAGTCTTTAAGGCAGAGTAGCCAAAAAATAAAGACAAGGACAGAAAAAGTGATTAAAGTTAAGTGTTTAAGGGACAAATATTGGAGGCTTAACGCAAAAGCTTTTTAAATGTTCTTCTTGTGGTCAAAACAAGCACCATGGAGAGAGCTTTCTGCCTTCTTGCTGTATGTCTGCATTACTGAGGTGATGAGTTTGATTTATTGATTTGTATTACATTTTTTACCAACTGTTTTATATGTCCTGTCTTCCACATGGTATTTATTTATTTATTTGTGAAGCACTTAATGCTTTTACGTATTAAAATTACTATATGACTACAGTTGTGTTACAGTTTTGAAATCATGACATAAGCTCTGGTTTGAGTGCCACAACTTTGCCTAAACCTAAATTTCTATCGTCAAATTAAGATCATGATCACACTTAGCCAGGATGTCAGTTTTCCTCACTAACCTGTAATGTTTTTAATTGACATTAAGCTTCGTGTAAAGGTGAACATTTTTACAATGAAAATCATATGAGGAGGGTGAGAAGAAGCAGCAGTGTGAGAGAATCTGTTGGCGCCAGCTAGATAAACATTCATCTCACAGGGTGCTGGTGCCAGTGTAAAAGGACACACAGACGCACATTCACATATGCACACACACACACAAAACTCTCTGAGACCCCTGCAGGCATACCCAGAAATCCAACAGAAGGTTATATTGATAAAGAGAGGACCATGGTGCAGAGAAGAAAAGACACTGTGCCTCAGGGAACCAAACACCATTTGAACCTGTGCACTCATGTGTGGCAGTAGGTTTCTTACATCCAGAATTATACATGTGGAGGGGAAAGCGACAGGAGTCCGTGTTGTTGTGTTATGTTATTGATTCTATTCCCCTCCATGAGGATGTTTGCTAGTAAGATAGAAGAGTTTTACACTCAACACTGACAGATATAAAACACTACATTTGTCATAAGCTTTAATACCCATGACACCTCAGAAATGCATCCTGTCAGTAACAAACCATAATATATTCAGCCCCTCACCATGAATTATTCATTAACATTCTGATCAATAGTTACACATAACAAAAAGCCAACAAAGAAAAGAAAACAACTAATCGATAACCTGACGTGACCTGAATCTGACATCAGCTCTGTTGTTGAGAATTAGTCACATATGGCCAATAAGCAGCCATTCATATAGGGGGGATGTGGTTCAGTGACACCACCAATTGAGCGTCAACTCTTCTCTTCACCGAGGCATTACCGTGGATTTAGAATCAATGGATACAGCAGAGGTGGCCTTTATCACTTACACAGGAAATAGAATATACTGATATTGACAAATACAGGTTCCCAGATAAGCGGGAAGGCTTTAGGCCAACAGCAACTTAAAAAAAAACAACCACACAACTCTGCATGGTGCCAGGATTATCAGTCCACCAAAAAGAAAGCAAAGAATGGAAAAATGAATGATGAGAACAGCTGCTTTGCTTTGTTGTCATCAAAATAGCTAATTGGCAATGATTTGATTTGTAGAAATTTTAAAAGCTTTACAACATTTTAAAAGCACTACAACCTTGATCTTTGACCTCAATATCTACTCAATAAAGGGTTGGAAAATAACTTTTTTTAACATCTGGAAATCTGGCTAATGGGTGAGAAAATCTTCCGGGCACTTGTTTATTGATGACTGACTTTATATTGACTGGCAGTGTTGGTTAACAGTGTAACATAGTATTTAAGGCATGTTTTACTCAAGTAGTAAGCAATTTATTGATAGTAATGATAGTAAATACTGGCATGCTCTTTTGGAATGAGAAAAAATATACCTTAAACTTACTTTAATTTATCACTCCGAGGCTATTCCAATTTTTTATCACTGCTAAAAAGCTAATTAAGTTGATTATCCTTAGTCTTCCACATGAAAATGCTTTCATGCATTAACCACCTTTTAACGCTGTTTATCACCTTGTTACAATGTCCCTGTATGAAACCTTTTTATTCTCTATGCCAATGCAGATTTATTATCAGATTCATTTCAACTACAAATCTGACTGGTGTTATTATTCATCTGTGACTGTGTCAATTGGTGTTTGCAGGAATATTGAGTAAATGTTTCTTAATTTATTATATTATCTATTTTATAAACGTATTTTAATTCAAGTAAATGCTGATCATCTTTATCAAATTCTGTAATTAACAAGCTTTTTGGGTAACCATGTACGTTTCAACATCTGTTGTAACCATGGAAAATATGTCTGCAAGCAACCATGGGTCACCAGTCAACACAGTAACATGGGAAACAATAACACCGGGTCACATCCAAAATGTTGTCAGTGTGAAAAGCAGCATCATAGTGACGGGGTCCAGTTACCAACACTTTAAACAGCAATCGTTTAGCTATGCCTGCTGCAACATATTTAAACAATAGCGAGAATTACGCATAGAGTGGTCAACGCAGAATGTGGTGTTTTGAGCATTTTCCTGTCCGCACAGACCTCCTAATCCGAGTTTTAAAAAATCAGCACATTAGCAGGAGTTTTCCTAAAATGCTGTTAATGTGAGCAGAAAGCCAAAAAACACAGGAAAATTCAGTTTTTTAAAAATACCTGCCTACATGTGGCCATAACCAGTGTGCCCAAATGTTCCTCCTGTATTAGACATTTAGTTTTCTGTTTGAAAATGTGTTTAATTTTGTGATTTTATATTTTTAGAGATTCACTCTGTTAGGTTACATTTGTTGCCACAGTGATCATTAGGTTGAGTAAATTCACCCACCATAAAACAAAAAAACCTGCATTTAGTAGGTGTCAGGTGCTGTTCCTAACCCTAAATCAGCTCATCTTTTAATCAAAAGGGCCTTTTTTTACAAAGTTTAAAGAAAGTCCTAAAGAGTGTTCTCAAGATATTGTGCCAAAAACCACAACATTATGACCCGGACCTTTGCTCTGGCATGTCTTATTCCATCTGTGCATAAATTAGAGTGATGTAAGTTTACACTAAAACACTGAGGTTTGACAAAGGAAAAGTAAAGCATTGTTCAAATGTCCAGTGTAGAGTACAATCACTCCAAAAAAGATTTTAGTTTGTTTAATCTAAATTTCCCCAAAATACACTAAGGCTTTGGCCCCTATCAGGGATGAATGATATTGGACTTGCCAATGTTTGTCAAGAACACAATCAGACAAAAATAATTGTGATATCAATTATTAAAGTCTGGCAGCAACTCAGCTGTCGTGCCAATCACTGTCCAGAACTGTGTGGTCTAAAATGGCCTTCAGAGTTTTAAATAATTTGGTGTATGACGAACCTGAATGACAGGTTTGGGTGTTATCTTTGCAGGTTTCCAATATGGAAGCCACCTTGAATATTCTTTATCACTGCAACTACAGCCATGTTTTATGAGATACATTTCGCTCTTGACTTTGCTTTGGCCTGGATTCTCCTTACACTTGACAGGCCTGTATGGTTTCTAGGGGGGTATTTCCAGACTTTACAGCTCCTGAACAAGAAACTGTCAAGTAGCAGTATTCCCAAAGTTTCCTATCATTGTCCTGACAGCAGCTTTATTTTTAACATCAGACAGCAATACTTCCAAAATGTCAGACTCCTTTTTTTAACACAGAGGCAATAAATAAAGCAATAACTATGGAAAATCAGGTCTGCCTGGATAGTGGTTGGAAAAGTGCAGGTCCTAATGAAACTACAGGGGATGACCACATTGTGATTATTTTTATGTCAAACAAAGGTGTAGTTGGAGCTTACCTGACAGCCCTGATGACAGTTTTGAGCGTGGAGGACAGATCCTCAACTGTGACATCACAATGGCAGCCCCTCTCATCGAAGGAATCCTCTGTGGTTATGGCTGCATCCACTGAAAGAGACAGAGGACTGTTTCATTAATAAACGTAGACACGTGCTAGATCGTTTCCAGCCTTTAAGCTCATAAAACTCTGTCTGCAGAGCAAGTATCGACAGGAGATGCCAAGAATGTTTCAGACTGATGCTATTTTGGCTTTTAGGAGGTGAAAATTTATGTCCCACTTGGATGGAATCTTGAGGAATGGGCAGTATTTTGCCAGCCCAACTACGTTAGGTGGGAGATTGGGAGATATATTTTCTTAATACTGCCAGTGGTTTTTACTGTAGAAGAAGAGGAAGGAAGAAAGGATGGAAAAAGATTATGCAGGTTGTTTAAGAGGTTATCAGATACTTAGAGGCAAAACAGAGTGATATTTAAACTGTCTGTTCTTACAACTGTTAATGCAGCACAGGGGTTTCAACTAAATGTGACAAAAACATGGGCACAAAAAACAAAATACCCTAGTTTAAATAAAGCAAGCAATCCATTCATCACATGAAATTTTAAGAAAACCGGAAGACAAAGAGTCCCAGCTTTATTTCCTTAAATGAACACCATAAACATAATGATGGTCATTTCCCAAAGTGTACTTTATTACATTGCAATTTCACCCCCCCCCCCCCCCAAAAAAAGAAAAATCCAAAAAATTAAAATAAAAAAAATATTTTAGGAATCTTCAAAAACTGCTTTGAAAAGGAAAATGTTGCTATTGTACAGAAATTTCTGAGGACTTTCAAGATGCATTTAAGTTTTTACACCCAAATTCGTGGCATCTTTCTGGGATTTTCTGAAAAGTAAAAAATTAATCATACATAACATTCAACGAAAATTATTTTTCTGTTCTGAAATGCAAGGTAAGTTAGCCTCTACAAACAGGTTTATTAATCATTACAGAAACACAAAAAAATGATTTTGGTTATTACCGGTGCTGTTATTTTTGGGCAGCTGTGGTGTAAACCTTTGATTGGGTGATGGTCCTTTGTTTTGTCAAGCACTGTATTAATATACACACTGGATACATTTAAGTGCCCCCCGTGTAAAAACATGCTGTCCATTGCTGATTTAAAACTTCATTGCTTTAGCAGCTTTAAGCTGCAACCCAGCATCATTTATGATACATAATTGTTAGCATGGTCCAGATCTACTAAAGGTTTGTGTGTATAAAAACACGTGCAAACTTGGTAACGCGTGCACAAAGCTGATCTACTAACAGGGTGCAGCAAGGATTGCATCAGTCAAATGAGCAAAATAACACACACAATCCATTTAGCATGTTTTCCTTGATGAACATGACAAAAACATGCAGATTATCTGCACAAAAATACTGGGAGGAGGAGATGCAAATGTATTCATCTATCATCCGCAACATGATTTATCAAACTTGAAACTGATTGTGCTCTATGTTTTGTATGTATATTTAGCAAGTTTGAAACACAGGATCATATTGGCACAGGATGGAGAGTGCGTGTTGTTGGGATCCATGTCCCTGCAAAAGCCTGCACCAAAGTTTGGCTCCCCCGAGGTTTCACACGTAGGTGTGAACCCTCTGATAAGAACAAAAGACCCTGCCCTGCTCTGCAGTTTTTTGAGTTTTCAGTCCCTTCTGAAGAGGACACAGGTCCTCTCTCTCAGCTCAGTGTCTCCTTCTGAACCATGGAGTGAAGGGGATAAAGCTCCTCTCTCACAGCTCTTTCTCAAGAAACAACTCAAGGCTCTTTCCACAGTCCTGCTCAATGCAGACTGTAGCACCACTTAAGCAACGCAAGAGCCAGCTTAAGAAACAGGAGTTCCTGATTCAAAACCAGAAACAACACCACAGAGTTAGTATCAAGCTGCTAACTCAAAGGACAAAGGAGCAACCAGTGGACTTCAGAGCCAGGAGCTGAAGGGACAGACCGGCCCAGGATCCACTAGGAAACCATCAACTTGCAGTACTGGACTTTGCAGAGCAGAACCCGAACGGACACTTTTCCTCCCACGGACTTGGTAATATAACTGGGCCTTACAGACTTTAGCATAGCACAGCTAAGCACAGGACTATTCAGTTTAAACAATCACGGCATTGCTTTACTTAATATGTTCTTAGAGCTTTAAGCTGTAGCTAACTTCTGCGTAGTTACATTACTGTTTCAGGTAGAGGCATCAATCTAACAAAGAGACCATTTCTGACCTCCACACTCCCCATGTGGTCCTGGTCATAAATGCCTTTGAGCCATGCGGCGTTGACACCTTTAGAGGCAGCCATCTTGCCTTTGTTTGTTACACACACACACACACACACATATAGACACTCTCATACACACTTAGAGATAGGATTTTGTTAGATTAGGTATTGTATGTTTACATGTTTGTTTGTCAATAAATGATTTTAAACATAAAGTCAGTTGCTGGTCTGTTAATGTTGTATAAGAATGAATCTTGCCAACCTCTTCTCTGCAGAACTACCAAATCCTTTAACTTTGACTGACAATTCATTAGGTAACTTTGGTTATTTTTATTAAGTTAATTATAAATCATGGTTCCAAATCAATAGTCAGTAACCTTAATGAGACAAACTTAATAAATTGACTATCATTTCCCCTTTTATAGGTGGTTCCTTGAGATTTAATGTAAATTAAATCCCATTACTTAATTTAAGTAATTATTTCTGATAGCCAATATTATTAAGTAAAACAGTGAATAGTTGTCCACTGATCCTAAAGCACAACAGTGTCAACATTTCTGGGTTGTCATTACCTGAATATTTTCTGTCACTGACTGAATTTTTTGATGAATGACGGAAAGATCTGGAGGCTGTCTGTCATTATGATGGACTGGACAAAGAGGGACGATCCAGTGTGCCATCATACTCATGCATTAAAGGTTGATATGCTAGGGTATCTCAGAGTAACCTCCTGCGGTGAGGGACAATATAAATGTGTGATTCAGGGAATCCTTAAAAAGGGCCATGCTGGATAGCATTTAGTTTTCTGGCATAAACTAGACCAGAATCTTTTTATCCTGTAAACAAGGATTGAAAAAGTTAAAAGTACAAAAATATAGCTCAAAAAATGTCATCAGACTTAGACCAGGATTAAATGTTTATCGCTGCCAACATCTCACACACTCTCAAAATGTCAAATGTTGAGTTGGTTATGCACTCACCTTCTGAAGCCACAGTGCGAGTTTGGCTTTTCAATCTCAGCGAAGGCCTGAACCGGGTCCTGTCATTGAAGCTCCAGCTCTTCTGCACTTTAGCCGGGCTTCCACTGATCAGCTCGGAACCACCTCCCACCTCATTGCCGGGGGAACAGCGTTGGCGCTCATTCATGGACGTTTGCCTGCTCTTCATGCTCTGACCACGAGGGCTCGCCATCCGGACTCGCTCTTTAAAACTTAACTTCTGACTGCAGGGATGTTGAGGTAGGTTGAGGAGAAAGAGGACGTGGTAGGGTCGATATTTGAGTGTGTTGAGGAGGATAGTGCGGCAGAAGTGTGTGGTAATAAAGAGACACAAAGAGAAAGAAAAAGAGATCCTGTCAACACATATTTCCCCTCAGAGCGTGAGAAGAGTTCAGAGCGCAGACACAGGGCACGGTTCTGTCTGTCCTTCAGCCCAAACATTAACCATTCAGATGACATGCCTGAAACATCAGAACGCAGCCAGAACTGACCGTCAAGCCGCCCAAACAAATACTAAAAAGCTGCAACTTGGTAAGCTTGGTTTCCTTTGTTGTGTTCCCTCACACATAAACTAGAGAATAATTATTGGATACAATGACTGACAAAAGTGAAGCATTGAAGGGTACACCGTCTGTTTATTTTCTGTGCTAAGTCTATAACATCTGTCAGCACAGTCAAAAGCAAGTCATCAGCTAACACAGTCCCAGAAAGTTCTGACGGTGCAAGGAGGAAAAGGGAGTTAAGACAATGCTAATAGTGAGATTTGACAACTGGTCTTCAGTTTCAAGATTTTTTTTTTCTTCTAGCAGCATGCCTCACATACAGGAAAGTATAAAAACAAAATGCTCAAACACAAACTCAGGGACAAATTGCAAGTACGTCTCTTAATACTCAATTAGCTCTTGCTCGCAAACAGTTAATCAAATTACCTAACATTAGCACATCCTGGCTATTATTAATGCGAGGAGAGACTTGGCTGAGTGCTGAAGATCACAATGGGATCCTAGTTAATAATTTATCAAAACGTTTTCTTAACATTTACACACCACAAATGAACTCTGGATTTTTGTTGTTAATTATTGTATCGAAAACAGTTTGGGGTACATTTGTTTATCTAATTCACTAAATTAATAAATGTAACACTTCAAGCATACCAGACCTTAAAAAATACAATGTATCTTGTTATTTTCCTCAGTGAGCCTTTCGGTGGATTAGAATGGCTGCTGAGTGAATGATCTACACACCAGTAGTTGAAGAAACAATGAACAGTAAAACTACAGCTTACCATCCTAACATTTCATTTCTCTTTCTCCTTTAAATGTTACATTTTTGTTAGCATAATTAAAAATCAGCTATTTTATAAAATAAATAAATTAAATGCATTTATCCGCCTGATGGTTCATTTGTTTGGCAACTCAAAGTGTTTTTGGGATGCATAAGTCCTACAACAATGAGTCTTACTGCATGATTTAGCCAAGGCAGACAGACCAGCATGCAATGCAGCAGGCCAAGCTTTATAGACATATGCACCTGTGCAATATTTCCTTATATCCCTTCTGTAAAGGAACATTTCGCAGCATTAACCAATTTTAGCACGTCTTTAATAATTATACAAATAAACCGGTGTGCAGTACAGTGATACAAATGTATTGTCTTGAAGGCACCATTGTCTTTTGCCACAAATTATGTTCTTTTTTTCTTATTATTTTATTTTGGATCTAAACAAATCAATTTCTGGCAGGTGGGGCAAAATCTCTGAAAAAGAAAGTGCTGTAGTTATGCAAGATCATGCAGTGAAACAAGAAACAGCTACAGTCTGAAACTCAGTCTGTCATGTGCTGCAAAAATTACAGATCACAAGGTCCAGCCACGTGAATTTTTTTATGTTACTTATTCATTACAGTTTTTTAATTCTGATTTTAGTGACTTGGGGGTACAATTGATTTGCAATTATATAGACACTTGCCTTTCACAAATGTGGTTTTCATTAAATAGATACAGGACAAAAGAAACTCACATGGCTGGACACTGTGTTTTTTTTTATGCATTGACTGGGACAGCTCTGTTAAACTGAGAAACAAAAGAACATTTTAAAGAGAAAAGAAAATGAGAAAGGGAAATTCAGACCCCACTTTAACTCACTGCAGTAAGTTTTAAATTGTTATGCTCTTTTGGCACAAAATTATTGTCTGACATTTGAAATAAAATTAAATAAAAAGTCATGCAATGTCTAAGTCAACGATGATCTGTGTATTAAATCTTTAGAAATATAAAGGGTACAATCTATTGAATCTATCAGCTATTGGAGTTTATTGGTCAGTAATATTTAGTGTATTACTTTGACCACCTTTACATAAAATTAGGTACAAAGGTAAATTTCACTGGAATTCCCCATTAACATGTAACAGAAAAAAATGCTTGCATTTGACAGGCAGCAGGCAGAATAATCTTTTGTATAACAGAGTAAAAAGGAGGAAGAACTGAGGAAATGTCCCCTTGCTTTCCTCCATGCTATTAGTCAGTCAAGAGCACTGTCTTTGTGGCTAAAGGCAGAACAGGTCAGGGCAGAGAGGATGCTGGGTAGAGGACGCAGGGTACAGCAAGAATACCTCCTATATTTGCGAGTGTACCTTCTGAAGAACCTCCCATTACTTAGGCCCTTTCTAGAGCAAAGGAGGGAAAGACAGAGCGAGGAAGCTGATTAAAAGAGTTGCTCAGAAGAAAAGATTCTCTGCCATCAATATTGAAAAAATGCATAGACAGAGTGGACATTGCAGGGAAAGAAAGGAATGCAAGCAGAGGTATGAACTAATGTTCATATTAGACTCAAATCTCACCAGAGGTTTCAGCTGGAGCGATATTCTACTACCAGCTAACTCTTGCTTTGACCTGGCTCTTAAATCAGGTAATACACAAATAACCAACTGGGAATAAATCCATTACAACATGTTAACACTTCATTTTTCTGTTTTGTTCCTGTATACCTTTAACATTGCTGTTAGTGTGGTCTGCTTAAAAACAATGCTGTTCACACTTTGGTTTGGTAAAAAGAAATCAGCTTTTTAAGGGTAACAGGGAATCATTGGTGCAATTAATTGTTGCTACTTCTCTCCAGTCTTGATAAAAAAAACATTCTGACATTTGTAAGACCTTTGTTTTGATAAAGAAAACAATGTTAAAGGCAGGGTTGGTACATTGTTTTGCATTAGGTGGAAATGTTTTAGCAGCATATCATTAATAATGGGCTCAAAAGAGGAACTATACAGTTCTTTCATCTGAAGCAGCTACGAGCTGATAAAATTTGGACCAATCACTGTCCTGAGATCTGCAGCTAACAAAACCCTCCCACACACACACACACACGTCCTGGATATGAATCAGCAGGATTCAAATGGCATCATTACACTAGAGGTACTTACAAGTGTACTGAAGTATGGCTGAGAAAAGATCCACAACAGCATTAACAGGTATTGGTGAATTTATGCATAGTGATGACTGCTATACATCAAGGTAGTGTGAATAAACTAAACAAAATTGCTAAAGTGACCCCGTCCATCTTCTATATTAAACAGTGAAATGCACAAGATAATCCCTACTGTCCCTCTTTTTGCTTGCTCTACCTTTTAGAAAATTTGTGCTCTAACAGTTCATTTGAAAAGATGCTTTTTTTTGGAGTATATGCTTCCTGCCCCGTATGGAGGACACTCCCAGAGCCACGTGTAAGCTCAACTCACAGCTGACCCCAGCAGAAGGAACATGTCTGTGCCGCAACTTAAACATTAGAGCAGACTTCTGGAAAGAAGCCTCATCCACTTTCTGAGAGACACCAAACAGCCTGTTCTGGGTGAGGCTCAGCCAGAGGGGTTTATAAGCATGCCAAAATCCTCAATCTGGGAGAATTTTTTGGTAGGAAAATTAAAAATATATCCCGAGGACATCTGGGACCTATGTCAACATTTAGAAGAGGACAGCGTTTCAATGTGGCAGCGATTGCCACTCAGGCTTGTCCAAAAATGTCAACAGTCTATTGTCACAGTAGGAATTCATCAGCCAGTGCCGGCAGTAACAATGCCACAAGGACAGTCTAGTTGGAGTGAAAATGTCAGTGATCAGGCAGATGGCTGTTCAACACAATGACAACAGTGGTGGCATGCCAAGAAAAACTTTTAGTCTGAAGGACGTGTTCACAGCTTGTAAGCTGAGTTACAGGACTGATTCACTGTTTAACTAAAAAGCAACAGTCTCTGTTATATGTGGAGGAAGACAACACCTGCCTCCACACATAACTTCCAGATTAATCCCCCATTATCCTTTATTTCATGTTGCCTCTCACAGCCAATATCCACATACTTAAAGTCAGCATGCAGGCCGCTGTAGCACTTTGTGGTGCGCCTAATGTTTTACTAGTGCTGGTGTTTACAGGTCTGCTTAAATGAAAACCACCAGCTGTTTACCATGGCACCTACCGCCGACAGTCTGTGAAACCACTAACAACACACAGCACAGAGTCGTAAAAGTGGAAATAATTATGATTTCACAAGTGCAAATAGGCCTTTTATGACAAATGTTTCTAAGTAAGGAAAGTGTAATTAAATACAGGCACTGAGATAGAAAGACTGTGTTTTTGTGGATGCAACAAAGTCTGATAAAGTGTTCTTTATTTGAGGATGAAAAGTGTAAACTTTTTAAACATTAGTGAGTAGCTGTTGGCTCAATATGAGGCTCCTAAATGTTTCCAAAGACACAGTACACTGTAAAAACTATACTAGCATAATTAAACTCGCAAATCTCTCTGTCATCTTTCCCCCTTTCTAAAATCCCCTATCTCCCCTCCTCTGCTTCACTCCTTCCCACTTTTTAACATTGCTCTGTCTCCCTAGACTTGCGTTTGATGAGTTATATAAATACCATCCCAATGGAAAAATCACGTCATGATACAGACATGGTACAGACTCCTGTCTTTGAAGGCATGTGCGCTCACACACACTCTCATTCACACACGCTAAACAAAGAAAAAGAGGATCACATACACTTTGCTTTCATGAGACTCAAGTGCAGAGGTAGTGAGAGATGTAGGATAAAAGAGATTGAAAAGTGAGGCGTGAATTTAAAAGTGGCATAAACAGAAGAAATTTGATAAAGAACAAACATTTCTATCTTCACCCAGTCATTTAAAGAAACTGTAACATCGCTTTATCTATGTTATACAGTATTTCAACACAAACAGAGCTTGGCATACATCAGTTGAACATTGTCTGTGATTTTCTTATCGAATTACTTCAATGATTTTTCCACATGAAATTTAATTTGGAAAATGAAATGCCTACAGCCTGTTTGTTTATTGGAAAAAGAAAGCTCTGAACCCTGCCCTTGCATGGAGCAATTCACTCTGTCAAACCAAATGGAGAGAATACTGCCTCCTATTCCTTACAGAGCTTATTGAACAATAAGCCAAAATGATTTTTCTGTCCCATGTCATTTTCCTCGAAAATGCTCCCTAAGCTATTAAAATTAACAAAATACTGTGCTTCCCACTTCTACAGGGAAGACTGCTGTTATATGTCACAGTTGATTCTGCAATTTGTAAGTTTGATTAAGCTTTGGCACATAAAGGGTGAAATGTTTTGGGGTATTATTTTACAGGGCTTGGAAAAGGGGGAACCTTTTCCGGTGCCACAGTAAAATGTTTGGTTTAGAGACGTATTGCGATGAGAACAGTCAAAGTTATTTTTTTGTCATTTGTTATTATCAATCGCCTGTTCATGTGTGTACTCTGGCTATTGTGTTCTCTAAAAATTAAAGTTGTTCAAAGAGCCAACATTATGCTTTTTTGAGTTTACATGCCTTTTTATGTGTTTTTTACAGGGCCACCCACAGAAGAGATTAGGCCCCTGAAAGGCCACACAAACATTCGACCTGTAGCATTCGTGCTAGTCTCCTTAACCTGGCTACAATCAGTTGTGACACTGTCAAGAAATTTAGGGTATTAAAAAGTAAGAAGTATGATAATACTATTCTTCGATGTAACCGCAAAAAGTTCACCAACAATATCAAAATTACACAATGAAGGCCTGCACTGATTTACTTGGAGGGGGCCTCCATTATGAAACATGCAGCAATATGAAAATAAACATTTAATGGTTTAGCAGTTATGGTGAGTATTCATATCATAATAAATACTAAGACAGTACATACATGAATCCTTTTTAAATGCAGTATGGCCCATACCATTGCCTGTCCTTAAGGACCCCAGAAACCATTCCCCTTTATCCCTCCTTATGACCAGCCTTGGTGGCCAAGTACTTCTATGCACATGAAGAAAAGTCCATTTTACCAGGACTGCTCCCTCTTCACCTCTTTATACAGAACCAGTAGCACTGAAGCACTTGTTGTTTTGTCATTGGTTGTTCTTGTCATTGGCTCGGCATAGTAAGCCAAGGGCAGAGCAGACAGCATAATTAATATTTCAGTATCATTTTTCTAAGTATCGTTGAGTCATACTGTCGAGCAATAGATTACATGATTGATACTGCTGTGTAAATCACTTTAATAATGAGAAAATACTCTGATATTCAGAGGGTGGAACGGAGGACTCTTAACAAGGCTTGACATTGACATGAACTTCAGTAAATTATAAACAGAATTCACTGATTGACTGTAAAGTTAAAGTCTTCTACAAAGAGTAATCATTAACAATATTAACTGACTGCAAGCCTCTGAACACAAATAAACCCATTTACATATGTCTAAATGAGAACGGTATACTTTCTGCTTGTTGAGTGACTGGAATAAAGCCAAGCTGACACCATTCGCTGCCTTTTATTAGGACAAATCACCCTTGGTATTAACAAAAGTGCTAATCACCCCTTTAGTTTGATTACCACAGAGCTGCAACCTTTTCCAACTGTCACTTTCAATTCTTTTTCCAATATTTGATCGATACAAGTCAAAAGAAAAGCACATCCATTGACATTTTCTTCAAAAATTACCCACAAATATTGGCTTTCAAACTAATTACAAAGGGTTCAGATGAATCACTGGACTAATGGGTCAATAATCCTTTTTAACTTCCTGACCAAGTCCTTCAAACTCCCATAAGTTTTATGCCAATTCGCTGAAAGAAAGAAATAATAAAACTATATATAAAGTTATTCTGAACCTCATTTCAGATTTTTAATCAGAATTCTGTTTTAAAATCCTACAGACTTTGGGGACTGGATCACAGGTGCTAAAATGCTAACTTGCTCATACATTTTTTTTTTTTTACTTTTCTTGCACCACTCTGTAAACCTCCAGCTTAGTCTGACTGCTAGCTTAAAAAGAATGACAGTAATGTGATGATATTTGAATGGAAACATTCAGTGAAGAGACCCCTAACCCCATTAGAGTCTACATACATTATGAGGAGTTACCTAATCAACTGCATGGCCCTTTGTCTCCATAGCATTACCCCCTTCAAGTCACCCAGGCTCTGTACATGCAGGCTCAAGGCAGTGTCAATGTTGGTGCTACCTACTGTGCCACATTGCCTCTTTCTGGCCCTTTAACTCTACTACATAGACTGGTGAGCAGCAATATCAATTCTTCTCTTTTTGCAAAAACAAGTTTATCTGTCACAGGATCAATGCTGATATTATAATAACATCACTAGGTCTTTATACCCCACTGTAATTCTGTCAATGTATTTTTTTTACTGATGCAACATTTACAAAAGTGTCAAATACATCCAATATTTGCAAAAGTTTATCAAATAGTACCAGTGAAGTTGAGGTTTGCTAAATGGTAACTTCCTGGTGAGGGCGAGGTATACTCAGCAGTCAATTATTGTTTTGCTTGTAATATTAGCTTAATGTGGACATGGCAATTCTGTTATGCTAGCTAATTTGCATAAAATCAACTGAGAATTTAATGTAAATGCTGAGGTATTTGGTGCAACATTTCCTCTAAAACAAAGTATCGTAGGACCAGGTCACAATGTGGGAAACTAACAAAAGCCCAGCACTTTTGATCAAAACTAAAAATAAAATTGAGTCATTTATTTCTGAAAGGTGACTGGGTCTTTTTTTTTTTCTACTGCTGCTCTCTAAATCTATCAAAATAACAGAAACTGTGATTGGACACGAAATAAAAGATTTATAAGAGTAGTGAAAAATGGTAAAGGAAAAAGGCAGAATATAACAAAGGGAGCTTAATATCACACATTTACATCATACTTAAGGTTTGAGTCCATTTGTTATCATTTCTTTTAACTCCATAAGTGCATATATACATATCCATTACATACAGCAGATCAGAATGTGCAACACATGTTAATTTGTCCCGTTTTTGAGGTATTTCAAATTATCTTCATATACCCTGTTGTATCTTTGTTTTTATTCCTTAATAGTGTCTAAGTGAAATAAAAATAGATAACATTAAATGCAGATAAAAGTTAGCCAAGAGTGAGCTCTTCTGACTGACTTTATATGATAATGGGCTTGGGAACAAGAGAGTATGTATAACCTTGCAACATTAGGAGGACTGGGCTTAGAAAAGGGACATTTCTGTCATCAAAGCAGGTGAGCGCACAGTTATAAAATATCACAGTTTCCAAATGTGTTACTCAAGAGATTTCATGGTACGGCCAGTAAGTTAAAAATGAAGAATGGGCTGAGAGTCATACAAACCTGTAAGTAGTTTCTCCCTGTTCTTTCCTTCAGGTGTTAGTGGGATAAAGAGGAGGAGACAAAGGGAGAGAAATCAGTTTTATGGCAGATTATAACAGATTACACAAACGGTTCCTCTAATGGATACAGAGGGCGGAGGCAACCATGAGAAAATAATAATAATCGAGGGCAAGCACATGCAAGCTAAGGCCATGCAAAGTAAAAGTAAGCACAAAGATAGTCATGGAAAAAGGAAGGGTAATAGTGGCTGATAGTTGCATGTGAGTGTTTGTGTCTAAACTAAATGTGAGCAATGCTTCTTAAACAATCCATCTTCTTATAAACTTAGCGTTTAATAGGCTTGTTTGTATGAAAGGGATTTAAAGTTTACAACAAATTAAAACTATTTGAAGGAAAAAAAACAGTAACACCTCTGGCTGCACTGGCCATATTGCTATTTCTATTTGGATGGAGTAACAAGACTTTGGCCATATCAAAAGTGCTGTACATGCTGAATTAGCAGGAGTTACAACATATATCTTACACCAGCCTATATTTAAACAAGCTGATGGAGCAGGCCTGAATTTTGAGTTAATCCTTTTTACAGAAAATTAGACTCGAACTCAGGGGTAATAATGCCCGGCATATAAAGTGTCTTCGCTTCTGTGTGTTCTAAATGTGTAGTGTTAGCTGTATTAATCGGTTACACATCAGCAGGCTCTGGTCTTAGGTTATTAGATTTGTTTGACATTGTATGCTAAGGGCCAATCAGTGTTTAGATCCCCTAACTACAAAGATCAATATGTCCCCTATTCACGAAACAATCTTTTATTCATCCCTTTGGGGAAAGACTCAACAAAGCTAAATGTTTTACCTTTTACAAAAGTGCATCATATTGTCATTTAGGCAAAACAAAAACATTCCTTTGAATGTGAGGGAAATTTACTTCATTTTCAAAGCTAACTCTGCCAAGGTTATTGTTAATGAGCCCCTTAGAACCAGGTTTAGGCAAATTACTCATAAAAACATAAATTACACATTATTTTGTGAAAAAAAGTCACAATGCTGTGTGTAGATAGTCACTTTTCATATGTTTCATCATGGAAACAGTCTATCTTAGACAAAAAGAAATTACTAAGTCTTGCTTTAGTTAATTCAATGGTAAATGAACTTGAACAGCTATAGT
The DNA here is from genome assembly GCA_036419115.1 of Scarus forsteni. NCBI lineage: Eukaryota > Metazoa > Chordata > Actinopteri > Labriformes > Labridae > Scarus > Scarus forsteni. Next base: position 2,431,267 of record JAZDUH010000327.1, on the reverse strand, counting down.
GCTTTTCTAATTTTTAACCACTCAAATCTGTTTTACACCATATGTGACTTCTACCCATTCACTCTCACATTCACCCAGTAGTGGTTTGGAGTTTCTCTGGCAGCTGTCCATCAGTATCATCTAACTCAGTCACACTATTTCATGCCCATTTACACACCATTCACATTTACATTTACACAGTGGGGGCAACTTGGGGTTAAGTGTCTTGCCCAAGGAGACATTGATATGTGACAGCCAGAGCTGGGGTCAAACCTGCAACCTTCCAATCCTGACCAAGCGCACTATCAGACCAACAGTCCAATTACTGCAATGTAATTTTTGCTCAAGCAACTGAAATCCCATATTTTACCAATAATACACAGTATCATATATTACAAAATAACTAATATTTTTACATTAATATATAGCAAGTCACTTGTTATTGCCCAACACCGTGCCTAACTTTTTATGCAGGCTGTAGCATTCTACTGTTTAACTAATATTCAGCAAAAGTATGATGCTACTCTAGCAACAACATGGACAACTGTTACACTGTTACCTTGCAGATGTTAGCGTCACATGGAAACTGAATCTTGCCATTCAAAGCCCTTTAAAGCCATTTACCAGAGTGGCCAGTGGGTCTCAAGACTGGTATTCATCTCATGTCTTTACACATGTTTTTGTTGGTGTTTTTTGGTTTAACAAAAGTAAACATGATTTACATTCTATAATTAGCCTTTTAAGTTGTACAAAAGTCACAGGTGACCATGGTTTTGTTTTTACTATAAATGCTTTTCAATGGTAATTGTTGTTTCAATGAGGTCAAGAAAAAAAAAATCTAAATACAAACTTACTCATTTTGATTCAGGGTTTAGAGAGGCCTTTGAACTATAAACAGGTCAAAATGTATGGATGTGGCCTGTGGCACACTGCTACTGTATCTGTGTGTCTCTATGTGTACAAGTGTGGTCAAGTGTGTGAACATGTTAAAGGTCCTGCATGCCAAGATTACCATCCCTGGTTGGGAGGAAAGAAGTAAAACAAACACAATTTGAGCACTTATTTTTGCAATACTGCATCACACAGAGTCATTCAATGGAAAATGAGTTACAGATATACTGATGAAGATGAGCAGACACCAGATAAGGATGAAGAGATGAGAAGAAGCAGCAGCGGCCATGTTTCTACATCTGTAAGTTGTTACCTACTTGGCGGGGCTGCAGGTATGCAACGCCTTCAAATGAGGCTTCCAGGTAGCAATGGAAACCGAGTTCTCATCAGCAGTATAACTACGCCAGACACACTACGTGCAGAGTCGACAGGATAAATAAAATAATGGTAAATGAAACAATTAAAGAGGGTAAGGTGTGGGAGGAAAACAGGGAGAGGAAGGATGGTAAGGATGGGAAGGATGTGAGAGAAGGAAGGTGAGGAGAGGAAAAAAGAAACAGCTGGTTAGTTTTTGGGGGGGTAATGTAGATGTGTTGTGGCGTGGGGTCATCTGAGGGAGGTGGAGGTGATGATAGAGGTGGTGGTAAGGTGGTGGATGTGGTGGGTATACATGCCTGAGGGGAGGGAGGGCGCTTTGGTAGTGATGCCAGGTGGCTCTGAGGTAGGGGCGAGCACCGTCAGTGGAGTACAGACGCCAAGCCGCCTGGGTGGGTGGAGGGAGCATAGGTGGACAGGACACGCACGCAAACAAACATCCACATGTAAACACACATACAAACAACAGATCACAGAGGGGCAATGGCACAAATATGGTGAGGAAATATGTGTACATGTAACATTCACAGCAGAAGTCAAGGGATGTAACCAGGCAGCCATATTGGAGGTTCTCAACAAGGTGACTGATCAGCTTTGTTAATTCTCAACAAGGCTATCTGTTGTGCCATTTTAAATCTGAAATATCTACAACATTTATTTACAATACGATGTAAAAAAAAAAAAAAATCAATGTTTTTAGGGCAAACCCCAGAAACCCCAAACACAAGGATAATCCCTCCTTTCTCACGGGTGATGGTCTCACCAGAAAATTGTGCTAAAATAGTCTATTTGGTTTAAAAAAAATGCATTTTTACCAGTCCAGACATGTTTCTACATTCACAGTTAACATTAGAAAACAGCTCTGGAGAGAGTAGGCCACATCCACTTCCTGAAAGTGGTGTGGTCAGAAACTCAAAGCCTTACACCAAAACATCCTGTTTGAACAGAGCTGAAACAGAAGGGTCTGTAGACACGCCAAAATTTACTTCTGAGTAGATTATTAAGCAAGCCACTCTTGTATTTTCAGGAGACATTTAGGACCAGTGTTATAAGTTGGCTAAGTCATAGTTGTGAATATGTTTGACAATATTGGGCAGTAGTTAGTTACTTTTGATTTACAACTGCAATGATTGTTCTATTGTGTTACTGGTAAAGTAAGGGATTACAATTTCAAAAAAAGCAATAATATTACACTTACTAACCAAAGTGACCCTTCTGAAACTTGATTACTTTTGCATATGGTGGCCTGCTATCATGCCCCAGTGTATGTGCAGCACAGAGGATGAGGTTGGGAGATAAAGATGTACTACAGAAAACTCAAGATGTACTACAGAAAACTCAAAGTATCATCTACATTTTAGGTTTGTGTACATGAAGGACGTCCACCATGCATCATTTTGAACCTGTGGTATATTCGCATTTGAGGGGAAATAGGAAAAGTAGAAAAATAAACTAATAGAGCCCATATTTTCCCTCAACTGTGCTTCAGATATAAATTTTTGATGACTGCTAGGGTATGTTTACAAAGACTGATGTTCAAATACCATCAAATTTTAAAATACAGACGATCATGCCTCCCGCTATCTGTTCACCTCCCGCTGCTCCAAGTGTGTGAGAGCATGTATGCCCCCTCATCCTTGTTCATCGTCCCTGGGAACACCTGAAGGGGCATACATGCTCTCACACACTTGGAGCAGCATCCTGCAGAGGCGAACAGACAGCGAGGAGGCATGATCGTCCTGTCAAAAAAAGTGACAGGAGGGTCACTTCCGTAACATCAGCTGATATGACACGTCACACCTACCACTAAGTGACACTTCTGAGGAAGGCCAAAGTTTCAAACAGGTCAAGGTAGGAGAAAAGTATAAATGTCTGAGATAAAAGAAAGAAAGAAAACTATTTCTAAGAAACTGAAGACATTATGAACACCATTCAGCTTAAAGGCATGTGGATGTGAACCTGCAGGAGAACTGTTGGTCAGTGGTGCTTACACAGTTAATGTTAGCCACACTTGATGAAATAATATAACACTTTATCTGCCGAGTATTACAGCAGATAAGTGCCACATATGTTTAAGTGCTTATGAAAAAAGCTGATTCAAAGTAGACATTTAAAATGCATTAAATTTTTGTACACATACTTGATGAAACGTATTAATTTAATTCTGTTTTTTTTGTATAAGTTTCTGATTTCTTACTCCTTTTAAAAATTCAAATGGACTACCAGGGAAATTAGTTGCTTGGACAATTCCCTTATTTAACTTCTTTTCCTTTTTTAAGTGTACTTTTACGTATTCTGTCTGTGTGGTCTGATCTAAGATGTAAATGTCACAGATTTTGATTGGTCATTTATATGATGAGGAATAGTCATCATGCGTAAAAAAGGGCATCAGTCATTTCACATAAATGATTTATGCCATCACAATCTTTTCTGCAGGTTTTCTGGTGATTAATCTTCCTCCTCTCTCCTTAAATATTAAACCAGAATTTCCTTGAAGCTGACTGAACCTCCTCAATGGGCGCCAGGCACGGATGCAAGATTTGTGACACCACTGGAAAGCCTCCATACAAACACTTACACAGACAGGATTGGAAATGAACACTTATCATCAGCCAAATGCTGGTCAATGCTGGCCGTAGGTTGCTATGCCTCACTTGGGACTACTTTACAGTCATTTAGAGATCCAATCTTGTGCTAAAAATACAGCTGGTGAGTAAGAAAGCTGTTGCAGCAGGTGAAATTAAGCATTGACCAGCTGCTGAGGCTTGAAGGCAGCGGTAATTTCCTGCTCTGCATGCCGACAGAGACACACACATACACACTCACACACTAACAGGCAGTGGTTGAGAACAGGGGAGCTGTGTGAGATGGGGGAGTGAAGTGACAGACAGGATTATAATGTCATCCATATATTTAACACATGAAAGCTGCGTCCAAGTTTCCTTTCACCTGTTGGGGAAAATGTTTGGAGTTTGGCAGACAGCAGACAGAAACCAGGTGTTTGAGTCAGAGCCAATAAACAGGAACAAGATCAACACATGCTGGATTAACGGCTCACTGTGGGTCATTTCGGATCAATTGGTTGTGAGCTGTTTTTTGTCAGACAATAAGCATCAGCAGCTACAAGTGATACAAATTGAAACAGAGCAGTACAGACAGGATTAAAGGTTCATTTTATCTGTTTTTGTAGTTAAAATCTATGAAAATTATATTCATCACAAATTCATATTTTATTAAAGCCCTAACAGATGTACACTTAATAATGCTCCTAATAATATGTTAGTGTGTTTTTAACCTTTTAAAACATAAAAAAGTTACAAGTACTAATGTGTGTTAGCTTTGTTATCTCACAGCAGCCAATGTCCTTCACCTTGCTGTGCAGCTGGATCTGCCTGATTCACTGTCTGATCAGAAAGATACATCTTGCCAAGTGTCCGTCTACAGTGATTGTGAGCAGCCCAAAGAAGGGCTGCCCAGTCAGAGTCCTTCAGAGCTAGGGATGGGTACCAAATTCGGTACTTTAAGAGGTACCGACCGAATTCGGTAGGTACTACCGAGTACCGATTCACGTAAAATCAAACGGTGCCATGTTGAGGTACCTAAAAGCATTCTTGTGACTGTGAGGGAGTGGAAGAAGCAGGCATACTATAGGGTAGAGTAGGTGAATTTCCATACCGGACTTGAACGCAGCACAGCAATAGCGTAATGACGTCAGCAGCCGCGGGCTCAGTCAACAAAGCAAGCATGGCTGAGAGAAATTGCTCAAAAGTATGGCTCCACTTTATTAAATGTGATGCAGATTACGCTCGCTGCAATATTTGTGATGCAACGTGTAAGGCCAGCGGTGGAACTACTTAAAATCTGAGGAAGCACCTGGTGACACACAAAATTTTCCTTAAAGCTGAAGAGTGCACAATTTTTGATAGCCTCAGATCTACGAGCACAAAGGATTCATTCGGCACTGTTAGCACGCCTGTGTTCAATGGCGACTAGTCGTCTGCAGCCAGAAACACAGGAAAAGAAATGGCTTTAACATTTGGTGATGGTAGCAAATGTGACAAGGAGGATACCTGGTTCAGGTAAATAAGCCTTGTGTTTAAGATGGTATTAGCTTGGCATTTTAATGTGCGTCAGTTATCATTATCAGGTCGGTTCCTTGTACTTTGTAACGTTAATGTAAATGCTTTTTTTATTAACAGCTCTGTTGGACCCATTGTTAAACTGTCCTAAAGTTAAAGTGAGGGCTGCAGTTAATTTATTAAGTTGTGGTTCATTTTAGTTACTGGTTTTTCATGTTGAAGAAATTTTTGGAACAACTACAATGTTACAATACAAACAGTTGAATGTTGTTTTGATATATATCTGTCAAATTGTATATATTGAGAAATACATTTACATTGAAAAAATTTGAGATCTTAATATTAAACAAATTAGTATTCATTACCCCATAAACACATGCAGAAGTACTGGAAATTTGTACCGTTGAGTACCGATACCGATTCCCTGGTACCGGGCATCGCTATGATATCAGTTCAAATGTGAAAAGTACCCATCCCTATTTAGAGCAGGGAGCTGTGAGCAGGAAGACAGCAGGAAGTGACTGCTGGTACATAGATTGGCACAGGTGCTAACAGCTTCAGTGGCAGTTGTATGAGATTCGGACCACATTTCACTCATCTTCATTGGAATTTGGGTTGTAGATTATTACCCAAGTGACCATATGTCTGTTCTCTTATTGGTTTGCTGATCCACCAATCAGAGTGTTTTTGTTGTTGTTTTTGTTGCAGCTGTCAAGGGTTGGACAAACTTTTTCCTGGACCTGAGATTAATCATCAAAAATCCCCTTTTTGGATAAGGATCTCTGAACAACTACATAGGCATTCACCTCAGTAACCCAAGCAGGGTGGAGTATAAATAAGGGTCAGTAACACATAAACCAACGCGAGTTAACACTTGGGTACTTTTAATTGTCTAAAAAATAAGGGAGCAAAGAGATTTAGTCCCAAAAAACAAGGAAGGAATTTCTTTGTCTGACTGTAATCACATTTAAAGTTGAGCCTTTGCTTAAATGCTTATAACTTGACACTTTTGGTTCTAAATGTATTTTAAAAGTTTTTTATACTATTTCCAAATATGTCGTAACAAAGACAGTTTACTGCATTTTTGGATGTTAAATGGCTGATTAACTGTCTAAAAATAAGGATTTGGTTTCTGCTTTCAATGGAAATTTTTCCAGAAGTGCACAAAATAGAAGGCAACATAGGGACACAGATACACATGAGGAAACCACACACTGACACACAGAAACAAACATGTAAACATTAAGAACCACACAAACACAGGCTTCTGAAAACGTATGTACACACTCTAACGTCAACTCTTCAGCAGATATATATGTTCATTAGAGCGTAATGCAGCTGCTCCTGTCTATTACAGTGAGTGACAGTTTGGAGGAGTGTCTGCCCAAGGGATGGTCACCATAGAAACGGCTCATAAATCCCAGCAGTGCGTGTGTACGTGTGTGTGTGCGGTGTCACTGTTGGACCTGAATCACACAACATAAGTCATAATAAGCTACACACCCTGACAGCCCAGAGAAGGGCAAAACACGCACGCTCATATTAAATACTTAATGAAACACCTTCACTCTGATAGGAGGGGAGGTGATTAAATCAGGCGCACATACACACTTCACTCAGTATGTTTTAAACACACTCGACAACAGACACACACGAAGGCTCAGACACAGAGACGCTCACTGACGGGCTTAGCGGCAGTCAAAACAAACACAAGAGGAGAAAAGTTTTATGTATTCACACTGGTCATCTGCTGCTGCTGCTGCTGCTGCTGCTGAAAAAAGAAGAGGGAAGTTGTGTCTGTGTGTGTTTTCTGCGTGTGTGTGTACCTGGATGAGGCTGGCAGCTGGGTTTCTCCTCTTTTCAAAGTGTTTCTGTCGATGTTGCTCCTGCACCTTCAGGGCAAAACCCGACCCCAGGATGCCCTGCATGTAGAAACGCACTGTGAGTTTATCACTTATATTTTTAAAACAGTTGCTTCTCACGTTAGCATTAGCCTTAGCTGTAGCAGTGATGAAGTAAATATGATATAACATGTGTCCGTGTATGACTCACAGCTGGAAGGGCGAAGAAGGAAATCCCCAGCAGAGCAAAACCAGCTGATAATAACCTTCCAGTCCATGTCTGAGGGGTTTTATCTCCATAGCCGATGGTAGTGAGGGTGATCTGAGGGTCAACAAACTTATAGTCAGCAAAGGCAGCTTGAATGGCTGTTTCTACTATTGCGTCATCACTAACCACAATGGTGTCCTAAAAGGAGTTTTAATTGGAAAGAAGAATCAGTAGGGAAGTCTGTTTATGAGCTACAAATGCTATCAGGATCACCAGGGTAGATATCGGCTTGTTCTTCTTATTCATTTCATGAGACTGTGGAAGAAATCTGTACTCCTCAAAAAAGTTTGCTGGATTATTTCTCCCCTTTAATAACACCAATTGGTATTGTATGTTATACTGTTGGAAGTCTGATTAGTCAGCTTAACAGCAAGATAAAAATGGTAATGATTGTGTGGTCACAGAAAGAGCAACATACAGTTCTCCGCTATATGAGGACACCCTTCAGATTTGTCTGCAAACCTTACGTTTTCTTTTAAAATAAACATGTTTGATGGTACTCTATACCACAAAATAGTGCCCCAAATGTGGGCCATTTAATTGCAAACAAGACTTTTTAAGTTGCACACAAAAAACATATTTTTCTCAATTAAAGATCAGAATGAAAAAATGAGTACAGCCCAATCAGAGGGGTGGGAAGAAAACTAAATATTACCCTTATTTTCATCTTATGGTAAAAAAAACGTTATGTTAAACTCAGTTTTGTCAAAGCTTTGGAATTTTTCTTTTGTTCATTTAGATATTAATACTTTCCTTTCAATAGGGACTTTACTCATTTGTGCTGGGCACTCTAGCTAAACCTGTGGGTAGCTATAAGAAAAATGTGTAAAATCAGTGCTTAATAAACACAGAGGTATTTTAAAATCCATCCACTGGGCGACAGGAAGACAGGACCTGAGCAGCATTGTTCTGGATCAGCTGCAGCTGTTTGATGGTAGAATCCTAGGGTGAAAGCTTTCCAACGATATAAATACAATTCAAAAGAGAAAGATAACATTTCCAAACTTTATCAAAGAGTATAGATTACCAGCTTAAAAAAACACAAGTTTCAATACATCTTCCACAGCAAAGATTTTTGATGAGTGATATTTGTGTTATCACTGTTAAAATGTAGAACTACCATTTGAGAAAAAAATGACCTTACTTCCAAATAAACAGGAAACAAAGACATGTTACTTTGTCCACAAGGGGTGACAAAATACAGACATACAAATGGTTTGTTATTGGGGTTGTTACAGTACACCATAATATACAAAACTACAGGATAAAGCAGTCCCAGTGACTACATAGAACAATTTTGGACAGACCAAAGGATGTGGGCTCGACTCACACATGCAGTCACTGATTTGCAAGGGTGCACAGTAATGTAGTAGATTTACTTGAGTACTGTTCTTAAGCACATTTTTTGAGCATCTATACTCTACTTGAGTATTATTTTTAGGAAACACATGGCTTTCACTTAACTAACTTTGCAAGACAAATATTGTTCTTATAACTATGATTATACAGATTATATGTGCAGAATAATGTATTGAAATATCATATGCACGCGGTTATATTGTGATTATACTGTTTTATAATGAGGGGCATCATAGAAAGTCTGACCAAAGTAACATTTTTACTATGAAAGTGTAGGTTGGTTTGAAAGCTGCCTGCAGCTTTAGTGTCAATACATACACCTTCTAAGTTTATAAGACTAAACTTCACCTCTGCACAAAAATGATGTTACAGCTTTTAGTTTCCAGCAGAAAGAGAGATGCTGCCATGTGGGAGTGCAGGGTTTCCAAGTGTCCCTCCCAAAAGCCAAGCAGGTTAGTCTCACCTGGCAGCAAGAGAAAATTGCATCTATTGATCGAATTATTTCTCATGGCTGTGTTGTCTGTTTCCACATTCTCTGGATGTAATGGGTTTTAGATGTAGGAGGAAACAGTGCAGTGCAGCCATCCAAGTGTGACTGCACAGGCCGCTGTGGCTGGTTTTTGCACTGCAGGTGCCATTAAGGTCACTCAGACACTATAAATTGATATATATCTCCCTGATGTCAAATGAAACCTGAATAACTCAAAGTTTTCTGCTTGTCATTGTTTTGGCCCGGAGTTTCAGAAGCAAATAAGTTGTATTAGGTAAGACACATTATTCAAAGTTTCAGCATGCAATACATGTGTGCTCACCGTGCCCCACCACAGAGCATCAGCATAAGTGGCAAAGTCCTTGTTGAACTCTTTCTCCACCAGATAAACCAGAAAGGAGGAGAAGATTAGCACCAGAAACCCGATGTACCAGGCCGTCACCAGCTCCTACATGATACACACACACAAAAAATTACAATCCAAACACAATGTCATTTACCATGCTTGAAAGACAAATTTAGAGCAAGGTGTTAATCCCTTAAAACTGCTAGTGCATTAGTTTGCAGAGTTATCCTCCATGGAGTATCCTACCACGGACAGGCCAGTTAGTCTATGGTCGTCATGGTTACTCAGTGATACTGATACCAAATCTGCTCCTCTCTGAAGGTTACCCGAAAAACTTGGTAGAGACTGTCTTTGACAAGGATCATGTAACGTTTAAGTGTAAAATAACACATCTGTGTGGTATAATTTAATGTGAGATTATATTCTAAGACAGGTTAAGCTAACAGCTAAAAACAGCGCAAGCTACGTCATACATAGCAGACTCGCTTGATTTGAATTGGTCTGTGATAAGTTTGACGAGCCAAACAAACGTCCAATCACAAGCAGTTGTTGTTTTTGAAGGTTCTGCCTCTGAAAACATTTTCAAACGGCTCTTTTCCAGATGGATTTATGAAATATTTCCATGATGGATATAAAAAACTGTCCGTCTGGCATGTTAGGTACTGGCACTGAGAATCTCGATAAAATCAAAGTGGGACTCAAGCCTTGTAATATTGTATTGTGGAGCCATATGTGATTCTCACCCCTACTGAGACTAAATTTAAGATGTACAGGATTTTCCATGAAGCACTAACAGGGCTCCGACTTTCCCCTTGGAAGTTTCTTTTAGGACTTTTAATCTGAAGAAAAAATCCTGCACACTGGCCAACTTATAGAAGGAATAGAAAATTCTCCAGATTTGGACTTTATTGTCTTAGTCTGACGGACATGCCGGAGTAGTAGATATGCAAAGATTTTTGCTGTTATTTAAGGACTTTTTTTTTTTAAACAATACATTTATTGTTTTTTTTATTTTTAAGTACAAGACAGGAAATTGAAAATTTGCATGTAAGAGTGCTGATTATCAAAAGCACCCAACACACCAACTTATAAACATCCCTTCTCAGACCTATGCCATCTTCCTTATTTTACACATAAAAATAGTACAAGCATTACTAACCAAAAGAAAAGATACATTTGAAAGCATTTCATCATTTTCTTTGAGTTGAATTCAAATGTCTATGTTACAAGGTTTCCATCACAGAGAGTTCAAACATTCTTCTCCTTCTCCCTCTGAAAAATCAATATTTTTAACAAAAGCAATAAACGGACTCCATATTTGTTCAAACAGGTCCTGTTTTCCTTTTTTATGTATGTCACCTTCTCCAGAGGGAATATGACAAGCATTTGTCTAACCCAGTGTGAAACATTTGGCCTCTTAATATCCTTCCAAAATATTGCAATGGATCTTCTGGCATGCAACAGACACATATTTATCATTATCTGATAATTTTTAGGATAATTGTGAGATTTGGGATAAAGTCCTAAAATTAATAGCCTGGGATCCATTGGAATATCTTTGGAAAATCATATTTTCAGTCTCTTTTTTAACCTCCCCCCAGAACTGTTTAATCTTGCAACATTGCCACATACAATGAAACAAAGTTCCCTTTTCATCAGTACACTTTATACATACATCTGGAATATTTCTGCTATATTTGTTCAGTTTGACTGGTGAGATGTATGTCCTCATTGTCCATTTGTACTGGAGCAGTCTTTGTCAAGTGTCAACTGACTGAGAGTGGATTCTTTAACAAACTGATTCCCAATATTTTGTCCAAGCATTTCGCTGCTTTAAGGAGTTTTAAACATTTTCCAAGACATTGTGGCCAGAGTACCTGAACAAATGACTGATATTTTCTCTCCTGTGGAAGACTTTTCAACAGGTGCAAAATCTATAGCTTTAACCATGAACTATATACATACTCATAAATAATGGTGAATTGATCAAGGATAATTTTAACATGCTTCTTAATATAAATCACGTAATTCCATCAACATAATTATGTATTATGCTTTTGAAATTCATGTGCATTTATTTCTTAAATTAAAATCCAAATAAAAGACAAGGCTGTTTAAAGGATTGAGACCCAGAAAGTATCTTACACCAGTCTCATATAAAATAATGACAGTCATAAAGACAACCAACATTCACACAAAACTTTTTTAATTCAGATATTAATTTTACCAAAACAAATCAGGAGCAAAGTTGAACAAAATCTATTCTACTTCATGCCATCTTTTCTTCATGTGAAGTAAAAAAAAAAAAATAAATAACACTGTCCATTGACGTAACACATATCACTTCATATCTGAACCTTCATAAGTCTACAGTGTACAGGTGGGAGACTCAGAGGGCCCTACCTTACTATGTGCGTAAACTACAGATCCCAGCAGCTTCCAAGTCCCTCCCCTGCGGTCCATACGCACCATGCGCAGGATCTGAAGGAAGCGGAGGCTACGCAGTGCAGACGTGGCGAAGATGTTACCCTGACTACCAGCTGAAACCACAGCAACTGAGGCGATGAGCACAATGATGTCTGGGGAGAAGAGGGGAGGAAATTAAAGGTCACAGGTTTCACAATAAAAGCAACAGGAGCTGCGTTTGACTCACACACTTTCTGGACCCATCCGTCTGCCCATCCATCACCCTTAAAACAACTATTGATTCACTGCAAGATGTTTGTTTTGGGCCCCTCTCTCCATCACTCTTCCTCCATCACTCTGTCTCTAACCCTAAAATACCAAACTCTTCCTCCCCTTATTTCCCAGCAGGCTGTCTGATAAACCACTTTCCTCCAGACAGATGCCTGCTTTGCCCTTGATTCCACATACTGTAAATGCAACAAAAACTGAAAATAAACTTTAAACCTAGTGCTTAGTCATGTAAGTACAGCATTTCACTTAAGGCTGACACAATCACAAAATGATTTCTTAAAAGTGCTGTGCCAGCCAGATACATAATTCTGCATCTTTAATGTCAAAGTGGTATTTCTTTGTGAAAATAGATAGTTGATATCGAAGGATAGTATAAGCCTAATACAGAAATATGTCATATGTATGTGTTGTGAATGACTCTAAATGAAAATAAGCATTTCAGACACTTTAAAATAGTCATTTCAAGTTAATATTTGAACAGGAAGAATAGAGTCTACTTCTTTACAACAGCTCACTGCTAAAAAATTCAGTAAGCAAGTTTTAAGTACTATTTAATTAAGCACTGCTTAAAGGAAAGGGATGAATGAAGACAAGAAACTAAAGAGAGGAGAGGGACTTCGTATGAAGTCAGACTATTGGACAGGCTTTACACATAATCAGTAGCTTCTTAACAGCAGGCTGCACTGTCGGGTAATATTACTGCTCAACAAATCAACACAATTCTTTGGCTTCCTACAGCGTGTTTGCTGAATTTACACCCTTTGTTGGTCAATAACTGCATGTCAATACTGTTGGGTACAAACCTCTTATCTTCCAAGTAGCTAGTTCACAGGAAATAGGGGGAAAACACTCTACTGCTGTATATACTAATATTATATTGTCCTGAATATTTCTTTTTTTTTTTACTTAAATAAAAAAAAAATCTTAAAAAATGGAGATCAGAGTTCTGTGCCCTACAGAGGGCAGGGAAAAGTTGTCAATGGAGGATAGCCTAATGGTGCCACGTGATTTTACACCAATGTAGTGAATGGAGTTCACAAATATTGCTGTTGTAATAAGAGCTCTTTATATGATTTTATGAAACATCTGGGCTATTATGCTGAGGGCATACAGTTTTTGTCTGCCAAAAATACTTTATGACACCTTTATTGCTGATTGATACACAAACACTGTGTAGTTGTGCTCATGAGAATCCAAACCAAAGTCATGCAAAAGGCTCAAAGCCAGGTCTTGGTTGTCTATGTGGAAATGATTTGATTTAAACTGAACAAAAATGAACTATTTAGTCTAGGGCTGGGCAATTAATATAAAAATAATCAAAACTGATATTTAGACCCTCTAATCAAAGTAATTTTACTCTTGTCAATTATTTTGATTATTTTCCCTGTATAAGTCATGTGACTGCGCACCCTCCATACAGTCTGCGTTCATTTTCACCAAGAGAGAGAGTGAACGCTGCTAACAGAGAAAACAAGCACCAATCTATCAGAAGACCTTGTTGCCAAGAAATTGCCATATCTGTTGTTTGGGCACATTTTGAATTCTATGCAGAGGACATAGAGCAGAAAGAAGTTAAGTGTAAATACAGCAGGAAAATGTTTTGATGACCGTCGGTAACCACCAATTTGTTCCTGCGTAGCATAAAATAATTGCTCATTAATTGGAATTGAGATAAGAGCTTCAACTAATCTTAACATTGAAATTAGGCAGTATTGCCCTGCCCTAAATTTGTCAATATTAAGGATCAGATGCAGCTTTTTTCCTTCTCCTTTGGAAATGCTCAGATCTTAGGAAGCAGGGAGGCTACAGGAGCCTTAATATTGCCTGATGGGATGGAGGAGGAGGGGTTACAGGCCGAGGAGCAGATCTTCAAATAGTCATACCCTCTGCCTGTGGTGAGCAGAAAACACACAAGTAGGTAGAGGCTGTATAGCTATGACATTATAAACTCCAGGAGGTAAAAAAAAAAAGCTGAGTGTTTAAAGGGGAGTTTTTTTGAAAGAGGCAGAGTGCATTTCTCCATGAACTGAGAGGTTGGTAAAGGGTTTCATGTTTTTTTCTGCCCCTAAAGCCCCTTCTAATAAACATTAAAAGCAAATAAATTAATCTTATAGGACATGGGAACTTTAAGTTATTTCACTGGGTGCTTTACACAATAATAAACACAGACTTCAAAAAATAGTAAGTGGCATAAAGCAGTAGGTCCATTGCTGGCTAAACAAAAAAGAAATATAGGAGCAATATAAAAATATTATATAGATAGAATTTAATAAATATATGTATAAAAGGTAGGAAGGCCGGCTAGGTCAGCAGGCACTTTATAATCAAGTGACAGTGCAAAGATCTTGCAAAGAAAATGTACAACAGGGAAAGTTTATTGAAGTACAAGATTTCAGTAATTTTTTTCTTTTCTGTTGTGTTTCCTTTTTTGTGCTGTAGACACCTACCTATGACACAGAACGGCTTTCTGGCAAAGCGGAGGCGACCTTGCCAGCCTCTATAGCGGCAGCAGCAGCCAGCGCTCCATATCCTGATGATGTACTCCAGACCAAACACCACAATCATCACAAACTCCTGTGGGACACAAACCAAACACAGATATATATATACAATAACACACAGACTTAAATCTTCAGATACTTCAAATGGTAGTTAAGGGTGTCACCACAAAACATCACACACACTGCAGTCTGACATACCTCCAAATAGACATAAAATACCATTATTATTACAGCTTTACTTTAAAGTCTGTTTAAGTGGAATGCCAGCATAATGTTTCTCTTTCTGCCGACATCACCTGGCATGAAACCAAAAATGTATGCATTAATAATGGCTGTGCTACATTGACATATGTCACATACATCACTGCATGCTAATCAGTGACATCATCTCTTACAACACACTTTTTTAGACTTGCTTTTGCATGATTTTTCTTTACTTACTTGTTTTATTATTTCAAGTTCTACTGTTCTTATCTTCCTCACAGTTTCTCATTGTTTTAGTCCTGTTTTTACTTTCTTTTCTTGTTTTGATATACTCAGTTCTTATTATCATTATTTTTATTTCACTTTATTTTATGTGTTGATTTATTTATTTTGTATTTATTACCATTATTTTATTTATTGATTTTTTCTCTTTTACCTGTCCTCTATCTGCCCTCTTCTTTTCTATCTTCCTGATGTGATGTTGTCAACCTTAAACAGTCCTAAATTTATCTATGTATCTGTAATTCTATTATCTATCTACTGTCTCATCATCTCCTTCTCATTATGCCTTATACCAGCTTTTTCAATCCTACCAGTTTATTCTGTTTTCTTTTATTTTGTTGCTTTAGTTATCGTGACCCTCTGTGCCTTTTCCTCTGACTGTCGTGGTCTCTGATGAACTGATTGTTGATTTTCTTCTGCCTTTTTCTGCCCTTGTTTTGTCTGTTAAATCCCTTTCTAAACTTTTGTTTTAAAAGGTGCTATATAATTAAAGTTATTATCATTATTATTATTATTATTATTATTATTATTAATTCCTGTTAAACATGCCGGCGCATGAGTAACACTGTTAGTCTGATTAGTCAAGATAACTCAAAAGTCTTGAACATATTTTGATGAAAATGTTCAGGGAATTGTGTTGGTCATGGCACAAGAAAGAAGCGGTTTGATTTTGGTTGCATTTTTTTCATTGCAAGATAAGGCAGTTTTCCATATTTTTCGTTGTAACTTGATATATTCTCAACAGATTTTTGGTGCTCTTCAATTAGTGGTAGATCTGCTCGTCTTCTATTGACTCTGGATCATTTGAATACTACTTGCTCCGGTGTCCGTAATAGTAGAGCCCTCAGAGGACAACTGAAGTTTTCAGAGCACATTGCAAGGATGCTACTCAGGCCAGATGTGGTCTTAACATCTGACTCCAAGACGCAAGTACTTGTAGTTCCCTGGGAAGACCATATGGAGAAAGTCTATGAGCGGAGCAGCATAAGCACCTTGAGCTGGTGGAGACTTGCAGTGAAATTGGCTGGAAGGGCCTGGTTTTAGCCAGTCGAGGTGTGATGCAGGGGTTTTCCAGGGCAATCTCTGCACCAGGCTCTCAGGCTCCTTGGCACAAGAGGAGTGCAAGAGAGGAAAGCCACCAAAAACATGACCAAGGCTGCAAAGAGGGCTTTAAGGTGGTTGTGGAACAAGAGGGTAGAGTCACGGTGCAGCACTGCCAGGGACTGATCACCTTTGGTTGAGTTGTTAATAGGCCTGCACTCAAAATATCGATACGGCAAAATATCGTATCGCACTCCTTTGGGATACATGTATCGATATGGATTCTACAGAATCGATACGGCCTAAATATTTTGACAGTTGTTGTAAATACACTTTGGGTAATGTTAACAGTGGCACAGTTCAAGGTAGAAGACGAGCTACATAATGAAGCATATGTTCTAAATTTGATCTTAGGTCTACCATCTTTGAGGATCTCAATTTATGTCTCTCAAGTTGTAGAACCACTTAAAACTCATCCTTGTTCTTTTTCTTCTTAAAAGAAAAAACTAAACTTGTCAAGAATTTTGCTTAAAGCATAGTCAGTGTTCACAATTTACGTGTATCGGGATACGTATCGTATTGTGAAGTTGCTGGAAATACCCAGCCCTAGTTGTTAAGGAGAAGGTGTTTGATGTGAGACCTAAACACCTGAGGACCTTGGGCCAGACACTGATGATTGCCGACCACCTTGTGGCTTTTTCTTAGTTTATTTTGTTTGTTTTTTGCAAGCAGCAAAACCCCATGCTGATTAAGCAGCAGAGAGTCTGAGAATTCACCCAGCACTGAGGAGAGAACAACAGGAGGTTTATGTCAATACCCCTGACTTACAGTCATGCTCTGACCATTCAGATATCAGCAGTGTCTCCACCTCACGTTTATTCTCACCTCAGCTCACTTGGATCCCAGCTGGAGGTGATATGAAAAACTGTGCCAGGTACTAGCTACAATCTGTGATGGAAAACCAAAACAGTAGAGATATATCGAATGAAGACGAGCAGATATCATGTAGTAGGAAAGTCCTACGTGATGACATTTTTAAGGGAATGGGAGGCACAAGGGATAAATTATTAGATTTAGGAGGTGATCCAAAGGAAATTTAAGACAGGGCAAGACAGGGCACTTTTCATATTCTTGGGGATAACTGGGCTGACGACATTGCAAACGTCTTTGCAAAGGTTTGTGCTTTTGGTCTTCTAGTTGTAAATGACTTTCCTGCTCTTTATTGACGTAAACAGCATTTCTACTCGATAAGGATGTGTTACTGCTTACTGCTCCCCTGCATAGTTGTTTTCTTTCCTTTACCTGCTCTGCCGGATGGCTTTCTGCTTAATTACATCTGAGGCTCAGCTGGTTAAGTTAAATTAAATTTTAACAGCAAGACTTTGATCGTGTGTCACCAGGGAGCGATCATTACACTTCATTATGGTGCTGAGAGTGCACAATCATGGTTCTTAATGCTGGCATGAGCATTCCTCAGATACACACAAACACAAGCGCACACAAACTGGAGCACACTCACTCAATATTGCTAATCTAAACATGTGACACTCTTAATTCATCAGAGTAGAATGAGATACTCTAAGTGAGCTCTCCCCTGGGTGACCTGAGCTGATTGAATACATGTATTTGTGTTTGTGCATATGCGTGTTTGTGTGTGTTTGTGTTACCAGGATGAGCAGGCAGTGTGAGGAGAACTCCTGGTGAGCAGGGATGGTGGAAAACACAGACAGAACCAGACATCCAAACACCAGGATGAACCTGCAGGGACAAAGTGCACACAAACACATGAACCAGTAAGCATAGTGAATAAAATGATTGACCGAACAAGCATTTTTCTATTAGCTCAAAAAATGTTCACCTAAATCACATAATGAAGGGGTTCATTCTTCAGCTAGGGGTGCATGAGGTAAGAAGCAACAGTCTGATACATGATATAGTTCTACAAAGTTATGTTTTAATGAAGATGGGGCGTTGTATACAATAAGAGTACAATAATTTGCAAATACTTTTTAATATTTTTGTATGAGTACACCATGAAAACAAGATATTCAATGTTAAAAACTTAAACATGATTGTTTTTTAAACAAACATTCACAAATTTTGAATTTGATGCCTGAAACACATTCCAAAAAACCTGGAAAGGGGAAACAAATGATGTTTCTGGAACATTCCACAGGTGAACATTACAAATGGAAACAGGTGAGGGTCATGATGCATGAGGTATAAAAGGAGCATCCCTGAAAAGTCTCAGTTGTTTTCAGTCAGAAGCGAGGTTGTGGCAAGGCTCACTGCTTTGTGAACAACTGGATGTGCAAACAGTCCAATGGTAATAACAACTTTCCTAAATGAAAAATTGCAAAGAATTTAAGCATGTTATCATCTACAGTCCATGATATCATCATTAGAGTCAACGAATCAGGGAATTTTATGCATGCAATTGGCAAGGCCAGAAACCAAGGCTGAATGCCTGTGATCGCTCATTGCATTAAAATCCAACTTCATTCTGTTAAAGGATTTTACCACATAGGTTAGGAGCACTTCAGAAAACCATTGTCAGATAACAGTTCATTGCAACATCTACAAGTGCAAGTTAAAACTCTACATGCAAAGCTAAAGCCAAATGGCAACAACATCCAGAAACGCTGCCGAGCTCATCTGCGATGGACTGACGCTAGGTGGAAAAGTGCGCTGTGGTCTGACAAGTACATACTTCAAATAGTTTTAAAAAATCATAGACATCTTGTTCTCCGGGCTAAAGAGGAAAAAGACCATCCAAATGGTTATTAGCATAAAGTTCAAAAGCTAGTATCTGCGATGGTATGCTGCCATCCAAGTGAAGGCCTTTTCAGTGATGTCTCTGCATGCTGCATCCTGCATGGGTTACCACAGCATGGCTTCATAGTAAAGGAAGTTGGTACTAGTTTGGCATGCATGCAGCCCAGGCCTGTATCGCACGGCAAATGTGCAGCCATCATGAAACTCAGAATATGAAGCCTTGAATGTTGAACAACTTAAGTTGTACATTAAGCTGTTATGGGGGAGGAGTCTACCTACAAAGCTTTAACAGTTGTTGTCCACAGTTCTCAAACACTGAGTGTTGGTTAAGACAAATTAATATATAAGAAAAAAACAAACTAAGTAGCCTACATATTTGAAATAAAAAAGACCATTTCAGTTTCAACATTGGACATCTTGTTTTTGTAGTGTATTCAGTTTAATATAGGTTAAAAGCATTTGCAGATATTCTACTTCATTTAAATTTGACACAATGTAACAGCTTTAATAGAATTGCAGATTGTAATACAACTAGGGTTGACTAAAGTGCTTAACAAGTAAAGATGAATATAACCATTTAATTGTATTTTTATTTTTTTAAATTCCACATGGCTTTAAGTTTTTCCACGTTTCTTCCCATTCAGTTTTGTGCTGAGACAAAAAAGACATCAGTTACATTTTGACAGACAGTGCATATTTGTGTAATCTATTTTATGCATATTTATCTCAGGACCACAGGGAACATTTTTTTAATTATTTCTCCTGTACTTCATTATTTATGAACCTGTCTCTGCTGTATAATCTATATATTACTTTACAGCTTTGCTAACAGTCGCATTTCTTCTAAAAATTGTCCAAAAAAACTCTTTTAAGGGCTTCTTTTGCAGGATATGCAGCATTTCAATGCAAGATTTTTAGTTAAAATGCAGCCCAACAGTCCAGTGCTCTCTCTCAAAATGCTTAAGCAAACTGTGTTAGCCTCCTATGCAGCAAGTGCAGCCAGAATTCCATTGACTTCCCAACCTGCAGTTCTCACCACCTCTGCTGCGAGTGGGGAAACATCTCATTCCCTTGTAAGTCTTATGTTAAGTTGGATAACGAGCAAATAAAAATTAAAATTCATATGGCAGCTTCAAGGAAACATATGCACTGGCTTGGAGCCTCAACATGCTGTTCTCTCAGTTTTTTTTAAGATGCCATCTGTCTTTCTGATATGTTCTGTCTTCTTATGGCTGCATAACTTTAGATTTGTTGTATTTTTCTGGGCACATAGTATGTTCTGGTCTGTTCCATCTCTGCTACATTTTGTCTTTAATCTTTTATGCTCTTTGTTTTCACCCTGTGTTGGTTCATCCTTGTCACCTGCCTTCTCCATCTTCCATTTCTGCTTCTCTCTCTCTCAGGCTGAACTTTTCTGACCTGCATTTTCGTTTCCCTCTCCTGTAGGACTGATGCTGCTGTTTTTCAGCTGGATACACAAGAAACATGTATGTGAGTGAAGCATAAAAAGTGTCTAGCAGATGGCTCCTAACATCTAAACTACATATAAATCTGATTCTGCCTCTTTCTCCACAAGGCTTTTTACCCTGTAACACTCACAGAAGCTTCATATAGAACATAATTTCTTAATCATGTTAAAGGTGGGGTACACCCTGAACAGGTCGCCAGTCGATCACAGGGCCACATAGAGAGACAGACAACCATTCACACTCACACTCACACCTAAGGGTAATTTAGAGTCACCAATTAACCTAATGAGCATGTTTTTGGTCTGTGGGAGGAAGCCAGAGTGCCTGGAGAGAACCCACGCACGCACAGGAAGAACATACATTCACACAGAAAGGCCCCTGTCCGACCCAGGAATCAAACCGGGAACCTTCTTGCTGTGAGGCACGTGCACTACAAGCTGCAGCACCGTGCCGCCCCAATGAACCAAACTCCGAAATAAAATCACTTTGAACAGCTTTAAGTTTTTGTTTTTAACTGCATCATATGTCCAAAGCAAACATATGATAAACTCCCATTTTAGCACATACCTACATTTGGTTATCTGGAGTATCGACAGACAGAAAAAATCAGGTATAAGTCAACCAAGTTCTTTGTCTACAGTTCACCAATGTCTGGAGACATGACATCTGAGGTCTCTCCAAATTCTACACTCATTGTGACATCACAGTGACTTATTCTAAGACCCAACCCACTTTACCTTGCTCATAGTTCCACACATTTACCCCCATTTACAGCCACATAAGTATACAAGAGTGGCATCTGTACAACCATGTAGGAGTAGGGTAGGGATGGGAGAAACTCATTTGCTTTTAGGAGGTTTACACCAATATGGTGCGTCTTGAAAAAGGCTGTTTGGAGCTGGTTTAGTTAGTAAAAGATTTCCTTAGGTGGCTAAAATATATTGTATTTTGACTACAGAACAGCACAGATCTACTACAGGGTAAAAGGATTAGAAACTGGCTTATTGTGTCTTCTTTAAGAGTTTTTTACAGAAACAATTACAGCCATTTGAATGACTATTTCATTTCAAAGAAGGAAAATATAGCATATGCTTTTTTTTAAGAAACTACAAAAATTTATATTTTCAAGGTAGATTGTTTTTCTAATGTTTGCAGTTGACCTGTTGACCTAAACTTTGAAACCACAACTAAAAAATCTGGAAGGACTACAATGTCATAAGCACATGTGAAGGCATTTCTGAGCAGCCACAGCAAACATTAGATCTAAGTGCTCCAAAGACAAGCAAAGCCATATTAGGGCTCCAGACTAACTTTTTGCATTGGTTGCAACGGTGCACCAAAAGGAATTTTTTTTAAGATGCACCGAGCACAAAATTAGGTACACCCGGATTTTTCATAGTGTCACCTTTAACGCCATAAGGTCACCATGTTATCACTCTCCATAATTTTTATATAATGTAAATGATTTTTAAGACTTCACACACTATAGTCAATAACAATTCTCAAACTAATAAAAAATACATATAGGACAGAACATTTTATGACTTTTTTCTTTTTTTTTTTTTTTGCTTTTTGTGCCTTTTTTTCTTTACAGCTTTGTGTTCAGTAAGGGTCTTCAGACAAGTCATGTGTCCTCAGTTTGTTACAGGCAGTGGACGTGGACACTTACCTCTATGCCTGCATGACTGGGAAACCTCCCTTAACAGGAGAAAGGACTGAACAAATATAGATGTTATAGTTCCTATAACTTTGTTTTACTTGTTCTTGTTGGTAATTGTTAATTATCTGACAGTCACTAAGACAAATTTGGCAGAGCTTCGCTGCTTCTTCAGAGTTACCGCTCTGTGCTGAAACCTGACACCACAGTCAGGCACTGTCAGGGCTCATTTGCATACTAACAGCTGATTGGATGATGACTGAGGGCTTGGAAGAGGAAGATGAAACGCAGGGGCAGAGAAAAGAGAGGGAGCAGGTGCTGTGTCTTGTCCATTTTCACACTTAAATTTGTCAAACTGAGCCTAACATTTTTTCTTTGTGCACCAGCGTGCCCAAGAAAAAATATCAAGTGCACTCTCACAAATTTTGGGTGCATGTGCGTCCAAAATGGTTGCACTCTGGTACCCTGCATGTCCGCTATCAAGAGGGTTGCAGTCAAACAGTTTATGAGGATTTACTTTAAAACCCCCTGTTCTGAGCAGGGGTGAAACATGAGGATGCATTGGCATGAAAATCTGAGTGAATTTTCTGACAAATGCCTTCAAAATAATGTTCTAAGGACATTATGTGAACATGTTGAAAAGGAGAAAAATATTTGACTTTTGAGTAAGCATATGTGTTTATTTGAGTATGCTATATAAAGATTAGGGCAGTCACCTTGGACTCAATATTCAAATTTACCTTTGAATATTGAATGCAAGGCACAAATGGAGATGTAACTGTCCATTTGAATATAAAATGAACAGCTCAGCAGAAAATTAGGGCACCTGGAGCAGTGAACCACAAAAGAGGGCACTCAAAGTGCAAACCAAGAGTCCAGTGCTCTCTCACAAAAACAGAAGTTCATCTACAAAAAATGGAGAACAGGCAAAGTCACTTCATGGAAGCTTTATAGGCTCTAAATTGCTGATGGCGAAATAGAAAAAAAAAACTGGGCTGTTACCCTCTACAAAAAGTAACTTTGCATGTAACTCGTTACTTTAACGTTACTTTTACATTGCTCGATCTTGGGCAGAACCCCATATCTGTTCCTAAATGTGAAGGCCTATAAAAAGATCTATACAGAGAACATAAAAGTTATTTCTTTTGTGCTCTTGCTCCTGCCTAGTATTTCCACATTTTGCTTCTGAAATAAGCAACCTGGTCTATAAAAACAAGCCCAAAATAAGCAACCTCCAGCTATTTCCTTTCCTAATGTGATATACTACTTTTTTAAAAGAGCAATCTACATAAAGTGTGTTAATTTTCATCTAAATTACATTTCAATATCACAGTGCCAAGTATCTTTTCAAGAAAAGAACATCACTTATGATAAGCAGACCTGGCAACTTTGGCTCTGGAGCATGCGCCATGTGGACGAGTGTGTTTGGGGGCATGGACGATAACCAGGAAACGAGGAAATGGACAAACTGCCTAATGCAGTTGTGTTTTGCTTTGAGTTAGGAGCTGGAAGATAATCGGGGGATTCACAGAAGAGCCACAAGAAGCAACCTCACGTTTAAAAACAAGCCCAAAAACCACAACCCACGGTCGTGACTCACGAGATTTGCGGCCCTTAGAAGCGTACAACGAGTGGACATGGCAACGTTGCTCGTGACTGTCCGAGCAGCTGAGAAGGCAGCTTTGGTGTCAGATCTGTCCGTGGGAAAAGTAACGTCGCGCTGCATTAAAAAAGGAACTACATTTCATCACTAAATTTTCAGTAGTAGCGCGTTATTTTACTTTTTACACGTTACTTTGTAACGCATTACACAAAACACTGGCTGTGTGTCAGTTATATAAAAAGCAGCTTGGCAGGCCTCCTTTTTGGGGAAGGGCAAAGGCCACCATGGACAAAATTGCAAGATTCATACGTAAGGACTTCACCAGTGAGGCCTCTGGAAAGGTAAATAGTAAAATAACCATACGATCTGATTTCATCTTATACTTTGATCTTTGGGAAAAGTGACAGCACTAATAAAAAACATAAATCCAAAACAATTGAGTAGATCAACATGTTTTAAAGTGTTTTTCGTATAGCCTGTGAAAACATTTTGTTTTCAAAGTTAAAAATGTTAAATTTAGCACATATTTCTGAAAAGTTTTGCAAATGAAATGTCTGTTTTTACTTCTTTGTAGATGCCCCTAATTCAAAGAGTAGATTAGGAGTTATTTTATTTATATAATTTAGCTGATAATCAAATCTAATGTATAATACCTGTGGCAAAACAACTGATTTCCTTAACATTTTATCAAACAGTTTAAAAAAGAACTTGAATGAATGTCAAATGAAACATTTTTTGTGACTAATTGCAAATTTCTGCATCAAAGAATCAAATTAATGGGTGCCTTTGGTTCAAGGTCTGAACTGATGCTTTCATTCCATCTGTTCACACAAAATAACTTTTTAGCAGCCGATGAATAAATTAAGAGAACCTGAATATGAACTGGAAAAGATTGCTTTTCTATTTTAGAGACCTTGCCACATTGAGTGAAATTAGAAAAATGCCCACAATTTACCTTTAGAATTGTGTTTCAAACTGAGGAGGCCAGGTACTGTATCAGTAAATACTGTGGAAAATATAAATGTTAACATTAACATGCATATTAATGACTTTGTTTCAATTAATTATCTCCCTTTGGATTTGCAGTTTCATTCCAACTTTAAGCATCTATGCCTCATTTTACCTTTTATTCACAGAATGTCACTTGCCCTATATCAAATAACAATAGGACCAATCAGCAGCTGCTGAGGCTGCAACTAAATGACTGAAGGAAGATTGGAAAAGAAAGTCCTTGTTCTGCACACTTCATCATAAGTGAGTCAAGATTATATTGGTCAGTCAATTGAGGAATTGTTGATCTTTTTTTGTATAAAAATGTATTTAAAAAAATGTCTGCATGGTTAGTTTCATGGATGTGAACAACACAACCTTTTCTGAAATTCTTGGGTAGTGGTCTAACTGCATTGGCAATAGCCAAGGCTCAATGCATTATGCTTTAGGGTTGTTGGTCCATCAATCCGTCCATTGCTACAGGTCATGTCCTTGTGAATGCAGTACCTCAAAAGTCTCAAAGAATTCTTATTTAACTTATACCACATCACTGTCTCCAATGAAGGATAAAGTAGTATGATGTTGCAGGGCATATGTCATTGACAGGGTCATATGTCAAGGTCACGGAAATTTGTAGGGATCTTTTGCTTGTAAGTGCAATATCTTCAGAGCACCAGCAGAGTACTTCATCAAACGTGGCACAAATGTCCACACAAATGTCTGAAAATAGACTGGTCAGATTTTGGTCAAAGTTCAAAAGTCTTTGCCTATGAATGATCTTTTGAATGAAATCACGTGAATGATAATGGCTATTCTCTTAAAACTTTGCACATACTTTACCAAGACAAGGGGACAGAGAGGTTAGTTTCTGCAGGTCAAAGGTCTTGCAATATCTCAAGAATGCAGTAATTATAATTTAATTTTTAAAAAGACTTCTAATCTGACTTAATCTTGCAGTGCATATGGATTAGTGTGATTTAATCAGTGAGACCCATTTTGCCAAGCTCCAATCTACAATCACTGTAAACAACTCAAAATGGCACAGCCCAATCTGTGCCCTTGAGGAAGTAAGAGTAGCATCAACTGAAAATTAGGGCTGCCACAGACTATTTTGATAGTCGACGAGTCGACGACTATTTTTGAAATTAGTCAACATCATGTATGAACTGCAGCGTACCGCACCAGCATGCAGCTGGTGGTCCAAATCGCTTATAATGAGCAGACCTGGTAACTATGGCCTCTGTGTAGTTGTGCATGCGTCACATGCGTGAGTGTGTTTGGGGGTGTGCTGGGTTGATTTCCGTGGGGGTGATAACCAAGAAACGGCGGTAAGGAAAGGACAAACTACCTATACACTCATGTCCTGCTTTGTAGTGGGCAGCTGGCTGATAATCATGTTGGATACACACAAGTAGAAGAGCAAGCCCAAAGTCACTTTTAATGAGCGGACTTGGCAACACAATGACTGTTGTCTACGTGGCTGTAGTAATAGCTTTTGTTCTGGTAGACGCACAATAGTAAAATACTAAAATTGGGAAGATTTTTGGGGACAGCTCTAACCAGGGACAGGTCATCCAAAACAGGAACTGTCCCTGGAAATCGGGGACGTCCGGTCACCATACTGTTGACTCTAACGTTAGCAGCTAAATAGCCGATTAGCTTATCAAGACGACTGTCCTTCTTCCTCAGAAAATAAATCAGCCTCAACGTGCTTCCTTTTCAGATGCTTATGCCTCGCCATCGTACTGCCATAGAAGGCAAGTTCTGCCTTGCATATTTTGCATTGCACATTCTTCTCTTTTGTTTTAGTAAAATGCTCCCGAACTTTCAAGCTCTGTTGCCTGACAGCGTTGATACTGTTTGGGCATAACTCTTTCGGTGATATCATGGCTGACCCAGTTCACCAAAAAAACAAAACAACAAACAAAACGACATGTCCACTATTGAATTAGTTCTCAACCATTTAGATTGTCAACTTAGTCACGACTGGTCGACTTATCGTGGCAACTCTACTGGAAATAGACAAAGAACAGCATAGATGCTAACAGCTTCAGTAGTTTTATTAGACCTTGGCCACATTTCTTTATTGTATAAAAACAAATAACGATACTGTGAACTTCTCAATAGACAAGATATTTTCACTATCCCACAATGCACTGCAACAGCTGCCAAGTAGGACCTGTTCACCAACCTCTACTCCAGTTACTTTAATATCACTCAGACCAGCAGTGGTCAGCATATAAATGCATTGGCCAGTGCTTTTGAAGTGACTTTGAAAAAATATGGTGCTCAAATTCCTATGTCTGATAAAAGCATCGTGTGTTTTAGACTGTTCAGTAAATGTTGATACAGTTTGGCCTGAATTATAGACTGTATTTTAAATTAAGCCCCCCTCTATTATTGACTTTGACACCCTTGTTTTAATTGTCACATACTAGCTAATTGGTAAGTCCTTTGCTTATGCTTGCACGCAGCAGCAGCAGGATGAATGCTGCACAGTAGCCTTTATAAATATTATAAACAATGCATGGTAACACACACACTTAGTAGGACAGCCCTATAAGATTTACTTACCAAGCTAAAAAAGATGTCCCCATTTGGTGCCTTTTTGAGTGTAAATTTTGTACCTTGGTTTATATTAAAATATCAAATACATCAGTTCACGCACACAGCAGCAAACGCCAGACACTCAACATCAGAGGGAGGACTATTTGCTTTTACTTTTTCATGTTGATAATAAATTGCCTCCCAGATGACACATAGAGGGAGAAGATTTAAAATCCTCAAACAGATGAGGCAGAGAGTGTGAGTCTGAGGTGGAGGGAATATAAATCTTAAGAAACGTATCATGACGTCCATGAACTGATGTATGGGTATGTGAGATGTAGATATATGAACATGTATGTTTATGATAAAGAGGAGGAACACTTTAAAAGGGTGCACATGTTTTCTTCTATATGTTTGTATGAAATACACATTTGAAGTTGAAGAGGAGAGAAGTGTGTGTTGTATGCGCGTGTGATGGATTGGGTACGTGAGAGGTCAGGGTTTTCCACACAATACAGTCTGGTATCATTATCTATTTCCTTCTTTCTTTCTGTGCCAACCATGCATACCCTTTCAATCAAGACTGGAGGGAGGGAGCGGAAACAGAGAGAGAACAGCAACAAGGCAAAAACACATATTTGAGAACACAAAAGAAGGCAGAACAGGGTGATGTGACGGGGAGAAGAGCAGCCCACTGAGCTCCATGGAGGAACAAAGACCAAAAAAAAACCAAACCCTGAGCCTACTCCACAGGAGGAGAGGGCTCAGCACGTTCAACAGGATGAAAGCAGCAGGGCTAGCCGAGACTGTGATGTCAAGATAAAGATGAGCTTAGCTATAAATAACTTTTCTCTTTCTATTAATGACCTGTTGGATCCTTACATCAGGAATAAAACAAGAAAGATATATAAGGGAAGAGATGACAAGCAGAAGGAACAGACTCTGCAAAGTCAGACTATTTTTGGTCAATTGTTGGCTCTTTCCATGTCAACTAGTACTGTGCTGATCAAGTTTCTTAATTCTAACCAATACAATCATTGTCGTTATTGAGGGTGTGCATTAATCCAGCTTTCATATCTTTATTTTCCAAGTACACAGAATGAGTACTAAGAGTTGTTTGTACTCTGCTGAAAGCCATCACAAGTCTTTTACGTGCCTACATAAATATGAGCTTGTTATAAGGTACAAGTCAAACGTATGAAGCAGTGGCTATCAACTGGCCAACATTAAGACCACCCCACTACTGAAACTCCTTTCCCGCAATACAGGGAGGTTATGTTTCCGATGGTGTTACTCCATTTGTGTTTGTCTGTGAGCAAGAGTACTCAAAAAGATCTGAACTGATTCCTCAAAAGATTTGATGAAATTTCTTCAGTGCAAGGAAGGGCTTGTCACAACATTGGATTTTCACCTTACGGTTATCATGGGCAAGAAAATATCAAGATAACAATTTTATCCTGGTATTTAAAGAAAATTCTGAAGAAAAAAACATTAAAATATCAAATTAATCCACTGATTAACTTTTTGTCTAAAGTTAATCAGCGGTCTAATGAATGGTAGTGTGAAGTACTACAACCTCATTGTCTCAACCCCGGGCATTTTTCATTTTGTTTTGTTATTCATTTATTTTGCTTTTCTCAGTGATGCAATGATATCATTGCCATCATTGCAGAGATTGTGTACATAGAAATGCAATTTTGAGATTCACAGCCCCGTTTTACCCCCAAAATCTTTTTTTGACTGTGTAAAAAAATAATGCATGATGCAAGATGTTTCCATCACACTCTGGCCTCAGTAAAGCTGCATTCACACCGAACGCAACTCCATGACCATGATCATGCTGTCCACTGAAGTCGTGTTGTGTGTCCATAAATACCTAATTTTGGTCACTGTCGCTCATTGCCATGGCTCTGTGACGTCACGTCTGCTCGAGTTTCACTGCGATCATATTATATATCATATGATGGGATGTATAAGCTGACATTATTCCTACTGTATCCTTTTCACTCACTTATCAAACACAAAACACTGCAGCTGATGCCCTGCAGCAGCATTGTCTGAGAGTTGTCTGTCAAGGCAGAACTAATGTACTCACTGACACACAGACATAGATTGTACATATACATTGACATAGATAGCACCACACACGCACACCCTGCTGATTGGCTATTGCCGCACAGCCACACACGACATCCCCTGAAAAGTTCAACTTTTTCAACTCTGGCAACGCGCAGCAATGAAGTGGTCACATTGAATGTGGCCGACGCGTTGCTGGAGGATTTACCCTGCTCCATTGCAGCTATACATCGACTTTACATGGAGGGCGATCGCTGAGGACGCTCAAGTCGCGTTTGGTGAGGAGGCAGCTGAAGAGTCTGCTGTATCTGTGACTGATCCATTGGTTCATTCCACTCCTGATTTTTTTAAAGCTGCTTGAAAACACACAACTTCTATTTTTTTGTTGTGCTCATGTTGTTAAAATAAAACATTTGTCTAAGACATTGATGTCTATTTTAAAAATATATTTCCATAAGTCTCTTTTGTTACCTCCACCAAGGAGGTCATGTTTTCGCCAGGGTCAGTCTGTTTGTTTGTCAGTTTGTCTCTTAGCAAGATTAAAGAAAAACTACTGTATGGATATACATGAAAAATTTACCAGAAGTGTGGTTTGGTCCATTAAAATCATATCTCTGCCATTTTTTAATGGATTGGCTTTAAATTTTAGAGGATAATAAAGAGTCCATGTCTCTATCATCAAGGTAAATTTCACCCGGATCCAATTTGTGGACATAGCAAAGTCTCACCTCTCAAACAGAGACGTTAGTTTAAACTCACATCATACAAGCTGTTGGTACAGCGGTTAAAACAGAGATCAAACTGCTGCAGCCCTACATCAGGTTGATCTGTGTCCATATATTCTAGCACATAGTTTATGTCAATACTTAAACATGGACGACACGCTACAGAGTGAGTTCAGTACGTAATATTCCATGCATGATTCAAAACCAACTAGAAAACAGCACGCAATCTTTTTTGAGTCACAGCCCTCTTGTCAAAATCCCCTAGTCCACCTCCATATGCCAGAAAAAAATTGAAACTTTGAATTCAATCAGCTGGGTGCGTTTTTCACTTCAGCACCAGTTTTTCAAGCCAAATCAAGCTTTTTTTTTGGCTAACCAAACTACTCTGTACAGTGTTGTCAACAACTTTGTGTTCAGTTTTTGGTCTGTGCTCTGCACGGGGGCATTTCATACAGTAAAAAAAAGTTTTTTCCTAAATCCATTATATATGAATTTTTTCACTTATATTTATATATATGTATATATATATATATATATATATATATATATATATATATATATATATATATATATATATATATATATATATATATATATATATATATATATATATATATATATATATACACACATACATATATATATACATATATACGTATATATATATATATATATATATACATATATACACACACACACACACACACACACACATATATATATATATATACATATATATAAATTATAACCCCTTTCATGTAATTTTATCCATTTGTTTTTAACCTCTACTTTCATAATACTACTGCAATTATTATTTTCCCTTTGATTTTAAAATGAATTTATTTCTTTTTATTCACTATTTGTAATGAAATGCTTAGCTCTCAGAATTCATGCCTATAAAATACATTGAATTCACTTGAAATTGAGAAGTTCAGGTGCCATGGATGTTTTGTCTTGTGAACAGATGTGTTCTTTTCCATGGAGATGACATGTAAACACACCAAGAGGCATTTAAAACCCAAAACAAGATAATATGGGCTGGAAAAAATGCCCTCAAGGAAATATAGAGCACAGAGTTAACGCTTGGCATGAACAGACAAGATTGATAGCACCTTTTAGAGCCAGCATGATTGATTGTTATTTTATTGAAAGGTCAGGCCTCGCTTTCATGAAACGGCCTAACATAATCAGTGATTAAGAACATTCAGCACAGAAATATGGATGTTAAACTCGGATATGAACCAAAGCTGGCAGTGCTAGCAACAAGTGACGCTAGCAAAAGCCACACTCCTTTCTGCTGACCAACTTTACATTGCTTTCTTGGTGAGGTTGGGATCCTGTGGACCTACTGGTTAGACATGCTTATAATTTGCATTTATTCAGGTTTTAAATGATACCCAGACACCTGCCTAATATTTTGTTGAGGAAAAAAGCTTTGCTGTAACTGTTATGCTTTTCGCAGGGAGGGAATTTTAGTCTTATGAATCTTAATTTAATGGAAAGTCAGTGACAGCTAGGGATGTATATCGTTATGATTTTATGGATACCGATACAAATACAGATACTCCTTATCGGTATCAATACTTATCGATACTCTTATCGATACTCTTATCAATACACATAATTTTGTGTAAAAAATAAAGACTTTACAAGATATTAAAAGATTTACCCTTTTTTATTACGACAAGGTTATAGTAAAGCTTCAACAGAATAGAAGTGATTCATTACAAATGCTTCTCAGAGACAAAAAGACAGTTAAGGAGATGGCAAAACCCCTTCATGCCGCCCAACAGACTGCATGTACGGACAGACCCATATATCTTGTGGTGCTAAAATTGATGCTGTAATGATGACTACTAGGGCTGTCACTTTATATTCGATATTCGAATAACCGTTCGAACATGGGGATAAATATCTGCAACCGAATAGTAAAGAAATATTCAAATGTAAAATATTGAGTGTAGCAGCACATCAGGGCACCTGGAGCAGTGGAGCGTTTCATCCAACAGAGGGCGCTGTGAGCGCAGCTTGACCATCAGTCACATCCGGTGCTCTCTTGACCTCAGTAAACAAAGAGTTTCCACTCTGGGCGGACATTAACAGCTCTGAATGTTCTGAGGAGAGCTGTGCCCTCAGCTTTTCATCCAAGCTATACGGCCGAGTGCAGCGACGCTTCGTCAAGAGTTTAACCCCGTGTGACTGTGTTGTTTTCGGCAGGGTCTTTACCGAAGGGGCAGATAATAGAGTCTCTGTCTCTGTCGGTGCTGCAGTCTTTAGTGTTTGGTGATGTTGTTAGTATTTCCCCCCTTTTAACGCAACTTCTCTCTGACAAAGATTGCATCGGGCTGAGTTTTCATTAACTTTGCTAAAGTGTGCCCAAACCTTCGAGCGCTTAGCCCTCACCGACATGCTTGAGCCGGACGGTGGTAGTGTCATAACTACGTGACAGTTGAAGAGACATTTAAGTACCGATAACAGTACCGTTTTTCCAGATTCTTAACGGTATTCAGGTACCGACCCAATTAGGGACCGGTACATGAAAGTACCAGTCCACGGTATACATCCCTAGTGACAGCCTACATCGCACTTGCCAACACTGTTCACTGAAATACAGAAGCTCAAACTCAAACTCAGCTTGAAAATTTGCCCAAACTGAGGATTGCACAACACAACTCTCAAACAAGGTTTATTAGAAAAAAGTTGCTTATCATGCTTGACTGTTTGTTTCGTTTTTTAGTCAAACATTGTTGTTACACAATGAGAAAAATTTAGAGATATAGCTGTCACGTGACAGTTTTTTTTAACTTCTTGTGGTGCATCATAGGTAACACACAACGCAAATAAAAGGGAAACCGCAGGGAAAGGAGCTAAGAGAGGGAGACAGTGAGAAAGAGCAACAGCCAGGGAGCTTGCCAACAATCTATTAGTTAATCCTTTTGTTTATCCTGTCTAGAGCAATATCTTACCTGATGATGACAGCAATAAAACATCAGGTTTTATTTCCAAGCAACTACTTGACCAAACAGAGCCGGGCCAAGGACACTGTGCTGCACATGCCAGCTCTCTCTGCTCACTCATGAGAGGTTTTCTCTCCATGGAAAGCAAAGATGAACTACAATGATAGTCAACCCTTTGAATCATCTTGGGAAGTTCAAGAAGATAGAACAAATTCAGGTGGGGGGAAGCACTGTCTTAAATTGTGGTTTACAAGTGCTAATGCCATGAAGCAGAGCTGAAAGCTCATTAGTATGACAACCTGTTGCTCCAAAATATATATAAACTTTTATTATGTAACAAGCTTTAAAAAGACTTCTTCTGGAGTTGTCATTTTAAGGCTCCTCATTTATCTATAGCACAATTATTTATAGCTTAATAAATGTTCAACTTTGTCAAGGAACCATCATTAGTAATTTTTTTTATCAATTCCCATATACATTCCACTTTGTTCTACATCTCTTGTTAATCAAGGACACCACGCTGTTATCAGAGGTAGAAATGACAACAAAGAAGTCCAAATGTAGTCACGCCAGATAGTGGGCAGTAATGTTCAGAATTAAAGCTTCATTTTAAACCAAAAGATGCTAGCTGTGCAACATTAAGTGGAGAGATACACCAACAACACGCAGACGAATCGATCATTTCAGCAAGGCATTGAATATCAGAGAGACATGTTTGACATTGTTGCAATCTAAAATGTATGTGGGTCTGTGGGTCTGTAACCTGACAAGCAAGTTGGACAGCTCAATATATCTGCCAACGAAATATTTCACTAGGATTTCAGAATCAGGCAGGCCTGTCTGCTCTGCAAGGCTAGCGGGTCTGTGCCTGCACAGAAAATTAACAGGAACGGATAAGGGACTTGTTAAAGCATTGAATTGCTAATGATCTCACTAATGTGATCAATTCCCTTCTCTGGTAACAAGTGTCACACAGAGGTAGATGTGCTAACAACACTGCTCCTGATGCTTGGAGATGCAACTGCAAATACGAAAGAAAAAAAAATAGCAAGCAGGCCATTAATCAGACCTCACACAAAGAGCTGATTGCAGATCTGATTCCCGATACTGATACTGTCCCACCTTATTAAGCTGGTCTTTGTTTTTTCTCACATTAATTCCTTGTGAAAGATACACAAAGACAGAGACAGTACAGTTTTGGGAAGAGGTAGAGAGAGTGAAAAAGAAAGAACCGGACAGCAGCCAACTTTCCATGATGTGGGATGCGTTGAGGATGGTTGACGGGTGCAAGAAGCTTTTAGAGAGTGCGTGTGTGTTCTCACTAACTAGGCACAGACTGACACACTGTTAAAGAAGCCAACAGTGAACAGGGTTCATAAAAACACAGGCACACAGACACACACACGTACACTCATGCATCAGATTCTCATCAGCACCCATCTCTGCTCTAAAACCAGTCCAAGACTCCTGTGCAGAGTGCTGTTCAACAGATGTCAGACAAGAGCAACAGAGAAGAGAAGATGAAAGAAGGGGCATATGATATAACAAACTCTTGGATCAACTTTGAATTAATGACTTCAAAATCTAAAAAGAGTTACTGCAATTTGATTGTATAATCTTCCTAGGGTATACAAGTGCTGGACAGTAGTTGTATACCCCCAGGAATACATGGATATTAAGGGATACATAATGATATATGTACGTTGTTATCATTGGCAGATAATAGTTTTAAAAGTTAAACATCTGAACAGAATACAGTACAGACAAAACTACTCTGCAGGAGCACCATGGGCTCCAAACCACCAACCACAAACTATACAGAGACAAGGCTGTGTGTCAATTATGCGTAACACACCTGGTTCACAAGGAATCCCCAAGGCCCATGTGTGGGGATTGGAAATAAAATACCTGTCTGCAGTTCCTGGAGCACATTACTGAAGATATTAAATTCAATTTAATATTCCATTAAATTTGTTGTGATATATTTATGAAATCCCCAAACACATGCTTAGAAAAAAATACTTCTAAATGTTGTTTAATTGGCAGAAAACATTTCAGGTTTCCTTTTACCTTATTACCTCTGACAAGGAGGTACTGTTTTGCTTGCTCCATCTGTCTTTTAGCAAGATAACTACAAAAGTCATAAATGGAATTTATAAATGGACATTTTCATGCAACATTGTACAATAAGTGATTAATGAAACATTTTTTTGACAACTTTCATAAATAGACACAAATAAAACTGCAGTGACCAGGATTCTCCATCTTTTTCTCTTTAAACTAGATCAAACACTTTTGATAAGTTTGAGAAATATAGTCTGATTCTCATGAAAAAAATATTTGGGCTGATGGAGAGGGAAATAAGAACAACTCTGCAGCTTCCACAAAGATTCAACGATTGACAATAAACCCTGTGCAGAACATACCACTTGGCTCCCATCTGAACATTAAACATGGCTTAATCCACTTTGTTTAGTATTCGATATTGTTCTCATTGTAACAGAGGGTATTACCCCATTTGTGTATGAGTCCTCTGGGCAAAGAGATTAATTCCACTCAATTAGAAGCTAGCAACAAATGAATAATACATAATTCCTAGAGCTTACTAGAGCAATCCAAGAGGAGCTATGGCCAAGGGAGTACAATGTAATACCATCACATGGAATAAAGAAAACATATTGTTTTTTGAGAGGCACAACATTGCTTCGGGCCAATATAAGAAGTTGTGGCATATTTTGCAGTTGTGGAATCCCCAATACACACCTTAAGAGATGATAGGGCTAGAAGAATATCTAAACTGCATGTTTCAGCTGAGGTGCATTGACTCTAAAATAAAAATAACCTACCTTCTACCTCCTCATGAATAGGGTTGGAAATGGATATAAGACTACTCACTCCCTCATGCCCTGTCAGTTAGCTACAACATTTTACAGTCTATAAAGTCATTATATATTTAATTATTGGTCAAAATGACATTACTATAGAATAATGTGACATTGGCAAACAATGGCATTATGCTCCTGTAAAAACAATGCAGGATCCCAATTATCAAACCTTTTTAAAGAAAAAAATACGTGCTTTATCTCAATCACAATGTTAAAAAATGATCCCTCCGGGTTACACCTAATGCCTGTGGCCAGCCCCGGCTCGAGAGGCTGCAGCTTTCATAACAGGTGTGTGTGTTCATTACATGGTGTCATAGCTCTATTTCTCCTTTATCACTCCATTAATAAGCTTCCTTTGTAAGTTTGGAAAGAACCACAATAAATCTTCAAGGAACCTAACTCATCAAATGACAGGCCTGGGAAACCTAGCATGAAAGCATTCTGATGAATGTTCTCCACAGAGGAGGCAAACTGAGGGTTACCTGTGAGAAACACAGACAGGACTTTTTTATCCTTTCTGTGACATATTCTGTGACCAGTGTGGACATACATACCAGTTTGAATTCGGTAAATACAGCTCTTTGTTTTTTTATTTTCTGTCTGTTTTTATCACTACGTACAATCAGAGTGACTGCGATGTCTCTAAATTTAGGTCTGCTGTTACTGCTGAAATATGATTTAACTTTGATTTCGAGTGAATGAACCATATAACCCACAAACCTAGAGTGTGAAAGGCATGCTTTACCATGCTTCATGCTACTTCTAAAGATACCAGTCATTTCAGGTCAGGTCAGGTCTGGTGTTAAGCACAAATGCCAGTTTGGCACTTTGCCATACATCATTCCTGATAACTGATCTGCACCACCAGCAACGTTAGCCCTACTTTATTTGTAGATGTTTATGTGCAATGAAGTGTAACACTGCAAGGGTGCAAACCCGACTCCCCAAAGAGAAAGAGGCAAAGGACATTGCCACCTGCCATAATTTTCAGCAGTGCCCAAAGAGGTCAACTTGCATCTGAACTAAACCAGCTTTCAGCAGGACTTGAATCGGTCAACCCTCTCTAACAGCCCAAGTCCTTAAGAACTAATGGCCCTTTTCCATTAGCCGCACTCTACTCCACTCTACCCGGCTCTACTCTACTCGCCTTGTGCTGCTTTTCCATTAGCCCCAGTCGCCTGCCCAACGTGGTGCAGTGGCACTGTAAACAGCTGAGCGGCACTGCGGTGACTTCATTTTGAGCGCGACACAACAATCTGTGGCTTTTTGTCACAAACCGAGTAAAAAGGAAAGCAGAAGAAGGCTGCAGGTGGCAAGAAGAAATACCCCTTGAGAAGCACAGGAGAGTTTTGGAAGCTATACAACAGAATGAAGCCGAGGACGAGAGCAATCGAGCTGCAAAGAAAAGACGTATGAGGGTAAGCTAATGGTAGCTACCGCTAGCATGCTACGTCGTCACGCTCATGACTCATCGATGTCGACACTGTCTGACCAATCAGTAGCCGGCAGTTCGTGACATCATCTTTTAGTATCGGCTCAGCTCGCTTGGAACCAGAGTGGAGTAGGTACTAAAACTAGCTGGTTTTAGGAGGTACCGGGCTAGTGGAAACACGCTGCAAATCGAGTAGGGCTGAGTAGAGTAGGGCCAAGGTGTGCTAGTGGAAAAGAGCCATAAGCTACTCTGCTGCAGGAACCAAAGGAAACAGTCATCTTATCTAGTGCGAATGCAGTAAAAGCAGCATCAAATCTGATTTAAAGAGAGTAGATCCCAGCTTTTGGCTTACATTATCTCAATGAAAACCACTTTAGTTATGAGTAAAAAAAATTAGGTCACTGTCCTGCAGAGGGACAGCAACCTAAAAGTGAGTATTCACTTTGCAAATGTAAGGCTGTTTTTGAGGTTGTGGTGGGCTAGAGTCAGACCATCTATTGTTTTTCATGAAGATGTTAAGGTGGATTAGCTGCACTCGACTGGTCAGACAGATTTCTGGCATGGTAGATAAGATGTCCTGTATCTGAATTCACTCATACACTGAATGCCTCTGCAATGTGACCTGCCCTTATACCAGAAAATGTATAAATGAGCAGAAAAGCAAACACAGAGCTAAATGTTTTTTTTTTAATATAATTAATTTAACTGCTTATTGCGTTTACAGGGACTGCCATGTGTTTGCCATTGTGAGTGCATTTTTTGTCTGTGAATGTAAATGAGCCATTCCAAAGAAGCAGCTACAGGTAGATGTGACTTCACCTTCCATCTTGAGGGGGGTTTCAAATAAAACTTAAAACAAATGTTGGAACACAACATTTCCACACAAACTCTACCTTCAGATCAAAAGTGTGAACACTTGAACTCTGTATGTCAGTCGAACATCATGGACAATTTAATCACACAGAGAGCTGATTTCTACCCTTCTGATAAATGGACAGAAGGCCCTTCTTAAGAAAAAAGCTGAATAACAAGAAAAAGACGAGGGAAAATATCACATAAACTATGTTGTGAACTTGTATAAAAGACTTTCTGTGGAAATTGAGGGGCTCAAACATGCTGTTGAGCTATGAACTTAGATATTAGAAGGTTGAAAGCAGTGCTTGCAGAGAGCTTCTCTGGTGTAGCGTCAGCTCATTAGGCCAACAGATGGCTGACTGGTTCCCTCCGCACACAGACAGGGCAACTTAACAGCAGAGAGGCTGAGTCAGCACTGCTTGTAGCAGTCTAAGTGTGTGTGCCTATACTAAATATACAGTATGTGCTGTTAATGGCATTTCGAGTGCGGAGTGTGCATGTGTAGATGAATATGCATATGCATTACCCTTACACTCAGACGAGGCAGCAGTTAAGTACATTAACACATTTATCAACCCACAATCCATCTGGTCTACATCCTGTCCTCTGACTCTCACAGTTAAGATGTTTTTAACAAGACGAGGTGAATTTTGGGGGATTGGAAGTCAAAGGGTTTTGATTTTCATCTGAAGTTTTAATTCAGTCTAAAGTTAGTTCAGTCAAAACAATGGTCTTCTTAGCTACAAGGAATAAAAATATCAGACGCTGTCCTGTGGAGGGGGCACCCATGAGAGGTGTTCATATGCTGAAAATATCTTTATGGCCTCTGCACCAAACACCATTGACAGAGCGCAGGTAAAAAAGATCATCGGGTTGCCAGGAAACCACAGGAGAGGTCCTTCCTAATGCAAGTAAGAAGGAAATTAAACATGTCAACACTCTTTAGTTACTT
This sequence comes from Scarus forsteni, assembly GCA_036419115.1. Lineage (NCBI taxonomy): Eukaryota > Metazoa > Chordata > Actinopteri > Labriformes > Labridae > Scarus > Scarus forsteni. The sequence continues at coordinate 2,391,991 of JAZDUH010000327.1, read as the reverse complement.
TGCAGATTCAATAATTACTGAATAAAGACTTCCTACAGATATTAGAGTCTATTAAATCCACCATCAGCTTTTTTTCATCCCAAGATTACAAAGACAGACAGCAGTGTGTTTTTGGTTGTTGGCTGTAACTACTATGCAAAGATAGAGACAGGAGTAAAATTTAAAGCCGGGTCAAATGTACAGGTTTTCTGCTTAATTTCCTGTTGAACTGTCAACAAACAACACTGAGTCAACTTTGAATACTTGGGCAAATGCCAAGAAAACCATACTTCTCAACTGGAAGAACAGGGATAAGCTTTCAATAACACTCTGACTTAATTTATTGTCACAACACATAGAAAAGGAAAGCCTCAAAGCAGAGATCAATAACAAGGTACATCAGTTTGATTGTCACTGGGCCCCATTTGCACAACTTAGTTCTCCAAATCAATCAGCATCAATCATGGCTCCTCAGTCACTGGGGAGACCAATGCCCTTGCTAAAGAAAAAAGGGAAAAATTGACTAAAAAATGGCAAAGACAATATGATAACCATTTAGTTTATGTAAGAATGGGTATAGTGATGCTTTGTTAATTTCATTCGGCTTTATCATTTTCCAGTGTAATACGTTATTTTTAACTTGTTTGATTTGCCAAGTTGCTTTAGTTTTATGTTAAACTTTCATATTGTTTTTACTGTCACATTTGCTTTGTTAGAAGTTATCATCTCTCCACATCAATATGTCACTTGTTAATCATTGCCTTTGTTCGGGAAAAATGAAAAGAGATCAAATAAAATACAAAATTTAAGTGCAGAATGACTATAATTTTTTAATAAACATAAAAAGAATCTGAGGGAATAAGAGACCATGAATCTTTCTTTTGAAGCTAAGTGGTGTCAGATGGTTCTTGAGCATTTTTTTTCTTGTGACTTGTTGAAAAGGTAGTGGCTGGTTGTTTAGTTTGATAAATTCAACAGCAGGAAAGAAAGAAATTTTGTACCAAGGCGAATCTGACGGTCTCTGATGAGGCTCTTCTGTCCAACCATAAACTGAACATCAGGATAGGTGAACCTGAGTGGTGTGCTGTGGCACATCCAGGGAGAAGTGTTTTGTTTTGTCTTTGACTGTAATGTTGCTTTGCTACTGTATACAATTATTCAAACAAACAAATCCGTTTAAGGACATAACCCCCAAATTCCACTGGACGCGAAAGCGCCGCGCAGCGCAGCGTCCTTGAAACGTACTGCGGAGCACTTCGCTCCCATTGTAGTCTATCGGGCAAATTCCACTGCACGCGCTGCGGCGCGTCAGCGCCGCGTTGCTGAAGAGATACACCGGCGCAAGCTATCTCTTGCGCCGGTGTATAGCAAAAGAGAGCTTCAGGTCTATTTTCAATCCCACCATTAATGTCTGATAGAACAATTTTCATCCAAACAAATGGGTGTATGTAGATGAAGTCCCAAATCAGCTTGAACAGGTGAGTCTATGTAATGAGAAACTACAGAACAAAGAAAAAACAGAGGGAGTATAGATGATCACACGTCCTATCAGATAAAAAGAGGAAAACATACAGGGAGAAGAGTATTTTCTAAATTTCCAGTCTGGTGAAAATGGGACGCGGTCAGGAAATTTAGAAAATGCCAATTTTCCTTCAAATTAGCCGGCTAAAAAGAATCACATTTACCTTCCTTCATTGTTTACCCTCTTGTTTATTTCATTTTTCATTAAAAAGTAAGCTAAGAAGCCATGCACAGAAAAAATAGAACATATACAGCACATTTTCCTAATCCAGCTGAGAAACAGGACAGTTTTATGACAGCCTCTGATATATGTTACAAGTTAAAACTGATATTTGTACTGTTCTCAAATACAAGCAAATGAACACACAGCTTTAAGTTAATATAATTTTTGTTGCATGTATAACATGCTTAATTAAGCGATGTTTTCTGATATAAAAATGTTACATTGAAATTTCACACTTAGACACTGTTTCGCGTGTAAGTGGAGTCATGAGTGAATATTTGTCATGGCACTTTTGCTAATTACCAAGTCTTTTATGTAAAAAGGAATTGCATGGTTATGTTAAATCCTTCAGCAGAATCTACAGAGTTATGATGTTGTAAACATAAAGCGCTGGACCTCATTTGAAATGAATAATCGTATGTGTGTGTGCACTAATGTGTCATTTTTTCATTGATTGTTTTCTTTAATCTGACTCTTCTTCAAAATAAACTATTACATACCTCAGAAAACTATTCATTTTCTTTCAAAAACTCAAAACTTTTGAATTTAATGACATTATCCCACTCAATCTGGGAAATGAAGGAAGGATCTCTAAACCCAACATCAAAACAGTTGTATTAATTTCATGAGTTACAGTTGAACATCTTTTACTGACAGAAATCACTTCCAAAGGAAAGATGGGTGATAGACTTGATGTGGGTGAAACATTTCAGACATATATGACAGACCGAAGAGGATTGGTAGTAAATGGAGGAAAATGTAACACTCTGCTTCATTCTCTTTGGGCCTTCATATATTTGTGCTTCTATTGGCAGCTCCATCAGGCCATACTGACTGTGGCACTCTGCTATGCCAGGATCATTTCAGTTGGCATGGAGTTAAGAAAGAAAAAAAAAACTTCTTAACTTTCATCTGGACACTCACTGTAGCCATAGGAACTGACTAGAAGTCCTGTAGCAGAGAGGGATATTACAAGTTGATAAAAAACCTTTCAAGACTGATGAAACACATTAGGCCAAAGATTTAAAGAGGCATTCACACACATCAATGAATATTAGCGTACGTTAATCAACTTTGAGAAATCATCATTCAGTGAAAGTATGTTCCCAGGGTCAATTTCGCTGTGTCCACTGCAGGCTGATTTATCTTCAGTGGAGAGAAACCTCTTGTGCTAGAGTATGATGTTTCCCAGTGCCCCCCGGACTAAATGTTATGGTGTAATGCATGGGCAGCACTTAACTCTGAGGAACTCTGGTGACTAACATAGTTTGACGCTACTAAATGTTGAATAAATGTATTGTGATGTCACTCAATAGGCATCATAAAACAGACATAAATGCCATTTCAGCACATGCAGCTGGTCTTAGTACTCCAACTTCATTCCTAGGGAACTGAAAGGCAGATGTTCCCAAAGATCTCAAGTCGTGCAAAACGAGTCTATTCTTTAAGAGTAGCAGCAGGACCCAACAGAGATAAAACACACTGAACTACAAGCTGCCAGGCCCAAAGTTTCCCAACAGAGATGAACGCAGCTGTAACTGAGGGTAGCAAAGGTAAGTGGATGTCAATTCTTGCTGGCATTACAAGCAAGTTGGATGAAAAGTTGGTAAATTTTAAGCATGCATAAAATTTGTCAATGCACCCATGCCACCATAAACACCAGTGTTGCCCCACTAACATCTGCTCAGTTGTTTATGGCCTGATATTTACCAAGATCCCATGAGCAGGAAACTGTTAACTAACGCAGAGATGGTCTTTTTCATGTAGATGTTGGATTGAGAAATTATAAACACTTCAGATGGGTAATCATGGTAAATAGGTATTAGAAGGACATTTCAGGTTGAAGGTAGATACAGTAGGTAGAGGTAGATATATGAAAGTAGATTTGGGTGCATAAGCAGGTAGGTAGGAGGTATAGATTGGTATAGATAAATGTATGCAGTAGTAGAAAGCAATGAAAACTATGGGTATAGGTTGGTATAGTAAGGTACATAATTCTAGTTACAGTAGGCATAACCAGGTAGGAGGTAAGTATAATGGATAGGTATAGGTAGGCAGGTAGGTAAGTGGGTAGGCAGGTATAGGTTTTATAAGAAAGTCAGTTGGTAAAAGTTAGTTTAGGTGGGTATTTGTAGGAAGGAAGGCATATTAGGTTTAGGTGGGTAGGCAGGTGAGTAAGTAGGTAGAGGTAGGTAGGTTTAGCTGCATAGGTAAAAGTAAGAAGAATTGGGTAAGTAGAAAGATATAGGTAAATAAAATATAAGAAGATATTAGTATGCAGGCATGGGATGTAAAGGTACATGGCTAGGCAAGGTTAGGTCGGTGTAGGTAGGTTGGTAGATAGGTAGTGGTTAGGGTGACAGGTAGGTAAAGGTAGAGGTAAGTAGGTAGGTTGGTAGTTACAGGGTTGGAAGAGATGTGCTTGAAACACCTGGACTTAAGATTTAAGACTTTAAACTTTGGCAGTTGTGTAGTTATGTTGAAGAGTGTCATTTGGTCAGAATGAAACTTTTTTTTAAGCTTCAGCGCCACCATGCAGGGGCTGTCATATGAATGAAAATAACAGATTACAGGAAAACATGTTGAGTAAGAGCCAATGTCTTAATGAGCTGCAGAAATGCAGACATTCCAACAGAGAGGAAAAAGATGGAATCCTGGGAATGTCTTAATCAGCCAAGCTGATAGCCTCCAGATAAGACGGATAATCAGTGATAGGGACAAATGGCTGTTTGTGATGGGGGAGATGGGAGAAACGTGTGCCCCAATGACACCCATTTCACCACATCAAACACTAACTGCTGTTTGATGTCTGATTGGAGGGTAAACTGTGTACCATTTAATGTGTATAAAATGTGTATCTAACTTGCTTATGGTTAAAGGCTTTTATCAGTAATGTGCACAGAGTGCATGTGTTAGACGCATGTGAAGGCATTTAGTAACACCCTACATCTGTTTCCGTCCCCTCTGCCTGTGTGGTAACACCATCTAAGAGTCTGAATATATCACATCTTTGATATTGACTTGATGCATCTGATAAAGCTATTTATCATGATTGATTGGTTTCAGTCTTTCAGACTTTTATTTTCCTGAGGTCATTGACCATAAGGTTAAAAAAAGTTTTTTTAAACTGGAAAGTGATTTAACAGCACAAAGATTCATTTTACTGTTGCAATAAAGACCTTGCCTTAAAAACAGGTCCTTATAATCAGAGAGAGTGCTCTTTAACAGTTTATGTCGTTGGCATCTACTCCATGTGAGCAAGATAGAAAGGTGATAAACTTCACTCTGGTTAAGTTACCTTTTATTTTTTCCTCATGTTTCCTGTTTTGTGTTTCCTGTTTTATTTTGAAAGCACCCACCCTCACTCTGTGTCAGGTTGTTTCCTGCCCTTTCCCTGTCCTGTGTGCACCTGCTCCTGATCATCTCCTTTCCATCTCATCACTTCCCATTACCACTTGTCCTTAACCTCACATCTCTCACTGTCATGACGCCATTCCAACATCCTTATTCACTGCCTGCCTGTCAATAAACTGTTTGAACTTTTTCTGGGCAGTGAGTCCTGCATTTGGATCCTAATCTCTGATTCAGGTTCTGACAGCTCTCAAGAATTCTTGGAGGTAATTCTATTAAAGTTTGTACATTTATTTTCTCCGACTTGGCGGTGAGCTGATTAGATTTGAGAAGCACAAGGACAAAAGCCAAGATCATTTGGCCTATGATCATCTTTGTGCAACATTTTTCTATTCACACTTCCATAAAAATGGCCATGTCCATCTTTACCCACCACTGTAATTTCAGCAGAGGAATACAACTGCCAGGTGGTAGAAGTATTTTGATCCTTATCCCCGGAGAGCTACAAACTCTCGAGAGAATATCAATGTCACAGGTTAATAAAACATGTTATAGAAGAAATGCACACCTAACTTCCGTTCTCTAAGGTCCCTTTGCTGATCCCAACCATACAATTCTGTGATTTATTTCACTTCTGTTTGCCTACATCCTTGTGGAAATGATGTTTAGGGTCATACATATAATGTTATATATTTCTGTACCTCTACAATTCACTTTTTTCATCCATGATGTCTTGTTGTCTCTGGGACCCTCTGATCAACTGTTGACTTGATACTTGTGCCTCCGATTGTGACAAAATGACAACCCAAATTCACGTTCTAGAGCCCGTGCGTTGTTTCATTTTGACAATTCAGGATACTTCACACATTGACTTCTTTTCTGGTGCTTTCTCAACGACAGTGAATGTACCAGACGTTGAAGTGGCTGCACAGAAAATAGACCTGAAGCAAATCTCATGCGCCCTGGTGTTTCAGCGACACGGCGCTGGTGGGCAGGAGCGCAGGCAGTGGAATTGCTCTGATAGATTAGAGTGGAAGCGATGCGCTCTGCAGTACGATTCCATACTGTGGCGCTTTCGTGTTATGTGGAATTTGGGGGGTAGACTGCCTTATTGAAGCTGCTCTAGCTTGAGTACTCTTCACTGCTTCCAGTACAAACTGATTTGCAACCCACCTCCACCCCAGCTTCTCCTTTATGCCTTTTTCTGACTTCATGTCAGCTGACATGGATGCTTATATTCTTTACAAGTTGGGCCTGACATAACTATTTAATAGTGTAAAGCTGGAAATGGCCAAAACCATAAGCCTGGCTTCATGATGCTGGGCACTCTGCCTGCCTAGGAGATGTCAGAAAGCCTGTATTATGCTATACTTACATATCCACACACCTTCCACCCTGGTCCCACAGGGCTCAGTCACAGCATAAACATTATTCCAGCTGATTACACGCAAATTCCCATCAAAGACAGCCTGTGAGGCTCTTTCACGGGCCCAATTAACACAAACCACCATGTACTGCAATGCTTCCTGACTTTTACTTTTTCCATCTAGTATATGTCCGTCTGTTTTCTTACAGCTGTATTCTGTATTTTTATTTCTATACTTTCCAGATCATGTTGCTCTGCCTTCACGATCATGTCTCTTTATGGTAAGTCCTTCCTTTTTGTCTTATTAAATGGTTTCCATGCTCATGCTGGCTCTAGATTAATGTTAAAGAACACCAAAAAGGCTGGCTGGAGTTGATCATGAACTTGTAATTTTACATCACTTAGAAACAACAACAAAGTAAAAACAAGAGCAATAGGAAGGGAACTTATGGTTTGATAAATGAATGCCACCATGACAGAGCTTTCCTCCATCTATATTTCATAAAAGGAAAAAAGTGAACTGTTTATACAGACATCATAAAATACAATATCAAAGTGGATAATGCCGAGATAGGAATTTGTCAGCTGAGACTGCAACAGCTGTGTTGATCATTCTGACTTGTGCAAAGTATAAAAGACCCTTAGTTTAAGATATTGCATCCATAAAAATATATATGTACTGTAAGCATGTGGATGTACTGGCTCTGCCTACCTGAAAACATTTAACTGGCCTTAGACAATATGCAGAGACATAACAGAGGAGAGACTGTTTCAACAGTGAGCTATAAATGGCCTAATTATAGACTGCCACACCTAAAATTTAATTTTGTATAATTTTTGATTCACTTGATACTTGTTGATGAGCCTGGCTTTTCAACAAACATACAGACACGGGAGCACTGGAGAACTTTGTGACCAGACGCCTTCAAACTTCAGCCACTTACATTAATGGAGACTCTGCCACATACTGATCCAACTACAGTCAGTGGTATGCAAGTGTGTGTGTGCCGTGATATTCATATGTGAGTGTGTTTGGAACTGCTTGCTTTTTCCTGAGCTGTCTGTTGTGAGAGCAAGTGCAGCTGCATTGCTCCATAAAACAGAATAAACTGAAGTTTAAAAACTGTCTCTCAAGTGAAATCCTTATGGCTTCATTATTCCAAAACATTTTGTTAGGAGAGAAAAGCAAAATATTTTAAGAACAAAAAGATGCCTTTCTAAATCGCTGAGGGAAAATTGACAAAATCATCACACAGTGAACAGAATATCTGCACATATGGGTCTCTTCACAGTAACTGGCTAGAGCTGCTACCGGTACCAGTGGCTGAAGATAGATTGGCATTCTTGTGACCGGAGACCCTAATCCCAGATTTCCACATTGTCAGCTTGAGCAGAGTCACGTACGCACCACGGTTTTGATTTGACTGACAGTGCATATCCACGCCCACAGAGGGCCTATTCAAAGTGCTGTGCTGCAGAGTGTAGCTCTGAAAGCGTGGAACATGAGATCAGACAGATCATAAGAGAATCACAAGTACATGATGTGGCAATTGAAGGTTTCCCTGAGAACAAGAAGAGAAACATGCCAACAGCAGGTTATACTGTCTGTCTGATGTTGATTTGCTGCAGACATTGATATCCCTCCCCCGAAATTTGCTGTATTTTGAAATAACCCTGAAAACCTGAGCACTCGTTTCCTGTTTTGGGTTGATGTGCTTGGTGGAGATTGCCTTAGAGCAGCTCCCACTGAAACAGAGCCGCTGTGTATTTCCAGCAAGCCAGCACAAAGGTGCGCTGCTGGCCCGTCGACAGAGCAAGGCACAGGCCATGGAAACCAGCTGATTGAAGAGGCTGGGGCTGATTTGATTTGGGGTTGAAGGCAAGCACATAACAGAACACTGCTGATTGATTTTCGGGAATTGGGGGTAGCATACCAAATACTTCTTATTTCCTCATATCTGAACTGTGTTGAGGTAAATGCTTCATCAAATCAGGTATGCCAATTTGTCTTTAAACACATTCGCTTTGAAGCACAGTTGAGGGAAGTTTTGGCGACAACAGCCCATCATGGTCTTGCTCTCATTACTTTAAGTGCTGTTTCACAAATTATGGAATCCCACATTAACACAGCATGACTTAGAGAAACATGGATGGTATTAATCTCACAGAAGATCAGTCCTATAAGATTTACATGTCCTAATCAAGTGTTCTTATTGATCTGTTGGATTCTAAAACATGTATGCCTTTTTTCTTTATTCTTTTGAGCTGGTAAAACACTGTCAATCATAAATTAGCATTAGCTTTCTTTTGCATCAAATAATCAATTAGACTGATCACATGAAGAAATTCTAATGTTTTAGACACAAATCAGAATGATAACAACCAAGTATCACAACATAATCCTCCATCCATCAATCCATTTTGTATACCATCTATCTGTTATCTGAGTCACAAGAAGTAACCCTGGACTGGTTGCCAGGAAATCTCTGGCCACTCACCATTCTTTAAAGGAGACATATCATGCTTTTCTCCTTTTCACTATGCCAGACTAGGATGCCTGTAAAGCATTTCTGCCCTCAGTACAAGTTATTTAGTTCCTTCATTGCCCCACAGTTGCGTTCTCAAAATCCTCATTTTAGGCCATTATCAAGCTCTCGTTGAAAAGCTCGGATCTCAGGATGACCTAAAGTTACCTCGCAGTGTCACAGCCCTTTGTGCTCTGATTGGTCAGTTCTGTCAGAGCTGCCGAGAGGGTTGAGCCAGCCTGTCCTTCTTCTTCTACTGTATTTTCCGGCAGGCTCAAAGCAGCGACCGCGTATTGAGTCCCCCTACAGGCCAGAGCTGGTAATGAGTGAATGTGAGCTAGGGATCCATATACTGCTGCTGGTGGATGTGTTCCTCGGTGAGGGTTTTGTGGCTAACGGACATCACAGAGGAGGAAGTGTTTTATCAGATTACTCGAATAAAAAGAAAGGTACCTCGTGTCGTCACGATGATTTGAATCTCGCGGGCTTCTCGCAATGACCTATTTTCAGAGGCATCAAATCTCATTCTAGGATATCACAAAAAATACAATATCTCATTTTTTGAAAATTAAGGGGGTGTAAGGTCTTGTTTTCAAATTTATTATATTATATGTAAGTATTAAATCATGTATCAGCATGATATGTCTCCTTTAACTGGTTCAACCAGCCCGTGCCCCCTCAACCCTTTGACTCACTGTGGCCATCTCTCCTACTTCCCTCAGCACATCTCCCTCCCTCAGAGATCATATCAACTTCCCCCTCCTCCTCCCTCCACCTCAACATAGCCTCCTCCATACATCACTGTGGATCTGATCAGAGGACAGCTGAGGAAGCTGTACCTCAGGAAAGCAGCAGGACCAGACAAGGTGTGTCCCCAACTGCTGAAGGCCTGCCCTGCTGAACTGGGAAATCCACTACAATGTATCTTCAACCTAAGCCTAAGCCTCTTATTTAATCAATCAGGACAGTGCAACAGCTTCACAGTGGTCTGCCATGATAAAACAAACAAAGAAAAACAGATGGGATCTCACTATTACAGTCTTTTGCCTATTTTAAATCATCTATCAAATGTGTGTCAGTATCAAAATGACAGGATTATATCATTCTCCGATGAACAAACTTGTAAGATACAATTACACTATGTGGTCAACACTGGTAGATTTCTTGCTTTGTTTCCATTCTCTTAAATCATACCTGATATGGTTTAAGAGAATGGAAATATTAGATTTGAGTGGTGCAGAATTGCAGTGTCTCATATAAAGGAGGGAAACTCAGCCTTGATCTATCAAATCACAATCGATTTACTGGATAAAGAATTTTAAAAAGCATTTTCAAGCAGCACTTAGGTCGTAAGAGATGTTTTTGATTAACTTTCCATCCACCCATCTTTCATTAAGTTCTATGAAAGTCGTATGTAGTTCATAAATGTAATAGTAAAAACATGCACTCTGTAGAGGTGTGACAGTTTGGGAAGTTTGGTCTCAAAACAACAAAATAGTTGTTGAAACTTTAGGATAAAAGAAAATCTACAAACAACTGAATTGAAGCACTTAAACTTATAAATGCTCAGTTTAGACCAATGACTCACAACAAACTTTAAACTATTTGCAGAGGGTCAACTATTAGCGGGACCCACTTATTTTGTTTGTTTTGTCACCTGGTTGAATGTTTGCACAAAACAAAAGTACAAACACCTTAATAACAAAGAAATAAGTACCCTACATTGACAAAGTATGATGATTTGATTATTACATAAGCTCACTTTGTGTGGTGCATTAATAATCAGAATCAATAAAAGACTGAAAAATAAATCATTTACCCCTTCAGTAGCATAAACAACACATGAAGTAACACTTTCCTGATATTAGTTTTGAACATGTCGTATTAATCTTCATCTGAAAAGTAATCTTACAGAGGTAAACAAGGTGCATCATAATTTTTGTTGTCACCTTATTTTATCCAACTCTTTTTTTTGTCTTGCCAGTCTCAGCACATAGTCCAGCACATGTATAACACTAGCTTGATATTTAGCTGTCAGGATTGAAAACAAAGTTTGGGAGGGTTCTACCACAGCTACTTCAGGTGGATAACAGAGCAGCAGCTGAAAACAAGTTGGATGAGTTTGGTTTAGTTTATAACCGACCACAAGCTTTAAATCTGAACAGCCTGTTGTGTTTCTTTGGTAAATACCAGTCAATGATGATCGATTTAGATCAATCAAGAACTCCAGATTATCAGTAATGATCTTTTGCATTTTTGTCTGCTGATCCTGATATTATGTAGATAAATTTGTACACTCATATTTCTATTATTCTCATTATATCACCTCTACAGAAAACCAAAATGCCAGGACTCCAAAAGACAGCATTTGAAGGAGAGACTAGAAAATCAGTAAGTCTTCCTACTTGTGCATAAACTTCCCAAATCATGAGCTATTATATTAGCAACTCTCCTTTCTTTATTTGTGTTTGGTAATTAACAAAAAGCAAATCTTTCACGGCACAAGCTCAAGGCCAGGGTGTCTGAGTGAAAGATAAACAAGATTAACTGACTGAGACACTTCTGGCTCAACAAACTTTATTAATAGCAGGACTTGGACCAGGACGGTGTTCTTGGAGATTGCCAAAAGAAGTCAGAGACAGAGGTTGAAACAGAAAAAGCCTTAATGTGAGTGTGTGTGTGAGAGTTTAAGTCGAGGACGAGACGATGTGATGAGGACAGAAGTAGGATGTATGTTCAAGGACGCAACAGGTTCACTTTTGAGTGTTTTGAGTTTAGGATGGTTTGCTTCTGTGTTGGAGTGTGTGAGGAGATTTTCCACTTATTAGGGCTGCTGCACTCCCACACACACTAAAACACACACATGTGAGGAAGACTCTCTGACATTCAAGAGCTTACAACCAAATTTGGTCAATGCGCTCTTTTTTATTGAGTACAATCTTTTGTTTGATTTGACAAGATTGATGTGTCCAATGCTTGTGTGCATGCAGGTGCGACATTTCCAGAGGAGACAAACAATGATTGGTACTCACCTGTTTTCATCGCACCCCGAAACCCACGTGGTGAAAAAACAACAACAGAGAAGAACAGAAAAGAAGAAACAATTAGTTCAACAGTGCAGATACAAATATTTGTATTTCCAATGTTTTAAAATGTTTTACATTTTACTTTAAACTACAGTATGTAAAAGCTCCAACTCCAATAGTTAGAGAGGTGGTTAAGGTTTTAAAGATGGCTTGCTAGATGCCTGTGGCATAAGTAAAAATATGTGACAAAATAATTTGCAAGCTTTGTCACTGGGGAGAGATATCCGGGGGTGGACAGTAGCCAGCACATTGTACAGTGCATGGCGCCACCAAAAGCCTAAAAATTAACCAGGTAATAAGTTAAAACAACTCAAGTCCAACTCTAAATGATACAGTACAGCTCTGTATAGTGTTAAACTTTGCCTTAACAAAGCCCCTGCATTTGGAACTATTTTGTAGTTTTCTTTCCGTTTTTTGTGATGATGCTTTTAGAGGAGCGGGGGGTGTTGTAGGATGAGCTTCTGTCCCTTATTAAGCTCATATGTTAGATACATTAACCAAAAAATACATTCAAAGCATCTGAGCAGGCTCCTGACAGCAGACTTTTCTCTTTCTATTTGCCTACAAAATCTCTACAAAGCTATTCTACGGTGCTATCTGTGATTTCATTTAAAATTGTCGAAAATGGTTTCAAATGAAAATGTGAGCTGTCTTGCCTGGTGTTTTATCAGTCTGAACTGTTGTTACGCAGTTGTGAGAGGAGTAATAATCTTTGTCCTCTCTAAAGCTAAAGCTGCAAGCTTCAGGCTTTCCAGGGCAGGAAACCGCCTCATTGTTCAGCAAAACGATGAAAGTCGGTATTTCTTTTTTACAACCCTATTCTCTTTATTATCCACCGTTATACAGGGGAAGCTGAGGTTGAGAAATGTTGTGTTATATTATAACATATACAGTATTATGATGTGTGTTGCTGACCTCTTGGCAAGGTCACCCTTGTGAAAGATCTTCTTGATCTTAATGGGTTTTTATCTGGTTAAATAAAGGTTAAATAAAAAGACCGTTGTAGATTCTTTGTCAGCCTTATTTACCTGGAAGTTTGCCCTGCTTTGGTGGCAGTGAAAACCCTTTTGGATAGTTTTAATCAGCTATGCCATGTTCCCTATGCCATGTCCCCAGGCACCCCACAATGGTCAGAAGGCAAGCTTTGGGAATCACTGCTAAACTTGATTGGTTAAGAATGCTTGGAGGAACTGGGGTTCAGATTAGGGCTGAAACAATTTCTTGGATAATCTTAGTACTTTTGTAATTAAAGCTCTTGCGCTGCTGAAACGTAGGTATGCGGTGTGGATTACAAAGTCATGCAGGAAGAGAAAAGAGAGGGGCAGAAAGTATCACAAGTGTGGGATCACTAAAAGGTGAGACGAAAAGAAAACACAGTGCAGTGTGTCTGCTGTAAAATGGAGTTAACTAAAAAAGAAAAAAATACATTTGAAAAATTCATAACCAGAGTCTCATTCTAAAAATCAGGACCTGGTTGCTCCAAATAACCAGCAGACCTTGTTTTGAGCACTTTCATGTAGAAACTTCTTTTAACCAATACAAAAATGTGTATTGTGCTTTTTGGATCCTGTTTATTCTCAAAATGTTCAAAAAAAGAAAAATAAGTTGTTAATTTAAGAGACCTGGCTTACTTTCTGTTTTGTATGTCACTGATGCTTTTAAATACATTCAATGGGAAAAACTGCAGGGAGCCCAATGTAGCTGTTATCCAATTACTGAATTAATCGCCAAAATACCCGATACAGTACTCGATTACCAAAAGAATAAATAGTTGCAGCCATAGTTCAGATTCTGACCCCCTCTTTTTTAACTATTTTTGACACAAGGTGGTAAGGTGTTGTGTTTCCTAAATTAACATCATGAGTACACACTTTATGGTCTAAATAAAGAGTCGGCTCTAAGTCAACTTTTGTTCTGGCTCTAATCTCCAGCTTCATATCTGAAATGTAAATGTAAAAATATACACAGGCTTTATTCATGTTGGTACAGGAAGTCTTCCTCAGAGAGTTTATCCAGAAAAGTAGAGTAAATGTAATGCTGGCCCTCCCATAAGCGACTAATCTACAGAGTAAATGTTTAATCATAGTGGTATGATGTGACTGTGAGCAGCCGGCTGCACAGACTTGTTGCGGAAAAGTGCACTACGTAATGGAATATCAGTAAGTCTCGTGTCTGGCTTACTACTCTAGCTGTGTTTCATCTCTCGCTGGAACATACACACACACACGGAGACTCACAGTAGTGAAGTCTGCGAGCTGCCTGTGGTCTGGACAGGATCACAGGCTGTGGTCAACAGTGCGGTGTCTGGGTTACATACAATTTACACTTGTCTTCAAAAGTCACACAATCATACACACACACGCACACACCAATACCAGTAGGAGACAGTGGCCATGTTACACAGTTCAAGAGGTTTTACAGACTCACAGTAGCAAGTAGTCTTACGCAGCCAAAACTCACAACTCAGAAATTTGGCTCAGGGTGCGTTTGAGTCTGTTAAATCTGGAAATCAGGATTTAGATTTAAGGAACTCATTTTAAAGCCTGACATGAAAAAAGACATTCTGGATATAAGGTGAGAATGAGGAGGAAACAGAGAGAAGTGTAACTTACAGTATGTCGGTGCTTGAATAAAACATATAAAGCTTCCGTGACAGGTTTTCGTCTGGTTCAGAAAAGAGCACAAATACAAACAGATGTATCTAAGGCGTTTTCTCCCCTACAGCTCTGTTGCTTTTACCCAAATAGTTTAGAAAAAAAAATGCTAAAATGAGATTATTTTCCTTAGATCGATTTATGTTACATGAAAGTGTATTTGAAGCAGGCCAAGTCCAGCCCAAAGCGTCTTCTGTCATTATGTCACAGCTAGAGTTATAAGAGGTTGAGGCAAGCTGTGCATTATAGGAGGAGAGTCAGCAGGTGAAAGCCGCAAAATGATAAAATAATGTTAATACAGGATTAATGGCCTATGCAAGATTATAAAGATGAGCATATTTATCAGTGTGTGGCATACCTTATGATAAAAGTGTAAAACCCTGTGCAAAGAGAGGCTTTTAACACTTGCTGGCAGACTACCTGACACCGCATAGGAACCTCTTACAACATATCAAATACAGAGGTATCCACAAAGAAAATGTGGCCAGTGGTCTCTATGATAGGCAGATCTCAAGCCAGTGGAGTGTTTCGGGGTGTGCTGGGTTGATTCCTGCAGCCGTGATAACCAGGAAACGGTGAGGAAAGGACAAACTACCTACACAGCAGTTGTAGTGGGCAGCTGGATGATGATCATGTGGGATTCAAACATGTAGAAGAGCAAGCCAAGTCACTTTTAATGAGCGGACATGGCAACACGACCTGCTCACTCACGCTTTCTGCTTCCTATGCGGCTGTAGTAATAACCTTTGCTCTAGTAGACGCACAATAGTAAAATACCAAAATTGGGCACATTTTTGGGGACAGCTCTACCCGGGGACAGGTCATCCAACACAGGGACTGTCCCCGGGAATCAGGGTCGTCTGGTCACCATACTGCTGACGCTAATGTTAGCAGCTAACTAGCCAGTTAGCTTATTGAGACGACTGTCCCTCTTCAGATTTTGCTTTGCACATTCTTCTCTTTTGTTTTGGTAAAATGCTCCCAAACTTTCGAGCTCCGTTGCCAAACAGCGATGATACGGTTTACTGACTCTTCTGGTGACATCACAGCTGAACCAGATTACCACTACTGCGCATCTGCGTCAAGCGGTGGATTCAAGGGCAATCGTAAAAATAAAATTTATTGTGACTTCCAGAGCTTTACATGCAGGCGTGGGGAAATCTATATCATTTGTATTGTTGATTTTTTTATATTAACATGTTGAATGTTCATATCTCGAAATAGATATGACAACAATATATCTTTCAGCCCCAAATCACATGTCCCTTTATACAATTAACACTACCTGTAAAATCAAAAAAACTTTATGTAACAAGCATACACTGTATACTTTGCTTGAGCACCCAATAGGAACACTGTCCCTGAACTGTGTGCCCTGATGGTCAAAAAATTCCTTGATAGATTATTGTTTGATAGTTTCTGGTTGTATTACACAGTGGAGAAAATGTGTAGGCGCATATTCTATTTGGGCTATGGTATACACATGCACCTACATTTAGAACAGAACTGAGGTAAACATGGGACTAACTTTTAACTTGTAGCAAAATGATATGTCAGTCAGTACTTAGACAATTGATGGATAGAGTCTACTTTGCCTCCAGCAACACTGTCAGTACAGTAAGTCAAATTTAGCCTGCTAACCTTGACTTTAAATCTGATCCTTGAGCACCTCATTTCACACATGGTTTCAGATACATGCATAAAAATATATACAAATGTACACACACAGCTGGAGCATGTTTTAGTCATAGTCATGAATTGAAACTTGAATTGAGCCACATAGTTTTAAAATGCTGGCCTTTCTGGTCTTTTTTGGGATTTCTTTTTTTTTTTTTTAGAACAGGCCGGCATTATGTACAACTTCGCTGATGACACTTCAAGTTCACAATTTGTCAGTAAGTTTTCTTTCTGACGGTGCATTATTTGCTGGAACAATGTCTATGCTGTTTCTCTGCTTTCAACCTGACATTTTCTCTACCATGCCTCGGTTGTTGGTGCATTTTAACCTCATGAGAAAAAGGACAATTACTGATATTACAACATATCAGATTCATTTTTCATTACACATGTATGTCAAATGAAATGAGTTTGAAAAAGCTATTGTTGTGCAGAAAGCAACTGCTTTACATTGTGCTTTGGTATTGTGTTACCTAAGGTCCTTGTACTGCAAGATGATTTACATGTTTATGTTTAGCCCAGCTTCCTTTTTGGGTGGCATAAAAATCATTTATAGACCTCTTTAGACATCTGTTTTAGACACCTACAGTTTTGACATACATTATGTTGCAATGCCCAAAGTTTTATAATCACTGACTGCATGTGAAATTTTGAGCATGCAGAGTGAATGCCACTTGTGAATAAATAAGAGACTGGTGAGGTCATTTTAGGACAGAGATAGACTGGCAGATGATGTCTATAGATAGAGATGTTTTAAAATCACAAAAGGTCAAACAGCAGGATCTGGATGTGGTGGTGGGGGTGTGAATTCAGTTCACACCACAGCTCTCTTCCCCTCCCATTTGGAAACACTGAGCTCTGAGGAGGTGGGGAGACACGTAGCTATGACAGAGCTCAGTGTGATTGGCTGTCCAAACAATAACAGATGGGATGAAGCAGAAAGGACTACAGACTGCAGAGCAGACTTTGAAAACAGTCATGGTGCCTGTGATGAGCAGAAAACGCACATGCTGGTGGAGGCTGCATAGCTATCAGAGGGATGTAAAAAATGACATTTTGTAAGGGCCTTTTTTTTTTAAGAGAGATAGCACATTTCTCTTTGAATTAAGAGTTATGTAAAAATGTCCTGCTCATCTGCTCCCTCAGCCCCTTCCAACAGTTTTTCAGGACATGGGCTATGGATCTTTTGATCATATTTTGCAAGCAGTGCCATTAATCTATCTAACCATTAATATAGCTCCTTCAAATATCAACAGCACATCTTATGCATGCACACACATTCCTCTCCTCTTCTCCCCCTCAAAAGATAAACATATGAGGTACACACTGATGTAAAAACATGTCCAAAACCAGCAATTCTAGCCAGTGAGTGGCAAAGAGCCCAGACTGGTTACAGAAACCGGCAGGAAGAAAGCTAAAATAAAACAGATTGAGTAGAGAAACTGTCAGTGCTCATTTCATCATAATTGTCACCTGGGCAAAAGAAACTGAAGAATCATGTAAGGAGTAAATGGGTTTGAAGCTGTTATTTAAAGCCAAAACATAGCCAAGTTGTGATAGAAATACATTGTGCATGCAATTTTGTATCCATTCAAAATCAGATAAACAGCTGTAAGCATCAGAAAACTTAATTCTGGCATCTATACACTGCTGTTTCTTCCTATTCGTTAAATTGATAAAAAACATTTGGCTAATATTCCAAAGCTCTGATGATTCTTCAGCGTTATTAACAGATTGGATAATAATTAAACACATCTTTTTTTATTCACTTTATTTTGGATTGGCTGGCTTCAAAAGCCTTATTTCTTCTTTCAGATAAAAATTGGTTCAGATTTTATTAATCAGTCAGGAATGGTCCTGTGATGTGATACGGGCTTATGTGCTGTTGAGCTACAGGTTTGTCCTGTGGCTTTATGTTATAACTCCATTCATTTTTGTGAACACTAGAAATGCTAAAACTGCTGAAAACTTTAACAAGGCATTCCTGACACTCTTAGCAGAGTTGTAACTGCAAATAGATTAACTGTCCTAATGTTGACACATCATTATAAAAGCTCCTGGTTGGATACCTATCCATATTTGGATAAACACCAAAATTTAATCAACCTCATTTGGCACCATACCAACATTCCTCAAAAAGTTCATGAATATCTCTTGAGTACTTTTAGAGCTATTTTACTTACAGAAGGACTGACAACTGGACAAAAGCCAAATAACTTGCTTTAACCTTTCTTAGCAGCTGGATCTGCCTGATTCAGTACCTGTAGTCAGGCAAATCCATCTGTCCAAGCTCCAGGCTGACTGTCCTTGCCCTGCAGCGGCATGGTGCAGTCAGCGTCTTTTTAAGCAGGGAGGTGGGAGCTTCAAGCGTAATGACAGTAGCAAATGACTGTTCATATGGAGGTTAGTATAGATACTGACAGCTTCAGCAGTAGTTTTATCAGATCTTGTCCACATTTCTTCATCAAATAAAAAAATACAAACACTTAGAGCATTTCTTGATAGTATGGATATATTCCCCCAACCTCTGACATGTTTTGCCAAGAGTTTGTTCGAAAAAAGTGAACCAGTTTCGTACTTAATTCAGCAGAAGTAGCACCCACTTTCTAAATTATCTAATTGACCCTTAAAAAATTGTCCAATTACCTGACAGACATGCTTTTGAAGGCCTCCCTGGTCACTTCCTGGGCCGTTCTTGGATGGACTGGTGTATTGTGAACTAAACGTTCTATCTGGTGTGTAAAATTTAACTTGCTTGGAGGAAGTAATAAACAATTATCTATTATATTTAACAGCTTACTTTTAACCAATTCCTGTTGCTGGTACAAGCTTTCTGCCACAGTGGCTTAAATTCCACTCATTCCTGCTGTGACATCAAGACACACTGGCAGAGTGCTGTCTCTCGCTCACTTCCTCTTCTGCACATGTTAATGCATTCATAAATTTATAGAGATAAAGAAATAAGGTCAGTATATGTACTCAGGCTACCTGCCTTGGTGCCATTTATGTCTGGGAAACATCTTGACTGACATGACATGCAATTAATAACTTCTATTGTCTCTTTTCATTTTTATTTTAAATTAAGATATAAACACGTAAAACTTGTCACAAAGCTTCATGTGACTAGAATGTTGTGGATCAAGAATTGCTGAAAAACGCATTCAAGTTATTGCCTAAGCATTGTAAAAATGCAAACTTAAAGTTTGTTGATCAGTAAACAAACACATGCTGTGTGTAAGAATTAGGGATTTTGGAGTGCTGGTTTGGCACAGTGTTAAGCACCAGGCACGTGCCATATATGTTTCAACCTGATACATAAGTTACCTCAACACGATAAATTGTAATGTTAATTTTAAGCAGCTTTTCTTGCAACTCAGAAGCATGAATTGGACCCAACACTCAAAAATCCAGTTCAGACAGTTTACATTAATATTTTATTTTTGCCATGCAGGACAGGACTAACAAGTTTCAGTCTCATTATATTTGTTGGAAGATCTAGATGGCTGGAAATTCTGTTTCAGTGCGTCCTATGTTTCCCCTTATTTTGATTTAATCTGAAAATAAATATCACGAAAGGATTGGGACCTCAAGTGGAAAATTGTGGTTCACCATTTATGTACGGAATATGTACTTGTGACAACTTTGTGCACCACTTCCCTCAGCTCTATTTCCACTTCCTGTAATGAATATGTCATAACAGCCTCCTTGTTTATCTGCCTCTAAGCTAACTCTACATCTGAACTTCCTTCTACAGCAGCATCTCAGCAGCTGCTTCAGAGGCATCAACATGCTGCAGAGTATCAGTCTCTTCACCCACTCAAGTGTATGTAACAGGCAGGGTGTGGTGGTGTAAGGGATACACCTTCCCTTTTTAACTGCCCTACATTCCCGTCGTACACAAACATGCACACATAAACACACACTAGGTCAGACGTGCACAATGCTGTCTGTACTTGAGTAATGACCGGACGATCTCATGTGGTCTTTGACCCTTGGACCCTCATCTCCATGCAGGCTCGGAGCTCCTCTTCCCCAGGGCCCACACTGGTAGAATATAAGTGTGTGTGTTTCCTATACCGCTCAATGTGCTTGGTTATATGTATGTGTGTGTGCTCGTTTCCCCTCTGCAGCATCTGGAACATATTCCCACTTCACCACCGTTTATGGTAGAGCCATCACCGGCAGGATGCATGGACATCTATGGAGCTCCCGGCCCCCAGCTCTGTGCGTTTAAAAGCCCCTGCAAGAGAGGCCCAGCTCAGGGGAGCAGTCGACCAAGCTGTGCCCCCGCAGATGCACCCATTAACGGGCTTGCTTGCTGGGGTCGTGGCCCTATTTACCAGCCTTAATGGCTAGAAAGGGCAAAGGAGGGGGTATAAAGCCTGGGAGAAATCTGACACGGAAGAGCTTTGGAGAGGGGGGGTGCCAGGTTAGAAGCCGGTCACTGTGCTCCCGGTTTTCCCAATGCAGGTGTTCAGGCTTTATGGAAAGTAAATGATTGGCAAGTAAACTGATTGTAAATTAAGTGATAAACTTTCATTCTAGCTCTTATTTAGCCCCATTTCTGAGTTTCTTCAATGGCATAACAGCAGTAAACAATAAAAGAGTTAAATTTGCTAACAGGAGCTCTCTGTGCTGCATGAATGCCTCAACTAAATGGATATAAAGTGGAACTACGACACCCAGAAAAGCCACAAGGCCTGTTTGAAGTAATGTAATAACACTTATTGGCACACATCGAAGGACTTTTAGGACACTTGTAATGGAGTGTAAACATCATAAGTCTTTGGTAATGGTTGCCATGGGAAATTTTGAAAGAGCAGAGGAGTTGGGGAGCGGGGGTATGATATACTGGAACAAGCTGGAGCGCAGACACATAGGCTTTAAATTAATGTGCTTGATTAAAGAGTAGACATCAGTGCAGGGTAATATTGTGTACACATGCTTCTAGTATGTTGCTGGGTAATTCTGGTCGTCAGCAGGTCCTGACTTGGTTGTGACTGAGTTTGGAGAGTCAATCATGTCTCAACAGACTTTGATGACATTTTGCCCTAGAGCTGTATGGTGAAATGGCACATACCGTCAGGATCCTGCCTTTGCACTTCAGTTAAGCTACCTGTTTTGCTCATTTTTTTTTGTCTCGTGCTTCCTGTTTTACTTTGAAAATACACCTGTCCCTCCTTATTTTGCTTCTTGTCTGGTGTTGTCACACCTGATCCCTTCTTGTTCTTCCTCAGCTGTGTCTCATCATCCCAAATCACCTCATGTATATAACCCTCGTGTCTTTCCCTGTCCTGTTGCCTGATTGTTTGTACCTGAATGTCACTTTTAAGCACTTTTTCATAGTCTAGCCTTTGTAACAGACCCATTTTTGCCTTAACTCTGTCTCTTGCCTTTTGTCTGCCTGATACCTCTGCTATGCCTGATCTGTTTTCTTGTTTGTGTCACAGGCTTTGGTTTGATAACCCCTGCTTTTCCATTACTGACCTGATTTGTTTGCATTTGAAGCCTTTTGAGCCATGAGGGTTTACCATGACACATTAAGCACCTCGGCCAAGGTACTTAATGGCATAACTGCGTATACTATTTATCAATCAAGTTACAAGACAAAACTCAGCATTCATATCTTCAAAGATATTTTGGTCCAAAAGGTTGAGAGCCCTCCACAATTTCAAAACAAGAGCCAGACACACTCAGTTAAAGGAGTTCACACTGGTGTGATGTTTTTATTAAGAGATGTCTGTCTAGACTCTGTGATGTTGGCAACCAGTTCAAGGGTGGAACACATTCCTATCTCATTTATTATATCAAGTAAAAAAACAGTAAGTGATATTTGCAAACCCTCAATTATAAATAAAAGTTATAAACCTAAATGTGTTAAATAATTTGATCCATGTTCAGAGTCTGTTTGTCTCTTCAGCTTAAAAAACAACATGCACGCACAGCTATCAGGGTGTAATTGTACTTTTGTAAAACACAGTCGGTTAGACCACTCTGAGGTAACACCACTGCAGTTAAAATGCTGCAGATCTGTTTCCAAACAGCCTGTATCCAGGGCACAAAGCAGAGCTTTAAGGTCTTCCTTGCTTCTATTTTCTGCCTTTTACTGACTCCATTTCTATCTGTGGTCTCCACTGAACCTGAGAAGACCCCTCTAGCAAGTGCATTGCTAAATGCAAAGCTTTGTCTTGTCAACAAGGCTGTTTGTTTGGACAGTTTTGCAGATTGGGCTCATTAAATTTTAACGCCAGCAGTTAGGGGAATGGAAGGGTCTGCCAGAGAAGGGAAGAAAGATTAAGCTTATTTTAGTGTCTGAAAACTTTGTCTCAGCCAAATGTTGCATGCTACTACACTAACAAAACTATTTTTTTCATCACACTCTGTTGCACACTTCCTGTTTTAGCCTCTATCAAACAGTTTTTCAATGATGATTTAGAAGAAATTTATAGGGCTTGGTCTTTTATGTTCAAGAACATCTAGTGATTGTTTAAATGTGCTTAATGTTGAAATAATCAGGAAATACTCAATAAAATGTCATTTTTGCATTATGCAGATGATACTCTATTATCCTTAACTGTGAAGTCAGATTAGCTCAATCTTTTTACTCAATCTAAGACTTGCTTTTTAAGATAGAAACCACAAAAAATAGCAAGTTTTTCAGTCATCATATTGCCATCCATGCATCATTATTGTTGATCATGATATGCATTTAAACTCAGTAATGTTGCAGTTGTGAATCATCGTGTCACACACAGTGTGTTGACTTTCTGCTGACTTGTGGCAGCAGCTGCTCTGTGGCCTCAGCATTTGACACTTTCTGATGCATGCACAAGGAAAAAAACATGCTCACAAAACAGCCTTAATCACACAAATAAAACATACTAATTGTTCATTTGAGGGTGATATAAACGCACACAAATACAGATAATGCAACAGAATGAAAAGGCATTATGCTACATAATTTGGACACAGGGAGGCTTGTCTACATTGGTATTGAAAGCTGAGGGTTTTTCTTGTTGTTGTTGTTGTTTTTTTACAATTTATTGACAGGAAACCCTCAATATTGTTCAAACTTTTTCTATTGTTTCAATCCAATGCATTAGTAAATGTCCTGAGTTTTTATAAACAGAGAAGGAACTAAGCTGTGACACTGTGGGGCATGATCAGGCTGATGCAATGTACCTCACACAACCCTGTTTGAAAAAAACTATCCCTTTAACTCTATATTACAATTGCAAGTGCAAACATTGCTGTATGTATTTACTTTTAATTAATGGGAAAATTGTCTTAATTAAAGATGCTGTGCTTGGTTACAATGCACTGCAGTCGTCATGGTGTGGGCTTGTGGCATCTGTTGGCACTTGTCCAATGGGGGGGTAAGAGTGAGATGATTGACTCCACAAGTGTCACTTACAGCTTCTGAGTTTAAGTAAGAAGTTCAGAATTAAAGATCTTATTGTGGCACCTATAAAGGAAACATTCTGAAACATCACTTTTGCACTTGTTTTTGACACCAGGTCTTTAATAGCTGAGAGTAAATTGCTGGTGACTTGACTCCACCAGAGTATAATTAATCCTGTCATGGCTGAAACTTTGACGACACATAAATTTAAACTCTTCTCACTTTGCTGAGTACAATGCTTTTAGACATTATTGATCTTGAACGTACAGTTGCAGTCATTAAAAAAGGATGTATGAGCCTGTGCTAGGGCAACATGTGATCTATTTATATCCAATTTAACTATGTCCTGAGTCAACACTGATCAAGACAGGCGTGAGAAGGCTAAGAAACAGAGGAGATTCCTTTTACTTTGTCACCTTGACTTTTAATGACCTTCAAGGCCTTATATAAGACATGTCTTCAGACAAGAGCCTTTAATATTTGCTCTGTGTGGCTTTTGATATTCCTGTTCCATTTTTTTTCTGTGTATTCAACCTTTATAAGAAAGAAACACCCAGAGTTAGGGGATTAAAATTTCTGTGAGAGAAGATGATGTCTTAAGATCTGACAGGAATCAGACCTGGGTGGCTATGATAAGGGCTCAGTCTCAGGAAAAGATGTCCGTCTGCCTCATGATCAGCAGGGAGCCCTGATGGTGGCACTGATTTGTCTAAAATGCAGACCTAAGCTGTTTGACATGCGATGGGAAATGCCAGTCTCTCAGACACCTTCTACTCTTATTTTCATTATAAAAAGTGAAAAGTGATAACGCAGTGGATCATTACTGTTTACATCTGAAAGAGCATGACTGATGTCTGTGTGTAGACCCTCCCCCACTGTGTGTGAATGAGGAGGAGAGAGGAGAAATGACTCGGCCAAGGGGAGGCTTTAGTATTAGCAAAATATCTAGATATAAAATGAAGAGCTTTAATTTTCCAGCTCAGGGGGACGTCCCCATTATCCCGAGTTGCTCAATGAATGTATGACTTTATCTAGCTGAACTTTTGTGTTTCTTAAATTTGAGTTTGGTCTTCAAAGACCTCCCTCTGTTTGGCCTGAATAATTGATTTTTATCATCACTCAATATGTCTTGCCTTTACCTTGGCTACAAAAAGACTTTGTACATGTCAATATCTAAATGTGCTTTATAAACAGAACCATATTGAAATTTGCCATGAAGGCAGTGGCTGCATTTTGACACCTGCAGAGCATTGACATGCTTTGCGAACAACATTTTTGCTCTGGTCAGGTTTCTCTCTCCTTTTTTGTCTTTCCTCATCATCTTCTTCTCCACCATTCATCATTCAGAGGACTTTCCCTCCTGGATGTATTTATAGCCGGCCTGGGTCTCTTGTCAGAGTGAAGCACGGGATGTGGCAGTCATTATCAGTCATGATCGAGTTCCATCTGACACTATTCTCTACATATGAATTGACAGGCTTTTGGGATCAAGTTATGACATGAACTGAAATGTTCTGAGTTCATGTAAATGTTATTCAAGTTTATTTGTTATAAACCACCTCTTCACTTCCTGATCAATGATATTACTGATTACAGTAATTCAACAGACAGGCCGTCTGCCTGAGCACTGGGGAAAAGTGTCTGTGGGCCAGGGGCGAGCAAGTGCCAATCTGGGGGCCACATGTAGCCCTTCAACTCTAACTCAACAACTTCTAATTTAAAATGCTCAATTTTTTTGATAGTCTCATCTACATTTTTTTTTCATGATTCAAGATTTCTGAATTGTGATTTAAACAACTTACAGTACACAGAACAACAAAATTACACTAAGGGACACTAAGAACAGGATAAATAATATTTACATAACATTAAGAAGAAACATTAATCTACATTGAGGAAGCGTGATATATTCAAGTCACATAATTGGGCTTAGTGCAGTTTAGCTGTGTGTAATTTCAAGTACAGCATAGATTGCAAAGTAGTGCAAATAGAGAACAAAATCAGTGCAAATGCAAATAGCTTGAATCAGAATACAGTTATATACGTGCACATACACAAACACACTTGTTCATGCACACAAATCTCTCTCTGTCTCTCTCTCTCTCTCTCTCTCTCTATATATATATATATATACACTATATTGCCAAAAGTATTCACTCACCCATCCAAATAATCAGAATCAGGTTTTCCAGTCACTTCAATGGCCACAGGTGTATAAAATCAAGCACCTAAGCATGCAGACTGCTTTTACAAACATTTGTGAAAGAATGGGTCGCTCTCAGGAGCTCAGTGAATTCCAGCGTGGAACTGTGATAGGATGCCACCTGAGCAACAAATCCAGTCGTGAAATCTCCTCGCTTCTAAATATTCCACAGTCAACTGTCAGCTGGATTATAAGAACGAACGACAGCAACTCAGCCATGAAGTGGTAGGCCATGTAACCTGACGGAGCGGGGTCAGCGGATGCTGAGGTGCAAAGTGCGAAGAGGTCACCAACTTTCTGCAGTCAATCACAACAGACCTCCAAACTTCATGAGGCCTTCAGATTAGCTCAAGAACAGTGCAGAGAGCTTCATGGATGGGTTTCCATGGCCGAGCAGCTGCATCCAAGCCATACATCACCAAGTGCAATGCAAAGCCTTAGATGCAGTGGTGTAAATCACACCGCCACTGGACTCTAGAGCAGTGGAGACACGTTCTCTGGTTGACGAATCACGCTTCTAATGGACCAGTCTGGGTTTGGCAGTTGCCTGGAGAACAATAGTTGTTGGACTGTATTGTGCTAAACGTAAAGTTTGGTGGAGGGGAAATTATGGTGTGGGGGTGTTTTTAAGGAGTTGGGCTTGGCCCCTTAGTTCCAGTCAAAGGATCTCTGAATGCTTCAGCGTACCAAGACATTTTGGACAATTTCATGCTCCCAACTTTGTGGGAACAGTTTGGAGCTGGCCCCTTCTTCTTCCAACATGACTGTGCACCAGTGCACAAAGCAGGTCCATAAAGACATGGATGACAGAGTCTGGTGTGGATGAACTTGACTGGCCTGCACAGAGTCCTGGACAGTCAATCTGTGCAGACCTCTTTATCATAGCCTCCTGTAGCCTCACTGCCCCCTCAGATCAGAGCATTTCCAAAGGAGAGGGGGAAAGAGCTGCATCTACTTTAAAGGTTTTTTTTTTCATCTTAAATCAAATACAGTCTATGGTAGATCCCTTCTCTATATATACATATCTACCCTGATTCTACTCTTTCAAGCTCATTCATGCCTTGGATCCACTAAAGTTTTTAGCATTAAGCTATGATGAAAGTTCTTAAAAAATGTATGTATGCGTGTGTTGATAATTACAGCTGTGAATCATCTGTAGGCATCATCACTTATATATTATTAGTAGCACCAGCTATAAATATACACAGCCAGATTTTACAACAAAATCCTACTGAGAACTTAAAACAGGTTACATACAAAATCTGTGTCATTTCTGTATCAGATCTGGTTTAGAGTCAGCTCTAGACAAATCCCAACTGTATGCCATGAGTCAAAGGTCATGTCTGAGCTGTGACACCGCTTGTTTATCTCTGGAACATCTGTAAACTTGTGTAATCCTGCTGGGGTTAGTAAAGGCTGAGTGATGCAGGACAGAAACGTCATCTACAGCTCTGTGTGTGATGGTTTCCTTCTTTGCCCTGTCCATCTTTTATCCACCTCCTCACTGTCCTCTGCTGCTCTCTTCACCATCACAAAGTGCAGAAACTGAGGACAGACAGACAGATTGACAGGTAGGCGGATAGATATGATGCATTATGCCTGAGATTCTTCCAACCAGAATGAGACATTCAAAAGAGTGGAGGTATCTTACTTTCCATCAGCGTGGGAATAAGAAGCCTTGCACTCAGTACAATCAGCTGCTGCATGTTATACGTGTAAACACATTGAAGAGGGTCTCTATCTCCCCCACCACTTCGCTAGCAGTACATGAGACTCATCATTCTCCTGTTGTAGGAGAGTACATTGAGTCAGGCCATGAGTTAACCCAGACCTCGACTGAGCAATTCATTGTGCAGGGCTGATTTTACCATTCACAAGACCCTCCGACATCTTCCATCTATGTCTACAAATCATCTACAGTGTCACCCCTGCATGGCTTCCTGATTCTTCAAAAAACATGGTCAAGGGTCAATTTATTGAAGGTCCAAGTGTTAGTCACATTAGAAAAAAAACAAAGTTGTTAAGAGTTACGCTGTATTGTTGCATCCTTAACAAGTTAAATATGACAATACTAGTGTTTCTATGTGCCATAACTTTTCATGCAAGTACTGCATCCAACCCTTTTCATGGGTTGTTTTTATATATTTTTTACCAGTCCATAACGGATGGCTTATAGTTACAGATGTTACACAGCCATCCACTGATTGTGAGTGAGCAGAGCTTGGGAGGTGGGTAGAGTCAAAGAGACAAAAATAGGAATCGCTATAATAACAAATTAATGGATACCTAATCCCACCTATGGGAGCAAGCTGAAATATTCCACATTTACGAATCGCAGTCATTTTGGGACTTAAAAACTACATTTTACAGTTTATCTTTTCATTAAAAACAATTTACCTTAGCTTTGTATTTTATGTTAGTTGCATCAAATCATTATTAATCCAGCTCATAGATTGTTAAAAGTATTTAGCCAGGTCAAAAAGTGTAGTGTTGTGATCCTTTATCCCCCATTTTAGCAAGACACTGGCATCACACCCCTTTAGTCACTCATTTATTCCCCGCTAAATTTGGCAGCACTGCAGGGGGATGGAGGCTTGTATGGCTGACTTTGACTATTTTGGGCCTAATTTGTGTTTTCTTGCACATTCTGCATTACCACATACTAAATATGCAAAAAGGAGAGCGATAAAGTAATGAGGACATTGGAGGTAAAATAAATAAATAAATAAAACTTCTCACAAATATGTGATGATGTCTGGGACGCCTCACATAAATCTGGTTTTAGTTCTAATTCAATCCAAATCAACTTGAAGAAGGCCAAACAAATGCATTTTGCTCTGAATTATTTCCCATTGCTTTGTGTTAAGAGACCTCCTATCGAACAAATAATAATTAGTGATGAGTAAGAGGCCAATGTTACTATCATTAGACATATTTAGTGCCATCTATGAGGGTCTTGTGTGTTCCTCCTGAGACATGAACACATCATATCTAATTACTACCCATCACATGCTCAGGTTTGTTGTGTTTAAGTGTGTACCAGTGTGTGTTTGTATGAGTGATGCCATGTGACAGGTGATGTCCACAGGCCACTAAAGGATTATCTCTCCTCATCCCTCTGCTATCACAAGCCTGTGACCACAGCACCCAGACCACAAACCTTCACCCATTCACAGACACTTATCCGGCCTGTGAGACCTGCTCTGAGGATATATCTGTCAACGTGATCT
The DNA here is from genome assembly GCA_036419115.1 of Scarus forsteni. Taxonomy (NCBI): domain Eukaryota; kingdom Metazoa; phylum Chordata; class Actinopteri; order Labriformes; family Labridae; genus Scarus; species Scarus forsteni. Next base: position 2,362,774 of record JAZDUH010000327.1, on the reverse strand, counting down.
GTGTTGAATGTGTTTGGAAAAATGTAACAAGTGAACAGTGAGACAACTCTTACGGAAGATTGTATAGATTTATGAAAGGATCAAAGACTCATGTTGTCCAAATCCTTTTTGTCTACCTTTTCCAAAAGGGAATGTTTGATACAAAATATGTTTTTAATGTTTTTTTGAACAAAAAACAGGAATCAGGTCCCCTCAATCTTTAGTTCATGGTCCACGAGTGTCTGGAAATGCTGTATCTGTACCTGTCAACAGCAGTCTACCTTACCGATTTCACTTGTTTTAATGTTAAAGGATAAGTTCGGTTTCTGCAGCTTTCACATTCTTTATAGAATGAAGTAGAACAATATACTCACCCAGAAGGCTTTCCTGATCCAAACAGTGCTTCAGGAGATATTTAGACCCAAAATCGAGCGGCGGACATCCTTATAATGGTAGCACATAGGGCATACAGCACCGCTCCTAAAACTGCATTAATCGTCCAAAAACTCATTACTTTCACCAATATTTCATCATGGTCCGCTCGGGCTACTCCTCCATTACAGTCTGTGTCACTCCAGACATGTTGTGTGACTGTACTGACCTCTGAAATGAAGAAGAAGAGCACTTGCTCTACGCATGTGCAGTGCGGCTCATTGTTTCAGAGGAAGACAGCCGGCTACACAGCGACTTCCTTCTTCCAGTTTTGTGCAAAATGGACGAACATCTATCGGATGAAGATGTTGTGGAGGAGAATTTTGAATATGATGGGTGTCCTTACAGTTTCGAGCCAGAGTATACAGATGAGGAGCTCATCAAAAGGAGGATGCGTAGGCAGCGCTCCAGAGAATACTGCGCAGGCACGGAGGCAAGTGCTCTTCTTCTTCAGTTCAGAGGTCGGCACAATGACAAAAACATGACTGGGGCGACACAGACTGTAATGGAGGAGTAGCATGAGCGGACCATGATGAAATATTGGTGAAACTGATGAGTTTTTGCAGTTTTAGGAGCGGCGCTGTATGCCCTATGTGCTACCATTATATGGATGTCTGTCGCTCGTTTTTGGATCTAAATATCTTCCGAAGCACTGTTTGGATCAGGAAAGCCTTCTGGGTGAGTATATTGTTCTACTTCATTCTATAAACACTGTGAAAGCTATAGAAACCGAACTTATCCTTTAATGATAACTCAATCTATTTAAATAGTATTGTCAAACACAGTGCATCACTTCAATTAAAATCAGGCTAAAGCAATGCAAAACTTTCCACAATAAATTAGACAAAATGTAAAACAAATGTATTTTCAGTCAATTTCCTAAACATTTTCCTCAAATGATCAGACTTTCAGTGTAAATTTCCTTGAACTGGTCAACCCTGAGTTCCATCAATTAATAAAACTAAAGGGCATACCCATCACCTGCTTTCACGTTTTAACATAATGCCCAGAATTTTACTGTGTAATTCAACGTCCTTAGAATCAGGTAATCATCCGATGAGGTGTAATACTCAAGCAGTAGAAATTCACAAGGCTCATAGGACTTTTGCGCACTTGAGTCCAGATTATGTTTTCTCTATAAAGAAAAAGGAGTAACAGGGACAGAAATGGAAAAAGTTGGATATGGACAGAAGCATGAATGGGGTTTTAGACTCCACTTAACACAAAAATTAGAAAACAGTTTGCATGGCATGGCATCTATGAGTCCCTGAAAAGAGTAAAACAAGTTAGACATAAAAAAAAATATGGGGACATACATGGACTGCTACATGAGGTTTACTAACAGGGGAATGACGCAAAGAGGACGAAAACTCACACCTCACACACACCAAGGAGTAAACACATACGTCAGACTCCAACAGGTGGAGGGGCGAGAAAACGTGAGCTGAAGAGGCAAGAAAGAATACTGTTTTTATAGCGTCAGAGCGGATGAGTGCTGTGGCATGAAAATGAGACTTCACGGGTTGTTGCCGGGAGCGCTGGCTGTCTGCTGGAAAAACGTAACGGAGGAGCCAAATTAGCCTACTCTGTGTTTCCACTGCTAACAAACTGGATATAATGATATTTACAGGTACAGGCTGTGGCACATGACTGAATCCCAACAGATGAAAATATACACGCATGCACATACACAAGACACACAGTTAAGAGTGTCTTGATCAATAGCCGGCAGCTCCCATATAGTGTGGATGAAAAGGGCTTGCCTAGAGATCCATGGAGACAGGATGACTATTTCTGGACTCTGTATCAGTCAGCTCTCTCCCTGCCGTCTGCAATATAAAAGGGGAGAAAGCAACTCATGGAATGAAATATGTACAGCTTCATTAGGAGTGACCAATATGCCCTCAGAGGGAGAGGAGGTGGGAAAAGAAGAAGGGGGATATGAACGATTTTTACACACTCATCCTTCTGGTCTCCGCAGCTTTTTTGCCATGGCATTTCTCATTCCTTTGTACGACTTAATTTACCACGAAGAAGGGAAACTTTCTCTTTCTGCAGCCTTGACTCATATCATCCATGTGCAGCTGGTATAAAATTTATAATGGAATAAGACAAATCAGGAGTCTTTTACGCCATTAAATCACAGCAGATGGGCGTTAAACTTTGATATGATACTTGGTAACTTTGCAGTGCAGAAGATCAGCCTGATTCAATCAAGTTGATCCATCTTGCCAAGTCCTAATCCATATGGATTTTTGTGAATGGTCCCCAACAAAACCCAATCAGTGTCTTTTGGAGCAGGAGGAAAAGGCAGCTACGAGTGAGACAACAGCAGGAAGTGACTGCTTGTACCGAGATTTTAACAGATCTTGACCTCATATCATTATGAAATGAAAAACAAATAACACTACAAGCATTTCTGAGCTCAGGAGTGAGACTTATGAAGGTGGAGTAGCTTATAAGCACAGTGCTCTTTTCTCAAGGTCTGAGGCAGGGATGACCACCCATGTATTTCTTAACAAGAACACTGTCACAGTGACAGAGCACAGCCTGCATTGACATTTGTAAAGCACATCCAGTACTGGTCAGCTGTTATGGCAGGCAGATAAGCTTCATATGGAGGCACTCAATTCACCAATGACCTAAATTGATAGTGATATTGTAGACTGTATATCTTTCTTTTTCAACTCTTGGTTTCTGTTTTTTTATTTAAGACTGAGGCCCATTGATCTCATCAAGTCAACAGTAACATGGTTTGATTATGGCTTGCATGTTAATTTTAGAAAAAAAAAGAAAAGAAATCCTGTTTGTGAGAGTAGTTGCGGCACCTGGACAGGTTCAAATAGGCCAAAATGAGAGTTAATGGATTTTGAAATGGTGCAGATGCATCTGCTGCATAAACACAAAGAAAATGGGCTGCACAATAATCATGATTTTAATGTTCCTGTAATATCACCATGTACAATTAGCTCACTGCCAAAGTCTGGATTTGACATGATAAATGAGGCGATCATTCTATAAAATCACTGAGAAAAGCTCCCACAGTAAGCATGTGAATGTTTTACCCTCTCTTTTCCCATTTCCATGCAAACTAAAGCTATAAGCTGAACTCACAGTTAACTGTTGCATATTAAGCTAAACAAACTCTCACCAAATCATATCAGAATCGGAGCAAAAACATAATATCTTCTGAGTTATGCTTTCCCTTGTTTGTTCTTTATTTGATAAGGAAGTTAGGTCAAGATCTAACAAAATATCTACTGAAGCTGTTAGCATATATGCCAACCTCAGTCTGAACAAGCATTTCCTGCTGTTGTCTTGCTCATAGCTCTCACCTCTTCCTGCTCTAAAGGATGCTTATTGGCTGTGCTTTGGGCCACTCACAATCACTGTAGACTGGAGCTTGGCAAGATGGATCCGCCTGATCACAGACATTAAATCAGGCTGAAGGTGACATTCATCATGCTGACACTTCCATGTTATTTAAAGGAAACCCAAATCTTAGATCTTCTCACTTTTTGTGTCTCATGATTAACGACTCTCTTATATCAACCTTTATATGCAGAAAACAGATCACTGCACACAGAGCCTCTGTGTTACTGTATGCCATTCAGGCTTCAAATGACTTCTGCTCTGAGTCACAAACACACAACATAATGTTTGTGGCAGACACCTATAGTTAGCGTTTTCTTGCTACCAGCCACACGTCATCCTGCTGTTCTTCAATTCTCTGACAGAATCTGGCCTCTTTAATTCATTTTACAGTCGGAGGTGCACAGTGGTGTATGGGGGAAACTTACATTCAGAATAATATCATGTGCAGTACTTTTATTAGTCACTGCATCTTAACTAAAAATTAAGATGCAAAAAAATGTCAGAAAAGGTTGATGATGTCAAAGCGACACAATAGTAAGCAACATGCTTATCTGTAATGCTTAAACCATGAAGAAACATGTCACTTCAAATCTCTCTTTTCACTTTCCCCCTGCTTTCCCTGTATGCATGTCTCTACCTGATTGTCAAAATCCTGCACTATGTGTGGGATAAAAGGGTAGGTGGGCCTATGAGGGTAGGTAGTAATTTAATATCAAAATGAGAGTGTCCAAATATAAAGAAATAAATGTATTTTGTTGAAAATGTATTTAATTGTGGTGTCTTACTTTAGTGGAAGAAAAGGGCTGAGCTGGACAAACAATTCAGCTAGGTCATCTGAAAACAAGTGGGATTAGAAGGTAGACAAGACACATTTGAACTGCTTGCAATGGCAAAATCTACACCTGACAGTGTTGGATGTGTGAACCTGGCTGCTTTTGCTGTTGTGTTCCCTCTGCTTATACAGCCGTGCTCATGACCTTGGTTATGTCTACAATGGTCTTTGTTGTATATGAAAAGCATTTTTAGAAATTCATGTATGCACGAGGCATACACTGCAGTTTCTACAGCCTAATGGGAGGAAAGTGCTGTGCTTTCACTGTTTTAGAGGCTACTAAGGAGAACAGTTTTAATATGTACCACCTCAAGGCCAGTCTGAGAAATTTCAATATTTTCAATTGCTGCAGCATTGCTAAAATACGCCACAGCGGAAACACTGGGATCCATCAGGGTTGGGCAATATGTCATGATTTAAACAGGAAGAAACATATTTAAAAGACATAGGTATGAAGATATTAATTTTGTTCATGTTAAAGTTCAAAAAAGAACATATGAACCTCTAAGGCTGAAGACATTGCCATTTACCAGGGTGTTAAGAATAGACCATTGCATTGTGATACAGAGATAGATGATTGATGCAGAGACATCATAAAATCGATTTATTGTTCATTGTTATTTCTGCCAACCGTCCTCCTCTGTTTCAACAATGATCCTTCAGGTCATGTTTATGCTGCATCCCACTTCCACAGCATGTTAGATATCAAGGATGCGTGACAGCCATTACACTGTACATCCATAAGTTTCACAGCAAGTATTTCTTCAGCCTAACAGCTGTGCTGATTGACCACATGATGCTATTTTTCAAATGATTCACTTAAATATGAAAGCACGGTTTGATGTACTTCATTTAATTACAGGGCGCTTTCACAATTAGCAAAAACTCAGTTGTGAAAAAACATGTTTAATGCCAGGGTAATAACAGTGGAATCTTTTGGCTCAAACTATTAAGAAATTAGAGTCTTTAATTATCAAGTAATTAAGCCAAACTTCTCAACCCTGTCTAAACTGCACACAAATGTTGCAACCTTTCAACTGTAATGGGACACAAAGTCATAGAATTAACAAGAAAAAAAAACTCCACAGCAAAAAAAAAAAAAAAAAAAAAAAACTTTCATAGCATTGTCATGTAAACTCATTAGGACACGTTTTGTCACCAAGCCCTCATTAGGATGTCCAACAAACAGATGGCAGGAGGCAGCAGGCCCCTAAAATTGGCATGGCACTGCCAATTGGGAACAGAAATGGGCCTGTAGAAACAAAACACAAAACCCCGAACAGAAGGTCTACTCTACATGATCATGACGTGAACAAATTGACATTTAAATTATTGAAATTTAAGGCCTGAAAGGGATAGTTCAGTTTTTTTGAAGTGAAGTTGTATGAGCAACTCAGTGCATTAGATGCAGTAGAAAGCTCCCTCTTCTCCCTCAGTAAGCCAAAATTTGCTTAAGTTTGTGACGCAGAACCAGCCGCTAACAGAGAAGTATTGTACCAAATACAGAGAGTACTACCTCCGCCGACAATAACTCCCATCACAAAAGTAATACCACAGTTCCACAAGAGTATGCTACCTCAATTTTTTTTCTTTCTGGAAAAATAAAGTTCATCAGGAACTATATGTCCGTCTTGTTTTGCAGCAGCCTTGTTTTAAGTGATTAAGAGGCTCCATCAGATATTTCTCCCTCCTGTCCCCTGTGTCTGTGAGCAGGACTCTGCATGCACAGCTTTCAGTGCTGAATTACTGATTGGCTCTCTTTGTGACAGCAGACTGAGTCTCGAGGGAGAACTCCTCCCCTGACTTGCAAGGGACGCTGCGAAATGTAGTGACATAGGCTTGCAAAACTGGCAAAACTGCAAATAAGCTACAATTCCCATAATGCCATTAATCTATGGGATTTGCTGTTATAATCTTTGATTTTTTTTTTTGGTGAAGTTAATCTGGAACAGATCAGCATTAAGATGTAATGGCTTCTTCCTTGGACCAAATTAGGGATGGGAACTGATAAGATTTTATTTATACCAATGCTATTAACGATCTTTGATGATTCCTGCAGATTTTCCATTTTGGCAATGTTGGCCTGTAGATTTTCAGTGGCAACAATGTCAAACACACATGTCACGGCATAGATAACTGCTTCTGCAAGTTGCTGATGCTTCCACTCACTTAAGGTTGTGCAGTAAGCACCTTTTGTAAAAAAATAAACTACAATTCTGACTGTTTCTGAACCCTGTCCGTGGAAGGAACTGATAAGGGAAGTAATTAGCAAAAAAACTCATGATATGGATACTTTGATGGATCTGTTAACGATTCTCAAATAGAATTGGTTTTCGATTCCCATTGCAAGGCCAAACCACACCTCCGGAAAAAGCTTCATGTAAATCCATCCAGTAGTTTTAGCGTAATCTTGTTAACAGACAAACAAACAAACAGACCGCGGCAAAAACATAACGTATAAATGGGAAAGTACATAGAAAACCACCAATAAACAGAAAAGCTCAGTTCTTTGAAAAGGTGTTAGTTTTCTGTTTTATTACTTCTTTTGTTCCAAATCTCAATAAATCACCACAAATGACAAGTCGGTAACTTCAATTATCTGAACTTCACACAATAACTGACTCACAGAATACACAGCATTTTCTTGATTTTCCTTATCAAATAACTTTAAGAAAAATGAATCATGACACCAATAAGTCAATATGAGGTGTATTATGAGTTGAATCCATAGGACTGGGACTGACAGAGACATACACAGAGGGTCAAAGGAAATTGTAAAGCATTTGTTAAGGCAGCTGGAGTGCAGGAAGTGTAACCCAATAAGCAGAGCAGTTAGAGGGAACAAATCACCTCAATGTTATAGAGTCTGAACATCCTTTAGGTCTATATTTGCTCTACTTCTCTTTACAGTGTGTGCTGTGTGATAGCTGAAGGGAAACAACTTGAGCAAGCAGACAGTCTGTTTCGAGTGTTACTCTTGCTGTCAGAGATCTGAATTATTATAAACAGGCACTGGCACCAGAACATGTTCATAGGTTTCTCACTGAGACAAGGTCTTCAGCGTTCTTTGTAAAAATGCTTAACATGGTGTATTATAAATGAGCCTTGTGACTGATTTGAACAGGACATTTAATGGCAATGAAAAGCGTGAAGCTTTGTAGCTTTATAGCTTTCATTACTTACAAATGAACTTGTCACCAAAGTAAGTCTGTGACCTGCAGCCAAAGCCACCGTCTATGTTCTACCTTAAGTTATGCTACAAACTTCCAAGTAAACCCTACACTGAAACTAGTTAAGTTGTTACTCAAGTAGAGTCTTTGTTTAGTTGAAACACAGAGCTGGTTGTCTTAACAAGTAGAACAATAACCATCAAAATAATTGAAATACTGTCAGTGTGATAAATACATCTGACTTGTCAATGACAAAAGAAAAACATTTTGAAAAGTTTACAGTGCTGCCTCTTGTGCCAAATTTCCTTAAACAGACTACATGTGAAAACAACTTCTGTTAACTGAGGCTGGTCAAGGAGCTGCTATCTGGTAGTAGTAAGTATGACTGCCAAAAGACTATTGTTTTGTAGTATTCAGCATGCAACCAAGTTGATTCTTCTTCTTTTCCTTCTTTTTGATATGATGAATGGCAGATACCATAAAAGCTGCATTACTGCCGCCTGCTGGGATAAAGTTTGGATCTGTGGAAATTTCTATACAAAAATGACCAAACTTTGATTAAACACACATAAATGAGTAAGCTTCCTTAAAACACTCAAACAAAGCTATGGGCTCTCCCTACGCAATTCAATAATTTAGCCAATTTCCATTTCTGGTTATAGAGAATAACAAAAATGATAGCTCAGCTGGTCGGTTAATGTTTTCCCCCAAATAGTCTGATGCCAGGTATGTTTGGCATTCTGCAGATTTTGCAAATGTGCAAATGGTGCATACTGCATACTGCATTTTGGCAAATTTTGCAGTTTCAAAAACAGCTGGTGCAATAAAATCTCACTCTAAGTTATAGCCAACAATAAAACTGGCTTTATTGATTTAAGATGGTGCATCCAAAGGATGAGAAGGTTGCAAGTTAGAGCCCAACTCTGGCTGTCACATAACAATGTGTTGTTGGGCAAGACCCTTAACCCCAAGGTGCTCCCACTGCTGCGTCACTAGCGTGTAATTGGGCATGTAAGGGTGTGGATGTGTCAGTTAATACTCATGGGCAATTGACTTAGAAACTCCGACATCAGTAAGTCAATGGGAGAGCGAATGGGTGTGAATGGATAGCTGTGACCTGTGGTGTAAAGCTGCTTTGGGTAGTCAAAGAGACAAGAAAAGCTCTACATCATCCCAAGTACATTCACCATTACTTGAGAATCTATTTCACTTATTTAAGAAACAACATTGTTTACCATTTTGCTTAAAGGAGACATATCATGCTGATGCATGATTTAATACTGACATATAATATAATAAATTTGAAAACAAGACCTTACACCCCCTTAATTTTCAAAAAATGAGACATTGTATTTTTTCTGATATCCTAGAACGAGATTTGATGCCTCTGAAAATAGGTCATTGCGAGATGTCCGCGAGATTTCAAACATCGTGACATCACGAGGTACCTTTCTTTTTATTGGAGTAATCTGATAAAACACTTTCTCCTCTGTGATGTCCGTCAGCCCCAAACCCTCACCGAGGAACACATCCAGCAGCAGGGGTATAAAGGTCCCTCGCTCACATTCCCTCATTACCAGCTCTGGCCTGTAGGGGGACTCAATACACAGTCGCTGCATTGAGCCTGCCGGAAAATACAGTAGGAGAAGAAGGACAGGCTGGCTCTACCCCCGATAGAACTGACCAATCAGAGCACAAAGGGCTGTTACTGTAGGTCAGCCTTGAGACCAAGCGTTTCAACAAGCGCTTCATAATGGCCTAAAATGAGGATATTGAGAACGCTATTGTGGGGCAATGAAGGAACTAAATGACTTGTATTGAGGGCAGAAATGCTTTACAGGCATCCTAGTCTGGCATAGTGAAAAGGAGAAACAAGCATGATATGTCCTCTTTAACAATGCCTTTAGCAGTGCCTCCCCCCTACCGTCACGTAGGAAAAACATGCAAAACATTTTAAATTCACTTTGCTTGGCATTAAGTTATGGGATATAGAGAGTATTACATGTTTTGGGTAAGTCATTTCTCAAAAAATGACACTTAACTTCAAGCAAGGGTAGAAACGCCATCAACATGTTTTGACATTTGTTGAGCCACCATGGCATTCAGAAGCAAGTGTGTTAGCACTGGCAAAGCAAATCTTATTTTATACACTGAAAATTCACAGTAATCAAGAAAATAATTGATGAAGATTTGGATCAAAACACAGATATTTTAGGCCCATAATCAGGGCTGGAGTGGGTCTGTATTTTAGCCCTGGAGCTCAGTGACGCTGCTCTTTGACTGGAAAAGCCTGAACAACAATTTGTTCCTCGATGAAGCAGGGGACGCGCATGCGCAGTTTGCACTGGCCTCTGAGAGCAAAGTTAGAGACACAGCCGAGATTTCCCTCTCGAAACGGACTCTGGAGTCTGGCTGAATGTTGGATTTTACAAGGATGCTGAGGGGAAACTGATAGAAGACAGTCTCCCGGTTTAAACATGAAGCTGCGGTGAAAGAAAAAGACGTGCACGGTTAAAACTGATGTAACTCCTCCAGCAAATAAGCTGACCGAGCTGAGGTAGAGAGACAGAGAGAAGATTCAATGAGTCATACCTGAGAGAATTACAGGTGGATTATCAGTATTCTCTGTCTAAATAATGTATCAATCTTATAAATAATAGCATTAGTATAATTCTGGAGTGTGTTCTTGCCGTTCTTTTGCCGTGTACTGGCCGTAATTTTGAAATTAATTTTCTTTTTCCACCAAAGTTCGTGTTTTATGGATTTAATCGATCCTAATTTGGAAATATTAAGAATATCTGCCAGGAAGAGGGGAGACCAGAGGAGAGTCGTGAAGGGGCCTAACTGCTTCAGGGACTATCGTCAGTAAAACAAACAAAAAAAAAACTCCTGGACATGGTCTAAAATAACGAGCTGTGACATGGACACTAATGCTGTAGGCAAACAAAAGTTTGTGAGTGTATGTAAAATAGGTTATTCGTTGTTCATTTAAAATTGTTTATAAAGAGAATCCTGCTTAAAGTTCAGATCATTTTTTTTCTTTTCTTGTAATTACACACTGTTTAAGCATTTATAACATAATAATGACAAATACTTGCTAGAATTGTTTACTTTTATTTCTCACGAAAGAAGGGCAAAAAAATTTACTCAAAGAGCTTTCTTGACACATTTATTGACAAAAAAGGCAAAAAGAACTGTTAAGATTATTATCTTAAAGGGCTCAAATTATTTCAATTGTGTGTAAAAGTACTTTTTGAACATTTTGAGCACACTGCAACAATACCGTGATAATAATGATAACCGTGATAATTTCGGTCACAATAATCGTGATACAAAATTTTCATATCGTTACATCCCTAATGGATGGATGGATGGATGGATGGATGGATGGATGGATGGATGGATGGATGGATGGATGGATGGATGGATGGATGGATGGATGGATGGATAGATAGATAGATAGATAGATAGATAGATAGATAGATAGATAGATGGATAGATAGATGGATAGATACTTGATCTCTAGATACTTGATTTTATAATTTAATCTAACATGAAAAATGTTTGAATTAAAGCAATACAAAAACAATTTCATATCGAAATAGTGTGTATGATGTTAAATTCATCTCATCCTATTCCTTTACAGTTCTGAATTGGGTGTTTCAAATAATAAAACTGTTCTTCTTTTTCTGGGATTAGAATGCGCAAGTGGTCACACTTACTTTCTGGATATAAATACTGCTGGTAAAAGAGCAGGCAGCACGATGATAGAGAAGGCAGTGCAAATGCCTCACAGCGAGTAGAAAGTCATTAAAGGCATTAAAAAGTTTGAGGAATTTTGCTGCATCACCATCCACAACTGCCCCTTTCTTGAACTTAACTTTAACCATGCTCCTTTTATCATGATGCCAAACAAACCAGGAAAAAAACATATTTTTTGTCATGATTTGCAAATGGTAATGATTGACAAAAACAGAAACAAATCTTAAGTTTGATGCTCACCCACAGATGTCAGTATTTCACAAATGTGAGTACACCCTCACATATCTGCAAATACTTTATTACTGTATATCAAGGGACAGCAATGAGGAAATGACACTTTGATACATTGTACATTAGTGTGTGTACAGCTTGTCTAACAGTGTAAATTTACGGTCCCCTCAAATAACCCAACACACAGCCATTAATGTATAAACAGCTAGCAACAAAAGTGAGCACACCTCTAAGTGAAAGTGCCCGAACTGGGCCAAAAGAGTCAATATTTTGTGTGGCCGCCACTAATTTCCAGCACTGCCATATCCCTGTTGGGCATGACATTCACCATAGAAAAATGAAAATCATAAAAATTTGAGGTCTCTGCCTGACAGCAGCACAGCACAGTCGACTTAGCTTTTCAAAGAATGTAAAAAGGAAAAACAAGTCACAAAAAATAAGTTAATGATAAGGGCCTTTCTGTTGGCACATATTTAAAATCTAAAGACATAAAAAGCGTTTGAGTCGTGAACAACCCTGCATCAGGGTCTTTCTAGCAGGACCAGGGACCAAGTGTACAAATAAGATCACTTTTCCAGTTGGAGGACTAGGAGAAGGAAATCCACTTTTATGAACAGAGAAATGACCACCACACTTTATTGGTTTGGTCTTTTATTTGGTCCACAGACAAGTAGCCACACTGGAATGAGAGACACACTTCAGGTGCATCAAGTGGCACTTTTGCGGTAAACCTCAGAATCAGACCAACAAGTACTCGTAATGGACAACTGGGTCGGATTCAGCTGCCTGTTCGAAGAACTGTAATGTGAGCATACACATAAAACATAAAATGAATCAGACTGACTTGGAGATAAAAAAGCTAGCAATTATATATATAAATATGAATGAATTTTTGTTGCAGATCTACGGATGTGTTTGACTGACCTATTTCAAACAGGCATGAGGGATGTGCAACAGAGCAAGGACCCGATCAGTGCTTAATTCCTTCAACTTTAACCCCTCCCTCTCCAGCCAATAGCTTTGCATTCATAATAAAAAAATATATACTTTTTTAAAACTAAATGTTCCAAACTAAAGGCTGCATGAACCTTGCTACTTCTAATACACAGAAAAAAAAACAATTCAATGAAAGGCTGAATATCTGACTAAAGATCAGACAGTTGCAGTTGTTCAGCACACCGGGGAAAGTGAACAAGGGTATAGGGGGCTGTGTGCTGAGGGACAGTGATATTTTGGTCTGAGAGAATGGGTGCAAGAGTGTGATATCTGCAGGACATGTGTGCTTTCAAGTGCATATCATACCTTAAATGTGCTTATCTGGCTGCCTCCTCAGCTAAATATATTCATATGAAGCCTAAAATAGCAAGGTGGGCATGCAACATTTGTTAAACATCTGAATACTTGCCAGGGATGATGAAAATGAGTAGTTTGGAGTCATTGAAGCACTAAGACAAAAACTAGCATTTTTTATGTATCATGGAAACAAAGTATCAGTGAGTCAATGATGCACAGCTGGTTTTGCAGTGTGGAGCGTGGCTAATGCTATAATGACAGTGCTGGCACCACTAGCCTGTACCTCTTCTCTCAGTTGTAGCCGGCGCTCAAAAATTGAAGGTTCTCTTTGCTGATACATGTCTTTATTATAGATTCTGCAGGATGAACATGGCTCTATATGCTGTAACAGCAGCTGTTAAAAACACTCTTGCTTATGTTTTCAATTGTGCAATTGAAAAGATGGCAGTAGAAGTCAAACTATATGATAAGAGCACATGTTCCAAATTCTAAATAACTAATAAAATCTGTGAGGATCTGAATTTTAAGTGTCTTGAATTGTAGAATCCTTTGAACCTTGGCCTTGCCCTTTGGTAATTAGGAAAGGAGAGCAACAGTTGTTGGGGATTCTGTTTGTGTATCTAATTTGTGTATCTCAATATGTATCATATTGTTTCCTTACTACCGAGATGTGTAGCTTAAGTTTGCTAGAAATGCCCTGCCCCACTGAGTATTAACATTTCCAAACTGAAAGTGGGTATACCCAGCTTTGGTTTAGTTGTTGTTTGTGTGCATAATCTGACACACCCTGAATTAAGATTTGTCTTAATTCTGTAGATCTAATTATTGCCAAACCTCATTGTTTCTGCATAATACTACTGATGCTATCTGTTTCACAGCATTCAGTCATTGTTATTTGTTTACCTTGGGTTTAAAGCCAATCTGACAGCAAGGCAGCAGCCATTAAGTGAATCGTCAACTACTAGTGGTGGATGCCTGTATTACTGTTCAAGCAGAGCATTTGCCCAGGACTGCAGATCTGAAGTTTTCTTTGACCATATAAATATAAAAATAAAAAAATTCTGGCAGGACCAATCATTTCTTTACAGTTAGTCTCAACAGGAGCTTGAGTGTACACACATGCATGTGAGGTGGTCACCGAATACCCAAGTAGCTGCCCATACAGGGGGGAGACCACGGCCAAGGGCTCCCCCAGAGCCACCAGGGCACCCGAGACCCACCACACAGCCCCCAAAGCCACAGGATCCAGATACAGCCCCAGGACCCAAAGGGGCAACAACCCGACCCTCCAAGGGCACCAAGGACAAAACCAGAGCAACCGGGGCAGCAGCCCCCTCGCAGACAGCACACACTCCCACCCACCACCCGTCCACCTGGCCCCAAGCCTCCCCCACCCCGAGCACCCAGCAGTGTTAACCCTGAACTGCTTGTCAGCTGATCACAGGGCAGCATAGAAAGACGGACAACCATTCACACTCATACCAATGGGCAAATATAGAGTCTAAATTAATCTAAAAAAAAAGCATTTTTTTGCAGCTATTTTAATTCAAAGAGATGTGCAATTTGTCTAAACAAATGTAATTCCAGATAGGCACGGTCATTTATTACTGTCTAAGGACATCTGTTCAATGTGCCAGTGGTACTGGCTTGGGTTTACGCCCCAATTGGGATCATGTAAAGTTTTCCCATGATTTTGTTCTCTCCTCTTCCAGAATTTGTCACAAATCGGCTCTCGGGTGAGATTTGAACTGTGTTCAAGATGCCACTCTAGATCATGTGAGAGCCACATCTGGAACACTAAGTAAGTCAGCTGAGATCATAAATGCTTTTCTCTAGGGGTGCTGGTTTGGCGGAGTGGTTAGCAACCATGCATGTCCCATATACATATTTCTGCCGGTCTGGGTTCAAATCCAGCCTGTGACCACTATACAGAGTGTCTTCCCCTACTCTCTCACCCCCTTTCACAAGCCTATCCACTGTCTCTCTCCTATATTTTTTGGGCACTAAATGCCTCAAAAATATATATAAAGAAATAAAAATTGATGCTTTTCTCTAAAGTTTGGGGTGATCAATGCAAGGAGATATAGAAATCCGGTTTTGAGACAGTATTCATTTTTCTGAGTGCCTAAAGGGTATTGGGGGCAAACTCACAAGCTGTTCCTATATGCAGACAACCTAATGCTCTATCTGTCCAACCTATCTCTCTCCCTAAGGCTTAAGAAATGATTTAGATTAGGCAAGACTTCAGACTACAAAATTAACTTTACTAAGTGCTTGCTCTTCCCTATTAATGATCAGGCTTGAAAAATATCTTTCAACCTATATCCACAAATAGAAAGTTGTGACACTTTCACATATCTTGGCATATCAGTAACCCATAAATACAAAGATTTATTCAATTTTGGAACTCATGACCTTGTCGTTGGTCAGCACTCTTTATACCACTTGCTGGCAGGGTAAATTCTGTCAAGATGACAATTATGCCCAGGTCCTTATTTTTGTTTTATCCCAAAGTCCTTTCATAAAGAGTTAAATACATTTCTGCCTTCATATGAATTAAGACCATCCCACTGATAAGAAAGGCACATCTTAAGAAACAGGCTGGAGGTTTAGCACTACCAAATTTTGTACAAAAATTTTGGGCGGCTAATATTTATGAACTGTCGCACCGTCCCTGTCTTCTTTAGTATGTGTGCCAGTACCACACAGTAAACAACACTTCACAAACAATCCCACGGTGAGTGGCTCACTATGAATATGGTTTCAATTTTGGACCCACTTCAAACATAGACAGGCTATGTACTCCCTCCATATCTCGGCTAATGCACTGTTTCTGCCCTCACTCACGGATACAGCGTTTAAGTTATGGTTCAGGAATAGCCTGAAATGGGTGAAGGACCGTCTTAAGAATGGTGTGTTCATGTCTTTTGAGCAGCTTGTAAGTGAGTATAATATTCCCAGGTCACATTCATTTAGATATTGGCAAGTGCGTGCCTTTGTTCAGAAGCGTTTCCCTTTCCACCAAATGACTGAATAGATGAGTGGTTGAGTGTGGGTCCAGACCAAACAGGGGAAGCGAGCAGATGGTATACTCAAATGATTGCCCCTCCATCACTTAATAATGTCAGGGCATGAGAGGAGGAACTGGGATTAGAAGTCTCAGATGAATCCTCGCAATGAGCAATTAAAAGAATACACTCAAGTTCAATCTGTATCAGACATGGTTTGCTTTAATTTGAAGTGCTCCACAGGTCCCACTTGTCTAAAAGTAGATTTGCCAGGATGTATGCAGATGTGGATCCGACCTGTTCCCAATGCTGCAAGGCTCCGGCCACCCACTACCATATGTTGTGAGTATGCCCAAAGTTGGTGCAGTTTTGGTCCTCAATTTTGACACACTCTCTTAGATCTGCAACAAGGAGATAAGCCCTGCTCCTGATATTGTACTATTTGGTGTGATCCCTGCTGAAGTGACTCCATCAAGGGCACAGTTGAATGCCATCACCTTTTCATCCCTGCTAGCCAAGCACCTTATTTGTGTAACTGGAAATCAGTTAGGCCTCCCGTGCACAGGTGCTCGGCTGGGAATGTAATGGGGCATTTAAAACTTGAAAAATTGAAACACTCAATCAGGGGATCAACCCAGAGGTTTTACAATGTCTGGCATCCATTTTTTGAACTACTTTAACTTGAGATTCCTTGCTAGACACTGAGACTACTATTTTATTGATTTGCAATCTCTGTAATGTGTTAGAATTTTTAGCTCTAGTTTTTTCTTTATTAGAATTATTATAACGCAAATCTGTTTACAGGTGTACGTTTATGTAAGTATTATTGCAGATTTTTTATATCTAAATCTTGTGACATCCATTTATTGCCTTGTTAATTAATGTGTTTATAGTATAAAAAGGCAATAAAAATATTTTAATAACTATAAGCATGTTTTTGGTCTGTAGAAAGAAGTTGGAGCACCTGGAGAAAACCCAAGTAGGCACAGGGAAAATATGCAAGCTCCCCACAGAAAATCCCTACCTGGGGAATCAAACCTGAAACCTTCTTGCTGTGAAGCATGTGCATTTTCTTGTTGTGCCAACACGCCACCCTGATTTTGGGTTTTTATGTCCTACCCAATGATACATCAACATATGTCTGCAGAAACCGGGAATTGAACCCCTGACCTTCCAGTGGATGAACAATCAACCCTGTCACACAAGTATTGTCATCATCATTTTAGCTTTAAGCTAACATAAATGAGAATCAATTTAGCCTCACAGAGCTCTTGCCGTGGTTTATTTTCTGAGATCTGTTCAACACTGTACAAAATTGTCAATTTCCTGCCTGCTTTTGCCACAAAGTGTTTGTTTTGTGGGGTTTCAGTTTTTATAAGGTGTGAAAATGCTTTAAAAAACAATGAAAAGGAGAAGAATATGTGAGAAGGAGTAATGGTGCAGGATGAGGTGTGATATGTTCACTGAAACCAGTGTGGTTAGGACGGTGGTTAGCTTGGGTGCTAACAACATTAGCAAAGAAAAACACTTTAATTGTTCCCATTCTTCAACGGCACACTGAAGTGTAATCATCTTAACATAAGTTATTTCCCCCTTCTATGTCAATAAGGCTGCCTCTCCCTGAATACTGCCACACAATGGCTCTGGTCTTGTCATTCTTTCCTTCCATCAATCAAACATTTACTGCCTGTGGTTGTATTTTGCTGGGTGGCAGTCTGAGGCTCTGATCAGCAGGTTTCCAGTAAGAAATCATCCGCTCTCTCAGAAGTGATTTCATATCTAATTGCTTTTATTGACTTGGCAGCTTCAAACTGGGGGCCACCCATATTGACTGTCTAAGCTGAACCATCAGGCATTGAAGTGAAGGAGGATAAAAGAGAAACAGATTTGTGGTGTCATCAGACCGGCAAGCAGGTTCGACTATTGGATCTGAGGGTCTCCGGATGTTTAACATTTTTTATTGCTGATTGACTGACTTAACAGTTGGCACTGTAGGCTGACCACAGCGCTGCAAGTATTTACTGAAATTTCCAACAGCAGAATCTTTTGGATTTTTTATATCTAAATGTTATATTATTAATGAAATGCCAGACCTTATATAAAAATAAACCACTGTGCTCTTTGTAAATCAGGCTATGAAATGAAAAATACAATATATAGTGCAGCAAATGAATCTGATTTGTGTTGCTTCTTAATGCAGTATTCATATGACATTTGACTTCAGTCAAGCACACATGTTTGAATGTGGGACAAATTTCATTTTTATTTTTATCTTTGTACATTCACACTGGCAGCATTTTGTTTGGGTTCATCTGCCATGCGTGTCGGCTATGGCGAGTGCCACAACAGCCTGCACACCAGGCACGTGAATGTCATGCGACCTCAACATGCCTTCCTGCTATTAAAGCTCTCTCTCTCCTTGTATATCACCACAATAGTAAGCTTCTATTAAAAATGTAGGGAGAGTCACAATAAATCTCTCAACAGGTTACATGGTTCAATATATAATCATAATCTGACCTTCCGAATCAAAGACAAACTAGGGCGAGTTTCTCTACAGAGGAGGCAAACTGAAGAGGCACAGACAGAAACAGTTATTGGGTGGTTCCTATATTTTCTGTGACATATTCCTCAACTGTGGACATCCATGGACAAAAGTAAATATGGCTCTCTATCTGTCATTTCTGTTTGTTTTAGCAGAGAAATGCGAGTGGCTTGTGAAAAAATAGGTGAGCCTTGAATTATCAAGATTTTTGGTGAAGGAAATGTGCCTGAGGCATGCAGCCGACTCTTTAAGTCTGAAAGCTCTATCTTGATAACATGTATGCCAAAATGAATACAGGCATGTACTGCTGCAGGCACATGGAAGACGCTTTCAGTGTGAAATGATCCTTTGCTAGTCAGCTATAAGAGCACCAAGTTGGCCCCCTTGGCCATATTTTGGACACCCTGCAGCATTTAAAAATGATCCTTCACTCTAATTTTAATCTTAAGTATAGTTGTAGGGTAATTACCAATGCCAAACTTTGTTGAATTTAAAACTTCCCATTATATCCATAGCGCTACATCTCTGGACATTTTCAAAAACCATTTCAAGCACCACCTGTTCGCCACAGCACACAGTATTCATTATGCCACCCCTCACACTCATCTATCCCCGACACAGTTTGTCCATGTCTATGGCTTCGGTCGAAAAGTCATTATTACTTAGGAAGGTTCCTAATGGAGTGAAATGAACCGGAAGTAGTTCATGATTAGAGCTGTTCGAATAGTTTAAATGCATAGGAAAGGAGGCTCAATGCTTCCTTTATTATCTCCTTTAGCATAGGATACACCGGACCATCCTTTACAAAAGGAGAGGAGATTATTCTGTCCCACAATTCTCCGCGGCAACAGCTTTTATAAACAGCGCGTATTCCGACTGCTTCCGAATTCAACCGAATAATGTCGAACAGATCACACAGACCATGTAAGTTACCACTGCTGTTCAATCAATTCAAAAGTTTACCAAAATGCGCCTGAACTTTCCAGTAGTCTAAATCTCTGAAGAGAGCAGAATATGAGACATTTGATGTTGATTATGTTTTAAACTTGGTTCAATATTAATAATGTGTACACCATTAGATTGTGGTCTTAACAATTTATGCCTTTCTTTCATTCAGTTACCATTTATTTTCATGCATTGATTGGTGTTCATGTTGATAATAACGAGACAAATTTATTTAAATCCTCATTTACAACATCGGTTATGCAGATGTAATGTTTACCAGGTTATTATGTTCAATTTTGTTTGAAAGGAACAACATTGCCATGATACATGATACATGATGCATGATGCGTCTTGAGTAGTCCACCTTCGGAAAATTGCAGTTTCACCGCAGCAGTAACTTCTGCCGTCACATGATGACGTAGTGTAGTGAAGGTGTAGTCGGATTCTCTCTGCACAGCAGTTTTCCTTTCCTAAGTCCTTCTGAATTCTCCTTTCTCCTTTCCTTAACCTCATGACGTTTTCCATCAGGGTTAAGGAAAATGGGAAAAGGCTTAGGAGGTGACTATTCAACCGCAGCCTATGTGTCACCGTAAAGTGTCCTTGGGTTTCTTGACAGGCACTATACAAAGTCAAGATATTGTTATTATTGTTATTACCATTCAGCTAACACTCTTTCACGACCTCAGAGTCTGTGAATGACTGCTTTCCTCTTCAAATATCCATGACAGATACGAGCCCTTTCATTGAATAGTGCCACAGTGAGACTCCAATATTTATGACCATTTTTCAATGTAAATATTTGCAAAAATCTTTATATAATAGTGGTAATCAACTTTTTAAGCAATTATCTGCCCATACTGATATTGATCCAAAGATATCATGCATCCCTATTTTTTTTCCAAAGTAATTCCCCTGAACATTCAAGTCTTTAATGCAGTCATGAGAAATAAGTTTTGTGTATGGGGTTGGCAGTAAAAAAAATTTAAAAAAAGCTGTTTCTGCAGGACTCAACTGCAGCTTAATGCAATTTTCATTATGGTGCGAAAGACAACTTTTTAAAAACCCAGACTGCCAAGCACGATCTGAATGTTTTGGCTTCAAATGGAACTTCCTCTGTAACTGTTCTGATCAGCACTGCACATGTGCAGCTCTTAACAAAGACAGGAATAGAAGGCTAACTTATATACCATTCTCTTATGCATTGTTTATGTGGTTCAGTTATTTTACCATTTATTTTGGATTAATGGATGTAGCTTAGTGGTTCTCAGATGGTATGGCAGGGTACACTGGTGTCCCTTGAGGCAAGGCAAGATGCTTTGGGAATTTTTAAAACTGTAAGCAACCTTAGCAACAAAACAATTAATGGAGGAGTCCGTAATTTACTCAACTTTCAAGTGAATCAGTTTCCATATACAGCTGCAAATTCTGTAACTTAAAGGAAACCAATATGAATCATCATGAGCACTCTTTTATGGATGACGGCCTTTTGTTGCTCCCTATAATTAGTTCTTCATTTTGATGAAAGTGTTTTATCAATATTTAATATCTGTTGCCAAATGGAAGATAATTTTGAAACATTTCAAAAGAGTCAATGATTCATTCTGTTAATGAATATTTCGTGAGTATTAAAGTTGTTCATCAAACCTTATCAGGCATAGGGGCTAAAAGCTAAACTTACACAGGCTAATATACTATAACACACGTTTAAGAGGCTATTTGGTAACGATGTAAATGTGGTGTGCCTTGGTCAAAAAAAGACTGAAACCACTGGTGTATGTCATGTTGGAGGGCACTCATGGGTTGCTTGTGGTTTAGATTTTACCCCTGGCTATAGATTGAAGTGAAAGCATTATACCACCTATTTTACCGGGCATCTTCTGGAAGAACTGGTGTGTGCTGTCAAATGATGAGAGTGTTTAATTAAAATTCCAATGATAATTTTTTTATATTAGTCTTAAAATGGTCATTCACTTCATTAGCAGTCAGAAGTACACCCTGATTATCCTTGATTTATAATGCAGCACCAAACATGTTTCATAGTGCAAAAATGTCCGTAAATCATGCAGATGTACTTTTCTATTCCCAATCGGACCCCAAACAAACTACAGTGAAACAAGCAGGAGCCAGTGAGGAGCTAAGGAACACACAGCAAAATGTTAGGTGTGTGATTAATGTGCATGAAAAGTTTAAATTTGCAACCAAAAGTCCTCACAGAGGACACAATGAAAGACCTTGTTTCCTTGTTGGCTGGCTCATTGATCTATTTGTTTGTTTCAAGGCCTAAAAACCCAGCAGACCAAGTGGTAATCAATTAAACCGCCCTGCTCTTGATTTAGGAAGTGAGTCCATGTTAACGGAGGGCTCAGAGTTGCTATGGAAACAACAAAGGTACAGAGATAGGGGTTCTTCAAATTTGGAGTTGTGGGGTTGTTTATTATTAAGCAGAAATGATGTAGGTAATGAAGCACTAGACGCCCGAGTGGGTCAGTCTCAATAAAACGGTTCACTTCACCAGTATGTGAGGAGAGCAGGCTTCATGTCAAAACCCTTTATGGACAGGATCAACTAAAGCTGTAATCATGATGGAGGACTTGTTCAGATAATTATGATTAACAGTGCATGAAAACAGGAAGAGCAGAGGACAGCAAGCTCATTATGGTGTTTGTGACTTTGATAGTATATGTGATTTTATTGTTGACATGTCCCAGTAATGTCTTTATTCAATTCCTGCTCAAACAGTTCCACTGGTTGCACTTAGCCTCCTGATGTTCTCTGCAGTGTTTGTTTACATTAAAGTCAAATGCGATCACGCAAGATCACTCACTGTGGCAGCAAAAGTTTCTGCCTTCTTGGTAAAGGAACCAGTAGGGTTGTGGTGACCTATGTCTCTATGGCACCCCACACACTAAAGGAACAAAACTGATAACTCTGACATTATCTGTCTTCACGTGCGGACTCTCCCAGTGTTTCAAAATCAGTTCATTTTTAAAAGCATTTATGTGTGACTCCAACCTCATTCATTCATCCAATGCACAATCCTTACAAGCTGTGCTTTCTTGTGAAGGTAGATAAACTGTTTTTTTTACAATGTAAAATACAATACTGGTATAATTAAAAGGGTGACATAATTGACAGGATTTCAATGTTTTTGAGGAGTATATATTCTTTTTCTGCAGCCTCTACAGATGTATAAATTACATAAAGCAGTAGTTGCTGATATTTTTTCTCTCAGCCCCCCTAGTTGTACCTTAGGTGTTGAGCCAATACCACGACCTATACACAAAATAATTTTGAGACAAATCGGTCTTGCACACATTCTTGTGTGGAGACCCTTAAAGGGACTGTGACGAGAATCTGTTTCCGGCGACATTAAGACTCTGCTACCCATGAGCATGCGCGGCGACTGTCGTAATGCTGCGTTCCAGTAACCTCAGAACTGGGAGTGACATCATCTCCGACTTATTGGCGTTCCAGTTGAAGTCTGAAAAAAACATGCTGATCTACCAGGCTATTGTTAGCTGTTGTTAGCACGCCCTGTGTTGTTGTATGAAGAATGTGATTATCACTATGGCAGCATTTTTGTAAATATAAGTCTAACAATACTATGTATACAGCTGATCTAGAGCGACGCACCCCAGTCAGAAGTGCAAATCAATTGATTATTACAGGAGATAAATAACTGTTCACACTGGGGGCATCCTCTTCGATTGTCAACTCGGGGGTGGCGAGGTTTCACCGAGTTCCCAGTAGGAAATTCAGACTTCGGGGGACGTTTTAGTTGCAGTTTCCTACTCGGAACTTGGAAATTCCTACTTCTGACTACAACTTGAACGCACCACAAGCCAAAGCGTGTGCTTGTTGTGATGCAAATAAAAATGCAGCTCGGACCTTCCTCAAAACTCTGCATTGCTTTACAACTTCTTTTTCAACAACTTACAGAATGCAAAGCGACGAGGTAATGTATCTCTTTCTAGTTATGTAGCGGTAGTTTTTGATGTGTAACAACAAGCAGTTTTTGGAAAACTTAGTATTGTAGTTTTGTAGCCGGCTGTATATCGCTACAGCCCGGTGCTCTAAGACATGTCTAAATAATATAAATTTGCTCTAGTTTTAATTGTCTTGTTACCGAAGTTGAGTATCCAGGCCAGTCCAGCTCTGTCCGACCCGACCGGAAGGCTAAGGAATAGCATAGATAACCTATTTTGATGCTATAAAACTCATCTTAAAGTGTGTATTTCGATCAGGCATATACCTAAGAGTGAGACTTTTTTGTAATTACTTAGAAACTCCTCACAGTCCCTTTAAAGAAAGTATGTCTTTAGTTTGTTTTTATTATTTAAGAAAATACGTATACGTAAACTGAAGAAATGGGGCCTGATGGGAACCAAGGGCAAACAGTTACGATGCAACCTTGTTACTAATTATGTATACCCTGCTGCCTTGCATACTATCATTAATTAAATAATCAGCTTTCCATATAAAATGTCTTTCATTAAGCTTCTAAATACAATTGTTCATAATATTTTCTCTCCTTAGCTCTGCAGGATGTATGGCCTGAAACACATGGAAAAGTATAAAGGGCAAAATCTTCAAATAGGCTGATAATGTTAAACAAAGGTAATCTTTACAGACTACATTCTTTATGGTAATCATCTATTATTGCATATTGACTGCACATGAACATGAGACGACTTTGTGTGCTGGGTTCACAACAAACAATGACCCCTGACCCCCACCCACCCTGTACCCCATCAGTATGGATGTTTTCATTTCCTTTACAAACATCCAATTAAAATACTGGATAATGGAGCAGCTGTACTTTTTATCAAGAGTGCTTTTGTTTTCTTTGTAACAAGGCCCACTGCTTTTCTTAATTATGAATCATAAAAGTGATTCATATGGAAAAAGTAACTCGGCTTCACATGCACAAAGAAACAGAGTCAATCACGCACACAGCGGCTGCCAGAGACGCAGAGTTGAAAGGACACTTCTTGGCCGACAAATGTTGTTATTCAGAAATCACTTCATGATTGATGGAATAAAAATGTTTTTCTTATTGCGGTTAATGCTTCCCAACACTTGTCATTGTTCTGCTCTACCAGCAGCAAGACACAATGAAATTCATTACAGAAGACACAAAATCTCAATGCCTCCCACGTTTTAATACACACACAGTTTATCTAAGCTGCGCTGGGCATTTTTGTCAGTACATACGGGAAGATCTGTGCCACTGTTGTGGTAATTGTTATGGCAGTTCTTCCATCCCTTGCAACACTTTTTTTTCCCTCTGAGCGACCACAAAAAATAAACAAACACTACCAAAGGCAGACTATGAGTAGACAACCCCTTGTCCTCCTCCACCACAAAATGGGATATCTGTCAATCTGTGTCAACAATTTCCTTTCTTTCCTTTTTTGTCATCGTGAGCTATCCAGCTATGCCTCAGTCACACATTCCTGTTTCTCAAAGCGATTGTGTATGAATGTACATGATTGAGAAGGCTGGTGTGATTGCTATGATACAGGATGAAATGACTGTCTCACCCCGCAAATACACCGTCAGCAGTGCTTCTACAGCGGGGCAGGGCGTTCGTCCCACTCTAGTTAGGTTAATACAACGATATGACGAGGATTTCTTGAATTTCCATCCTGCTGACATGACATTCAGCCACGCTCCAGCTCAGTTCGCATCAGGTAAGCCCCGACTGAGAAAATACACTATCGCCATGAGAAACGGGAATGTATGAATGGGGCTTTAGCAAACTTCATGGGAGCTCTGATAGTTTTTGTTTTTTTTAAATGATTAATATTATCACACATTACACTTGATAATGATGATACTTTGTTTTTGGGATGCCACTTGGTTTAGCTAATTCTCAGTTAGTTTTATAGCATACCGGGGCCTCCTGCAGGTTTAGGAATGGGAATAGTCGAGATTTTATTAAATCCAGGACCATTACTAATGTATCAAATTCACTAATGATTCCTTTTGCTGAATCAAGTAAGTTGAAGAAAGTCAGTCTTCACAGGCTTGTTGTGTGATTGATGTCAAACTCGTGGCACTTGTGCAGGCAGGCAGACATTGCAGGCAAATGAAATGACTGTTTTGAGGGTCTGCTCAGTGGCCTGTAACCTCCTTCCTCCAGTCACACATCATTTCAGCTGCCAATGAGAGCAGAACTTAAAATCATAGCCTCCCTGCCCTCTTGGATCTGAGTGTTTCCACAAGGGGGAGGAAAAGAGCTGCATCTGATATCAATATATGTTTTTTATTCAACTTTAATCAGGTCCTTGCCCAATAGACACATTCATACACAGCAAGACATGGGACTTAAGTAGCACTCCAAAGAAACTCCATAGTCCTTTGCGCCTATTTTGCTTCATGGGTGCCTCGGAATAGTTGAGGACATTATGAATACATGCATGAGCAGCTTAGAGGTGGATAAAGCTGCAGGTTTCCCAAGCACAGTACTGCATCCAAGGGCCAACTAAATCACCTGAAACAATAAAAAAATTTCACATAGTACTACAGCTGGCCAACAAAAAACATGAATCTTTTACCATATCATTAATTAAACCTACGGAGATTATTTCTGTTATCATATTTTGTGCAATGTCCCTTTAAACCTTTAAAAGCTGAGGTGACACTTTGGGGAATCTTCAGTATTAATCTGACTGACAAATTAGATCCGGCCAGCATGCATCCAAGGTAACAGGTATTCAAAGCCCACAATAATAATACAACAAAACAGAACTTTGCAGAAGCTTTTACTGCTGCTGCTACTTTCACCACTTCAGCATTGTGATGAGTAAACCTAAGCCTGTTGTTCTGGTTGCTGGGTTTCAAATCAAGACCACTTCCTCTTGTTGATCTCTACTTGGTTGTTTGGTTACCAAAAAGAGTTTGACTGCTGTGTTCTCTGATGAATCAGACTGGGAACACCCATTTTTTTTCCAAGAACGTGGTAAGAAAGCACCCTTTCTGCCCTGCCAGACACAGATTCACTTATCAAAATGAAGCTTTATGCACATACCCTCTCTCCTCTGCTTGCGAACAGTCCTCACATACATTCAGAACACTTATCACATAGGATTTGACTAATGAGGCTCCTGAAGTGATGTCTTGGACCATCTCTATCTCATCTGGTTGGAGTGGGTCCAGGGCTGGAGCCAGTCACTGCCTGTCCCATTATCTTTTATAGTCCAATGTAAAGCACCATTCATCTCAGAGACCCTGTCATAATTTACCCACTAGCCTCTCTAAAATATCATCCTCAACTACCCTCCTGCTCTCTTCACGGAATAAGGTCCATTTGCAGAGGGGAGAGATGTTAGTCACTTTGCTGTCTTAGTGGAGAATCTGCAGCCGCTGTCATTGTCCAAATGAATGTTTACTGTGTGTTTGAGTAAAAAAACTCTTAGTATACTCTTAGGAGTTATTATGTGCCTGCTGTAAAGTCAGTCCAAACACCTGCAGTGTAAAATAATGTGGTTTTTTTTGAGACAGTGTGACAACCTGTTAGTATTCATGTTGGCATGTGTCTGCTTCAGGGAGATTCAAGGTAAAATAGAAACAGGTATCCAAGCACTCATAGCTGGGATCAACAAAGGCCTCACTGCATACAAATTGAGGAAGTTTTGCAGGATGGGGGAGTCTGAATAAACTTCAGTACCACACTTCAGCACAGCAGAGGCTACAATTCTGCAGGAACAGCCCAACAATTACATTTTTTTATGTTAGAAACAGAAACTCCTCCTAAAAATCCCAAACAGAGTCCAAACTCCATAAATTAACAAGCACATTAGCCCAGTTTCCACAGATCCTTCACTGAGATCTGATGTTTTTCTTTGTTAAATGTTCCTAACTGTTGTGGTTCCAGGTTTTATTTGAGTTCTTTTCAAGCTCAGAAACTGTCTTTTGTTTGTTTGTTGCTCAGGGAGCACAGTTTGCTGCCTCTTGCATATCTTTCGCGGCCATTCAGGAAATCAATTTTTAACTGATTTGCAGCTATTGGAAAAATAAACACTCGATTTGAACCACAAAATATGTTTTAATTTCTTTCCCACAGCTGGAAACTAGCTGCAGGCCCCACAGAAGAGGATGGAGTCGTTTTCTTTTCACAGTCGCCCACTTGTCAATGTCCTCTCACCTGCTGTTAGCTTGATTTAACTATATTGTTTGTTTCACAATTTGTCATCTATACGGTGTTCCCTACTGTTTCAGGCTGCAGATTGTCTTGATTGCAAAGTGTTTCTATTTTTTATCAGCTACAGAGCATACAATCTCTGTGTATGGGCAACTGTTTTAATACTGGCAATGACTAAAAAGCTGTTCCATTTAACCCAAGATACTTTTTGATTATTGTAGCATACATACACCTGTTTAAAGACATAAACGTGTCCAGCCTCACTCCTGGGCCCATGACAAGCAGATGGACACCATTTTTTCTGTGTGTCCAGTAGGGATGTAAGGGTTACCGGTAAAATGGTAAACCGTGGTAAAATTTCCAGCGGTAATCATTACCGCGTCCTATAAAAATTAGCGTTATACCATGTTTGTTAACCACAATGCGTCAAAAACGCACGGTAGTGGTGCTCTTTGCCTGGAAACTCTATAACTATGAGTCTCTTCCTGGATGAAGCAGCCTCATGGGAAGCGCGCATGCGGAGTTTGCATTGTTTGGCCTCAGCAAAAGGCAGCTGAGATTCCACTCTGGAAACGGACTCTTAAGTCTAGTTAAATTTTGGATTTTACAAGGATGCCAAGGGGAAACTGATAGAAGAGAGTAACTGTATCTAAATACAACTGCGGCGAAAGAAAAAGACGTCCACGGTTAAAACTACAGTAACTCCTCGAGTAAATGAACTGACTGAGCCTTAGAGGTAGAGAGAGAGAGAGCGAGAAAAGGTTCAGTGAGCCATACCTCAGAGAATTACAGGTGGTTTGTCAGTATTCTCTGTCTAAATAATGTATAAATATTGTAAATAATAGCATTAGTATCATTCTGGAGTGTATTCTTGCCATTCTTTTGCCGTGTATTCTCCGTATTTTGAAATTGATCGTCTTTTCTGTCAAAGTTCGTGTTTTATGGATTTAATTAATCGTACTCTGGAAAGATTAGAGGAGAAAATATCTGCCATGGAGAGGGGAGACCAGAGGAGAGTCATGAAGGGGGCCAACTGCTTCAGGGACTATGACTAGTAAAAGAAACAAAAAAAGCCATGACATGGTCTAATATGGCGAGCTATAACATGGACACTAATGCTGCAGGCAAACAAAAATCTGTGAGTTTATATTATTTATAACATAATAATGAAAAATACTTGCTAGAATTGTTTACTTTAATTTCTTATGAAAGAAGGGTAAAAAATGTACTCAAAGGGCATTTCTTGACAGACTTTTTGACAAAAGAGACAAAAAAGAACTGTCAAAATTACAATACTAAAGTAGTTAAATGATTTCAATTTTGTGTTAAAGTACTTTTTGAACATTTTGAGCACACTGCAACAATACCGTGATAATAATGATAACCGTGATAATTTTGGTCACAATAACCCTGACACAAAATTTTCATATCTTGCATCCCTACTGTCCAGTAACAAGAAAGCGATGGACAAAGCTCGCCCACCACTAGTAAGCTTAGTTCAAACACTGGTAGTCAGTGGGTAGTGTTAGCCTGCCTCTGCCTACTGTCATCAGATCAATTCTTCAGCAACTCTAAACAGTCCTGTGTGCTTGCTGTGACTCATTATTTATTGCGGAAGACAACATTATCTTCTACTACCAATGGATGACCTTCTTTTACTCCTAAACAGAGACTTTATTTTGTTGACCTACCTCTACATTGTTTTGGGCTAGAGATGTGACATTCGCAAAAGCATCGAGTCTTTTGAACAGCTCTTTTAAGTAAATAATGAGAACCAATTCCCAGTTGTGAGTGAGCCGATAGATAGATAGATAGATAGATAGATAGATAGATAGATAGATAGATAGATAGATAGATAGATAGATAGATAGATAGATAGATAGATAGATAGATAAATAGATAGATAGATAGATAAGATAGATAGATAGACAGACAGACAGACAGACAGACAGACAGACAGACAGACAGACAGACAGACAGACAGATAGATAGATAGATAGATAGATAGATAGATAGATAGATAGATAGATAGATAGATAGATAGATAGATAGATAGAATCTTGGGATCGTCAAAGGTCACATAATAGTTTTTTTTTTTCTTTGGTGTCTCGAGAAAATTTTTCTGTATTTGTTTGCTGTTAACAATCCTCCCAGATATTAGAATTTGGCAAGTCCATAGAACCCCTTAGTTTCAGCCCTGCGAAACAAATACTCAACAAAAATATGAATGCACAAACTCAAAATGTTTAGTCAAAATGACCTTTCCTTTAACATGGCCAAAAATATTATTCATCTGTAAACAGATTGCTTTGCTTTGCTGAAATTAAGTTCCCTAGATCCTCACAGTGACTACAATCCATGCATGAGTCTCATGCCACATGACAGTGTGGTGGTCAGTCTGCGCAACCAGTTCATTCATTCACGCTATTTCGTGCATTGATATTTGTTGAGTGCAAATCCTCTAGAGTGGTGTCAAGCTACGGTCTTCTCAAAAAAATGGATGTGGCCTCAGCTTTCCAGTGCTGTGCTCTAATATTTACTGTGGCTGCTCAGACATGACCTGACATTTTAACTACAAGAAACATGGGCTGTAAAACACCTGGTGCAGAGAATGTAAGCCATCTAGGAAAAGTGGAATATTCTCTTATCCCATTATTGAGGAAAATTTTCAAACAAATAGATGAAACGTTTTTTTTGTAAGGTGGTGCAACCACAAGAGTGAATGGAGGGATTTTTCTCATGTTGACAGATTAATGGGCAGGTCACGGACACAGATTTTTGAATTGAAAAAACTCAAAAACTTTGATTTACTGGGTGTAAAGCTGAGCAATGTCGATAAAAACTGTATTTATTAACATGAGAATTTCTCCCATTATATCTCATGTGTAAATATGTTAATTTATTTTTAATGACTGATCTATTGCCCTGCCCTCCCATGGATGTGATGGCACAAGAAAAGTGTTCCCTACCATTGGTCAGTGTGTTCAGTTGGAGTAATCCCACATCTATACTGATCAGCAAAGCAACATAAATACAGGGTTTGTCATCAGGGTATTTGATAGCAACCACCCAACAGCTGGCAGGCATTAGTGCTACTAAAGGTAACAGGCAACAGGTGCACTGATTACTGCAGGATGAATCCTGAACACCATTCTAATGATGCTTTTTGCTTCATTGCCTGTGCACACAGTGTCCTGTTTCTCCTCATATCAGAGATACATGGTAGAACAATTTGCTGTTGGAAACTGACATAGCAGCCACACCTGGAAAATTACTGGCCAACCCACTGGCCCACAGTGGTCCCACCAAATTTTCCTGACTGACTGAGGCGCTGGCTCAATGAGTAACCATATTTAAATCTTTACCTAATGTGCCAAAATGCATATTATCTTTTTAATGAAAAACTGTGAGGGGAATGCAATAAACAGCCACAGACCAGAACTGAACCTGAGTTGCCACAAGAAGGACAGATTTGGTGAGCCACACTAATATTTTGACTGGCCCCGTCTGGCCCCTCCTATGAAAATGTTCTGGGGGCGCCACGGAAAATTGACTCACATTAAATGTCCCTTAAATTTTCAGTTTCAATGAGTGGGGCTGGGTGTTCTGAAAGAGTCATAATGATTTATATGTACGGATTGTTGCTTGAACAAAGCAAAGTCAATTTTATTGGAGAGCATTTGAAAAGACAGAGGGAGATATTTTTTCCAAAAGAGCGAAGTGAAGAGCATCATCTTTAGCCTTTGCTCTCCTCATAAACAGCTCCATGTGGAATTGTAATAGTTGACATTTAGCAAGCATACATCAAACAGAAACACATATCCTCATCTCTGCTCCCACACTCATCCTCTCAGTCACTCCCATTCTCTCTGTCTGAACAGACTTGTCCCTGACATAGTTTTGTATTTAATAAAACTAATCTTTGATTTTTCTTCCTTGCTTTGTTATTCTGGGTGTCAAGTTTTTTGTCATTAACTCATTTGGTCTTTCACAATAAAAACTACTACTAGGAAATGTCCATTTTTACTTCCTTTAGCATCTGCACAATTTTTTTTGAAAGAAATTGTGCAGACATCACTGGATGTATATACTTGTGTATATATATTTAGTTCAAAAAAAAATCTCACCTTAAACTTTGTGATACTGTATACTAGGGATGTATACCACGGACCGGTGCTTTCATGTACTGGGCCCTAATTGGGTCGGTACCCGAATACCGTTAAGAATCTGGAAACACAGTACTGTTATCGGTACTTAAACGTCTCTTCAACTGTCACATAGTTATGACAGTATCGCCGTCCGGCTCAAGCATGTCGGTGAGGGCTAAGCGCTCGAGGGTTTGAGCTCACTTTAGCAAAGTTAATGAAAACTCGGCCCGATGCAATCTTTGTCAGAGAGAGGTTGCGTCCAAGGGGGGAAATACTAGCAACATCACCAAACACTAGGAGTGCACGCATAGTATAAAGCTAAAGGAGTGTAGGTTGTTTGATTACTACAGCAACCTGAGTAGAGTTAGCAGCCCAGCTAATACTAAAAACTGCAGCAGAGACAGAGACTATATTATACACCCCTTCAGTAAAAACCCTGCCGAAAACAACACAGTCACACGGGGTTAAACTCTTGACGAAGCCCCGCTGCACTCGGTCGTATAGCTTGGATGAAAAGCTGACGGCACAGCTCTCCTCAGATTATTCAGAGCTGTTAATGTCCGCTCGGAGCGTAAACTCTTTGTTTACTGAGGTCAAGAGAGCACTGGATGTGACTGATGGTCAAGCTGCGCTCACAGCGCCCTCTGTTGGATGAAACAGTCCACTGGCTCCAGGCGCCCTGATGTGCTGCTACACTCAAAATTTTACATTTGAATATTTATTTACTATTCGGTGACGGATATTTATTCCCTATATTCGAACAGTTATTTGAATATCGAATATGAAGTGACAGCCCTTGTACTCATTGTTACAGCGTCGATTTTAGCACCACAAGATATATGGGTCTGTCTGTACAGGCAGTCTGTTGGGTAGCATGAAGGAGTTTTGCCATCTCCTTAACTGTCTTTTTGCCTCTGAGAAGCATTTGTAATGCATTACTTCTATTCTGTTGAAGCTTTACTATAACCTTGTGGTAATAAAAAAAAAAGGTTGAATCTTTTAATATCTTGTAAAGTCTTTATTTTTTACACAAAATTATCGTATCGTTGTCGTATCGATAAGAGTATCGACAAATATCGATACCGATAAGGAGTATCGGTATCGGTATAGAAATCAATAAAATCATACTGATATACATCCCTACTGTATACCTTCATCATGTCTCTTTAGGTGACACTTAATTTCTTTCATAAGGAAGCCAATGGAATATTGCATGTTTAACATGAGGCTGTTTGGAAGTTAGTCCCTAAAAGCAATGTGTCCAGAATGTCGACCCAGCTGTTGATCCAACATCAGTTAAGGGGCAGCTGGGGCTTCAGTGAGTCAGAAAGCATGCAGTCTAAAGTCATATTTCTGTGCTGGTCAGATAAAATCAAACTTTTAACATGCATGTTGACAGTAGTAATGTTGTGTGTATTCTCCTACTACAGAACACACTGGACATTATTCTTAGTACCTTTGCAGTGCACATGGATCTGTCTGGTTTAATGGCTGCAATCATGTCACTAATCAACTAGTGTGAATGATTTTTCAGGCAAAATAAAAAACATCCATAGGTGTCACTGTAGGATCTTTTTCTCTGAAATTGGAAGTGACCCTTGTAGAGTGGGCAACTACCAACAGGTGCCACAAGCTCACTTCATGAAAAATGGTGTGCATATGTTTTTATTTAATGCAGATTCTTTAACTTAACGTGTAATCTCTATTCCAGATAATTTCCCCAAGTTTAAATACAGTTAATAAATAAAGCAATATTTAGACTCTACGTTAATAGAGTTAATACTTAAGTAGCTAAAAATATAATCTGAGCAAGTGCATTCCTAACACTACTAGAAGAGTTGATCAAAAATCACACTGTTAATTGTTAAAGTTTTAAATTTCAACTCCAAAAAGATTTGATGAGAGTTAAAATACTGACTATCTAAAAGAGTGAAAACACCACCATGTGGGGTGTGTTTATCCACTTCTTTATCCCCTCCAGGCTTAGTTACTGCAATGGCATCCTCTTTGGCCCATCATCCAAAATTGTCAGTAAAATCCAATATATCCAAATCCAACTTTGCAACACCCACCTCCTCACCAACGCCTGGTCTCGCTACCATATTACACTGGTCCTGCAAAGTGAAAATCCTCCTCCTCTCCCACAAAGCCGAGGCTCCCAGGTCTCCTCCTACCTCATGGACCTCCTCCACTGTCACACTCCTGTCCATAACCCCAGATCAAACCTCCTATAATTAAAATGTATTATTATTATCCAGACACAAAACCACAATAGTTGTGAACAACCGCAAACAAAAACAAGCACACACGATGAGAAGGTGTGATGTTTTAACAGCCAGCTGACTTGTTGTGTCAGGCTGGATGCCCTGTTGAATGCATGCCTGGGAGAAGCTTACTCTGAGCAAACAGAGACTCACTCCACATTAGACTGACTCCCGTCAATGAACTGCGCCAAAACGCAGCCTCAAACACACACACACAGGGAGATACACACAAACACACATTTCAACTCACACTCTCTACATGGTAGGGGAAGTTTAACACAAACATGCCTTCACAGGGACATTCTCTCTCCTCTTTTTTTTTTCCCCCGCTCACACCCAGACTCACTCATACACATGGCAGGCTCCTTTTATGCAGTGTAACATGACTCACTTCATGTTCAGCCTTCAGTTAATTGAGCTGCTGGTTTGCAAAAAGCACTAAAACTTCCAAAGCAAAAGAAAAGCAGTTTTTATTCATATCAACTGAATCTGAGTAGAAAAGTCACTTGATCATCCTTACTTCAATAAATCACTATTTTCAGTCTGTATCCTATAATCTTATGGCGTGTGAATCATTACATCATCATGTCTGCATTTTCTTCACAGGTTTTACTAGTTCTCCATCTGAGGACACTCAACAGGAAACTGCTCCATCTGTGACCTCAATCAACCTCTACTGGTTTAACAAAGGAACTGCAACAACAACAGAAGATTTGTGCCTCTCAGTGTCTGCACAGCTCTTGATATTTTAGTTAAATCATGCATAAATGAACACATATAAGGACATGTGGTGGCAAACGAGGCCAATACAACACCTTCAGATGCTAAGAATAATGCCTTGGTTGTTTTATTTCCGTTGTTGTTACTGTTACCATGAATGACGCTCTTGATTGTAGGTCAGGGTTTAGTATATATTATTTTAATTTTGATTAAGCACTTACATCTCTACATATATTTAACACCTTACCAATAGCAACTCATGCAATACATTAAATATAAATCTAAGTTTGTCAAAAGTATTGTATCACTCTTGAGTAATCTTCAAGCATGAACCATAATGTCTTCAAAGCAGTGGCGGCTGTTGGTCAGTCAAGGAGGGGAAGCTCATTTTTTTTCCCGGCCTACATCATAATTTTGTTTATTTATGTAAATGATCTGTGACCCTGTTTGGTGTCTTTTCCAGGGATTTTATTCCCCAAAACCCACTTTTGACCAGACAACACATTTTGTGACAGCACTTCCAGTGAGCCAGCTCACCTTGTCATACCAGGAATGCTGAAAAGACCTGTTTCTTTTCCCCACCTTTTGCACTAAATCAATCTTA
Organism: Scarus forsteni; assembly: GCA_036419115.1. Taxonomy (NCBI): domain Eukaryota; kingdom Metazoa; phylum Chordata; class Actinopteri; order Labriformes; family Labridae; genus Scarus; species Scarus forsteni. The sequence goes on along the minus strand of JAZDUH010000327.1, from coordinate 2,327,320 downwards.
GGAGTTGATCTGCCCTGCTGATTTACTCTAATTTTCTCTTTGTAAGGAAGACTATCAAATGGTTTCGCCAAAATCTGGTCTAAAACATTCATACTATCTGCCATTATGTGCAGCTTGATAGCAGCTGGAGCTGTTACGTGAGACTACTGACAGGCTGTGAGTGCGAGTGAAAGAGAGAGAAGATCCGCATCTGCTCGTTGGTGAAAAGAAAAGTGGCAGGAGAGAGTCTTCAAACACAACGCTAGTCGTTTTTAAGAAAGATAAAGTCTCTGGGGATCGATAAAGCCTCCAGATCAGTCCAGAACAACTGAATGTAAAACTTAGAAGACGCTGCAGTAAAGGGTGATACTTCAAGATCGCTAATTGGCTCATTTCACTGTCAATCAAAAAGGGATTCGGCCTCAGACAGATCATCCAATCATCATGCAGAAGCTGAGCGTCCAGACCAGCCCACTGTCTCATAGACCCCTAGAGACGCTGAGCGTCCATTGGGCGGGACAAAGCCCAGCGTTTATCCAATGATTGTCCAGTTTCCACAGTGGAACAACCCACTCTACCCTTTGCTGCTGAAGTCTGACGACGCTCAGCGTCCGACTCCGGCTGTAGCGCTGAGACGCTGCGGGGAAGAATGAGAAGGAAGTTGTGCCAGTTACCTATGATAAGTTGCTGATTCAGAACAAAAGATTAAGGTATTCTAGCTCATATTTAGTCAATGAAATGTACACACAGCAGTACATATCACCACTTTTTTGGGGGATATTTTAGGGGAAGCTGAGCTTCCCTTGTAGTCTTAGAGCAATCGCCACTGCTTCAAAGCCACATTTGCATAAACAAACAGAGGTGCTTCTCATTATTTTTAGACTCCCACAATCTAATGACATTTTCTAAATACATTTTTTGTGCTCTAATTTTGCAGTATAGATGGACTGGCCTGAATAAAGGTCTGTAATCAGACCCATCTTGCCATCTGATCAGAGCTACAAGCAAGACTGCAGTAGGAAGGGACTGCTCATACAGAGCTTAGCATACATGCTAACAGCTTTGGTTTATCAGATCTGGATCACAGTTCTTTATCAAATGAAAAACAAAAGTTCTTCTTCAATGAGAATTTGTTTATGAGGTGGCTCATGTTCTGTCCTTTTTCACGGAGGCAGTAAAGGCCACTTACTTCTGTACCTGATTGGCCCATAATGAATGTGATTGACAGAACAGTCGTCCAATCACCTGCCAGGTATGTGATAGACAGGTTCTGCCCATTCCCAAACACTATCCATGGGTTCTGTCCCAGATGGACAAGTGAAATATATAGGTGTGTGACACTTGTGTGTCAGGTTAGCTGTGAGCATAAATCAGAAATACACCTGACTAGAAGTACTCCACGGGCACAGACCTCCACCAAGGCATTTCAAGTATTGTTCATGTCTAATTATTATAAAAAACACAAACTTAATCTGTAGAGAGACTGAGTGCCTTTAATGCCAGCTTTTAGTCCTTACAGACTGTGTTGCTCTGTTATCACAATGACTACCATTAAAATACAAAAATCTGAGCAATGATCAACCTCAGGCACTTTCTTCTGTTCACTACTAATTAGGGCCCGACAGATATGGATTTTTTTTTTGGTTGATGCAGATGCCAATATTTGGCAGACAAAAATTGACTTACTGATTAATCGGCCAATTAATTTAAAATGTGAAATGATTTTTTTTTAAAAAAGGGTCCCTCAACACTTGAAACAATGGATATGCGAATTACAGGCAGAACATTTTACTGTTTTACACTACTTTTTTAGTATTTAACTTTACAACAGAGAGGAATTGTCAAGTACAAAAACAGACAGAAAAGCACTATACCTCTGGGAAATTAATTCTAAAACCTTATTAAAGAGTCAATCTATAAAGGAGTTATGAAATACAGTTGTACTGATAAATTTATCTTTAGATTTAGACCATAGTCCTTTGATCCCCTTACATCAAATTTTCTCCATCCATTTTTTTGCCATGAAGTTATGATTCATGAAACAAAATAAAAACCTGAGACGCCTTTCTCAGATGTAAAAACACATCATCTTTAACGGAGTTGTATTTTAACTAAAAAATGGTCACAAATAGTCTAATGGTACTTATAATAGGACTTGTTGGTTTTTAAGCTGTTAACTAACACTGTTCTAGGTTGGTATAACTACAGCAATGTCACTGTTGACATAAATAGACAGGTTAGCACAACGTTACCAATGTAACATAACTAAAAAGCATGACCAACGCAAGGAAGCACAAGTCACTTGTCATGACACATGGCAAAGACGAGCTACATCTAAATGACAGAAATTTTGAGTCAATTTCACAATGTTATAAGCATACCCATCAGCAAGCTCTGTTCAGCCCACTCTTGTACTGCTGCCTGGCTGGGGTCCATTCCTGTATATGACTGATTAGACAGCGGTGGGGAGGAGACTTAGGATCGAATGGAGTCAGAGCTCCATGTATTGGACTAATGGCACAACATCATCATTCTGCGTAACTTGGACACTGAACAGCATTTACTGATCAAATATTCTGAGAAAGTCAGAATATATCAGCATTATATTGGCAAAACTGCGGCTGATGTTAAGTATTTTGAAAAGGATTATAATCAGCGGATTAAATCTGCCGGCAGAAATGTCGGTCAGGCCCTATGCCTAATTCTTCTTAGTGTTATAAGACGACACCATCATTGTTAGTACTTCCTGATAGTACTGATGTGATCTTTATGGCTTGAGAAATATGGCCACAATGCTATACATCTGTGCATATATTCACATTTTTTGTGAACAATCAACTCCAAGTGAGCTTGCTGAATGCTAATGGTGTTCAAACTGGTTGGTAAATGTCAGCACAACCACATTAACCCTGGGGTGCAGAAGTATGGATTCTGTTGAGGGTAAGCATTCATTTATATCAACCACAAAAATGAGGTAAATAAAGAGAGGCTGACCCATTACCCCAGTACGCGTGATCTAGACACAAGTCAAATAAGTGTGATAGTAGTTTTGTGTGTCTTTGCACAAAAATATCTTTATACTTTACCTTATCAAAGAAGGCAGAGGTAAACACGAGGCATACTCTAAATCAGAGATGCGCCCTTTGGTAACTAAGAGGGTCACATCTGGATCATTGCGCATTTTAAGTTTCTATCAGAATTTTTCACACCAACATGATATACTTTAAAGATTAAGACAGTTTTAGCTTAGCTTTACACTTTCTTCATACCTTGAACTGAAGTTTTATAAGTTATTTATCAATAATTTATTGCATTTGTTAAAACATTCCTCAGAAACATAGGAAAATACTTGACTTGTGGTCCACTTGTGGAGGTGTGGGACTGCATTTGCCCCCTTGCTGCCAGTTGTCCATCCATGTAATATGTGATACAGATCTGTAAATCAGTTTTTTTTTTTTTACTTTTGAACATTCTTTTAAGGATACTAGCGAGCAGCTTCAGTCTCTCAAACTCAGGTTTAATCAAGATCTGGTAAAGCAAATAATTGAGACAGCATTGTGGAGTACAACAAAGATGTCCCACTGAGCAAAGAGAAATCACTAATAGACAGCACTTCTCTGGGGGACACTAGCCCAGACTCCTCAAAGCTTTTAATAAAGCATGAAAAATCAGTTAGCTTGGTTCAGTTAGTTATAATAAACCATTAGATATGTGTGATATTCCTTTCTCAGATCTCTCAGTTTACAGCTTTGTAAAAAAAGTGCCTATAATTGACTCATCTCTTACACTAATCTCATTAGGGAAGGTCTTTCAAGCATACAGATTTTGGGTCCACCACTAGTTTATACACTTCCTAGAGGGATGGCTGACTCCCAGCTGACATGACTAGCTCCTGTGGGGTATTAAGCTGACGCAAGGCCTCATTTTGAAGACAGATTGAAGTAAGGACATTGTCTAGGACAATGCTGTTTGCAAGATGCGCCACAGCAGTCACGCCAGTCCTGCCTAATACACATCCATGATAACAGGCAATAAAGGCATATCAACTGACAGGACATCCACACAAAAGAAGAGGTCATCACCTTTGTGTTAACCCTCCTATTTCTTATCAGGACAAATGCACCAAAACAAATGCATTTTTACTGCATGCTTGCATAGCAGATGTCTGAGGTAAGCTCCTGCTGTTTGTTCCTCATTAACTTGAATTGTATGATTGCACACTACAAGCACAGCCAATCACATATCCCTTCACATTAGTTTCATACTTCCACTAAAGAGGTGGAAAAAATAAAGAATGCAGTGAGTTAACTTTATCTGTTTCTAATTTTAATTTTCTGTCATCCTGTTTATTGCTCCCTTTAATCTCAGCCCACATCTCCCCCTCCCTCTCTTCCTGGCTGCAGTCTACAGTAGGTGAGATATTGTTGCTAAATTGTTGTCATTTGCAAAAAAGCCCTATTATATGGTCTATTTTTATACCAAAGGCATTTAACGGATAGATGTATTTCTTAAATCTCGCCCATTAATCAGGTGAAACATTGAAATGGCTTACTTCCTGCAGTGAAGTGCTATTTCTATTTCTGTGAAAATATCAGTGTGATTATAAGGTAAGCCACACTTGAAATGAACATGTTGATGAATGTTATTGTTGATATTCATTTCATCCATACAGATATTGAGTTTTCCTCTGTATACACTCACCTAGGAGCAAACAATAGTGGGTGAACAATGATTAGTTAGCGATAAGAACTTGTGTACATCTCAGTGTTGCATTGTATTGCCTCATGTCAAATTGCATTGAACTGTTAAACATCCAGTCATCTTACCTTTCATTGTATTATACTGTACCACAAATCGCGTGACATCCTACTATCCTACTATGGCTTTGGAAAACGTACTTTGTTGTTTTGTATGGAGGGAATAGCAATAATGAAAAATAACATTGAGAATTACATTCCTCCTAACTTTTCGTTACAATTTTTCATAGAAACCCCGAACAAATACATGTCTTTATGTACATCTTGTCAAACTTGCGTCAAAAAAATTACCAGGACTTCCTCTAGCACTTTATATTTAGAGCCACCACCTGGACAAAAAAACTCCAGGATCTTAAAAAGACCCCATATTTTGCCTTAGCTTTGGTTCATATATTCATCTTTAAAGACAGCTGGAGTACACTCCTGATCAAAATCTTAAGACCAGATGAAAAATTGAAGTAATTTGCAATTTGCACTGTTGGATCTTAAAAGGATTGTAAGTAAAAATTCAAAATGTAAAATGAAGAAATGGGAGCAAGAGAGCAAAAAAATGAATAAGCAACTTAAAACACTTAAAATTAAACTGAAATAGGCTGTTCATCGGCTCATCTAAAGTTTAAGACAGAAATAAAAACAGAAATAAAAGTGACAAAAAAAGGACTCAAAAGCATTGTTGATGTTATTCTCCTAGAAGAGGTCCTTGTCAGATGGACACCATGAACTGCAGCATTGTCCTGTTGAAAAACCCAGTCGCTACCACACAGACGAGAGCTTTGAGGGATGCTCGCCGTTTGACACCCCTGCATATCCTGAAGCTCTATTGTTCCTTTAAGGGAAAAAGCACCCGAGAACAGGATAATAAATTCAAAATGTGTGTCTTACTGTGTCCAACCTCAGCTGCAATGATGCCTCTCGAGAGGCCTCAGCTCAACAACCCGACCACAGTCAAGAGCAGAAAGCTTTTTTGCACTTTCATCAGGAGGTCATGACAGTGTGAAAACCTGACAGAAAATGACATGGAATCCAAATTTTTTAGCAGATTACGGCTTTTAAAGTTTGTGGTCTTAAACTTTTGCTCAGCTGAAAAAATCATGTTTGAGTTTGGAGGTTTTGATACGCATTATATAGGGATGCACGATATTTATTGGAACAACATAATATCGGCCAATTTGAGGAAAAATTATGTCTTTTTTTATTGACCCGATAAGTGCATTGTACCTGGTAAAAACATCTGATCAATAAAAGACATTAGGGAAATTGTTTGCAGGTTGATTAGCCCCAAACCAGCCATGATGCACTCGCTAGCTACGTCATCTACCGCACATTACTAGAATGACCCAAGCCTGCCCCCGTCTCTGCCAGACCAAAAGTGAACATGGCTTCACCAGTGTGGTTGCTTTTCTCAGTGGCAGAAGATAGCATTTCTGTTTGTAAAACAAGTTTGGTGAGAATTCCAAGAGGAGGAAAGAAGACTTCAACTTTTAACACAACAAATCTTGTAGGCCACCTGAGAAGTCGTCATCTCAGTGGAGCAGTATTGAAAGAATACGAAGCAGCCATGGTAGCAGCTAGCAGTGCTAAGGCTAAAACAACAACATGGAGCGTTGATATCTCCAGTCAGCAGATGTTTGAAAACTGTAGAAAATTTTCAAAGAAAGATTCTATTAAACATAAAAATCTGAACTTATTGGTATCCGTAACAGCCATGAGAAGCAGGAAATTATTGGTTACTGGTATAGGATGAAAGTTTTCATATCGTGCATTAATAGCATCACATATAAGTGTGTCAGAAATCAGTGCAACTCAAGTTGTCTGCCTATTACCAGCTCACAGTTGCTGCTTCATTTATGTTATCATGCGTTTCATATTTATGTTTTGTTTTCTAAGTATATTGTATACTTTGGTGCTTAATGTTGGGCAGCAGTGGTCTTAGATATATGTCTTTCAGCCCTACAGAAAAAAGCCAGCTATCTTCCAGCACATTTGCTCTATAATCGCATTTCCCTCTCCCTCTCCTCTCCTCCTCTGAGTCTCTCTGTCCCTCTCAGCTCCTCCATCTCTCACAGCTCTCACCACTTCTCCATTTCCAATTATTCCACTGGCATGACAAATGAGGTTCCTCCAATCCTTCCACCAAAGAAAACATGTCAGCTGGAGAAAAACACCTGTTCATACATTAATGTGTCTGAGAAACTTTGTCAGCGTGGGTGAGCAAGAGCCAGAGCATCACCTGGGAGAAAAGCGTATGACTAACAAAGACAAATTATTCACAATAAAGTCCGTCTTGGGCTGAGTTTGATATTTTTTTTTACCTTTAAAAGTTACAGATGTGCTTTTACAATGGGAGAACATAGCAAACTGTTCTGCATTGTCTCATACACAAGCAAGAAACTCTTGAAATATTAACGCTTTAAGTCCAGGTGGTAAAACGATGCTGCTACATACAGCTCATAACTTTTGTTTAACTTGAGGTGAAAAAAGGACGGACTCAGAGGAATACAAAGGAAGTTATGTGTGTAGACATATCAAAAGTTACTCAAGTGTTTCTGAGAGTGCTTCACAGTCAGGGCAGCCATCTTCACACCATACATCATCCACTGTGATATCAAGGTAAAGACAGAGATACAAACAAGATTAAAATTAAAATCCACCTGGGTCGACACAAGAGGCCCAACAGCTGCGTCTAAACCAATTAACGCACAATATATAAAAGCAAACTCGATAATTTTGCCAGTCTCGATATATTGACTTGTACTTGCTTGTTTGTTTTCCTCTTCTCTCTGCCATACAGGCTGGATGACAAAATGGTTCACTCGGTGCATCTGTCTCAACACCTGGGTGGGCTGGTTCTAAAGCTGAATGAACAGAGTGAACCCTCTTGTCGGTCATTCAGTCGAGTGCTGCAAAGTCAGCATTGTGAGAAGTAACAAGGCAGCAAACGCTAGTATGAATGAAGGCACAAAAGCGATGGTTTCTGAGCTGAAAGCCACAACCCCAGTGTGGGAATATTTTGGTTTTAAACGAATGGACAAGGTGTGAGCTCATGAACATCGATGAGCAGATCTGTCCTGATGGATTTTGAGGACAATTTCAGGGAATGTTGGCCATGGCACAAGGAAAAAGTTGTTACACTTTGGTGGTGATCCAGGAATATTTTTGGGGATCAGTTAAAGAAAAAAATGAAATGGCAGTTTTCCACATTTTTGCTAATAACTCAATAAATTAATAACTGATTTTTTAAGACATTTTCACAGACTGTTGGTCATGACGCACTAAAGGATTTGTAAACACTATGACATAGGGAAGTTTTCACACATTTTTTTCTAACTACCCAATGAGTTTTCAATCAGTTTTGATGATGCTTTAGGTGAATACTAGTCATGGCATAGGGAGAACTGATCATATTTTGATGGTGATCCAAATCCATGTGGTTGCGGGAACCTTTTTTCAAGGATTTGTTAAAAGCAGAAGACAGGGTTTTTTCCAAATTATGACAATAACTCACCCGACAATTCTGGAAATGACGAGACAGATGTTTGTGCTCTCAGGGCACTTCCGGTTTGGATAATTAGACTAAAACTAGCAGTACACTGGTTTTAGGCTCACATTTAAGCTGTTGTATTAGCCAATCCATATCAATATATTCAAGCATATAACCCAATTCAAAGCTATACATAGATAGCAATATTCTGCATAGCCAACGTGTTTCAAACTTTAATCTTGCAGAGGATGGAACATGTTGTATACACAAAAGGTGATGTACAGCTGCTGCTGCTGTGCCATCCAGTGTCTGTGTATCAGTGTGTGAGTTTCCCATGCTTCCCTCTGATGTTTGTGTCAGAGAAATCCCTTTGTTGGACCACTTGAACTGTGGCATAAAGGTTGAACTTTCCAGAATAATAAACCAAATAGGTACACTTTATCACAAAATGCCTAGTTTTTCTTTAATAAGAATGCTGCCTTTTTAAATAAAAATGGTTAACATTCATACTGGTATATTGTGATAGCCCTAGTCTTACTCAGTGATGTAAGTATGCATGATTGGGTCAGGTGAGAGAAAGTGTGTATTCATGTGTGCTAACAAGTGTGGCCGTGTATAAAGGATCCTGCGAGCGTGTGCTTTTGAGGAACAGTCACGTTTAGAGAGATGACAAGCTATAACATCTGCATCATACAGGGCAAGTGGCGAGGCAGGGGGTGTCCAGTGTGACGCGTACCCAGCAGCAGTGCAAACTGTGTGGGAGGGAGGACAGACGAGCTCAGCCCGTCTCCATCCATCAGAGCCGAAGTCTGCTCAAAGTGGCACCTCAGCTGATGGATGAGAGAACTGCCGCATGACTAATCAGAAGAAACACAATGAATCTCACACACATACACAAAAACACACACATTGCTCTAAAGACACTACATGTAACCTCTGCATACTAACATAGCCATAAACGAGAGGGGAACACAGTGAAACATTAGTGTTGGGTGTGATTTACAACGTGCGCAAGATCGCCAGCTATCAGTACAATCACAGGTATTCATATACACACAAGTACACACTCACATGAAGTCTAAGTACTGCTATCATCCACACATACAAGCATTAATGTTGCACTCAAAATGGAAACACAACCTCTCCCTCACTCTTGTTCTCCATTTCAAACTATTTCACACACACATAGACACACAAAGACCGCCACCCTACTTCCTGTGCAAGCTGCCTCCATGTCATAGTATATTTGTCACCTCAGGCCACACAGACCTCGCAGCTTCTCACCAGTTTGCTCTCACTGACGCAGCCAAACCCATCTCTGATGAAACCCACATCAAGGCTACACTGATCAAACATTCAATCTCTACGCTCTCGCTGGCTAATTAGCTCATTCTTTAAAAAGAGTTGCAAATCTTCATATCACAGAAATATGTACATGAATATGCAGCTGGTGTGCAGACTCCAAATGATTATGAAGATCTTTGCACCAGCATTTGCTGTCATTGGAAATAACTGAAAAACAGAGTTAAATCTTGAGGGTGTGCATCAGGAGGGGAAAGCGGGTTCAACATATGACTTTTGCAACAGTGCATGTTTTATTCATTATTAAAAACTGCATTTGCTCACCGAAAATAACTCAAGAGTGAAATGACATGTATCTTAAGTTGAAAGTGCATTCAGTGCATTGATAAATGCCACACAATGATGACTGGGGATGGGAATTAATATGATTTTATTGATACCAATGTCATTAATGATTCTGCTTTTTGATCTGATTCTTTAATACTTCTGTTGATTCATGCTGATGTTCTGTGTGGTCAAAAGTTAGCATACGTATGTTTACGTATGTTACAGTAGCAACAATGTCAAACACATAGCACTCCTGATATTTAAAGATGTGCTACTTTGATTTGCAAAGCTCGCAGAACTACGTGAACAATGTGTAGCTTGCTTAGCATTCTGGTATTACTCACCACAAGAACTGTACATTTTTACAATGGAAACATCAAAGTATCAACATACACTTGATGTCATTACTTTTAATTCTTATATTCTTTAATTCTTATATGCCATGATGCCATTGCAAGTCTTTCATTGAATGCTAGTCCTTGTACAACTTCAGTGTCTTCTCTGTGATAACTGAGACCCAAATAGTTCATTTTATGAGTGCCCTTTGTTTGAAATGTCTTGATTTTTGGTGTTTAAACACATTTCAGATCAGCCCTGTTACTGCCTGGGGACCAGTCCAGGGTGAACACTGCATCCTACCCAGTGACAGATGGAATAGGCTCCAGCACCCTCAGCCCCAAAAGGGATACGTGGGATGGGTGGAGGATGGATGTAACACAATAACTGAGAGTGTCTGGGACTAATGCTGCATTGAAAGCACAACATTCATGTTCCCTGTTATCTCAGCAGATACTTTATAGCTGATATCACTTTAGTCAGTTTTTCTGTCAAGATACAAAATGTTTCAAATAAACAGCAAATTGCCATGAAAATGACTTAGCATTGCTCATTGCAATGCTTTAAATTGTTCAAAGAAGAACATAAATCTTTTGTAAATTGTAAGGCTGATAAGTAACACTTGTTTTCAAGTTAACAAGTGTATTTATAAAGCACTTTCCTACAACAGAGGCATCACAAAAACATTACAAAAATTCTACTCATAAAATAACAGAAAGGTCAGAAATATGCTCATCCGAACAGATGGGTCTTCCACTGTTTCTTAAAAATCTCCACACAATGATGTCACTCAGTTCTGTGGAGGTTGTTTTTTAATAGACTATAATGCATTTTATCAGATGTCTGCCAACTTGCATTTTTGAGCAACTAAAGTAACAGAAAGAATCATTAATATGGAACAAATATTAGGAGCCCGTCAAATGAGTCTTTACATCTTAAGAAGACTCCCAAACAGAAAAACAAGCATAGACCACACTTAAATAACTGCTGCACAGCAACCGGCTGTGTGTGGATCAGCTGTTTACTGGGAGGCTCAAAAGAGGAAAAAGAACAACTGCTCACCAAGATCACTTGATGATTGTTCTAGGGATTATGACCACCATTTGTTTTGGATACATGAGGATGCTTGTTAGAACACAGAGCACATAGCCAAAATGTCTGCTGATGGAGGCTGAGTGGGTTAGAATGGCTGAAACCTAAATGGGAAATAGAGGACACGCTGGTTAATTGTTAATGCAGATCTTCACATTTTGGGCTCGTATAGTCAAATTCAGTGAAATGTTAGTGTGACTTGGTAAAAACACCTCAGAATGCATCATTTTAGGATCAGAGGATAACAGTGGCTAATGTGTGCAGATCTGCTCTCTGTGGCACTTGTCATGCAGATCTTCCTTACTATAGAGAACATTTATACTTGCACAGACCCAAATCAATGTTTTTCAAACTCAAAAAACAATCAGAAAGGCTGAATGAAGTTTCTCTTCAAAGTAAGCATTTGGCTGACACTGATAGTTTATTGTATAAAGAAGCAGCCGTGTTTTAATTACGTTTACATGACAATTGTTCGCATTAGCTAATTAAGTGTTTTTATTAAATAAGACAGTTGAAACCTGGCATGGCATGCAGGAATAAAAAACTGACATTTAAAGCCTTGTTTGATTGGTCCACTACAGAGCAGAAGATACTTATGGTTGGATACGTAGGCGTAAGTTCACGATGGAGACAATCAGGCCATGTTTACACGGAGACACTGTGACCTGAAACGCAAAAGGTTTTTTCTTTGCCTTTTTAAACTCGATCCGCATTCAGACGGAGACACCAGAAATTAATGAAACAGCTGTAGTATGCATGCCACTGCCAGTCCAGTAGATGGCGATGTGGGTTTACAGAGAAACACACATACAAAGAAGAAAAACTTTTCACAAAAAACAATGGCGAGTGGACGCCCGCACATACGTTACTCGGTAGATCGCTGAAGCTGTTTTTGTTCCTGGTGTGCACGCGCAGCCTTCACGTGAAAGAGTACTGCGCATGCAGTGACATCAGCGTTTCACTCTGAAACGCTCTGACTCTGGTTTGCACAGAGCTGCATGGAGGGATGTTTTGAAAACTCTCCCCCCTGGACCCTGGTTTCAAAAGTCTGCGGATTTAAGCACTCCAGGTACTGTTCCCATGTAAACAGGTTGCCAAAATGCAATGAAAACTCAAAGAATTTGGCTGCATTAGGCCTTGTGTCAACGACTCCTCACATTTATTTAACATTACTGTCCATTTAGTCACAGTAATCTTTTTGCCATCCAGCCAAAATGGAACAGATTGGGATGTCACATACAGATGGTCAGGTCACAATGACAATAATTTTAAACTGGATCCTGAAACTGACAGGAAGTCATTGCAAGGATACAATATTTTACAGATTGCTACTCTGACACATCTCATTATTTCATTGCGTTGCACTTTTTTTGGGACTGGCACAGACTCATATTTGAGCACCTGCTTGGTTAAAAGTTTGTGAAACAGCCTCTGGCAGACTTGACTTTAGTTTGTGTGAAATCCTTCAGGGCCTATGGTGTAAAACAATTCATCTCTCTGTTACTTTACCTGCACAAAAACACAACAATCTAAACTCCTTTCCCTTCACTTCAACACTTTATCTTTAAGATTTCTACCCAACCATCCCTCTCTCCTCTCTCATAACACTTTTACAGCTTGAAGTGTCATGGACTAATCTGCACTTTGTCTTGTCCATATCATCTTTATTAAAGACATAAAACACACATACAAACACGCACACTCAACCTTTCATAGACTACCAACTGTGTATCTGTCCATGCTAAACAGCGGAACAAATCATGACAGTGTTTACACAGATGCACACACATCCTTCTTTTTCTATTCATCCCATCTTCTGGGTCTCGAGCATTTTCCATTGGGTGCACGCCAGCATCCTCCTTCTTGCCTGCAGTCAGAGTCAAAACACACACACTCATATGTGCTCAGGTGTCTCGAATGTCAACCTGTGATCAGGAAACAAAGTGCAGACTCTTTGCAGTCTCTGAGGAGCCTTCTGTGCTCTCTTCTTTGTTTTGATAAATGCATCTGTTGTTAAAACGATCTTTGGGTCAGGGTTTGTGTTTTCAGGGTTCTATGACAACAGTGGTGTTGATTAACAAAGACTAAATATATGTTGTGTTTAAGTACTTCACCGGTCGGTCTATCAGACAGAGGGATAAGCGGTGTAGATAATGAATGGACGGATACTGGATTTTTGCTGATATCCGATATGCTGCTATTTTTCTACTCATCAGCAATATGATACCTTCAGTCAAGAGCATAGAGCCTCCATTTTACTAAAATTCTTTCTATCATGGTGATGATCTACTTTTTCCAGAAACAGATGTGAAGATAAAAAAATGCATTTTAAAATGTCCTTTTGATGCAGTGAGAAAGTAACCTATGATGGTTTACATGTTCATTCTGCTCATATTGAAGCCAATAAATACTGTATATGGCTAATATGTACTACCAAATAATGTTTGTAACTTTCTGCAGACATTTTCAATTCTATTTTTACCTATCATCAACTTTTCGTCAATGATCTGCCAACCCTGATATTATTCTGAAAATACTGTGCATCCCTTAGAAAATTAGAGTCAGGGGTTCTGTCTCTGTACAGGGAAAAGGGATCAACCCTTCTCTGGTTATCATCAATATCACTCAAAGCTGAAAGTTAATGCATCTCAGACTCTGAACATATTTCTGGGCATAAGGGCTCAAACTGGGCAGAAGTTGATCATTAGATCGAGGTGTGTGTCCAACTCGTGAGAAAAAAGGACAAAACAAAACACTGGACTGGGTTGATAAGTGACATGCTGGTGGACCAGAAAATCCCTTGGATCAATCTGTGATGCATCCAAACTGTATGAATCAACAAAGTCACGCATCAACATTCGTGTAGTTCATTCACCCACAAAAAGGTCGACACACAGTCACACATAATCCTGATCACAGCACACTTAGTCATACGTAAATGTGTGTAAAAGATCCATAAAGTGTTGTAACACTTGTGCTGAGAATTTTTGAAAACAGATTCAAATTAGGCGTAAACATTCCTCTGGATTATTCATTCATTTTCTATACCCGGCCATCCCTTTCGGGGTTGCGGGGGGCTGGAGCCTATCCCAGCTGTCATTGGGCGAGAGGCGGGGTACACCCTGACCCGTTTACCAGTCGATCGCAGGGCAACATAGAGAGACAGACAACCATTAACACTCACACTCATACCTAAGGGCAATTTAGGGTCACCAATTAACCTAATTAGCTTTTTTTTTGGTCTGTGGTAGAAAGTGCCCGGAGAGAACCCATGCATGCACGGGAAGAACATGCAAACTTCACACAGAAAGGCCCCTGTCCGACTCAGGAATCGAACCGGGAACCTTCTGCTGTGAGGCACGTGCTCTACTAACTGCACCATCGTGCCACCTTCCTCTGGATTATATTCATACAGAAACTCACTCAGTATAGACAGGACTCATCTTTTGAATAAAGCACATGTTGCAAACTGTAGCTGGAACCCATTTCATTAAATGTGATTAGCCCAACACACGCCACTTCATTAAGAGATTGTATCTTAATTCCAGAGAAGTTTTAACGGCACTATTTGTAAGGAAGAACATCGAGATACTTATCGGTGTTCATCAGAATCCTTTCACTCTGCCCATCAGTTCATTAGTGATTCTTATAGAGAATGCAGTTGTAGACTTTAATATCAAATATAAAATACACACTCAGGATCACAACAAGGTCTATTCTTGCCACATTTGCACGGCACAGATCCAGAAACACTCACAGCAGCATCTGTTTCAGCAACGGCTCACTAACTTACCATCAAAGGAAACATTTCTTTTCAAATCCTGTACTTTGCTTTGTTGATCTCCCCGATGCGTGTTGTGTTTCTGTGCTGCAGGTCTTTTAAGGGACTATGGGCTATACTATCTTTATGTCAAATATCACAATACCATGGTGTATCAATTTTTATCCCCAAATCTATAATATAATAATGATAATATGATTATTTTTTCATCTAAGTATCTTTTGCATTCAGGAATCCTCTGTGATGTGTTTACTGGGCATATCTACATCTCAGTTTTAATGAAAATGCTGTCAATAGTGCAGCTCTACTGTATATTTAGAGGATGGAGTAACATCAGCCTTGGAAGTCCCTCTGCTGATTGGCTGCATTATGATTCTTGTATAAGCAAGCTCACGGTGACTAATGGAGGGTGACCGCTAAGAAATGCATTCGCTTAAATGTCATCTGACACACTAAAATAATTAGAAGCTAATTTAGTTTGCAGTAACGGAGCCGCTCATATTATAACTCACCAAAGTTTATTTCCTGAGGAGACACTGCATTCAAATGTGACATCCCCTGAGTGGCTTTGGTTTCAGCTTTAATGCATTAACATCATTTCATGAGTTACGTAAAGGACGATGCATGGCGATTACATTTAAACTTCAAAGGTCATAAAGAATTACTTAACTGAGCAGCTGAAACTTAGTTAGGGATGGTGGTGTTATATACAAGATGCAAATAGGTTCAGAGGTTTCTTGATGTGAAAAGAAACTTTAGAAAACAAACTTACAAAAACAAAGATTGAAGAGCTCACTGACAGAAGAGATTGTAACCAAAGAACCACCAAAGGCGGGAAATAATGCTAGCGCTAAGTGCAAATGTGTTGTATATATTTTTAATTCCTCTCCTTCTGTCTTTTTACTTTTTTTGTAGATTTTGAGCTTCTGGCGCCTTTATTAGTTTGACTTTGAAGACTCAATACACATATGTTTTTTATTTATTTTAAAGGGACTGTGAGGAGAATATATTTCTGGCGACATTAAGACTCTGCTACCCATGAGCATGCGCGGCGACTGTCGTAATGCTGCGTTCCAGTAACCTCAGAACTGGGAGTGACATCATCTCCGACTTATTGGCGTTCCAGTTGAAGTCTGAAAAAAACATGCCGATCTACCAGGCTATTGTTAGCTGTTGTTAGCACGCCCTGTGTTGTTGTATGAAGAATGTGATTATCACTATGGCAGCATTTTTGTAAATATAAGTCTAACAATACTATATATACAGCTGATCTAGAGCGACACACCCCAGTCAGAAGTGCAAATAAATTGATTATTACAGGAGCTAAATAACTGGGGGCATCCATCTTCCATTGTCAACTCAGGGGTGGCGAGGTTTCACCGAGTTCCCAGTAGGAAATTCCGACTTCTAGGGACGTTCAAGCTGCAGTTTCCTACTCGGAACTCGGAAATTCCTACTTCTGACTACAGCTGGAACGCACCACAAGACGTCACCAAAGCCAAAGCGTGTGTTTGTTGTGTTGTAGCCCGGACCTTCCTCTGAACTCTGCATTGCTTTACAACTTCTTTTTTCATCAACTTACAGGATGCAAAGCGACGAGGTAATGTATCTCTTTCTAGTTATGTAGCGGTAGTTTTTGATGTGTGACAACAAGCAGTTTTTGGAAAACTTAGTATTGTAGTTTTGTAGCCGGCTATATATCACTACAGCCTGGTGCTCTTAGACGTGTCAGAATAATATACATTTGCTCTTGTTTTAATTGTCTTGTTCCCGAAGTTGAGTTTCCAGGCCAGTCCAGCTCTGTCCGACCTGACCGGAGGGCTAAGGAATAGCATTTATAGATAACCTACTTTGATGCTATAAAACTCATCTTAAAGTGTGTATTTCGACCAGGCATATATCTAAAAGTGAGACTTTTTTGTAATTACTTAGAAACTCCTCACAGTCCCTTTAATCTGATTGATAGTATAAATGTCTGTCATGTCTGCATAACTCTTGGTTGGATTTCCTTTAATCAAAGGATTCACTTGGATTGTAGGATGAAATAATAAAGTTTTGAGGGTCATTGGTCAGTCCTTGATTGAGATGTTATGGCTTAAAGGATCTTCGGAGGTTTTTCTTTTAACTATTGTTGAAGATTCATTTTGCCCCAAGGATGATCTGAGTACATCTCTTAGGTCAAAGTGTAAAGCCAAGGTCTTTAGGCCTTGTGTTTAACCCTTGTTTGAGAATAGATCTGAGAATTTAACACTTTAGGCCTTTCCAGACAACTTTACAAAATTGCCCACTCTAAATTAAAGGGTGATGTGCTTACATTTTGTTAGTTAAAGGTCAAATATCAAGGTCATAACTCCTCTTGGTTATCCCTTGATTGTGTCTGTATTAGGGCTGGGTATCCATTCAGATTTTCTGGATCGATTCCATTCAATATTACAAGATCTCAAGCGAATTCGATTCACGATTCAATTCGATATTTATTCAGTCTGGGATATCTTAATTAAAATAGTGCTGTAAATTTAAAAAGTGACCTTTTGACCTGGTACATCATTAAAAATTGTTTTAACATGAAGAACCAAACCCAAAGCAGTTACATTAATCATATTTTAATGATATGCATTAATGTATATTCTGCATATTACTTGTTTTTTGTCCAATTTGTATTTTCAGTTTGCAGTAACATCTCATGAGATCTTTTTCAGTAAAAAGCAGCGCTAAACGCTGATCACACGAGACTAGCAGGGTTGATACAACAGGCTGCTTCTCTGCACATCGAAAGAGGAAAAAACTACCCAAGTTAAAAGATCCATCTTTGGATTTTATGGATCAATTACGAACCAGTTAAAGGAAAATCGATTTTAATCGATTAAATTGATTTTTTTAACCCAGCCCCTGTCTGTATTATCCCAAGAATGCTAGAAGAAATTTGCACAACACTGTGTATATATCTACTTTCTCAAAAGAACCAGGGGGTATTTTTATATTCTGATTTTGTTTTTTTGCTCCCACCATGTTACATTTTAAAGGTTTTAGAGTTTGCCTGTAAATCTAACATAAACATAACATTTTATTAATTAATGATCCCTCTGACTGAAGAAACCTGATTAGATCATGGGTCAAAACTGGAGGTCAAAGAAGTTTACGGATTGTAAAAATGCCTATATGGATTGTTTTTAAACTTTGAACAACAATCTATCGTAATTTAGCATTGCATTGATAAGACAGTTCTTAGGTCAAAGGTCTTGTGAGTATGGTATCTAGACAGAGCTGGAACGTTTTTTTATGGGGGGTTAGGGATATCAACATTTTGCAAAGATTTCCATAGGTAGGATTTTGGAGAAGTTAAGTCAAACACTTTGAATGATCATATTTTGCTTGTGAACCTGATGGTGGTGGTAAGCCAATCTTTCAATTCTTTACCTTGTGAGGTCCCAAAACCACCAGGTTGTTTTATTTCCTAAACTGCCTTGTAAAACCTACCTGTGATCTATTTCATCTCTTCATTTAAACTAATAATCTTTGTGTTTCCATCTTGCTTTCTGTGTTTTGGAGGCATCATGTTTGGGTTGACTGCTGAAAGTTCTTAAAGGATGGTTTACTATACAGAGTATGATTTCCTGAAGTTGACAAAAACCTATTGAAAGCCTTCGCACAGCTTTCCTTTGTTTGTTTTTCTACCTTAAAACTTTCAGTGACACAAGTCAAAATGAGCTATACTGCCAAAACATCAATTTAAATACCTCAGACTACTTTTGTTTTCAGTGAAGTCAAGAATCTTTCAAAGGGCCAGAAACTGACATGGTCACTAATGCATTTAAAAACTGATTGACCTTAATTTGCCTATTTTTGTGAATTGTTTTTGGCATAATGATATAAGGTTATGAGACATTGACAAATAAGACTGACGGAAAAACTTTCATAACAACATGACAACATCCTAGACAAAAAAAAAACATTTGGAAAAAATGTCAGTGGAAAGTATGCAAACACGAGCGTAATACTTGTCTTTGATCACTGATGTAATCTGTGCTCCTATAAAAATACCTCCTTTATCTCAAAATCAGTCTGAATCCAAGTCTAGGTCAGGAATGCCAAAACAAATTGTTGAAATTATTCAAATAAGGATGTCATACATTCACTGAAAACGAAAATGTTCCAACATCTGTAATTTTCAACTGCTTTAAAGGACATGCACTTCAGTCACAACTCCCCTAAAAGCATCAACATGTTACTTTCCCTCCTTGAAATAGAAGTTTCACAGCTCATCTAAATGTGCAATAAATTTAATCTGGGAGAATTGTATCTGTCCTACGATCGACTGGCGACCGGTTCAGGGTGTACCCCGCCTCTCGCCCGATGATAGGCTGGGATAGGCTCCAGCCCCCCGCAACCCCAAAAGGGATAGCCGGGTATAGAAAATGAATGAATGAATGAATTGTATCTGCCCCGTGATTTGTCCATATTTTTGCTCTTTTACTCTCCCCTTTCTCCCTTTAGCTTTATATTTACCATCATTTTCCCAGCTGCAGCAATTGAATCAAACATTGACAAGATTAACTGACTGGTTTCCTTTTAGCTTATGGCAGATGTGTGTGAACTTGGGTTGTAAAGGCCCACTGCCATAGTTGTTAAAAGGCATTGAAAGTAGTAGTTGGGGCCATCCTTAAGTTTGTGCTCTCTTTGACTACAAAATTATAACTTTAATAAAGGAAGTTACACATTGTTGATGTACTAAAACAATAAACAGGCAAACTGGAAACACAACTGTAAGTCAAAAGGTCACTGACATTATGCCTCAGCAGAAACATGTATATTGATGACTTTTACATCCACTACATTTTCATCATTGTAGCTAATGTCAGTCAAACAGTCATAGATCCTATCAGTACCCCTTCACACTGAGTCTTCATTCCTGGTCCCTCTGCAGTTTCTTGATGTCACTTTAACAGTTTGTTTTGGGCAGTGGTCCTGAGCAGATGAAACAACTTAACCCCTGTGACCCCAGCTGTCCTGCCTGAGCAAATAAAACGTCAACATCCGGCTCCATGGCCCCTCCTTTGACAGCAGCACTTCCTCCCTCTCATAGCACTCTGTATTCCAACAGAACAGTCAGAGCAGGATGGGATATACGGTTTCATCATTCGGGCCATGCTGCTGTGATGGTGTATGAGGAATATGTCTACATGGAACAATGTAGATATTGCATATAAAATGT
This sequence comes from Scarus forsteni, assembly GCA_036419115.1. Classification (NCBI taxonomy): domain Eukaryota; kingdom Metazoa; phylum Chordata; class Actinopteri; order Labriformes; family Labridae; genus Scarus; species Scarus forsteni. The sequence goes on along the minus strand of JAZDUH010000327.1, from coordinate 2,307,053 downwards.
CTATACGCACATAGATTTGTGGTTAGAGTGAAATCAGGGCATGTATTTTTATGTGAATGACTGAGTATAGCAGCCTTTTTTCTTTGATCCTTAACAACATAGAAAATGTACATATTTAGGGTTTTCAAAATGAACCAAGGGTTTCCGCACCTATTTAAACAATGCCAAACACTGAACAAAAGGAAAACAAGGACAAATATTGAAAAGCTTTTACCTAAAATACATCCAGTTCACATCAGTGAGCCCTTTGACCCTGAAAATATCCTCAAAACAGAAACAGCATCAACAAATAAACTGATAAACCCTCTACAGTTTGCATAAAAACACAAAAGCCAAGGATGGATATTAATAACAATCTCCATGAATGCTGATATAAACTTCATGAATAAATCAAAAACTGGAATTATGCCTTCACCAAAAAGAAAATACAAATTCAAAATGTTTGTCATGGCAGGATAACTTAATACCAGAAAAAAAATGTGGTCAGCCAAGGGCTGTTTTGATTCAAAGAGGAGAAAATTGTAGCTGTAAAAGTGTCACATCAGGACTTTCCCTGAAGCCACTCAGTCTAAAGCAATGATGACAGACCCAAAATCAAGCAAGACAGTTTATTAGATTTAGACTTTTCAGCTGACAGCATGCTGACTCTCTTAAACTGCTCAGATCTGCTGGATCTTCCGATGCTGTGTCTGGAGAAAAAGGCAGAAATACTGTTCTACCTACTCTATTTTCAGTTGGGTTTCTTTGCAACTTGGTCTGCAATATCACACGCAAATTCTGAAGTACTTTCATTTTCTAGTACACTTCAAACACGGCCATTATTTAGGTTGTTTAAAGTTCAGGGTGAATTCAGGACACGTTCAATTTCTGTTCTATTACAGGAGTCCCCGGACACTGGGCCATGATCCAGTAACAGGCTGTGGATCATATGTGGTACCAGCTTTACAGAAATATAACTAGAAGTGTACAAGCCTCTGCCAAGGCATCTTTCACCATTGCACATTAAGTTATCAATTTCATTTCATTATTTTTTTTGTTCCATCTCAGGTACAAACTACAACATTCAAACGAATTTGATTGGTTAAACATTTTTGGGAATTAGGGTCTCAATTTCTCATTTCAGGGGTGGTGGGTCTGACGCTAAGAGCCATTGGTCTACATTCATGCGTACTCTGGTCAAAAACCATCCTCTCTGGATGATTGGGTCATGGAAATGTAATCACTTTATTCTACAGTAGGCATTTTGTGACCACATTTACTAAGTTAGGGTCCAGTTACTGTAAGACCAGCACATTCCTACTAGGCATTTTTGTGCACAAGCATAAGGCAAAATACCACCACTCAAAAACATCCAAGTTATCCATGAACAATCCAAAGGTTATTAAGGGGTCCACAAATGTTAGGAGGCTGCAGCCATCATTAAAGCATGCAACACATGGATAACGTGTTTCTACTGCAATGCTGATCATTTACTTTATCATAAAAGCCATAATGGCTTCCACTTTAAAAAAACTAGATCAACGTAATGACCAACATAGCAAGCTGCGAACGAGTCATATCTAGGCTCTCAGGACACGTGGACTCATGTCTGAAAACATGGAGCCCATTCTTGGACTTTATTCCAGTGGACAATCCTCAAGGACTGACCTCATACGTCATGTAAAATGAATTCAAGCCAATAATGCTTGTTGTCAATATATGTAAGTTTACCTAACTTTTTTATTAGCTTATGTACCTATCCATTAATTTTTTAGTTGAAATTTTAAGGTACATTTGATAAAATTACATTTTTGGCTTATTTTTATTTATTTATTTTCATTCACTTATTTATATATCTTTTTTTCTCTTTGTTTCTTAGCCAATGGAGATATAGGGAGGGTAAGATGGGCAAGGGTTATTCATGAAAATGTCATATAAAAAGGTCTTGAAATGGTCATGTTTTGACTTAAGTCTGGACTAAAATATCAATAAAAAAAGCCACAGTGGCATAATTGACATAGAAATACACAAGTAACACTGAGCTTTAACAACCTGATCTAGTAAGGACAAATATTTTGAGCTGAGAGCACCATGGAAAAAAATAACCAAACAAATGTAAGAAGCAGAACATGTTCATCTCTTCTTTGACATACCAACAAATCTCCAAGTCTCCACATCTAAGAAGTTTAACAACTCTTAAAAGTGTTACCTAGATAAACGCACACAGGTGTTTTCAGTTTTTCTGCTAAAAAAACTTTCAATTGAATGTCATTGCACATAATTATCCACTATTTTGTTGATCTTTATACCCCTATACAGATCTGACTTGCAATAATTAGCCTGTTATGGGACATAGAGGGAGGTTTGAACAAAGCAGGTGGGAAAGAGGTTCTTTAAGGGATTTTTGGGACCAACTGAATTTTATACTATTCCCACACTTTGCAAACCTTTCTACAGCCGTACTACAGAATATCTTATGTATACCATTAAATGTGATGTTCACTGACTTCAGGCTCCTTCGTGCACAAGGCTCCAGACAATTGCAAACCTTTGGCCGCCCGTGCAACACCTTCTCTGACTTCATAAAAAAATATTCCAGAGGCAAACTTAAAGTGACTTAAAATGAGCAGATAAGACCCAAAGAGGCTTATAAAGTGTACAGTACTCACACAAAGGCGTGGTAGATAAAAGCCCACTCCCTCGGTCTCTCCAGCACATTGTAGAGGTAATTCTGGAGTCGCCGGTAGCGCGCGTTCCTGCGGCCGCTCTGCGCGCTGTATGTCAGCGGCTTCCCCAGCAGGCTGAGCCGGGCGCCCTGCTTCCTCTCCGCTCCCGCCGCACCTGCCGAGGTGGGAGACAGGAGTCCGTCCCCAGCTCGCACCGCGTTGTTCATCGTCTTCTGCCCAGACTCCACATCTTTCAGCGCATAGTCCTGCACCCGGCGCCCTGTGGGAGTCTTCAGCCAGAGCCCGGTGCCGCCGCTCTCCTCGCCGGTGTGACCTCGCGGCATGGCATCACCAGCGCAGTGCGCTGGAAAACCGGCAGACATTCACATGTAGCCAAGTCCCCTCTGGCCTCAGGATGTTTGCCTACTTCAGTTTTCAATGGGTAATAAATGAGATATCAGTCAGTGAGAAGTTAAAAGTCTAATCTGCTTTCATTTTGTCATCCTGTGGCCGTCGGAGCAGACTCGTAGTCCAGTTTGGACACTTTGGTCATCTGCTCGAGCCTGGAGAAGAGTTGGGTTATGAAGGAGAGGATCCCATCGAGACATTTGGCGGGGGGAGGGCTCTCACACTCTGTCTCCCCTTACTCGCTCTCAGTCTCAGTCTTGCTGCTCACTGTCAAAGTGTGAGGATCCTGCTGGTGCTGCTCCAATTAAGTGCCTCACTTTTACGCACGGGGCAAAAAGGGACGCGCCACTGACAGAGCAACCATTCTGTTAGTTTTTATTTCATATATCTGTAATGTATATTATTCCCCATCTCTTGTTATAAATATCGATGAAGAATATCAAAAAAATGCACTGATGACGCAAGGTTTACGCAGGCGAGGAACTTACCCAATGCCCCGAATCAGCTCACGAGCCGCCTCTGATATAAAAAAGATGCGAGTACCCACGTGTTGTGTGAATTTGACTCCCACAGTTTATCAATGTCCATCTCTTTCACTTTTGAGTGCCAACACAGAGTTGAAGTATTAGCGCGTCTTAAAACGGTTCAGACTTCCTCCAGTTTTTCAGCACGTGTAGTGCTGCGCAAAACCGACGGTGGATCATATTTTATCTTAAGAGAGAGCCTGAGTTAAGGTTTAAAGGGTAATTTACAACAATGTCAAACTGCAATGATCTGAGCACGACTTGCATTGACTGCAGCTGCGTCACGTTCCTCCTCAGTAACTAATCATGTGATCCATGACGGACTTTTTCATGTTAAATTTGTTCTAAAGCACCAAATCCTGTTTCTATTGGACAGTTTTGAGGCAAAATACGTTTGCACAGAGAACAGTGGCTTACAAAAGATTACACTAAGAGTATCACATTTTGATAAATCTGTTTCATTGTAGGCAAAATGTCGCTGAGACATACTTTACAGTGTAAAGGTTTCCCTCTTTGTCTTTATGTTTTGTCCGTCTGCCACACAAGAGCACAGACTTCAGGTAAATGATTTAGAGAAGTTTTTCAACATTTTTATATTTGATTTCTCCACTCACGTTAATACTCCCCGAAGCTCGTGGTGATGTCAGTCGTCTGACGCCAGCACGTGCATCACTGAGTATGAACTTTTTTGTCTCTTCTTACAGACTTGGATTACAACTTCCTGTTGTAATCCAAGCACGACCTCTAGCGGTCAGATATTGATAACACAGCGGTGAACCACAGATGTCAAAGCAATTGAGTTGATCTTGTGGATAAATCCACTTGTAAATCCACAATAAGACTTTGTTACTCTATTGAGATCGCTCAAACTTTGGTTTAGACTGTTTTCCATACCAGGTCATTTTCAGTTTGAAACCTTTCTCTAGAGGATATAAGACTTATGCATCTGTACTTTATTAGACTGTGTTTGCCTTGGTCATGATCTCTTTCTTTCTTATTCAGACAACTTGCATTGCCATCAGGGGAAATGACAGAATTTTTGGGCCCCATGAAAGGAAATGAGTGTGGGCCCAATCCCCAACCAGCTCTGCATGCTTACTCAAACCATGGTAATGTAAAACAAATTGATAAATTAATATGATCAAATAATTTTAACAACAGGTTGTTCTGTCTAAAGATGCAAACTCTTCAGCTGAACTTAAAGAATAAATGAATAAATGGTGAATTAAACAAAATATTAAACAGGTCTTTTATGCATTTGGATGGTTTTAAACTTTTAAAATGTTTTGATCCACCATACAATCAGTCATCATGAATCTCTGATCTTTTAACCCTGTAAAAGGCTCAGAACTTTTGTATACATTTGTCTTGATCCAAAAAGTATTTTTTGAAAGACACAGATATTTCAACACACCATTAGCTACAGCAAACACAGACAAGAAATGAATATTCTCCAATAAATTTTCAAAATGGTCTCTTGTATATAAATACAATTTCCTTTGAGTTAATCAAGTGAAATAGATACTTGAATATCACTTTGTTCTTTTTTATGTATTTTTGTGGGCATTTTTTGCCTTTATTGATAGAAGAGAGACAGTGGATAGGCTTGTGAAAGGGGGCGAGAGAGTAGGGGAAGACACTCTGCAAACTGGTCACAGGCTGGACTCAAACCCGGACAGACAGAAGCATGTATATGGGACGTGCATGGTTGCTAACCACTCCACCAAAACAGCACCCCCTTTGTTCTTTTTTTGACAAAAAAAAAAGAAATTGTTTTGTAGAAAATGATCTTAACAGACAAATGACAAAAAGTCAATAAAGTAATAAGCAAAAAATACTGTTATAATATATTTCAGGGGCCCTTGGGATCTTCTCGACTTTTCACCTCCATATGCCTCCCTGATTGTCATGGAGAGTTCAGCCTCAAATAACCTTTCAGTTCAGTTGACCACAGCTGCCAATTTGAATGCAGTAATAGAGACGATTCCCACTGCAAACATCACTGAGACCAATGAGCTGACATACAGTACAGCAGCAGTGATTCTTGAGATGCTTGGACACCAGATGGGCAATGTGAAGGAGAACAAAGGGCAATTTCCACCATGGGGGGGAAGGTTGGAAGCTAAAATCAAGGTGACTCAGAGTGAGGACAGCCAATTGTCAGCCAAACGCCAGAATGTTGCAACCAGAAAAGAGATACCCAAGAGGTACAGGCAGATGCCCATACCTGAGGCCTTGGAAACTGCTAAACAGAGACTCCAAGCCTTAGCCACTCAACTGAAGAGGTACACGAGAGAGATAGGAGCCTGGCGAATAAACTGGCTGTTCTCCGCTGAACCAGCCAAAGTGTACTCTCAGTGGCAGGGTAATAACACAAGAGCTAACCCACCAGGGCTGGAGACTGTACAATACTGGAAAGGCATATGGGAGAAAGAAGCATCAAATAGCAACAATGTACAGTGGCTAAACAACCTAAGAGCAGACCATGCCAATCTCCCTGAACAAGATGCCGTGACCATCATCATAGCAGATATCCAAGAAAAAATCTCAGGTATGAAGAACTGGACAGCACCAGGCCTGGGTATGATCTATACCTACTGGCTAAAGAGGCTGACCTCACTCCATGAGCGCCTAGCAGTACAAATGAACCAACTGCTGAGAGATGGGACCCACCCAGAATGGCTGACCAAGGGCCGCACAGTCCTGATCCAGAAGGATCTCCAAAAGGGAACAGTCCAATCAACTATTGGCCAATCACCTGCCATGTGATAATGCATGCCATGTTGGTTGACTTACATACCAGAATTCCTTGCGCTCAAACTGTAGTAGTAATTTGCCTGGAATGCTTTCAGGTAGGAACTCAGAGATTTCAACTGGAAAATTTTCGAGTTAAGGGTTGCCTGGAATGCAGCATAAGAGCATTCGTTGCAAACTCAATGGGCTCTAATTTCGTAGATCAGGCGCAGGCGCACCTGCCCTTCGCCGGCCTGCACCGTGCGGACAGGGTGTGACCAGCATACTTTGCAAGTTTACTGCAGTACCAAGAGAGGCGCACTGATGCCTCTGTCCCTGCCCCTCCGCGCAATTGCCAGAGAGGGAGGAGAAAATGCATGAGTGGGTTTAACACAGCTGAGTGCTGTCTTCATCAATCAAATGAACGCCTCTCCTTGCCTTTAAATGTGCTTCGGCCGAGGCACAGCGTCTGATTGGTCTGAATGATCCCCGCCACCGTGGAAACAGTGTGCTGGAAAGACCCGGTTGCGGAGACGGTCAGAGCCACTGTCACTTCAGCAACTGGGAGAACGGACTGACACCACGAAGCACGTCACCGAGTGGGCCAGCTCCCGGGACAGATGTAATCTGTTCCTTTGTCATTAATAGGAGTTAAAAAAATTAAGAGACAGTTACACAGCAGCAGGCTTATCCATTCATAATGCTTGTTATCCACCTGCATTCCTGGTTTGTCATCGCCAAATAGCAGAGCCTTTAGTGATATATACTCTCCCGGTGTCTCTGCCTCATCCTCCTTGCAATGATGTACTCCATCTTTTTAGACCACATTAAAAATAAAGACTAAAACAGAGAAATATGGGAAATCACAGGTAAAACCTTAGTGACGTACATTTCTCTCTTTTTTCTTCGTCTTTTTTCTCCCTCTTTTCTTTGAATATGTTGAAATGAGAGAAGCCAGATATATACTCAGTATCAGATGTTAAGGCTGTTTATTGTTGACTTGTAAGATGTGCATCAAACTTCCAGCTGCCGTCAGGTTAAGTTTCCATTATGACAAACGGCTTTAATCCAACATCAGATGTGACGGGACAATAATACAGATACAAATGTATATGCTGGTTCAGACGGTTACATTAAATAGTGAATAACTGTGATTGTTTATTGCATTAAAATGTTCCTGACACTCTGGAAACCTGCCTCTGAGGCTTTGTTGATGTGTGCTCATGTGCTTCTGTCACCAAATTACAGCTGCGGAGGGTGCGCTTTGTCCTGCGCCGAGAATAGACCAGATTGGAACTGGCTAGTTTTCAGCGCACCTTCCACACAGTTTTTTGGCACAAAATTGTCACTGCGTCAACATGAATCTGTCGGCACCTCCCCCTGGTGCGCCGTAACACCCATCTCTGCGCAGACGGTCTGCCAAATTGCCAATTGGCAGCGCACAGAGGTGTGCCGGACAAAATTAACACTGTGGGAGCGCCAGGCTTGCGCACCCTGGGCTGCCCCACGAAATTAGGGTCCAATGAGGCAATGGAACACCACCCTTGAGGCCAACTTCGAGCCAATTGCACATGTCTCCATCAAATGTGGCATATATCAAGGAGATGCTCTGTCCCCACTGCTGTTCTGCATAGGCCTTAACCCCCTCAGCCAAATAATAAACAAGACTGGCAAGTCCTAAAGAGTCAGCTCAATGGCAGAAACAAGGTTCGGGCAATTAACAGCTATGCCCTGCCAGTGATCAGATACCCTGCTGGGGTAATAAGCTGGCCAAAGGAGGAAATTCAGGCCACAGATGTTAAAACTCGGAAGTTGCTCACCATGCACAGGGGATTCCACCCCAAGTCCAGTATCCAGAGGCTATACACTAAGCGCAGAGATGGAGGCAGAGGATTAGTGAGCATCGGAGCCACAATCCAAGATGAAGCATCCAAGCTCCATGACCATGTCAGGAAGATGGCCCCAAGAGATGAAGCGCTTAGTGAGTGTCTCAGACAGTGGAAACTGACAGGAAAGGAGGAACCAGAGGAACCACCATGGGAGGACAAACCCCTGCATGGGATCTATCACCAGCATATAGCTGAGGTGGCTGATATGAACAAATCCTACCAATAGCTGGAGAGGGCTGGACTAAAGGACAGCACAGTGGCTCTAATCATGGCAGCACAAGAACAGGCCTTGAGCACCAGAGCTATAGAGGCCCAGATCTACCACACCAGGCAAGATCCCAGGTGCAGGCTGCAAGAGGGCCCTGAAACAATGATCTTCAAGGCACTGACAGCAGGTGTTGCTGCTCAGCACCTGTTAGTTCTGAACAGCTCTGAACAGGAAAACTGAACCTGCGTGACACTGCTGTGGGAGGAAATCTCAAAGATTTTTTGAGCAACGAATTCAGGAAGTATCTGAATGACTCAGGTCTTGTTAAAAGCTGTAAGAAGCATATGCTTTTAAAAGATTTTAGCCAGAGAAAACTGTTAATCTTCTGCAAATTTTCAAAGAAATTATGAGAATCAAAGCTATGTTGATGAGATCTCATTATATTCGACCGTTTTCTCACGGTTGGTTGGACTTTGAATTTTAGCCTAATGTCGGATGGACTTCAAAATGTAACATCGGATTAACGTTGAAATGTAAAGTCGCATCTAAGTTGAATTGTAAAGTTGGATTGACTTCGAAATGTAACTTTAAATTGACTACTTTTTTCAGTGTCTGTATCGATTGTGACATTTATAATCCAAAATGTCATCTTCCGTGGAGTCTATTAGACATTTGTAGATGTTTACAACTATCTGCAGAGGTTGGAGGACATGTTTTCTACTAGTTAATTTTTCCAGAAGTTCGGATCAGCAGCAGGAAATGCATTGCACATTGTATTGGTCACGATTCATTATCCTACTACAGTCGCATAGTTGATCGACGTCTTTGCTATTATATTTTGCAGGGGAATGATTTCTACATAAATAAAAAAAAACAACTCAATAGTCTCTTCCTCCCAGTTCTCCACGTTGCTGTCCAGTTCATCAATGTCCAGTCCTCCTCTGAGCTCCAGGTGGATGCTCTTTGATTCTGGGTAAGACTGCAGCTGTTTTCCTGAATGTAACATTTGGACATTGAGGTATTTTCATTCATATTTTGGACGTTTTATTGTAATGTCATTATAGTTTAAGCCTTCAGGTCCTTTTTTGCTTCTCTCACATTTTTATTCACTGTGGTCTCTTTTTTCTCTGCAATATGAAGTCCAGCACCTCTTTAGATTCAGGACAAACCATAGCTCAATTATGTCTACATACAGTGTAGCAAAATGTAGACTATGAGCTGCAGATCATTAGAAATAAGAAAACATTGCATTTTTCAGATTTTATAATTAAATAATAGAATAAAATAAGGAATTAGTGCACTCAACACATTGTGCACACACAGACCTTGTTTAAGATGTTAGTCATTAGAGCAGCAGCTCCTCTCTCTCTCTCCCTCTCTATCTCTCACTCACTCACTGAATTCAATTCAATTCAAAGAGCTTATTAGCTCATAAAATATAAAATTGCAAATAATTATTGTAAACCAAAGATTAAATCATAAACCAACAGAGCTGTGCAGATTTAGATTTTTTTATAAATAGAAGAAGAAAGAAAACACATGAAAATTGATAATAATAATGATAATAATAGTTTTATTTTCGTATAGTTTTTTTTTTTTTTTTTACAGATTAATACAGAACACAAAGAAAACACAAGATTTAAAGAGAATATATGTACAGCTCTGTGGTCTGTACAAATATGAACATATGTTATGGATGGTTCAAGGGGGTTTGGAGCTGTTGGACACTCTCCTCTGGTCACAGCAGCTCACATATCCCTTTAACTTCCGGCTAAACTGTTTGGCAGAGGTCAAAAATTAACTCAGGAATATTTAAAGTTATATAAAACAGAACAGATCAAATCATTGTTTGCTTCCCTAAAGATTTCAAGGAATGGAGAAAAATACAAACAAACCAAAAACCAAATATTTTCCTGGTATGGGATTCAAAAGTTTAAAAAGTTAAAAGTTGATCATCTGATGACTTAAAATACACACATATTTGGGACAAATCCATTAGAAAAGGCATGAATGTTTGCAAATAAAATAGCAATAAAATAACTTTAAATAGATGATACTGAGTTTGACAAACACCCCAAAAAATGTTTTTGATAAATAACTCTATAATCTGCTAAAGTTCAGTATTTAAAATAATAACGAGGGAGATAATAATTAAAGCTTTTAGCTTTTTAGCATTTTCTTTCCATATACAATAAGAACTTTCTTGTCTGTAACGAGGGCAGTCCTCAACAAATACTTCGAACTTTACAAAAGCACAAGTGTTGTCAAAAGGGCTTTCTGCCACATACAAAGGGAGAGGAGGAGGTGCTGTGTGAAGCAAACTTAAAGGAAGAGGAGTCTACTTTATGAGTGTTAGCATGCAGAATGATCTATTTAGAAACAAACCTGAGAAAAGAATATGAGAACAATGATCAAAGTTAATAACTATCTGTCAAAACCGGCATTTAAAGTCTGTGTTTAAATGATTCACCCATACTTGATCTATTTAATCCCATTTTTATGAAGAATTGTTATATTGAAGATAAACTTTTAATTCACTTCTTCCTTGTGGGTTGATCTGCTTATCAAATTATTTTAATGCTTTTTAACAGCAAAGTTTGATGGAGCATGCTTTTATTTTTAAAATCATATTTTAAAAGGTCCAGGTATTCTCTTTACAGGTGTTAAGCAAATTTGTCAAAAAATATGACGATGCCAGCCTCATCAAAACACTTTAACAGTGTTGACTGGGGTTGCATAGATCTCCATTTGTGGGAATTTCTATTTTGTTGGATGTACAGAAGGATCAAAGTGAAGGAAATATTGATAACATAGTTTCATGTGGATAAGTGGATGGATCCTGTTAGATAAACATGTATAACTTCCACAATACTGCAGATAAGCATGTGGACAAAGAATAAGTGATTGTTTAACATGTGGATGTATGTCACAGGATAATAAGTAAGTTCAGTTATGCTAGATTGTTATTCTTCCTTATCTAAATACCACAGTACTATACTACAGTTACGCTAGAGAACCTCCTCTTGATAGTTGATTTTGAGAAGAAGTTTGAGTCAAATTTGTGGCATTACTGCCTTGGCATCAGAATTCTAACTTACACTTGCCACAGTTCACAGTAAAAAGATATGTAGATGTACTTTCAGCAGAAAACCAGACAGTTGAGTTGCAATGTGAAGCTGAAAGGCAGGCAGATAGTGGATGTGGAAAAGGATTATGCAGGAGTTATGCAAAATATAGGGATTAATCTTCGACAAGGGATTATTTGATGCTGGCAATAGATACACATTGTCAACTGAATACACAGGTAAAAACACAGGTATAGGGAAAATCAGTTGTGTAAAATGTTTGTAGTGGAAATCCAAATGTAGAGGGGTGACTGCAGGTCTGAAAAATATCTGCAGCACAGGGCTCATTGGGGAGGAAATATTTCCATTTATCATTATTTGTTGAAGTTGACATTGACTCTTTTCTTCAAAAGGGAAGATAAACTGCTGCAGACTTTTTAAAAGCCAGTAACTCGGTGAGTGAATGATAAGTCATGTTCTTAAGAAGAAAATAAAGCAAGTTTACCCACTTAACACTAGATTCTTTTTTTGGACATGAACGCATGATTTCAACTTTAGGTTTGAGTCTCAGGAGCGACTTCAGTCATTTAGAGATGCAAGGAAAAGACTGAGACAGGGAAGTTCTCTACTGAGGTAGAGGAACGCCAGTTGTATTTTTTTGTGATTTGCATTAATAAATAATTGAATTGAGGATATGTTGGCAACATTGGTCAAAGTGGTTACAACTGGTAAGGATCAAGGAGACCCTAAACAATATTTTAACCACAATCGGAGCACTGTCTGAATTGTACAAATAGGAGAGGAACAATAAACCAAGCAACATTTTTGAAGGAATTGCAAAATCATTTGGAAAAATTCCAGTTATTATCATTATTTTTTTAAATAAAAGAGTTAGAATTTGTAAGCAATTTTCCTGGCCTTCTAAATTGCACAAATAAGTTGACCCTGTCAGGTGGTTAAACTTTCATCATGTCCAAATATTAAAAACTATGACTGACCTGTTTGTGTCATTCAGACAGTATGAGGTATATTTAAAGTCTCTTAATGAAAGTACTTTTGAATGTAAACCTAATATTTACATTTTACCCCATGGAACAGATAAAAAAACACTTGATAAATTGAAAAACAATATAAAATTCCAAAGGAAAACACAACTATTAAAGGGAAGCATGACACAATCAAAAACATTAATAATAAAAAAATCAACAGTAAATGTAAAAACACAACAATAAATAGCCTACATAAACATAACAACAAATAAAGACTCATCAAAATCATGAAAAAATAAAAAAAACCACAAAAAACGAAAACAAACAAAAATTCGTTCTTTAAAAGAAACTAAACAACAAAAACAATAAAAACACCAATGCAACAAAAAAACACAACATCAAATAATTAAATATAGCAATAAATTAAAGGGGCGGAGCAAATTAAAAACAAAATCAAAAATACAGAAATAAAAAAATTAAAAAGTCTCATCTGAAAAACCATGACATATTAAAATACTAAAAAATAAAAAACAAAAATAAACAAAACATTATTTTATAGAACAATAAATAAAAAAACATGAACAATAAATAAGTCAACAATAAATAAAATAAAAAAAATTCAAAACACAACTTCTGAAAAAACAAAATGACTTTGAAACACAAACAAATGCAAACAAATGAAAATTAAGAAACTCAGAGTATCAATAATGACAACATACAAAAATTAAGGCAAACCAAAGTGTAAATACTCATTACGACAAACAAGACAGCCGCACAGAAAATTCTGTCCCAAGTTGATCTCATTATGGGTTTAGATATGCAGTTTTATTTTAAATGGTTTTTAGTTTTAATTTTTTTTTCCTTTTGTTGTTTTATATGTTGGTCTTGTATCTGTTATTGTGTCTATGCCTTAACTTTATTAACATATAGCCTCCAAGATTGATTTGTTTAGTGTGTATCATAAATGGTTTGCATCTTTTGATTTTTCTTTTTCAAACCCACTTGTCAAACTTTTTGTTAATGTATTGACAGTTTTACTTGAATGACATAATCAGTCCCATCCCAGTCGATTTTTCTGCATTTCCCAGCCCTCCCATGATCAGTCTACAGCCTTGACTGGCAGAGTTTAAGCACCGTGGACAGCGACAACATGGGCAGGAAAGGCACCCTGCGCAGGAGTAATCAGCACCAGGAGCACACATAGAAGAGGCGGGAGGGTGAGCTGAAAAGAGATTGGTGTGAGGGGGTGACAGATTTTCACCGAGTCAGAGAGAGAGAGCATTGGTCGGGATTAGGCTCGTGCTGCAGTTTGGACGGGATTACAGGGCACATCGCGGCACAGTTCTTCGTGCTGTGCGCTCTGCTATGGACTTATACGCACGGCATTCCCCCTCTGTCTGAACTGTTAGACATCTGCGACCTTACCCACACCTTGCAATCCCGTTGATTCCAGTGTGACACACGCTATATGTAAACATGGCCGACGTCCCTCAGCTAGTCAAAATTGGGATTTCCTTGAAAATGCTCCCCAACGACACGGCGGTGTACTTCAAGTCTGACGGTGCCAGATTTGGACAGACCCGAACCATCAAGCTGCTGACCGGCTCTAAGTACAGGATAGAGGTGGTTGTTAAACCAGGAGCGGTGGAGGCCACGTAGGTAGACCCTTTGATTTTTGTTTTGTACATGGATTATCTTGAATTGTGCATTAACCTAATTGTCAGCCTGTGTACAAATATAACGACACAGCTATAAAACCTCATTCTTACTCCAGGATAAAAATGCCATGAAGACCTTTTAATTTGTCATTCTTTCCAACAGCTATGGTCAATGTTGCAAGAGCCTACGAAAAACACATTCAATTTATATATATATATTTGATTCCTGAATGCAACATTACTCATTTACAATTGGTACAAGATGGCCTTTTTGCTTTTCTGCGGGGCTTGGTACTCTCAGATTTCAGATACAAAAATATAGCCTAACATTGGAAATTTACTTAAAATAGTTTGTCAAATATTTGTGTATGTTGGGTACAACCTGTCAAAACCTCACACAATGTCCCTGTTTTACGCTGCACTTAACAGTTTATCGTTCCCTGCCTTCTGCTTTCTTAAACACAAATTTATCTGTGGTCATTAAGTGAAACGAAATCCTCACAGGCACCCGTAGAAACGACTTTGGCAACAGGCAAGTGCTGATTTCCAAGGCTGCTTTCAGGGGCAGAAGGAATTATTCAGACGACGAGTTTAGCACTTATGAAATAACTTATAAGGGATTGGTGAGCAGACATGGTAGAATGAGTATGACAAAACATTTTGTAAAGCGCCACACTTAGAATATTGAACGTCATACTTCCAATTGTACAGCGTTAGTGGGAGTTTCCGAGCAGTACTTGAAGGCAGCATAAACCCCAATTGGCTGCTTGTCAAATCCTCCGCAGATTAAGACTCCACGCTTGGCTTTTGTGTCACTGCCCCCTTGTGATTTGTCTACAACTCATTATTATGTAATACATGTTGTTTTTTCATGACCAAATAAGGATTAGTTGTACATAGGCTACCTGAAAACCAGCCCGAAAACATGCCTGAGTGAGCATTTTGGTATAGAAATAGGTCACACACTTAGTGACTAGGAGGGAGATCTGTCGGATTTATGGCATGCCCATTTAAAACACAGCTGTTGACCTATTACACTAAATGGTTAATCGACATTCTGGCTGGAAAGAAATGTATGCTGGTGAGGCTGACCTTTGCTTTATATGGCAATTTGAATGAATTGTTTTAACCTCACAACCTTACATTAAAGGTATTTACACTGCATTGGCATTGACCAAACCATTTTGACTATTTGTATACATTTTGTCTTTGGAGCTATACATATTCTTTTGAAATAATATTTAAGAATTTATTTACACATTTATTTGGACTGGACAGTGCATATTGATGATGTTTGATGATTGACGTATAATATCTTAGGTGTCCATACAATACTAATGGAAATAAGCTGGATTTAGTACAATTCTAATTTCCATCTGTAGTTCCAAACATTGAAGTGAAACATAAAACCACACATGCAGACAGTACAATACCACAGATAATAAAAAGTATAACAGCAAAATCAATACAGGCTTGGTTAAGTCAACCCTACAATGCGTATAACAACAGTAATACGATCTATAATGCTAAGAGTGCATTGAGCCATACATAAATACATAAGTCATTGCTGTTGTGTTCTTTTCTGTAGATCCATGAGTATAGGTGGGGTAACTTTCCCTTTGGAGCAGAAGTCCAAAGATCCTCAGTCAGTTGTCTACACGGGCCAGTATGATACAGAAGGGGTGGCACACACTAAGAGCGGAGAGAGGCAACCAGTTCAAATCAACATACAGGTACGTTTACTTGAACAGTAGATAGAGAAATATCTGCAAACAAAGGCATGATGAGCAGAGAAAATAACTTTAGACCCTTTAAAAAAGGCCTGCCCTTCTGCCCTTTACAGGAAGTGATCCCTATTAAGTCCCGCCCAATAGTAATTGTTGCTGTGCTAGGTCACTCACACTAAATCTGTTGTAGGTGGCCTCTCCCAATTGAAAAAATGGAAATCTACCAACCTTTTGACTAACTTTTATTTCTGTGCAAATTGATTCTTTTCAAAATCCAGCTTAAAGGGACTATAAGGAGTTTCTAAGTAATTACAAAAAAGCCTCACTTTTAGATATATGCCTGATTGAAATACACACTTTAAGATGAGTTTTATAGCATCAAAATAGGTTATCTATAAATGCTATTCCTTAGCCTTCCGGTCGGGTCGAACAGGGCTTGACTGGCCTGGATACTCAACTTCGGGAACAAGACAATTAAAACTAGAGCAAATTTATACTATTCGGACACGTCTTAGAGCACCAGGCTGTAAGTAGTGATTTATAGCCGGCTGCAAAACTATGATACTAAGTTTTCCAAAAATTGCTTGTTGTCACACATCAAAAACTACCGCTACGTAACTAGAAAGAGATACATTACCTCATCGCTTTGCATCCTGTAAGTTGTTGAAAAAAAGAAGTTGTAAAGCAATGCAGAGTTCTGAGGAAGGTCCGAGCTGCATTACAACCACAACAAACACACTGTAGTTTGGGTCACATCATTTGGTGCGTTCCAGTTGTAGTCAGAAGTAGGAATTTCCGGGTTCCGAGTAGGAAACTGCAACTAGAATGCCCCCTGAAGTAGGAATTTCCTACTGGGAGCTCAGTGAAACCTCGCCTCCCCCGAGTTGACAATCGAAGTGGATGCCCCCAGTGTGAACAGTTATTTAGCTCCTGTAATCATCAATTTATTTGCACTTCTGACTGGGGTGTGTCGCTCTAGATCAGCTGTATACATAGTATTGTTAGACTTATATTTACAAAAATGCTGCCATAGTGATAATCACATTCTTCATGTGATATTTGTGAACAACAACACAGGGCATGCTAACAGCAGCTAACAATAGCCTGGTGGATCGGCGTGTTTTTTTCCGACTTCAACTGGAACGCAGATAAGTTGGAGATGATGTCACTCCCATTTCCGAGGTTACTGGAACGCAGCATTATGACAGTCGCAGGAGAAACAGTTGCAGGAGAGGCATTGGTTAAGCAATCTTTTCAATCAATCAATCAAGCAAACTTTAAGGATAAGTTCGGTTTCTGCAGCTTTCACATTGTTTATAGAATAAAGCAGAACAATATACTCACCCAGAAGGCTTTCCTGATCCAAACAGTGCTTCGGGAGATATCTAGATCCAAAATCGAGCAGCGGACATCCGTATAATGGTAGCACACGGGGCATACAGTGCCACTCCTAAAACTGCATTAATCATCCAAAAACTAATAGTTTCACCAATATTTCATCATGGTCCGTTCGGGCTACTCCTCCACGACAGTCTGTGTCACTCCAGACATGTTTTGTAACTGTACTGACCTCTGAACTGAAGAAGAAGAGCGCTTGCTCCGCACATGCGCAGTGCGGCTCATTGTTTCAGGGGAAGACAGCCGGTTACACAACGACTTTCTTCTTCCAGTTTTGTGCAAAATGGAGGAATATCTATCGGATGAAGATGTTGTGGACGAGAACTTTGAATATGATGGGTGTCCTTACAGTTTCGAGCCCGAGTTTACAGATGAGGAGCTCATCCAAAGGAGGATGAGGAGGCAGCGCTCCAGGGAGTACTGCGCATGTGCGTAGGCAAGCCTTCTTCTTCTTCAGTTCAGAGGTCGGCACAGTTACAAAAATCGTGGCTGGAGTGACACAGACTGTCGTTGAGGAGTAGCCCGAGCGGACCATGATGGAATATCGGTGAAACTAATGAGTTTTGGGATGATTAATGCAGTTTTAGGAGCGGCGCTGTATGCCCTATGTGCTACCATTATACAGATGTCCGCCACTCGATTTTGGGTCTAAATATCTCCCGAAGCAATGCTTGCATCAGGAAAGCCTTCTGAGTGAGTATATTGTTCTACTTCATTCTATAAACAATGTGAAAGCTGTAGAAACCGAACTTATCCTATAAAGAATATCTATAATATCTATAAAGAATTTTTCCTAAGACATATTTAGCTCAGTTAGTTTTTATCATTCAATGATGTGTTTTTATTTTTATGTATGTATATATATATATATATATATATATATATATATATATATATATATATATATATATATATATATATATATATATATATATATATATATATATATATATATATATATATATATATATATATAAATATATATATATATATATATATATATATATATATATATATATATATATATATATATATGATTGTCTGATATGAATGTCTGTCTGTGTGTCAGCGCCAGGTGTATGCTCCCTCTTGCTCATTGTCAGCTTTGATAGCCTCCAGCCTCCTGCTACCATATGAGGAACAAGCAGTATAGATAATGGATGGGTGGATGGTCGAAACATAATGTCCTGAAAATATTTCTCATATAAGCAAATCTGACTTAACATGAATGTTTGTGTCCATTTGTACCCTGGCCATCTGTCCAGCCTAGTCCTAGGGGGCTTCTGGGATGTTATGGTGTGTGTTTGTATGTTTATATTCATGTGTCCATCTGCCTCCTCAGTCTGTTTCCCCTTTCATTTCACCGTCACATGATTTCACACATGCTGATGTATTTCATCCCCCTCTCTCTCTCTGTCTCAGTTCACAGAAGCAGGCTCATTTGAAACGGTGTGGCAGGTGAAGTTCTACAACTACAACAAGAGGGACCACTGCCAGTGGGGAAACAGCTTCAACAGCATTGAGTACGAGTGCAAACCCAATGACACACGCACACTTATGTGGGTCAACAAGGAGATGTTTGTCTAAGGGAATATTCAGGGTGTACCATCAAGTATCAGCTTTCATAGATTACAATCAGGAGGGGTTGCAAATGATTTATGATGAGGTAAAATGGTGACTGATTTGGCCCCACTTTTCTATATGACAGTTCACCTTACATTACCTCTTCAGTTGATTATCATTGTAGTAAGGCCACTTATTTCATTTGTGATGACTGGAATTCTGCATTGAGTTGTGATTGCAGGTGTGTTGAAAGATACTGCAACTATAGGATTGTTCCAGCAGCTACACAACATACCATCCCTCTCTTTTGATCCTACTCACAGACATGTGCCATAACCAACATTTTCAGGAAATTTGAAGGCTTGGAGTAATTTTTGTGTAAGATTAAAAAAGGTCATTTTCCCTCTTACTCTAAGTGGTGACCATGTTTGAAAAATTAATACTGAAAATATGCACTGTTTTCATAATGGTAGGCCCTGTCAGTTTTGCATGGGTACATTTTTGACATGTTCTTGTTTTTTAAATTAGATTTCATACTGAGAAGAGAATTCCATGTTCATATAACGAGAAAACAGTGCAGCTTTAAGTGCTTATGTTGACAAGCATGACATGCTACAGTAATGCATTGCATAATGAATATTTAATAACAAAGTTACAGCATGCATTTTAATTCAATAAATGATGAACCAGTTGAGTTCAGGGAAATATTTTCCTTAACATTAATTGCAAAATCAAAATTGATTCTTTGAGAAGGAAAAAAACAACTGAAATCGTAAATCAAGTTTTGTAAAAAAAAAAAAAAAAAATCAGGGATTTTATTTTTAGGTCATATCGCAGGCTCAACAGCTCGATGTACAATGGACTGTAGGTGATAAAATCCCTTAATTACATGCAATCATTCATTGAGAAACGTTAGTATTCCTCAAAATTCAATTTTTTTTGTTGCCTGTCCCACATTTTTGAAACAGACTTCATACTCAAAATGAGAATATTTTACTAAAAAAAAAACCAAAACAATTCAAATGTATCATTTTGATCATTCAGTGTCTTGTCTTCATAGTGTATTAAATTTAACAGATTTTCAAATCATCGTATGTGGATATATTTAATTTTAAACAATGTCCCAGCTTCATTGTAACTTGAGTTTTTAATTATTTGTTGCTATTAAGCATTTTACAGTCTAATTCATACAAGTTCCAATTATGTTTTGGATATATATTTATCATGTACAGCTTAGGTGTGGCATCTGTGACCTCTCAGGTGTGGTGTATCAGTAATGTGGTGTATGTGTGTCAGTATCTGCCTGTGTATTAAGATACAATATGTGTGAGTGTGTGTTTTACAAATGGTGCTCCTTTACTGTTTGTGTACTTTAAATCAGTGTCTGATTGGTAAACTTTGACAGACACCCACAAAATGTAGATTTTACATTTTGAGTTTTTTCAGTGTCCATCAGCCCTTGTATCTGACCTGGCCCTGACCTCCAACGCCTCTAAAGATAGAAATATGCAAACACTGTCACAGTGTGAACTACATCAGGGAAATTTGAAAAGACAAAACTTGTCCACACAGTTAAAAAAAAAAAGATTTATGAAAGGTTGTTTTGATTGTATTTGCATTCAGCATTTTGATTTGTTACTTAAACTAGTGTGACTTCTTCCCACCTGCTGTTTATTTTGGTATTTATTTTTTCAACTAAAGTATTATTAAAATGATGGTTATCTGTCCTGCAACACCTCTATTCAGAACATGTTCCAGTTTTTCTTTTCCTCTTTCAGTGACTCTGTAGAGCCACGTATGTGTCAGCAGCTCTAATCCATGAAATTACCCATAATCCTGTTGTCAAGCCTAAGTAAACCTCCGCCACTGCCTGCTCCTGGATTAATGAACGGAGCACATATGTTTTGTAATGGAACTGTGTGTAGCTGTGTGTGTGAGTTTTATATTGTGGTACCTTTTTGTGTACAGTACTATGCAGTTATGGAAGTGTGTTTTTTTGTGAATGGGTGAAGTTCTTCTCTTTACAGTGTTTATTCTCTCTACCTCTTCTAAGGACTTTCCACTTTGTTAATCAAGAAAAAAAATATAGATTTGGAATATTCAGAACCTATATGTGTAAAAATATTTGTATTGTTATTATAAACTTACCACAATTTTATTTGTGTTGGTAAATATTTTTGTACAGTGAACTATGTGAGCTTTATCCTATTGTATGTATTTTGGTAGGATGAGAAAATAAACATCAATATATTGAACTGACTATGCAATAATTCAGAGGAACTCACCATGAAATGGTAAAATATAATGCTCATAAATGTATATTGTAGACTTTTTTATAAAAATGTAGTTTGTTTTTAATTTATGATAATAAAAATGTTTTAAGTGTTCTTTGTTTCACTTATTTATTCTATAACCATAAACACATTTTAAATGAGAGAAGAACCACGTGATTATTAACACTACTTTGTATGAACTGTCTCTGTGTCATCATAATTTGAAATGCTGTGTATAAATGTTTTTTTTTTAGTTTTTCTGAGCAGGTGAAGCATTGCATCCTCACAGGATTTTCTGTTAGTACATCCCAAGAAATACATTGATAAAAAAGTTGTATACAACGAACACGGCACTTCATGGAAACAGCAAAACAAAACAAAAGCCAAAACATTTTCCCCATGACATAATGTCTTTAATTCAGTTAGCCAAATTCTGTATTTCAAACATCATACACTGTTTTTTTGTTTTTAAGTTCATTTGTTGTTACTATTTGCCTTTGATGTCACCACAATAAATTGTTTGCATGTCCTTATTGTATAAAATGTTTGAGCAGTAAAGTTAATTTGTTCAAATGTATCGTGCATCCATGCCCCCCCCCCCCCCCCCCCATTACTTGCTGTGGCCTGCAATTCAAAATTTTAGATCAAGAAATTATTAACATTAGGAAAAACCTGACAAAATATGACATGAGACCTGTAACGCAAATACAGTACTATCCACAAACAACACATTGATTCAAACAGAGAAAAAAAAATCAAAATCTAATCTTGTATCACCACTTATCATAATTCTCTGCATTCATCCTGCTATCAATAATAAATGTAACTATTTCTGTAAATCACATACTATTTATTGCACTTAAAAAGACAAAACTGTCGGTTCCCAGAGTACAAATACTCTGTTCGTTTCAATAATAATGTAGAATTGAATTGAATTGAATTGAATTGAATTGAATTGAATTGAATTGAATTGAATTGAATTGATTTTTATTTCGGTCATGTCAGCACACTTATACAACATCACACATTGTCAATAGATGATCACACTGTACAGGTCCGAAAGGGAAGACGGAAGAAGCAGAGCTTATCTAGTCCCGTCCCCATTTCCTCAATATTTAGTCTCCTCTTTTTTCACGTATCATCAGATTATTGTAAATTTTTATTCCATTTCCAGAAGTATGACATAATTCTTGACTGTCTTTTAGTGTCCATATTTGACCTTTAATGTCCAATCCTTTGTTCCACGTACCTCACGTGTCTTGCACCATCACTTCATTCACTATCATTGTTTTGGTAAATTTGGTCTTTCCTGCTGTCTCACAGACCAAACATACCCACATGTTTACGTTTCAGCATCCGTCGGGTCTTGACAGTTTTTAGATGATACAAGGTCAGATATTATCATCTTCATATCCGTCAAAGGTCATTTTGACAATTTTTTTCTTAAATATATTCATGGTACCGCTGCACCTGGTTTCTCCTTGTAAGCTGTTCCATTGATTGACTCCACTAACTGTGATGGTCATGGCTTTCAATGTAGTTCTTACTGTTGCTTGACATAGCTCCAATTGTGTGTTCAGTACATAACATGGAGCTTTATAGTTTACATCAGTTGCTGAGAACTATATTTTTGGGGGCAAAAAATCTCACATAAAGGCGTATAACAGTTCCTTTAATTTGTTTACAAGTATTACCATCAATTTTAACTAATCCAAAAATAAAAAAAAACAGTGTTTAAATACAAAACTATGACTCAGATTGGAAAAATGTATTTTCACTGATATAAGTATCTCATTTCATATCAGAGCAAACTACTACTAAGAGGTTATATCATATTATTTGGGTCAAATGCTTCACAGACCACACCAACTGCACCACATAACAATAGCTTTATGATTTTCAAATGGTGAGGAGGGCACACTGGTTTGCTTTGAGGCAAGTCTAGGTGTGCTTTGGAAGGTTTTGTTACCAAACAATAGAAAATACTGTTACCTAAGACCATATAAACCACCAGAGAAGCGCCATCTTTGCAGTTCAAATAGTAAGTATATGTGGTAACTTTAGTTCTTCCTATCCATCCTAAAAGTTTGCAGGATTTGCAACATTTAACAGCATTAAGGATGAGTTTTTGATGAAATATGGATAGAATGTTTAAGATGTTCTACAGTCATTTGTCAAACTACTGGGTAATAATGAGCATACAAATCATATAAGATACTGAAACATGTTAAGGCTATATTGCATGGCTATGAATCGATGGGCCTTGAGATTTTTGTACTGCCAGTACGGTGTGCCTTATTCAAGAGTTTGAGAACTGCTGCAAAAGCTGGGGTCGCCCTGAAAAGTCCTCTAAATGAGCCCTGGACTGGTTGTAGCATGTCCGCACGCATACAGACAAAAGTTGTTCTATCCCAGTGTTATATATGCCAGGTTTTTGTAAATTTCATTTTCCAAAGGTAGGCTATACGACAGTACCAGTAGTAGTAGACATCTTGTCAGTTACTGGCAATTTATTGATAATAACCACGGTATTCCGTTTTAACTTAATGTACACATGGTTTGGTGGATTTGTTCGAGAGCATGAGTGCTCTGATTCTGATCCCTAGCCCACAACAACATTAGTATCACAAAACTGGGGCCCATTTTAAAAGAGGAAACAGGCAACAACAAAATTAAAGTATACAGTTTCTTACTTTGATAATTTATATTAAGTATTTCATTGCCTGAGTTCAGAATGATCTGTTTCATTGCATAGTATTTAAGGGTCCCTCCATGACTCCGGGCCCCTGACAGCCTCCCTTATCCCCACTTATAGGTGGCCTAGCTAATTAACCCTTTTACTCCCAGCTCAACTGTTTGGCAGAGGTCAATATATTCAGGAATATCTATTATATTAAAAAAAGTCATTGTTTTTTTTAGGACACAGAAAAAACTAAAAACATACAAAAAAACTTATAATCTGTGTGTGGGATTAAAGGTTCAAAATGTATGGTTTTTATTAGAATTACCATTTAAATTTTAAATACTAAACCATTTACAGCTATGATGATTTATTTATATAAAATCTGTGTTCATCAAAACATTTTTGTGTGTCAAACACAGTATCATCTATTTTAAGTTTTTATGCTTCTTTATTTACAAAGGTTTCTGCCTTTCTGATGGATTTTGTCCCAAATGTTTGTGCATTTTTATGTCATCACATTATCAAAAATTAACTGTTCAAACCTTTAAGTCACACACCAAAAATATCTGGTGTTTGGCTTGTTTGTAGTTTTCTCTGTTCCCTGGAATGTTGACAGAATCATATCAACAATTCGATTCGTTCTATTTTTCAAAACATTAAATATCACTGAATGTATTGACCAAGGTCTGTATTGATGACATCTGCCCAACAGTTGACCTGGTAGTTAAAGGGTTAAAGGGCATTTGTCCATTTTGCATTACCCAGTTTAGTCACATAATTACTTCTCTTGTAATATATTGTGAATTATTGAAAAGCTACTTTAACTCTTATTCTAGTATTTTTTTCTAATAAAAGTAAATCAATCAATCAATCAATCAAAAATTATTTATATAGCACTTTTCATACAAAAAAAAATGTAGCACAAAGTGCTTTACAAACAGACAAATGAGTTAAATGAAGGACTTATAACCCAAACCCACTCCACCCAGCCCCTGAACCCACCCACACAGCAATCCAAACACAGTGTTGATAAAAAGCATCATAAATAAAAGACAATAACAAAGCACACTGCTGTACCCAGTACATACTGAGGAAACAACATCTTGAAGGTTTAAAAATGAGAAAACACTGGAGGTTAGGTTAAAAGTATACAATTAAATATATCATGAAATAAAATGAGAAAATGAATTTAAAAAAATAAGAAAAATAAAAAATGACTTGAAATTAAGTTAAAATATGCACATCTTATAATAATAATAATAATAATAATAATAATAATAATAATAATAATAATAATACTACTACTACTACTACTACTACTACTACTAATAATAATAATAATAAAAATGATAAATGAAGAATAAGATAGGAAAACTATAAAATAATACAAGGAAAATAGATTTAAAAAGAAAAGATAAAAAGATACGATAAGATAAAATAATAAAAAGTGGCCTGTAATTAGAATAAATAAAATGTTACACTTGAGTTGAAACTCTTTCCAACGAGGTCTTGCGATACAGCCATAGATCCAGTAGATGGAGCACAAGCTCAAACATGTCCAAGAGGGAAATGATAAATAAATGAACGCAACCTGTAGTCCCCGGATGTACAGTATCTCTACACCTCCCCCCGCCGCCTCTTGTCTCCTCCCCTCCGCCACCGCCTGCTTGTCAAACCGAGCCTCCTCCTCCGCGTACTGTCCCCTCCCAGCGGGTCTTCCCCCCCAGTGCCACTGCAGTGAAACCCTCGGTAAAGCAGAGCCGGAGCGAGACGGAGTGGAGAGGTTGTAGCGGGGTGTTGAAGCTTAGACCTCAGAGAGAACAACAACCAGATTTAATTTTCTGTTTTTGTTTTTCTCGGCACTGTCCGGGCGGCCTACCGACTCCCCCCTGTTGAACCTCCTCTCCGCTCACTTCGCCTGGATTTCATCATCCGACCTGCACGATGGTAAGCAGCCACAGCTCCTCATTTCACCCTCGGCTGGTAAACAGTCCAGCGGTCGGGCCTGTGCTGTAGTCTGCGGGTAATGTAGCTTCAGGTCGGGCTGTTTTTTCGGGCTGGGCGCTGTGCTGGAGTTTACAGTCGACCGCGCGAAGGAGGAAACGCTTCTCTCACCCACTTTTGGCTCCCTGTCGCTCTCTGTGCAGCACCCCGGGGCTGACAGCCGCCTGAAGCTTGTGGCCCAGATATTTCTTATCCCTCCTCAGCAGTCTTATTAGCAACGAGGCCTGTGCAAATTAGTTTTCATGACCAAAATACACCCTCAAAGGCCCGAGCTGACGACTTAATGTGGCACTTTAAACACACCGAGCAGGAAAAAATGGAAGGTCTGCTCAAACTCCTGCTTTCTCTGAATCCAAAGCTTTGTAGCTAGCATGTCAGTGTGTTTATAGTTTCAACAGTGTTTCATCAGAGCTTCATTGAACTGTCCGAAGCGACATTTGTGTCTATTTACAGTGGCTGTAGAGGAGGCTGCCATAGCAGGCCACAGCTGGGCTTGTGCTGTCCACAATCATTGGTCAGTTGACTTTATAAGTATTTATTCAGCTTTATGTGAGGCTGAGTTGTCTATTAACTTTAGGCAGCCTTGTAGAGACCAATAGGAGTAGACTTCACCCTTTTCACGTTTGGCCAAAAGCAGCCCTGCCTCAAACATTCATGCATAGCACTTATATTTTAAGCTGTCAGATAATAAAAACTTTTGAGATGGATGTCTCAGTGTAAATGTCTTGAAAGGGATGCACAGTATCTGTCTCAGCAGATTAAAGCTTAAAGGAAAAGTTCGGTTTCTGCAGATTTCACATTTCACATAGAATGAAGTAGAAGGCTTTCCTGATCCAAACAGTGCTTCGGGAGATCTTTAGATCCAAAATCGAGCGGCGGACATCCGTATAATGGTAGCACATAGGGCATACAGCGCCGCTCCTAAAACTGCATTAATCGTCCAAAAGCTCATTAGTTTCACCATTATTCCATCATGGTCCGCTCGGGCTACTCCTCCATTACAGTCTGTGTCACTCCAGACATGTTTTGTGGCTGTGCTGACCTCTGAACTGAAGAAGAAGAGCGCTTGCCTACGCACATGCGCAGTACTCTCTGGAGCGCTGCCTCTGCGTCCTCCTTTCGATGAGCTCCTCATCTGTATACTCTGGCTCAAAACTGTAAGGACACCCATCATATTCAAAGTTCTCCTCCACAACATCTTCATCAGATAGATATTCGTCCATTTTGCATAAAACTGGAAGAAGAAAGTTGTTGTGTAGCCGGCGGTCTTCCCCTGAAACAATGAGCCGCACTGCGCATGTGTGGAGGCAAGCGTTCTTCTTCTTCAGTTCAGAGGTCAGCACAGTCACACAACATGTCTGGAGTGACACAGATCGTCGTTGAGGAGTAGACCATGATGAAATATTGGTGAAACTAATGAGTTTCTGGACGATTAATGCAGTTTTAGGAGCGGCGCTGTATGCCCTATGTGCTACCATTATACAGATGTCCGCCACTCGATTTTTGGATCTAAAGATCTCCCGAAGCACTGTTTGGATCAGGAAAGCCTTCTGGGTGAGTATATTGTTCTACTTCATTCTATAAACAATGTGAAAGCTGTAGAAACCGAACTTATCCTTTAAAAAAGTTTATTGTTGGTATTGACTGTTTACATTTTTTGTGGATATTTGCCTCTGACATATTTGCCATGTGTCATTTGTTGATTACTCGTATATTGGCTGTGACATTGGCAGAATGTTTGAATCTTCCAACTTACCACTGAATATTTCTGTAAATACTAGATACATTAAATATTTTCATTGACAGTACAGGGGGAATCAGGGGGAATGTGCTCTTGACAGAGAAAAAATGTATGCACCGATATGTGTGTTGGTAGTGATGAGTTTGAAATATTGGCATATTGGAATATGACAAAAAAAGAAAATATTGTACCTGCCTTCTTTAAGGCAGGGATGCATATTGGTAAGAATCTTCATGACACTTTAGGAGCCAGATGATATCTCTGGATATATTACTATGCTTAAAGCAAGGCAGTTTTTTTCTATTTTAAATTTGTTCTTTAACAGTTACAAGAATCCGCAATATTATACAATTAAAACACAGCGTCTTATCGGTGAATCCTGTTGAAGCCACTAGAACTGCAGGATAATGGATTTGACCTTTCAAACTCATCATTGCTGATAACCATACTGTAATGTTTGTTTTCAGGAGCTCCATACACAAATTGACCGGTTGTGAGTGCTGGAATGTTCTGACAATATGACAGTCGACATGTAGGATTCATTGTAGGACTGACTTGGTTGGCAAAGGTTTCTGTATCTACCAAAATCAACTTTATAAGCTGTTATCTGCTGATGATATCGTGCATCCATAGAAACATGGTCACTGCAACATGGATAACTTTTATTTTCGGTCCCAAAATAGAAATATAGACAATGAATGTAAAGGTTGTGTTGAGGTGGTCTTGACTTGCCTTCAGTTATACCTCAGAGTGATTTCTGCTGAAGTTTTACTGACCCAGAAACTCTCAGCGTCCGGGTGATGAGTTAACTCGTGACACTGCTGTAGTAGTACAAGCAGTTTCTATATGAGTATCAATAGTATGACCAGGCAACTTTGATCACAACTGAAACTAAAACACAGATAATATTGCATTTAAAACTCATTTGGTGTCCAGAATTTAGCCTGGCTGTTAGGAGCCAGATTATTTATCCATCTCAACGCTACACTGTCATGTTTACTAGTCTCCATTTTTACTGACAAACTCTCCACAGAGTTTCCATGTTATCCAGTGTCCACTGTGGTCTGGTGTTTACACTTACATGTGTCAAAATCTCGTCTTTTGCATGCTCTAAATATGTGTACTTTTTGTGTTTATGTTGTGTTAAACATTGATAAAAGTTCTCTTCTCTTCAAACTTTGATTAGAGCTTTGACCTCCTCTTTTCTACAAGTTAAACAGCTCATTTTGTTGTTAGTTTAGCGTGATAAATAACTTACATAATGAAGAGTGTGGCCAATAGAAATCGCCTTATGTGGTGGCAAAATGAGATTATGATATAATAATGGACAGCCATGCCTTTATGGGTTTGTGGCGTGCTTTGCTTAACTGGAGAAAGAATGTGCAACAATCCAAAGGAAAACTGCAACAGTTTATCTTTTCGAAAAAATTTCTTTCATTGTTTGGCAAGTTGGTGAAATCAAAGTTGCCCATTTATTGTATTTCTGCGAGTTACTGTGCCTCAAATATTCTTCAAAAGCCTCAGGGACCAGGGTCTTCTTATTACCCAGAACACTCCAGACTTTCATCATTATCTCATTGAGCTTGTGAGCGTGGCATCCTAATTATTCTGTCAGTCTTCCTTATATATCCATATATCCATTTATATCTGTATATGTGAATGAGTTGCTCAGTAATGTAAAACTCTAATGTAGTGACCAATAAGAGTGGACCTTGCTGGGCCTGGATCTATATCCAACTTAAAAATAGGTTTTAAAAGTGGCATGTTGACATTAAGGGTGTTGCTTTGTTGCTTGGAGTTGTGAGTTGTATGTAGTCCATACAGAAGGGCTTCTTATCCTTGCTTACACCATCCTTCAGTACCTGCAGTTTCTTTCCACACAGCCATTGATCAAACACGCCTCCACACATCAGTGTCCTAATCAGATATTGATGTCCAGCATGACAGCAGCTATTTGTTTAGCAGAGAGTCAAATCTGCAATGGGAAGTTTTTTTTTGCATTTCTATTATTGCTGAGATCAGAAATAAAGAAAAACATGTTTTTGTTATCTATTGTTTGTGACAAAATTGTTCAGACCCCAGCTAAGAGAGTTTTATCAATTTGGGGGTTTCGGGATGTGCACAAATGTTACTTATTAGCTGATGCAAATAGGCCACGCAAGCTAATGGATAGATCTTTGTTGAAGTTCAATACAAACTAGAGCTCTGTTTGTAACTTGTTAATCAGAATATTTGCATTACTGTTTGTAGTTGGTTGGTTAAAAGAATATTAAAGGCCATTTACAGGGAAACATACATTTAACACCATTTTTCTGCAAAGTATTAGCAGTCAGTATTAGCTGCCCATCAAAAATCCGAGATGATTAATGCTGTGTTAAACTAAAACATACTACTATTTACGATTTTGTCAACCTCATCTCATACAGTGTGCCATAGTGAACTGCCTTAAACGATTTATTAGACCACACGAGCACAGAGTGCGGCCTCATGTGTAAACAAACCAAACAGCAAATCAAAAGAGGGATTAAGTTGTTGTTTTAAAATGAAGTCGCAAGATAGTGAAAAAGTTTGTCAAGCTTTGAAAACATTGCTGCCTCAAATATGCATTTGACTGAGAAAGTAAATTGAAGCAGAAACCCTGTCAGCAATTGGTGATATGCTTATTTATTTATGTTCTTCTAGTGTAACCCCTTCTCATCCTGCTCGTCAGTGCATTTAGTCTGGCACAACCTTGGGGCCCGTTGTGTCACAGCAGTTTAATATATGATATTGATATTGTTTAATCTGGCACAGATACCATTTTAATTAACAGAAAAGTACATGGGGCAGTCTGACCTCAGCATAAGTGTGGGCATAAATGTAAAAAAAAAAATAGAATAACTCACAGCATTTCAGGACTGAAGTGTCTCTTTTTAGCTGAATATTGTAGCATAAAAGTGTCTCACTCACAGACTTTATGTCAGGTAACAGTTCACTGAGAAAACAGGCAAGTCAAACCAAGGCAGACAACGCCATAGAAAGATTTTTTGGCAGATGGTCTGCAACAGGAGCTCATAAATTTTGAGTCAAGTTAACTATCCCTGAGGGTGCATATAATTGGCATAGACTGACAAAGGAATACAAAGGCCAAGTATCAGGAGCATTGTCTTCCTTTGGGATCAAAGAACGCCAGCATTGTTGGCCCGTTGCCGTCTTATAATAAATTAAGCCATAAAGCACAGGTAAGCTAGAAGTGCTCAAAACACCTTTTTACATTTGCTTTGCAGCAGTGTCTGCTCTCTGCCAGAGGGAAGAGAGAAGCATGCATGTCATACAGACAGTCTGCCAACTTATGTCCTGTCAGAATGTATTCTTCTCAGCTGCAGGGGGAGGTTGGGGGCAGGGATGCACAGTTGCTTAAGCATGTAGTGGAATGATCTGATGCTAAAGGGACCATATGCTGCCTAGCAATCAAGCACCACCCACATAAAGGATCGAGCCGGAGCTAATGTAAAAGAGATAAAAGCAACGGGCGAATATCAGCAGCTGAGGAGATGATCAACACTCTGTGATCCGCGCTTCACTCCCTCGCAGCCCACTCAATCTGGATTTATTCTCCTCACCGGCCGTCGCACACCGCTGCAGTACTCAGCTTGTGCTGGAGCCAGCGGTCAGTCAATGCACAAGCCAAACTCCAGTCAATTTTGTTATTAAAAATCCATCCATCTGGTGTGTCAGCAACAGTGAGCCTGAGCAAAAGTTTCAGACTCAAATTGCAAGTTCAGAGTAAAACTTTCCTGTGTAATTACTGGAGGAACAGGATGTTCAGGGATACAAAGCAGAGGAGACTGTGGGGTGAAGCAGATATTGAAGGAATGGATGTGAACAAGAAGTAGTTGGTTGCCTTTCTGAGAGACTTAGGAAGAAGAAAAATGATAATTTTTAAGGGCTGGGATGATCTCAATTTAAATTTTTTAAATTATTTGGGTACTGTTTAAATTTAAAATGCGATTCTACAATATTGCCGATTTTGCAATTTTTAGTTAGCTGTTTTAACACCAGCAAAAAGATGAACCATGATGATGCCTACAGACTATATCAGGAAAAATACACATCACGTGTGTCCATTTTTAGGATTTATTCAGCAATATATTTTAACCAGCTGTTTAAACTCTCTTCAGAAGCCTAGATTGCATTTAAAAGTGGCTTATTAACACAGACTAGTCTGATTTTCAGAGATTTGGAATCAGTCCTTTAGCTATTATTATTCTATACATGATTATGGACTTGAGCTTGAGCTTATATAGCGCTTTTCTAGTCTTTGACTACTCAAAGCCGCTTTGCACCGCAGGTCACACCCACCCATTCACACCCATTCACACCCATTCGCTCTCACATTCACTTACTGATGGTTCTGAGTTTCTATGAGTTTCTATCCATCAGTATCTCTAACACATTCACGCACTTTCATGCCCATTTACACACCACTGACGCAGCAGTGGGAGCAACTTGGGGTTAAGTGTCTTGCCCAAGGACACATCGCCATGTGTTGCTCAGAGCTGGGCTTGAACCTGCAACCTCCCGATCACTGACCAAACACACTATCCAACTGCAGTTGGATAGTGCACCACCAACGCATAGTCTCTCCTCTGTAAGGAGAGACTATGATTTTGTAAGGGTGGAGAGAATCCAAATAATGCTATCTTTGGGTCAGGTTTGAGCACACATCCATTCATTCCAGAAAACCAGCTGAACATATAACACCACTAATTATACGGTCTTACACATATTCAAAAAAGGTTGGACAGGCCCATCACCAGACATGCAGTGGTCTCATACAAAAGAAACTGTGTGAAGTATTTTGTGAAATTTAGATTTTGCATAATGAAGCCGCTTGTATCACATCAGATTGAGTCAACTGATGTCAAGTGTTAGTGATCAGATTCTAAGGCTCTCCTCCCAAATTTCCTCATCTATATTATTTCTTTTTACAAATAGTTAAAAACACCAAGTGTAACAACACTGTCTTCATTTTTGTACCTTTCACTAAATATCATTGCCAAAGATGCAAACCTTCTATACCTTGCCCTTATAGTGAGTTGTCCACTAAATAATAGACATTACAGATAACAAAAGTGTCAATACCTGGGCCAAGGCAAGATTCAATATCACTCTTCTTTGTTTTAAAAATCTTGTTAAGACATTTTTCAGGCACGATTTATGCACATTTATAACCTGAATGAACTGGCATATGGTATTGGGGCACTTTTTGCCATGAAAAGTAGCTGTTGCCACTTCCAAGGAGGTTAATGTTTCTGTCTGTTTGTTTGTTGTTTGCATGTTAGCAAGATTATGCAAAAACTGCTGGATGGATTTACATGAAATTTTTAATTTTGGTGCTGATCTGATCCAGATTGCTCTGGTTGCGTGCAGAATCAGCAGTTATCAGCCAATCAGCAGTGAAAGCTGGGGCATGGAGAGTTCTACCCACAGACACAGAGGAAAGGAGGAACGTTTCTCCGGTGTAAAAAGCCCCGGATTGTGCGAACATGCCTTGCTCTGAAGCGTCCTGGCTTTGCGCTGACTGAAAGTCTGGTGATATCGCGCCTAGGAAGCGCTGCAGCGTGCACAACACCAATATCTGTAAGGGCAGCAGCACATTGGTTCAGTCAACAAGTTACAAGACCCAGTACTATCTATGTCACTCTATTGGATGATATTTATGTCAACAATAATCACATTTCTTGCAGATTTGTATTTTTCATTCCACAATGTGGACGTATAAAATAAATATAGGACTATAATGGTGGGTGGAAATCACAGTTTATGGGGGGAAGTGAGCTGCTTGGTGGAGGTCTGTGCTCTCAGAGTGCTTTTCTAGTTTTATCTTGTGAATTGTTCATTGTGAACAGACGTGCCTGGGATGCCTCATGACTTTGTAACAAAAGGTCTCATATGTCTTCTTATTCTGTCTCCTACAATTAGTTCTGTCTGGTCAGAGATGTTTACCAGCAAGTGCACAGTGTTCTGAATGCATGACAACCGCAGATGAAAACAAACCAAAGTTTGTCTGAACAATCAGTAGCCGGGAGTCGGTGACGTCATCTTTTAGTATCAACTCAGCTCGCTTGGAACCAGAGCGGAGTAGGTACTAAAACTAGCTTGTTTTAGGAGGTACCAGGCCAGTGGAAACAAGCTGCAAATCGAGTAGGGCCGAGTAGAGTAGGGCCAAGGCGTGCTAGTGGAAAAGGACCATTAGTTTGTCATCTCTGTTGTTGGGCCCTCCTTCTTCCAGTATCATCATGTTGAACATTATGTGAAGCCGGGTACCGCAGTAAAGTCTCTCACACTTGTCACAGCAGAACTTTATGGCTCCATGGACACATAGACTGATAAAGTGACTATTATGATAGATGAAAAAAGCTTACTGTCTCAACTTGGCATAAAACTGCCTTGTCAGCTGCTAAATATTGCCAGAGGGATACGACATAACTAAGCAGAAGCTAAAGCTGCCCTTGATTTGTTTTTCGGTCAAATATGCCTCCCTCCTTTGGTTCGGTTGTTTGCCACTAAATCTGTCATTAGTTGAATCGTTTAAGTTGTGCATGCCTATACAGTTATGACAATAAAAATGGGATTAATTATTTAGTACTAGTTACAGTCAATCTTAACATATTAGGCCTCAGCCCTGATGGCCTGTTTCTGCAGTGTCTGACAGGAAAATAGATGATTCAGCTGCAGTGCAGTTGTGTAAAGTATAAATAGGATTGCTGTTGGTTGAAAGAAAACAATGGAATTAAAAAGCTTCAACGGCAAATAGGGAAATGAATGAGTTTTAAATGAAAAGGTAATGGATACACCCTAAGGTTGATATTGTGTCTGTTATACGTCGTGTGCAGGAGTTTGAGAACAATTTTTGATGAGTTCATTTCATTTCTACACACATCTATAATGCAGTTGATGATAAATGCATGTTTTATGAATGTGTTGCATTGAAAAGTCCTTAATTTTTTACAGTTCTTAGACTGTGGCATAGTAGTAATTTTTTGCTTTTGTGTTTTTGTAGATAAAACACTTATTACAACATCTGTTAGATTTCTCAGAACCTTTGGACTTATGATCATTTAAATGTACTGAAAACATTGCAGGATGAGCCACACTGTATTCCCTTATTTTACATCCAAAAGTTTAGTTTGTAATCTGCTTAAATATCAGTGCAACAACCCATAAACTGAGGCATGCTTCGTGGACGTCAGTGTTCTCTGCTGCCATCAGCAATGTAACTGTTGAAAGTTAGCTCCAAGTCATTGAGTGAAATTCAAATGTACATGGTAAGACAGAGATTGAACTTGCTGGCTGCACAATTTTATGGCATTTACACCTTATCTTGTCAGAATCGTTAATTAAGATGTAACACCAGTTCACCATCAAGGCAACAAACCATGTGAAGGCCAGGTTTGTTTGAAAAAAACTTTGGTGGTTAATCAATTGTGGGTGGTGGTACTCTCAAGCCGCCTACACACTTGAACGCAACTATGTGACCTTGGCTACCGCTCTCAATGTAAGGTCAGTGTAAATCTAAGACGGAGCTGGGTTAACCCTCCGACGGCTGCAATCGAAGTGACCTGGTTGCTTGACACTTGTCACCGAAGTTGAAAAGGTTGATACTCTGTTTTGGTAACTCTACCTGAGCCACAGTATTTACCTGCTGAAATTCAGAGCCAAGGCTGTGTATTGACACCGGACTTTTTTTTCAACATGCTGTCAGTGGGGACATCTTGTGGATGGAGAGGAGAAATACGGTGAATTTGACAAATACTGCATTAGATTAGAAGGTTAGAAGATCGCTGACTACACCTTCAACTGAACATATATATAAACCATCAAACAGAGATGGTAAAGGCCAAGAAAAGACTGACCCTGTGTACCCATGGAACTTGTAGTCTGTATGTAAAGTGAATTTTGGTAGATCAGACCAAAGTAAGCTTGAGTTGATATTTTGTGCCATTTAAAGGCACATTTTAAGCCTTACCTATAATGTCCACTTGCAGTTTGACCTGTTTGCCACCTCAGTGCTATCACCATAGTGTTTTTTCTGTGCCAGGTCATTGTAAATTGCATTTTTGCATTTGACAGCACAGTAAAGAGGGAGGAAAACAATCTGGCATTGAGCTTTTTGGTCAAGAACGATGGCAGAATCTTTTCTTATTTTCCTATCACTTCCTTAACTTCATAACCTTATGACTGATAAGTCAATGCACAACATTAGACACTGCTATCCATGGAGCATGACAGGGGCTGAAAAGTCTTTATATGTAAGCAAAGCCAGGGATAGAAATGGCTGAGAGGATTAGCTCTGCCAGAGTTCCTTCAGTCAGCTAAGATTTTGGTAATTATTTTCATATTTGCACTTGACTTCTTAATCTGGCTTAGATCCTTGACACACAAATTCACACTTAGAAAGCGTAAGAGAACACTGACACACACTCAGGGAGGATTACAGAAGCAGAACTACATGTAAGAGCTAATGCTTTGAGCAAAATGATCACGCAAAAAGACAGATGGCAGCTAATTCAAATGCCTTCACATCCACTTCATGGCCTTTCATCTGTGTAATAGTGTAATAGGTTATTAGTGATGTTTTATCAGACAGTTAAGCCCTGGCTATTGTTTGAGCTGAAATGTAGGTGACTGGATTCTGTACAGAGAGCAGGTCGAAGGCACAGCCCAGCTTTGCACTCTGCTGCGACTCTGGAGGCTTGAGTATGTTCACCATAAAGCTTGGTAATGGCAGGCAGACACATCTGTGTGGAGAGGAGGACTGCTGTCATCTCTGAACTCTTTATTTATGAGAAGGCAAGAAGAAAACACACAGATTATATCATTTTATCTCAAAATAATGTGTCAGTGACATCTATTCAGGGTAAATGATAGCTGAATCAATATATACTTGAACTGTAGGGTAGGGCTGCACGTTATTGGAAAAAACTGACATTGCGATTTTTGGGGGGTTTGCGATATATTGCGATATATCTTGCAATATTTAAAATAGAAGAATTTTCACCAGATGACTTGGATAGCTCTGTTTGGGAAGAATTTGGTTGACTCACAATGACACTAGGGATGCACTGATCCAGGTTTTTTCACTTCCGATCCGATACCGGTACCTGAATTTGGGTATCGGCCGATACCGATACTATTCCGATACCAGGGCTATTATTACTGGAATATTAATATTATCATTATTGTTGAAATTATGTATAAAATTTGATTATGAGGCGGTACTTAACCACAGAACAGTTATTTACATAGAAGATAAACAAAAAAACATACAACTGTAAGGGCTTTAAATTGAATGGCAACATTTATTGAATGAAGTGCAAAACACTAAGGATATAGTCAATCTTCATAGAGACAAGGGCTGCTTGATATGAACAGCAGAGTATGGGTCTTGGAGCAGGTCTATTTTCAATTGTCTCACTTTTAATATAAAATGTGTAACAAGAAGACAGTCTGTTGTTCTGAACTATCAACACTACCAAAAAAATAATAACACCATACGGGCTGCTGCTTCTGAACAGCACACAAATCAAGTATAGTGCAGCAGCTTTCATAAGTGACATATGAAATAATTGTAAACATCTCTACCCCCCCAAATAAAATATAATAAAATAAAAATATTCCCGGTGTTCATTCACGTGGTGCCTTTTCAGATGTTTGATTAATTTTTAACTGTGACACTCAAATAGCTGATCGAATATGGGGATAAATATCTGTAACCAAATAGTAAATAAATATGCAAGTGCAAAATATTGAGTGTAGCAGCATGTCAGGGCGCTGTGAGCGCAGCTTGGCTCTCAGAAACATCCGCTTCTCTGTTGACCTCAGTAAACAGTTTCCACTCCGAACAGAGCAGAATAAATAGCTCTGTATGTTCTGAGGAGAGCTGTGTGGAAGTATTTTTGGTTCTACACCGTTGATGGGAAACTTAAAATCAAAGACCAGGCTGTGTGTTCTGTGAAATTCAGTTTAGTCTTTCGTCCTCCACTTCTTTGTGGGCTTAGCCGTCGGCTTTTCATCCCAGCTATACGGCCGAGTGCAGCGGAGCTTCGTCAAGAGTTTAACCCCGTGTGACGGTGTTCTTTTCGGCAGGGTGTTTACCGAAAGGGTGGATAATTGAGTCTCTGTACCTTATTCCGGGGGGCAAGTCCGAAAACCGTTCGGCTTTGATTTTGAGGAGAACTGACTGCATTACTCCACACAGCAGATATGTTGTTGTTAGCGCTCGTCTGTTAGCTCAGGTGGCTAATAGACGGCGTCACACTCACAGGAGGCACTATGCTCTGCACACACTGGCTGGCTGCAAACTGTGGAATGGATTTCTTGAAATGAGGGGTGGCGTCACGTCTCGTGTGTGTTGTGTTGGATCGGGCGCCCCGTGGCACGCAGATCGGAAAATTCCGATCCGTGAATTATGCCTGGATCGGACGCCAATACCGATACTGGATCGGATCGGTCCCATCCCTAAATGACACCATTGCATTCGTATAATGCAGTTTAATCCGGGCTAAGGGGGTTTATCTGTGAATGATGAAGATTGCTGTATATAAAAGGGATCCAGGAGGCCATGTCTCTTTACAAAATAGAATAGGTTTTAATTTCAGTTGCTTTTTTTCATTTCCCAATAAATGGGGGAAATGCGATAGTCACATTGCATGCGATGTTGTGACTATTCTTTATCTCAAATGATATATTGTACAGGCCTACTGTAGGGTGATGTGAATAAACCGTGATAAATAAATTGTGAATATTTCCATGGTGATTTTTAATGTGTCTTTCTGTTCCCAGTAAGAGCAATCTGTTTTTACATATTTATTTGTATACATTTTAAAGAAATTGCAATTGTGTTTATGACCCTTTGTGCTCATTGAACGGAGAGTATAAAGGCCTGTCTGACTTTGTAAAGGAGAGGAGAACTTAGTCAATTTCTGGAGCACAGGAGCTAAAACTGTTCAGCAGCCGCTTCAGGATTAACTTTTCACAGCTCTAGAAACTTGAGTATACACATTTAGCGCCACTATACTGCAGCTCTAACACTATCCTCCTCCATGTGTTATCTTTGAAGTTGCAGCTCTTTCATTTTTTTGACTTTGGTCAAATAAAACAGGGAGCTCTTAAACACCTTAAAGTGGGCAACCATGTGAAATGTTTTGTTTTGTTACTTTGCTGGTAACATTACATTGCTGGTGTGTGTAAGCTAATGTTTACTTACAATGAATCCTCTCAACATAGGTCACCTCTGGTGTGCCCAGGCCTTTCGTTTTTTATGTGGTCTTTTTTTATTTCCTGTAACTTCTGGGAGCCCCAAAAGAAGCTGGATTATGATTATATATATTTTCCAGTATTTTCGCCATCAAAGAAGTTCTAAAATAATCCTCATGAACCTAATAGAAAGTCATACATTCAAGATTTTTGAGCATTGGGAGCACAGCTTCAACAGCGTTTCATTTTGTGACGGAAAAGTGAAATGCTGTATATAATCTTGCTGTAGCGTGTTGTCGAGCCTTGTTTTAAAGTAGTTTAAATCTAAAGTGGGGTAATGGAGAGGCTTTCTGTGGCAACGAGTACTGCTTCTTATCGCAAATGTTTGCCCCTGGATGTCTCCTCTCAGGGGCAATGTAAGTTGGTTTTGTGGCAAATATTTCTTAAAAAATAAGTATCAGGATTTTTTGTTGACGATTTTTAAATCTTTTTTTTTTTTTTTTTTTGCCAAATTCAAATGCTTCATTTTATTCTGTGTTAATAAGCCACTTTTAAATGCAATCCAGGCTTATGAAGAGAGAGTTTAAACAGCTGGTTAAAATATCCTGCTGAATAAATCCCAAAAGCAGACTCACATGTGATGTGTATTTTTCCTGGTATGGTCTGTAGGCATCATCATTGTTCATCTTCTTCACTGGTGTTAAAAAAGCTAACTAAATAGGCAAAAATCTGTAATATTGTAGATTCGCATTTTAAATCGAATTGGCACCTAAAAAAAATCATAAAAAATCGAATTGGGAGAAAAGCGTATCATCCCAGCCCTAGCATATGCAAGCCCTGAGCGAGACGTATTGACCGATATAACTCACAATGTGTATTCAATTTTAAGTTTGGCACGAACAGTGAGAGAATTTTTGGCCTTCATACAGTCAGAACACCACAGCTTTGACCCTTTGCACCTTTGATTGTCTGCTCTGCAGATTCTGTATTGATTCCACACATTTGGATGAATAATCCAGCACGTAGACAGGCACACAGGCTTGTCGGTAAAGGTGCAGAGACATGATGTTGTGTTGGAGTTTATACTTTAAGTGAGAATAGAAGATGTGATACTGCGCATTGTGAAATGATAAATATACACTTGATTACTCTGGTGTGTTGTTTGTCATCAAAATTAAACCAACAATGGGCATATTAAGTCAGTCAACCTTCCTTCTCCACTTTGTCAGTGCTTTTGCAGCTGTGTTCCAGTTTAGGGGTGGATTATTAAAGTTTTTGATCTTTTGCAGTTTGTTCGAAGTCCACCTAATTGTTTAAAAGTCAAGGTAATATTCAGTAAGCTGAGCACCACATAATAGACTTTTACCAAGGTTTAACGGCTATACAGATTTACATCATCACCCTCTCTAGCAAACTCCTGAATTACTTGTCTGATAAACAAGTTACTCATTTTGTATGCTCAACAAATATGCTCAAACTTCACCACTGCAGCTTGCCACAAAGCCAGGGCTGCAGCCACAGACTGACCTTAAGTCTCTGCCTATGAGCTTGGTCTTCATGCTCTACAACCCAGATGTAACAAACTTGTTGAACACATAGATGTTCATGCATGAAGAAGAACTTGGCCGAATTCAGGTTCAGAAATGAGAGGTAAAAATTGTATGCACTGTGATGTTACTTCTTAAATATATTTTAACTGTATTATTCATAGTTCTGTAAGTTGTTGTGCAGTGGCCATAAAGTAATACAAGCCTGCTTTTTTACATAAAGGTTTCCTCTACAACCATCTTGGCATATTTGAGCTTGAGTTTTTTCCCAGAGAGTATTTAATGGACTAAAAGGATTAAAGTGCAACCCCGTTCATGAACTCTTGAACCAACGAACCTTAAGATGTTTGGTGTTTGTTTCTTAATTCATTAAAACTCACCCAAAGTTAGTCCACATAAACAGGCTTTTACAAAGATTATAAGCTTTTGTAGTAGAAAATGAAATGGAGAGCCTGAAAAGTCCTCCTAAATATCATTTTGCTGCTGTTTGATCTAGCTCTTGTTAAAATGGTACCAGGACAGCCCTTAAAGTCTGCAGCCATTTGCTCTGTCCCCCAGTCCCTCTTGTTATGACTGAGTTCTGTGCGTCTATTATTAGCCGGGTTTTTGGGTCGACCGTAGTGCGGCTGCTGCTGAAGCAGGGACAGTGCCAGACTTGTCATTATGCAAAATGTGTTTTGTGTGCGAAAGCCTAATTGATTCTGAATGAAACATGCATTATTGATGAGCCAAAACAAGCCTCCTGCTGTCTCTCTCTCTCTCCCCTCTTCCTCTCTCTTGCCAGCAGAGATTGTGTTTATTGTGTTCACCTCTTTTTTTTGTACTGCTGCAGTCATCCCATCTTCACAGAATCCCTTAGCATACACAATATATTGCAGCAGGGACGCAGTGTAAGTGGTTTGCCACAGAATGGATGACAAAGAGTTACCTCTGACCCAACATTAGCAGCACCAGTGACCTAAAGCAAGCCTTAGTTAGTAAACCTGTAATCCTCAACACCAAATCTGATTTGCTTTAAGTCTCTTTACCTCCAAAGACCCTACAGCAATGGCAGTGGAGGTCTGAGAACTGATCGTGCACATGCGCTATGCTCAGTTGTCAAATAATTTTCTACTATATTTACATAATACTGATTATCCCTTTATCATGGCACCTGTTGATAGATGGGATATATTCTACAGCAAGTGAACGTTTTGTCCTCAAAGCAGTAAAAATGGGAAAGCCTTAGATTTTGGGCAGGTTTGATCAGGGCCAAACTCTGATGCCTAGAGGACTGGATCAGGCCATCTTCAAAACTGCTGTTCTTGTGAAGTGAGCTTGTCCTGGTCTGCAGTAGACAGTATTTATACAAAATGGTCCAAGGAAGGAACAGTGGTGAGCCGGCGATAAGGTCATGGCACATAGTGCATGTTGGGAGTGAAGACTGGCCTGTGCGGTCTGTTCCAACAGACAACCTACTGTTCAACAAATTGTTGAAGAAGGTAATGCTTGTTCGGAGAGTGTTACAATACAACAATGCATCACAAATACGTTGCATGAAAGCAAAGGGGGACCAAGGTCATTTTAGGCAGGTGGTCATAATGTCGTGGATGATTGGCGTATATTTCCATTTAAAGGTAGACCAATCTTAAATAAGGCATAAAGCATAAGAACTCAAACACCTTCATTTGATAGTTTAACTAGATTGTCTGAAGTATCTCCATAGCCACCTTGTTTTGTGCAAAAGGCACTCTTTTCAACAGAAAATTCAGTAAAGTCCAGATTTTTCACCTCCGTTAAACTGACTGCTAAAACACTGTTTTTGGCCCTTTTTTTTGCCATTTGTATCATTACATACAAATGGCATGATAATCCAGAGTACCCAAGGAACCTGAGATGAAAGAGCATGAGCA
This sequence comes from Scarus forsteni, assembly GCA_036419115.1. Classification (NCBI taxonomy): domain Eukaryota; kingdom Metazoa; phylum Chordata; class Actinopteri; order Labriformes; family Labridae; genus Scarus; species Scarus forsteni. Next base: position 2,264,865 of record JAZDUH010000327.1, on the reverse strand, counting down.
CTTCTGATGTACTTCAGACACATCTCAAGGAAGGTGAGGAAACCCAAGACCCAACAAAAATTGGCAGAACAATTCAGACCCAGGAAGCAAACATATTCAAGAAGCTCAAATGTCTCCAGCCCTATAAACACCAGAGACTCCAACAGCATGCATCAGCCCAAGCAGAAGGCACAAGATCAGGCACGCAAATGCATATTGCGTGCCATCCTACAGCTGATGCCATGTGGACAGTTTTTGACAGCGGCTGGGTTACTTGGGTCCTCAGGTCCCAGGGGGAGGTATACCTATGTGTCGTCTGCATAGCCCAATTTCATACAGATTCATATATTCTTTTCAGTCTCTTTACAAAGTTACAGGTGCATACATTTTGTAGGACTTTATCAGTGTAGACACCCAATATTTCAGGTCCACATGCCTTTGATTTTATTTATTTATCAATGAAATAAAGTGTGTGATCATCACTGTGAATACAAACACGAAAGAGTACCAAAAAAACTCATAATCATAAAATCATGCTAAAAGACCCTCATTTGTTCAATAAATTTCTCATAAATCAGGGAAATATTAGCTTCATTCTTTATTATTGTAGACTCGCACATCCGAATTACCCAGTACTTCCATCTATAAAAGGGCTAATAATAATGCAATACCCCGTACACTGACCAACATGTTATGTTATTGCTGAAGACAAGTAGTAGTCTTCAATAAGTAGCATGATAGTCATATTTTTAGTTGAGTGCTTTTGCATTATGTTTATGGCTGTAGGTCTGGATGGATTGCTTTATTCTAAATAAACAATGCCAGCTACCATGGGCCACCTTTAAGATGGATAATCAGGAAAAAATGGAATAGGAGGAGAGCAAGGACTAAATTGACAGTATTAATGGCTGCTCAAGCCTGCTGAAACATCAGTTTTACTGGCACATTCACCAACAAACTTTTGACTGACTGAAGGTCAGGTTGGTGGACTACTACAGCAGATTACACCAGTGCACAGGCTGTTAGCTGCATGACAGCACTAGATCAGTCTGCAAGACCAAAACTGTCTGAACAAAAGCATCCAAATCACCACTGCATGTAATCAGATGTCAAACTGTTTTCAGGACACACTGAGATATGTGCACACAAAGCATTAAGGGTATTCGCTTGATATCCAGATCCCTAAAATGGATGTTAATGCATTTTGTTTGCAAATTTGCGAAGGTGGCAGGACTTCTGATATTAATTTGGGGAACAGCAGCGGTGGCAATTGATCTTTATAGGGGATCGATTTCCAGTCTGTTGATAGTGCTACTCCAGAACATGATTCCAATCATTTGTTTTCATATTTCCTCTGTGATATTACCAGAATCAGAGGATATATGTAGTGCTCCAAGCTATGCCAGAAAAACCCTGACTGCTTGCTGACCATTGCTGTCATACTTCAGTATACCAACAAAATCTGTGTGAGAAAGATAAAGTCCTGTTGATTTATTTAAATTCAGTCTGTAAACTTGATCGCTATGACTGCTGTTGTTTAAGACCTCTCGCTCAATTTTCACCTCAAGCTCTTTACGAAAAAGCAATAATGAAGCATTTGATGATTGCTTTTAACTTAAGAACTTAACAGCTGAAGCTTGAAGCTGCATTCTATGCCTGTACTTAAACTTGATGACACAGGTTTGCTTTTTATCCTTTTGCTGAATTGCCCTGCAGCAGAGATTCCACTGAGGACTTTTTCAATCAAGAAATGAAATGGCTTTGTCACTATCACCCTGTGGGACACAGAGCACAGAACAGCTAACCCACTGCTTGCTAAAATCAAGTGCTCTGCTCACAGCTAACTTCTCCCCACTGTTAACATGTTGGTCCACAGAGGTAAACCATGTTTATGTCATCCTCCTGATCACTCCCGAGCCGCAGCGATGAGCTCGCTGCCTCTGCTCTCCTGACACGGTGTCAAATGCTAAGTCGCCCTCCTGGCTAATCCTGTGTCACCTCTTTCTCCTCACTGCTCTTAAAATACCACAACTTCTCTGAGGTAAGTCTGCTGTAGTGCAGCAGCACAGCCATAAGCCACTGGATGACATAACTTAAACTCCACAGTCCTGTGGATAGTATGCTGTAGTATTTTCTAAAGCTGTGGCATTGATTTTGTTTGTTCTTTGGAGCATGGCAGGAATTCTTTCTTTGCATCTCCACTGGGACTGAACAATTGAGGGACACTGGCATTGTGATCATTTTTCCTCAAGCAGTACTTAATATTGTGTTTTTTTGTCTATTAAACCATGATATCTTTTCTTATTTGGATTACCAGTCTAAAGTCCTGATTGTGAAAAGAAGCTCATCTTTTGTGCTGCCTTACTCCAGAGTGCACCCACAACAGCAAAATAAACAAAGTGGCACATCTGTGCCAACAACAGACCATATATTTCGTCAGATCATCAGAAAGTAGCAGGGTGTGACTCTGCTGATAGCTTCATTTTACATGACTCACATTGCACATGATGCAATATGTCTGATCTGCATGCACATGACAATCCCAGTGGTAAAACAGTGATGTCATAAAGCTCTTCTTACTGCAATAATTTTGTAAAGTTAAAAGAAAGTCCATGTTAAGGCAGAGAATTTTCTGTAGACTTAGATATTGGCAATTCAAATTGGAGTAACAATCCTCATGCAAATATTTTTAAGTCATTAATGAACAATTTTGGATGTCAGGGCTTCTTTTAACATTGGGTCCTCATGTGCATTGCAGTTTTGTGTACTGTATTAAAGATCAGATGTGATTAATGAAATAATACCAAACAAATCATATTTATTTAGAGATTGTTGTTGGCAACATCTTTTTATAAATTCAGATTAATCCAAGCATTTTTTGAAGTTGGAATATTAACCCATTTTTGTTGCAGATAACGAGGTTCTCATTTTATTTTTCAAATTTCATCTTAATGTAATATGTTCAGGCGTTTGCAGTGTTTATAGCTTGAGTTCTAACAAGAGCAGTGTGATATATAGTGCAACCTTAATTAACACAAATAAGTGAGAAATATGCTGTAGTTTAAAGTCCTAAAATTGTGAATAACATTTGAGCTAGAGCATCTAGCTTGTACTAGATTAATTGAGAGCTCTGTTTGCATGGTGAATTCTTTAAGTACAAACGCAGTCTGGCATTCCTAGATGGAGCCACAACTCATTTCCGGTCGATTGCAAACAGGCGCAGGGCATCACGCACTCTCAGCAGCGGGATTCCCACGCCATCATCCACATCGTCACCCACCCATCTCCAACAGGGACTCCACCCTGGCTTCACCCTGCCAGCGATTCAGACTCAGTGAACATTGCAGTGGTGAACTGGATGTGACTACTGAACATGAGCCACTTCACATACACACATACTCGCACAGTGCCCCGATGGACACATTTGTTCATTTTTGGCACGTTTGCGTTTGTGAGAGACTTGATGTCAGGCTTCTGATGTTGCATGACTTGAAAGTGGCAGTGCATTTTCAACCTTAGGGGATTTAAATGAATGTATGGAAGTTTTTACTGAATCTATGGGAGGTATTCCTGTTTTGAAAGATTTCTTGCCATCCTCGGCAAACATAAGAAGTTTTGTTATCCATGTCATAACAAAATTAATCTAAAACCACAAACTTGAAAGATGACGTTTATTTCTGTACAGGGATGAATAATGTGTCATCACTTTACGTAGGTTTGTTAATACTGTGGTTGAGAGAGGACAGAGCAGAGAATCATGTGGTTTTGTCACAAACAAATGACTGAAAAGTGGTCTTAAGCTGCAACAAATAGCAGTCTGTATCTTTACTCAAACTGTGTGAACAGCATTGAATGCCAAAGGTCCTTAAAGATTCAAGCTGGGCTCTCATGTCTGTTTGCTGCAGGCTACTTGAGAGCTTTACTTATGAGGTTAGCACTGTTAACTCCAGGATCAGCTTCAGTTTTGCACATTGCCACCACTGCTATGCTTTGTTTAGTTTTCCTGAAATTGTACTTTTTTTTTGCTGATGCAAATATTCAAATGTGAGCAAGATGTCTCACTTCTCAGCAATCTGTGTAGAAAACAATGTAATGTCCATGCAGCACCAAAAACCAGAATGATTCTTGGACAGTTAGATTTGTTGTGGACACAGTTTATTATAAGATTTTGTAGCTGCTAAATTGCTTTGCATCCCTAATGAAAATCAAAATTTATCGCCATTAGAATTCAGATTAAGATTATTTTGAGTGAGTGTGATTTTTATTGCCTCCGCCAGGAGGTTATGTGATATCCGGTGTCTGTTTGTTTTTTTTTTTTGTTTGTATATTTGTTCCTCTGTTAGCAAGATAACTCAAACAGTTATGGACGGATTTCAGTGAAATTTTCAGGAAATGTCTGGATTGAGACAAGGAACAAATTATTTTGGGAGTGATCCAGATCAGTGTCTGGATCCACCCTGACGAAAAATGAGATTTTCATGAATAACTACTGAACTAAAGTAGATATCATCATGAATCCAACTGCAAATGGTATGTTTTCATGGTCAAAGAACCTAAATATTTAAATGAAATAAAAGTAGGACTAATATTTATGGTGAAAATCTCAATATGGGTGAGGACTGTGGCGCTGGCGGAGGTCTGCGCTCTATTTTTTTTTAATTAACAGCAACAAAGATATTTAACAAATAAAATCACATGCTGGATTTTAACAGGCTGCCTATATCAAAGCTTTGGATTTAGTAAATCCTGAAATTCAGGACATTTATGCTGTTCTGAATTCAAATATTGGGCGGCACGGTGGCGCAGCTGGTAGAGCATGTGCCTCACAGCAAGAAGGTTCCGGGTTTGATTCCCAGGTCTGGAGGGTCTTTCTTTATGAAGTTTGCATGTTCTTCCTGTGCATGCGTGGGTTCTCTCCAGGCACTCCGGCTTCCTCCCACAGACCAGAAACATGCTCATTAGGTTAACTGGTGACTCTAAATTGCCCTTAGGTATGAGTGTGAGTGTAAATGGTTGTTTGTCTCTCTATGTTGCTGCCCTGCGATCGACTGGCGACCGGTATAGGGCGTACCCTGCCTCTCGCCCGATGACAGCTGGGATAGGCTGTAGCCCCCCGGAACCCCGAAAGGGATAGCGGGGTATAGAAAATGAATAAATTCTAATATTTGTAAAAAAAAAAGCAAAACATAGAATTAAATCTTATACACTCTATGTTTAGTGAAGACACCTCTGGTTTTAAAAGTGATCATTTTCTTTATCCACACTCAAACAGGCTATGTGATCTGTGTTAGCATTCACAGCTTAGGAACAAGAAGTTTTACCTTGAGAAACAAAAGGTGCTGTGTGTTGAAAGCCTATCAACAAATTCCCTGAAAGCTCGAGCATGACTCAGCAGTGAAAGTGGTTTTTGTTCTACAATCAAAACACCGGAACATCTTCGCACAGAAATGTCTCACCCGCAAAGACAAGCAGGGGACCGTGACTTGAGGAAGCACTGTACGACCTTGTTAACGTCTTTACACATCGCACTGCTGAGCACTTTGGCAGGAGTTACAATTCATGACTTCAGCTGAACAGCACACACTTTGGCTCTGAGTGTGAGCCGTTGAATTAGCTTGTCTGTTTGTCTGTTGGCAGGTAATAAACATCTTAGCAATAAGGAAAGTTTTGTGTCTGTATCTTATCATAGGAGCATTATTAAGTCTCTTCCAGGTGAAGTTATAAATAGGCTCCGTCTTTATTATCTGGCTTGCTCTTGTTAATTAAAGACACAACATAATAGTAACGTAAGCAGCGTGAACCAGCACTGATTTTACAGCCTCATGGAATTATTAAATGTGTCGTAAACAGAATGGAGCCATGTTGCTGCTCTTTTGTGTAACAGTGCTGTGAATTGGGCTCTAGATGCGTTAAACATAGTAAAATCGACCCCGGGAACATACTTTCACCAGAGTGTTGATTTCTTGATGTTGTTCAACATCGTCTTCCATACGTTGATGTGTGAATGCAGCATAACTTGGTGATAAACATACATTTTCATTTTTACCCTCATAACCTGTAATTCTTTCCTTTTTGAAACAACAACTTATGTTTCTCTTTTCTTTTTCAGGGAAATGAAGCCAGTTACCCCCTCGAGATGTGCTCACATTGTAAGTTTTCTGAATCTCGGTTTGTTCTAGTTTCACACTTTGCAGTTTTAGTTTTAATATAACACCACCTTCATTTTTTCCCATTATATTTAGCTTTTCCATCATATTAGCACACTTATGAAAAACATGGCATTAAAGTGCCCCTTCTTAATTTTTCTTTACCTAGGTTAATCAAATATTTGTATTAATTATAACATAATTAAGCATGACTGATTTTCAAGTTGCACTTTCTACCCATTAACACTTTACACTTACAAACTGTTTGTCTGTTTTGTGTATACATGAATGCAACATGGTACATTTTATGTCAAGATGTACCATTTTCTAGTATATCTGTGTTTGATTTGTCTTTTCTTCCTATGCACAAGTGTGTGTGTGTGTGTGTGTGTGTGTGTGTGTATGAAATCCTGAAAGTTTCATCTTGAAATGAAGCTCTCGCTCATGTTCTTTTCATAAGATGTCTACCCTGAAGACATCAGTGTGCTCTCATGAGGAGGAGAAATGACTCACATTTCTTTTTGTCCACATCCTTCACCCTCACTACCTGCTGATACATCAACATGATCTCTCAGTTCTGTTTAGTTGAAAAGAGAAACCCTCAGGGATGCAGATTTCTCTCTGTCTTCACTGTGAATATTTGTTTGATGAGCACAGAGCCAGGGAAGGTGTCCTTAAGGGACTGTGTCACTGTTTGGATGAGTCATGAAACATTCTGTCTCAGTTAAAGAGTCATGTGTTAAAGTACTCTGATTTGGTCTGTGGATACAGCTATTCATACTTTGTGCCAGAAGAGTAAAGACATTAAGTGAGTCAGTTTTTTAGTCTGAAACTGCAGTGTTTAAACAATAGGGTCTTATGTTGTGTCAACCATGTTTGCACTCTGACTCTGAAAAATGTGTCCATCGTTCAGCACTTGCTAACAGCTTTGGTTTTCTGCCATTCACTGCATCCATGTACATGCAAACTTCTTCAGCCTTAATGCATCTGTGATGCTCATTCCTTTTGTATCTCACCCAAAGAACTTCAAAAGCAGGGATGTGTGATATTGGATTTTTTTCAATATCAAATATGCTGGTTTTTCCACCCCATTATCAGATACCAATATATTTTCTCCATTTATCTAAAATCAACCCTTTTTTTATGGTTGCTTAATTAGTGTTGGAAAGAGATGTAAGGCAGAAAAAATATTGTTTTTTAAATCATAATTTGACATTCAGTTGATGATGAGGCAAACCAAAATGGTACCTTTGTATATTTTGCAAATATTATGGCTTCGTAAACGGAAGATGTATGGTCAGGTTGTATGATTAGATATCAGCTGTATCATAGGCAAACATTTCCATATCAGCCGATACAGAAAATCTCCTTTTTGGGCAAATGTTTGCCAATACTGATATTGAGCAGATTATATTGTCCCTATTCATGACAAATAGTGCTAAGGATGCAGTGAGGCAGTGATGGCACTTGGTTGCAGAATGGCATGAAATGTGTGATTGTGGGCACTGATAGAAACCAAAGTATGAAGACTCCCTAAAAATACAGTTTTGATAGTGTTTCAGGCAGGTAAAGCTGGACAACTACTCGGCGCATTCAAGCCGAGCTTGTATCAGTTGTGGTGGGACATTGACTTAATGGTTTACGACACATGAGCAGTACTCATGACTTGTGTGCTCACACTGAAGAAGTTTGACAGATTTAACTTCTTTAAAATCACCCACAGACATAGACTGAAGTCATTTCAGCCGTCTCATTCACATGGGTCAAAACACACAAATATAAACACACTAAATGTTCCACACATACACAAACAGCCTCATCAGACAAAATCAGTGAGTAAATCATAATTAATAGTCTCTGCTAATTTACTGATTTGATGGAAGAATGTATTACAGATGCATGCCTGATGTTCCCAAAGTGATAGATGTCAACCCAGTGCAACATTTAAGTTGGAAAATCAGCCTATACATCTGTTCTTGTGCGCTATTGCGTTTCTTCAGCCAAAACATCAAACATGTCAGATATCCAACAGACCAGTTAGGAGCAGCTGATTGGTCAGTTATCCTCTGCTGTGCCCCCTGCACTCTGCACAGCAGATGATCCACAACAAGAGTCACATTTGGCCCTAAATCAAACCAGTTTATCTTCTCAAATAGGGACTAGAGTTGCTTTAACATGGCAAAATGTATATAAGTTGTAACAAAGGCAAAACATGCATTGTTTCAAAGAGCTGAAGATGTGAAGAAAATGTTGAGTCAGTCTCTAGGAGACAAATGTTGTAAGAAAAGAGATGATCAGAGCAGGGCTGGATAGAGAGCCAGCAACAAAAACAAGTGAAGCATGCCTCTCATTTTTATATCTTTTCCATAAACTGCTGTAAACCCATGTGACACAACAAATCTGTTATGTTGTCAGACAGAATGCTACATATCCACTCATTCACACAAACACAAACATTTTTAAAATGTCCTCTATTTCTGAGAAACTGAGCTACTTTATCATAAAGGAGGGCAGGATCAGTGGCCTGCCAGGTTCTCCTGCCCCAGGATTATGGCAGTGTGATGAGGGGCGGAGAGCTTGGATGGTGAACAGCCCTGAACTGAACCCACCCAAGGACCCCTGCATTCAGTCTGAGATATTTACAGTCACTCCATTTCTGTGCCATCATGTCTCTCCTCTTACGTCTTGTGCTGTCTAAATTTATCTGTCTGTCTGTCTGTCTGTTCATCTATCTGTCCATTTTCCTTTTTCCCCCCTTTGTACTTAAGATATGATACACCTGGACTGGGCCATAAGTTGAGTTTCAGGTTTATCAGTATACCTTAAAATTAGGCACAGGATAAATTAGTGTTTTGATCTTTAGTTGAAGTTGATGTGAATATACGACAGGCTCAGTGAAAAAAGATTATTTTCATTGAGGATCATTAACAGTAATATTCCACAAGATGTTGTTAATATTTTTGTGTATTTACACATTTCTAACATTTTGGCTAAAGAAATGGTTTAAGATCATAAATGTTTAATATTTTTAGTCTATCTGCCATTACAGCAACAGAGATTTTCTTATTATTCAACACATAAGTGTTTAGGGGTAAACTTTGACAACCTTAATTTACAGAAATGTTGCCAATGTTTTTGCACAGTTTAAGCAGGGCACACACTACAAGATTTGGGCCTGATTCTCTCTGATCAAAGTCTGATTGTCTGATGGTCCTAAAGATTACCTCACCAGATTTTCCATTGGCCTGGGCTGTGTTAGGATGGTTTGTTACTCCCTGATATAAAATAATAAATTCAGGACATAGTATTTGCGGTCACCTGATACAGCCAGCATGTCCTCTGTTTTAAACAAAACTGTCAATCAGGGAATAATTTAACTGAAGCAGGAAGTTTATCAAAATACAGCTTTCTGACAACAGCAAATACAAAACTTTAGGTCATATAGACTGTAAGGTCCATCTAACAGAAATGCTGTATTAGCTTGATTTGTGACAACAGTCTGAGGGTTTAAACAATGTTTCCTGTGAAATATACCACCAAACTGTCATGAAGATAAAGGCTATGAATGTCCAAGGTAGCTAACAGATAGCTACGCTGAGCTTCAGTTCTTTCTTTCCGCTGTCTGCCATGTTTGTTTTCACAAAAGTCAATTTGGGAGCATGAGTCATGAGGTGGGGCCATGAGCCGGGTATTTCTAACACCTCATGGTACAATGACTGTCCTAAATTAGAGGCCATGATAGGATACTGTACGTATTGTAAATTGTGTCATTCCCCCCCCCCCCCCCCCCAACACAAACACACACACACACACACACACACACACAAGAGCATGTGACATCATATTGCCATATAAATTTTATTTGCACTGACCTCACAGTAGAGACAATGGTTGTTGATGAAAGGGCCGGTCAGTTTGTGGTGTGCTCTGTTGGTTATCTTGTTGTGCACAAAATACTATAAAAACACACTGTTAATTCTGGTATTAATTGTCATGTGGGGGCCTCTAACTGTATGCGTGTGCCATAAGGCTGAACAATTATAGCAAAAAACAAAATCAAGATTGCTTTGATATTGATGTCATGATCATAAAAATGACTGCTCTCACATTTTTAACCATTAAATTTAGACACTGTCAACATGTTCTCTCCAAGCATTAATTAACAAGTAATCAATAAAATTTATGAAAATGGGCAATCCTCGGAAAATAATGATTACTGATAAAAAGATGAAGATGAAGTGCAATATTTCATGGTGCACAAAATTCTTTCAGTCATTGGGCTTGCAGGATTGTCCAAGACAGTAATTGCTGTTAAAATTGAAACTCCATTAACTGCCCAGCTTTAACATGCCATGTCTCAGACATTTTGTTGTAGTTTGTGTGCTGATCTTATAAAAACAAAAGAAAGTTGAATAAAAAGCCCATCATTACATGTCAAAGACTTGTATTTTTGCTCTTATTGTTGCATCAACCGGTGTTAATATTATTTGTTTTTTTAAGTAGAATAAAATCTGTTTTAATTCTAGTATTATGCAAACCATTTGTCATGTTAATGAAGAAAGTCAACTGATATTGTTTAATGCTCTTCAGCTCTATAAAAAAAATCAATACAATTTTTGATAATATTGTCCTGCTCTACTATGCAGGCGTTACACTGAGGTCAGATATGTTAAGCAACAACAACATCAAAAGAATGATCTCATAGCAATAATAAAAACAGAAATGTGTCACAATATCAGTGTCTCTAAAAAATCAGTGATTGACAAATTGTTGAAGTAAAGGTCCAGGACATAATAAAAGGTATTTTTTGTGTTTAATTCATAAGAACTTTAAGTTTTTAGGGACATTGTCTAATTTGTGTTTATTCAGCCTTATTTTTGCCAGCTTCTGTTTCCTCTATCCTCCCTCATTGTTTCTCTCTTGAACTCTCCATGGCCTCGCTCTCTCTCTGCCTCACCCTCGGCTGCCAGCAGCTGTTCAGCTCATCAAGTGTTTGGACGGACAGCCAGTATTAGCTGTGAGGAAATTAGCTTCAGCCTGCGGGGTCAGATAGATTCACCCTAAACGAGACAACACAACCTTTACCTGCCAAAGATAATCCTGCACGCCGTTTGCTTACTACTAGAGGACATACAGAAAGAGTTTGTCTCAGGGAAATCCTCAGATGAGGTGGTTGTGATGTAACATAACATAATTCTGAGAAAGAGGACGAGTCTGTGTACTCTTGTTGCTGAAGCATTTTAGTGTCTAAGCTCAGATCTTTTGAAATGCGGAGGCTTATGGCAGTGAGCACATTATTACACTGGAACCACTCCGTCAAACACTCCTATTCCCGCAAACATTACTTAAGTGCATGCACGTACCCACTCAACTCCACCACTGTCTTCAACACACACACACTTTAGCACATCTCGCACAGAAAGGCAGCGGTGGGCCTGAATCCATCGCTGGCTGTCTGTAGATGCCCAAAATAAACGGAGGGCAGCTCGCTGGAGTTCCTTGTTGCTATGGGGTTTCCCTGAGGGTGGGAGCTAGAGCCTCTCTTGGTGGGTCAAGTAGGGGGTTTTCTCATGACGGTGCTGCTATAAATACAAAACATCAGTGCCCTGCTTCATCCTCGACTCAGTCCCTGTGAGTGAGCTGTACATTATCAGGACAGCCAGAATAATCAGACTAATGCACCGAGAGCTAGAGCACACGCACTGTGCTGCTTCACATGGCCTGCTTTGACAAGTGAGCCCAATGAGATAAGACTGAGGCACACACAAAGAGACGTCAGCGTGATTTGGTTTGCATCTATATTAGGGATGTAACGATCTGGAAATTTTGTATCACGGTTATTGTAACCAAAATTATCACGGTTATCATTATTATCGCGACATTGTTGCAGTGTGCTCAAAATGTTCTAAAAGTACTTTTACACAGAATTGAAAGCATTTAACCCCTTTATTGTTATATTCATAACAGTTCTTTTGTCTTTTTTGTCAATAAATGTGTCAGACTCAGAGGCCAAACAATGCAAACTGCGCATGTGCTCCTCGCGTGAGGCTCCTTAATCGAGGGCAGATACATAGTTCCGGCTTTTCCAGGCAAAGAGTAGCATCACCGTGCGTTACTGAGGCAGTGTGGTGATCAAGCACGATATAACGGTAATTTTAATTGGACACGGTAACGATTATCGTGGGAAATTTTATTGCGGTTTACCATTTTACCGGTAACCGTTACATCCCTAATCTATATATCAGAAATGACACAGAGTCTTTTTTATCAATACCTGATCAGTATTTCTGCAGATTCTAAAAAAGTCTGTGAAAGCTTAAGAGATTATGATCACAGCTAAAGGTTCTTTCATAATCGATTGGCACTGATAATTTCCTTGTTTTATCAATGAATCAGCAAGGGAAGGAATAGTACTTTATCCCTCAGATCAAAACCAAACTAGAAAAGCACTCGGGAGAGCGCAGACCTCCGCCAGTAAGGCTGGGTATTACCAGCAACCCCACACTACGATACTTATCCCGACACTGAGGCCACGATACGATACGTATCCCGATACACATAAATTGTGAACATTGACTGCACTTTTAACAGAATTCCCAGAAACGTTTGTTTTTATTACAAGAAGAAACAGAACAAGGATGAGTTTTAAATAATTCTTCAACTTAAGAACTTTAATTCAGGTCCCCAAAGATAGTAGACTTAAGTTTAAATTTGGAACATGTGTTTTATCATGTAGCATGGCTTCTACTTTGAACTGTGCCATTTTTAACATTACCCAAAGTGTATTTGCAACAACTGCCCAAACATTGAGGCCGTATCGATTCTGTAGAATCCGTATCGATACACGTATCCTAAAGAAGTGCATGACGATATTTTGCCGTATTGATATTTTGAGCACAGGCCTATCCGCCAGTACGCCAGAACTCACCCATATTGTGATTTTCACCATAAATATTAGTCCTACCTTTTTTTTCATCTAAATATTTAGATTCCTTGGCCATGAAAACATACCATCAGCAATTGGATTCATAATGATATCTATTTTAGTTCAGTAGTTATTCACGAAAATCGCATTTTTTTATCATGGCGGTTTTACGCTGATCTGGAAAACTTAAAATACAGGCAGGCTTTGCGAAAATAAATTGTAGTGATGCGGCTACTGTAAATATCAGGGCTGATGATGACACGGATGTTTAAAAATGATGATCAGGCCAATATTGATCCCAATACCGTTGTTTCCATACTCCCACTAAACAGATTTTTCTCTCATGTTGAGTCATGAAAACAAATCAGAGTTTGTCAAATGGCCAATTTCTTCTGCCCAATAAAAAAATATTTACTAGAATTAAGGTATGTCATATTCTGGCATCAAATATGACAGAACGCAAACATTTGGATCTGTTCAGCCCAGACTTATTTGCCGATGGCCAGTGTTATTCTAAAGCACTAGTACCAGCAGATACTAATGTTAAACAGATGATGTGCGTACCAATAAATAGTGTTAGAAATAGGTTAAATGATTTATTGTTGCAGCACACCCCAAAAATATGACATCTCAAAAAATCTTGGAGTATTTCCCTTGTGCGATGTCACAATAAGAATTTGGATTAGTAATTACATTTTTTGTCAATAAATTCAAATTTGAAGTAGAAAATATTAGAACTTTATTTTTTGAAAAACAACAGAAACTTACAGTTGCAAGAATTGCTATAAAACAGCATCAACAGGTTGTTTTGGCCCAGTATTGCATCTAAGGGCTATAAAGAAGTTGCGTGTTTGAGCAACAATACAGTGCTGTAGCACACTGACCTGAATAAATTGGAGGTAAAGACAGGAACTGAAAAGCAACTCCAGTTGAGCCTTAATAACAACTCTCTGAAGGAATCAATATCATTGGGCTTTTCGCAAAACAGCACTCTATCAAATCAATGATGTTGTTTTCATGCCAGAAACAGTGAGCAGAAACCATAGTCAAAACTTCAAAATCAAAAATGTCATCATGGCAAAGGAGGGTAGTCATCAAAATTTTGGTTTAATTATTGACAAAAAGATTCTAACTGCACAATTTTCAATGCAGTAGGGCGAACCAGCAACTTAGCAGAAGAATTTATCTCTGTAGCAATTCGTTGAATATCCAGTGTGTGTTTGATTTGACCTTGAAAACTTGTGTAGGCCAACATTTGCACACTCAGAAAATCCACAGGAATTAATATGGAATCATTAACCAGTTGGATCAATGAGTAGAATTGTTTATAGCATCAGTATCAACAAAATCTGATCAATTCTTAATCCATAACTGGAGGAGTAGAGACATACTGGACTTAAGGTGTCCAATATGCTTGAGACTGGTTACCGGGGTGACTGCACCCATAATAGTGTCCATTATTAAGGCTCTGTTCTGCTCTAGCAGATGTTAAACTGTTCCTTTTTCTTCACTGAACGGAGCTCCAGAACATGTTAGCAATGTTAAATCATGTTTTTATCATCTATCCATCTGCAGCACACTGTTGTCCTCTGATGCGTTTCTTAGACAACATTTCACACTCACCGTCTCAGTACGTCCCTCGTACGCTAACTGGCACAGTGTCATATGTCGAACTCATGTAATAACTGAGCTGCCATGTAACCTTCTCATGTTTACCCACCCTCACACCTTAGCATGTGTAGTTGGGGGGCTCTGAACAGCACGCTCTGTCTATAATTATCAGTAACATGCCAACTGTTTCTCTATGCCCCCCCCCCCGCCTCAGTTCTGGTTCACCATGTAAATGCAGTCATATGTCTCCATTAATGTGCAGGGCTGAGCGTGCTCACAGGACACAGTCATTAATGACATTTTGGGAACATTGTGTTTGCATAATCAAATTTAAAATGGGGAGGAAAAGCCAGTGGTGCTTGGCAGATTTAGTGCTGCAGTTTAATGGGTAGTTGGAGCTAGCTTGTTGTTTACAGAGGTACTATTAAAGCTGCAGATTTGGAAACATGATGCTCAACAAAGTGATGAACGATTATGGAAATTATGATAATTTCAGGACCGCCAGTTTGTTTCCTCAGAAGTGGGTTACTTGCAGCCTGGGGTCCATGCACAGCCCTCCACCCTTCTTAACTTGGTCCTTAAGTCAGTTTAGATTATATCCAAACAAAGGAAACCTAAAGAAACAACCGAGAAATCTAATGTGAGATATTTCAATTAATCTCCACAATTACACCATGCACATAGATAAAATGCCTTAAATTCAATAAATAAATAAATAGCATTTTCATTATTATTATTTTTTTTAGTAGCAGTAATTTTTTATATAAAGAAAGATTTTATGCATATATTTATTAATGTAATTGTCAATGATCATTCCTTTAAACGCTTTTTTAATCATTTAGGAAACGGAACTGTTAAATAATTTGCACATTACACCAAATAAAGAGCTTAATTTTATTTAGACTGTTGAATAAAGCTTCACACTTGGCATTTATTTTCAAAGTTTTAAATGCAAATATATTATATCTTTTTTTAAATATATTTTTGGGCATTTTGTACCTTTATTGATAGGAGAGAATGACAATGGATAGGCTTGTGAAAGAGGGTTAGAGAGTAGGGGGAGACACTCTGCAATCTGGCAACAGGCTTAGGGATGAGAATGGTTAACAGCTCCATCAAAGAATCGATAGCATAAGCCGTTTTGCCAATCAATTCCCTTATCAATTCCTTCCACTGACAGGGTTCAGAAGTGATCAGAATTGTGGCTTAACTTTTTACACAAGGCGCCTACTGCACAACTGTAAGTGAGTGGAAACACCGGCAACTTGCAGAAGCAGATATCTGTGCTGTGACGTGTGTTTGACATTGTTGCCACTGAAAATCTACAGGCCATCCAGTGTAGAAGACTTCTGACATTTTCTGCCCAGTAGTATGATTGTTAAAGATTGTGTTAAAGATTTCCCTCAGATAAGAATTTATGCTCAACTATCTCCACTTTTTGATACAAATGAACAAACTGCTTAGTGAGAACATCCAAAGAAAACAAAAAAAATCTCTCCAGTACCTTGTCACTCTCCTCCATTCCTTGTTTCTTATTGCTGTTGACACAAGCAACAGAGGAAAATAGAAACGGGGCATCGGGACAAGAATGTCGCAACACGTCCCACAGCTTTGCACGGCCTCGCCCATGGACAGTGAGGACACACACACTGGACTCAGTGATCAGCCTTTTTTCACCCCTGACACTCGTGTCACAGGCAGATGTGTGGGCATTTTGGCTATAGTTTGACACATGAACACATTTTTGATATCTTAAAACTGTTCTAAACTATACAGTCTCCATGATTGTTACCATTTATTGATAACATTGCTTAGTCTATTTTTTGTTGAAGAAGTTTGACTTACTCTGTCACTTATTTTGACTTCCCTGGAGAGGGTAAGTTCCCATCCAGCAGAAACACATGACAATGCTGAAGTTGTCATTATTTGAAGATGGAAAGACTAAAAATCTGCTTTTTTTAAGAATGGAAGGCCCTGTCGTTGCTTGCATTACATTTTAGACTCATATATTTTTGTTAAATGATTATGAATACTAATATGAGAAGTAGGGTTGTAATAGTATGAAAATTTCAGACCACGGTTATTGTGACCAAAGTTATCACGGTTATCATTATTATCATGACATTGTTGCAGTGCGCTCAAAATGTTCAAAAAGTACTTTTACACAGTCTAGAAATCATTTAACCCCTTTAATATTTTAATATTCGAATTTTAACAGTTCTTTTGTCTTTTATGTCAATAACCGTCAGAAAATGTCCTATAAGTAAATTTTTTTCAACTTTTTTCATTAGAAAAAACAACTGTGGCAAGTATTTGTCATTATGATATAAATGCTTTAACTGTGTGTAATTACAAGGAAAAAGAACGGATTTGTACTTTCAACAGGTTTCTCTTTATAAACAATTGTAAATGAACATGTTCAAAGTTTTGAGATGGCCAAAAAAATGTTTTAACCTGTTTTACAAACACTCCCACATTTTAGTCGGGGGGTGTGAAAACTTCTAAGAGTCTGAGCGAGGCTCCAGGTGCTGGACTTTCAGAGGCCAAACAATGCAAACTGCCCCTCCGTCTGTGAGAGACGGCTGCTTCACCGAGGAGCAGACACACATAGTTCAGGCTTTTCCAGGTAAAGAGCAGCATCACCGTGCGTTGTTGAAACAGTGTGGTAATCAAACACGATATAACGGTAATTTTAGCAGGACACGGTAATAATTACCGTGGGAAATTTTATCGCGGTTGACCATTTTACCGGTAACCGTTACATCCCTAATGAGAAGTCCATGTCAGAATATAGTGCAGCTTTAGGTGTCAGAACTACATAATGCACCTTTGATAACAAAATACCTAAATGTACTTTAATTCTTGGAGGAATAATCAGTTCATAACACTGAGGCCAAACTTTTTCGACATTTTTGTGCATCGATGCATCTGTTTGCAGACATAGATAAAGATGCATTGATGCAGACTGTTAAAATCATTTAACGCTGCAGAAGCTGCTGCTCGACTACAGTATCAATTTTTTTCTAAGTGATAAACAAGTATATGAGGATGAGACCTGTGAAATGAATTTATTTTGGTTTACAATGAAAACACATTTAAGCTGCAGTTGATCTCAAAAGCCATTATCATTAATAAAAAGAGTTCACATTTATCTGAGTAATCTGAAAAATCAAGGATCCTACTTGCTACCCTGCTACATCATACTGAATCAAACTGTGTCGTTAACTTAATTGTAGTTGTATTGAATCATGAGTCTAGTAGAGATGCACAGCTCTACATATCTAATACCATTTCAGTTTGTTGTGTAGCCCTGACTCGACATCAAATAATGAAGAGTCAATGATTGAATCACAACACATGGAGGCCTATACAAAAATAAAACAACACAAACATGCAAGCAAACGTGTAAGATGAGTGATGGACCAGAGAAGGAAGGCCATTTTGCTCACGTCAGTGTTTTTATGTTAATGAATGTTTGTGTGACAGACAGCGTGAGCCTCCCGTGCACTCACACGCTGATGACATGCGTGTGTTTTTTATGTTTCTACCTCATAAACCATTGTTTCAATGTTCTTCTGATTTTCCTGTGTGTGCGTGTGTGTGGGCAACTTTAGGGGGCTAACAGGTACCAGTTGCTTAGTAACACAGTTGAGGGTGCATACAATGTTTATAAAAGTGTGTGCTTGTGCATGTTAGTGTGTGTGTGTGTGTGTCTGTGTTGTGCTTTGCCGTGGAGTGTATGAGATTATCATAATCATCTCACAGTTACACTGGGTCCCCCTCAGAGCAGCTCATTAGCATAGCGGTGTGAGGAGTATGACTGTGCCGTCCTCGCTCCGAACTGTTCCACTCTCTTAAAAATCTGTGGATGTTTTTCTTTTAGACATCAAATGAAAAATCACGCCTGTCAGTGTTGGGTTTGGCAGCCATGTTAGATTCTGACTTAGTCTTGCAACAAGAGTGTGCATTAGGTTAAGTAAGTTGTTTTTGTGCCTTCTAGATTTTTGTCTAGTTTAAGGTCCGGTTCCAGTAGTGGTCCTGCTTGTTTATCGTTGTTTTAAATAGTCCAAGTTCCTGTTTGTCATATTTTGGAAAGTAAAATAAAGAAATATTTAAAGAATAAATTGTGCCAGCCATTAGCGTTGTCCTGGTTAAGGTCTGATCAATGAACCGTCTATATACTGTATATTTATACCAATAAACATTGTTTTTATGTGACATGTACACACAACTAATTATTAAACTAAACATTTTGATTAAATAACAATTGCTGTTGAATGATTTTGTTGTATAGACTTGTATCTTGGTTGTAATTTTTTTCTGTAAGCATCTTCAGATTGAACATGTATATGATATGATGGTATGAAACTAGGTTCACATCTGTGAATATTGCTGTTGTTATTCAGATCTAAATACAGTGTAAAAGAGGTTCAATCCCTTCATCATGAATACCCAAACACAATTGGGTATTAACGTTACCCAATTATGTTTGTCCCCAAACACTGTTGATAAGCTGTAGCCCAGATTGTCTGGTGGAATATGTCATTTAAAGTAGAGTTGTTCTGATTCCGATATCAGAAATAACTCTGATACTGCTGAAAATGCTGGTATCTGTATCGGCAAGTATTGGAGTCCAGGAACCACCCGATACCACGTAGTTTATTGAATTGCTAATCTTTTTACTGTTTAGCACCGTTAAACTCTGGCACAGTTCTTCTTTGGCACTCTTAAAACTGTAGCGCTGTAGTGCAGCCTGCAGGGACCTGGAGGAACTGATGAAGTGACATGGACACAATAGACTCATGCATGTTAGAGCTGGTTGACGCGAGGGTTGGAGCTAAGCTAACTAGCATGATTATGCTGCATCATTGCTGTATTTATTCATGTTTTACAAAGGGTTTAGCCTGAGCCAGGCCTTACCACAATGATAATCATATCACAGTCTTGCAGGCATAGTGTGATATTTTTTTTACAACATTCTGGTGTTGGATCGGTACGTGGTATCAGCCGATACCCACAGCACAAGTATCGGTATCGAGAGGGAAAAAATGGTATCAGAGCATATGTGATTTAAAGTTTGTATCATCAAGCTAGGTTAACTATGTAAGTATTTAAAAAAACAAAACAAAAATGTCCATACATTTTAGACATTAGTTTTTGTCAAAACGATTCCCAACATTAAACCGCAAAGTTGTATAATGTATTTAAGTATTTTACTTGTACTTGCATTAACATTGCTTAGATTTTTCCAAATAAGCTGCCAACAATACTGATAACCTCAATCACAATACCTTAATGAGCTCAGTTCACTGTACCCTTATTTGTTAACACTTAAAGAGTCTCTGCTGACTCCACACTTTTGTATGATATATAATTTTTTATGAGACAGTGTGTTTCCAACAGACCTTTTGCGCCCATTTCATATTGCGCTTAAAATATGTATATCAGAAGCTGAGTGTCTGAAAGCCCACCTCTAACGTTTAGTCTCATCTTGTTTGGGTGATGAAATGTACACATGCATTTTATGAGTTATTATGCACATAGATTTTGTTCTACATTTAACATCTCTTTCTTCCAAAAAATGTTCATTTTTTACTACAGACAAATTAACAACAGATTTTATAACTCAATCATTTTACTGTGTAATGGCAAGCTTTCACAACTAAAAAAGGGTTAATTTTTATGTCAAAATGCTTCATTTCCCTTCTCTAAAGCCAGTTTCTGTTTTATAATGTTGAACAGTATAGCAGGCTGGGTGAAAATATGGTACAAAATGTTACTTAAACAGGCTCTCTCATCTCCAGATGGAAAAGCTGCAGCCCCTCTGTGCCTTCGTCTGTATTCTAACTAGCACCAGGGGACAGAGGTGTGCATTTGAGTGTCAGTTTGCAGCATCGCCCACTTCACTGCAGCTGTCTCGACTGCCAAAGGCTCAAACATAAAGGCCATGGCCCTACGCAGAGGTTAAAAACACATTCGTCTTCTCCTCCTCTGCAAGAATCACAGTCAGCATTAACACAGTCTCTTGAAGGTTCTGTTATAGAGCTTTTTACACCAAGCCCCAGTTTAATATTGTGTTTTTTTGATCAAGCAACAAAAGAGTGTTTTCAGAAATGAACCGAACCAGGCTTTTGCTCACCTTGAGGAGAAATGACTGTTTCAAAAAAAGAAAAGGAATAAAATAATGAGAGCACCTTCCCTTCCTGGCTCTGAAACACAGCTGTCCTGTGTTACAGCAACATTCTGTTCCTCTTTTTAATTTGATTCTCTTCCTCTACTTGTAAACACAGCATCCCGGCTCCTGGCTCATTTGTTAGACAGATTTCGGTACCTGTCATCACGCTGCATTTTAGATTTTGGCTGCTGTCAAAGGAGGATGGCAGTGGGTGCTTGTAAAGCTGTTGATTTAGGAAGTTAAGCATGTTTTTCATGCTTGATTTGATGAGATTTATTAATGGTGAACATGATAGAGATAAGTCAGTTAATGATATAAATCCACCGTGTGTTTTTCATCCATTAATCCTCATTTCGACACAATAGAAAACAGGCTTTGAAATAGGTTTAATTTTTAACAGTAAAAGTCTAAAGGATTTTTTATTGGGGTTTTGACTGTTGCCATGTCTGTCATGTTGCATACCTCAGGGTATTTTTAACTTAAATCAGCAAAATTTTGACACAACTCAAAGTAACATCTGTTTGACAGAACAGTCTTCAGTCCCACAGTACCTCACAGGACGTGCTGGGGAACAAAAAGAAAAAGGCACACCACATCCAGAGATGCGTCACCTACTTGCAGAATGTTGGGTGTGTGTTCTTAAGGGTGCTTGTCAGATGCTTGTCTTTAATCAAAAGAACACCATTCGATACTTAACACACATTATTATCAGATATTATCCACAGCAGGGCTTATGAAAGGGATGGCGATCCAGATCCATTTCCAGTTGAGAATTGGCTCCAACTAATTTGAGGCATTGATATTATTTACATTTATGTCTGACAACTCCCTTCCCAATGCCCTCTGCTTAGTCTATGCTTTGCAAAATTATGACATCATGTTTTCAGGCAGTCAGCATGAACTATAAGAAAGGAGTTTAGAAAGAAATCATGACAGACAGCAACTGAAGCGAGAAAATGTAACTTAGATTTGACATAATACATCACCAACAGTAAAATGTGCATTTTCTGTTACTGTGTCACTTCAAGCAAAAGTGGAAACAGCAGAAGTATTTGTCAATTTAGAATGGGTTGAATACCAGGAGTGCCATGCGATAGACTTTGCTGACTCAAAAAAAAAAACTCAGATCTGATAATAATGTTGATATCTATGAAATCTTATCAGATTCCACCATTAGGTTTCACAAAACCAGAATCATTAATTTTTTCTATCATTCTACAAAAAAACAATGTTGATACCAGTCTATACCATGACAACATAATAAAGTACTAAAACCTTAGATGTCGGAAAGTTTTTATTTTAATTAAATCTAAAAGTACTGTAAACTCCTACACACTCTTGTGGTCAAAAGAAGCTCTTAATTGATTATTTTAAAGCAGTACTTTTAACATTATCCTCCCCAATGACTCGAAGTTAACAGATATTATAACAATATAGCAATATCATGATTCTTAATTTCAAAAAGACTGTCAAGTTAAAAACATATCTGACAAGTGGCCCTGCTTGTGGTATGAAAGTATGTTGAGGTATTTTGCTTGGCCACTTGTATCATGATGTGTATTACATCACTGGAATACACATAAGGATACAATAAGGACAAATGCATTGGTTCAGCACAGGTGACAACCAATACTGTCTCTTTTACAACTATCCCTATTGGTAAATAAAAGTGGAATGAACAGATATCAGCCGCGGCTGTTGATCTGTTGTGTCATTTTCATTTAATGCAGGAATTAAAATTGTCACTTTCATTTTAAACATCTGTATTATTCCTGATTTTCACTGACTGATCATCACAGTCAGTTTATCTTAAAACTTGATGTCAACCCCAGTCCTACCACAGGCCACATTTGTTTTAGTAGAAGTTCCACTTCAAATCTGCGTTCTGTCTACCTGTGTTATCAGTGCTCTCACTCAGCCTGATCTCACTGTGCCCGGCTAAAGCTACGTGCTGTGAACAGGAAACAGGCGGCTGCTGATAAGGGGGCGTTTGGTGTCAGTGCTCAGCTCTGATAACTCAAATGTTGTGGACACAGAAACCCTGCAGTGTACACCAGATTTGGTGCTGAGTGGGGAAATGTATCATTTTTCAGCAAGGCTGGCACACATATCAAGTTTCTAAGATAATCAATATATTTAAATGAGATTTGTGATCAGACATTGTCTGCTTAAGATAATGTTTTACATTTCTGCTGACTTAATCTGTAAGTAAGTGAGAGAAATATATATTGTTACCCATCACCTTACACATATTTTTTGCAGGCCAAAATGATACATTTTGATACATGATACAAAACTCAGCATGTTTTTGGTATATGCCGTAAGACGCATGAACATCAAAGTCTGAAATTCTACCTGTGTTTGACGCTTGGCACATGATATCCGTGGAACCTGCTGGCATCCCACGTAAACAATAACTCATTTTTTCACTTCACAAATACATGAAGCAAGAATCTTTAGCATAAATCAACCTTTCAGTTTCACATCTCCTGAAGCTGCTGTCCCCCATGAGGTCAGACAGACCTGAACTGAAATGACCTGAAATCTAAGTCTCATAAATCTATGAGCTTCATGTTAAGATTAATAGATGGCTGATGTCATTTAGGACTCCAGATTACAGAGTGAAGTGGTCCCGTGTGGTTGGCCGCCGTGATCATGTGACCATGTGTGAATGAGCTTATATAGTAATTAACAGCTGGCTTTGTTATTACTCCTGGATTACCCCCGGGCTATTGTTCAGTTCAGTGCAGGGTCAGACTGATACGGGGCTGTTTGGAATGGCAGGGGAACGAAAACTCCAGACTCAGACCCCATCTGGGAAAAAAACTAGAGTTGACAGCAAAACCTGTAAGTCTGTTGGGAGTAATTCATTCCTTTCTTGGTCTTAACATTCATCTTTTGGTTTCACAGCTGTGGTGGTCAGGCGGCTCCTGTTTTAGCTTCATGCAAAGTTTGCTGTTTGCTAAATCTGCTTTTCAGTGGTTTCACCTATTTAAGTCGACTGCAGCTAAAGGTGCTGTGCTTGGCCTAGTTGCAAGTTGTGGCTTCCAGATATCTGAATGTTGTGAGTTATTGTTCAGTTTTTCTGATTCATGAGTTGTGTTTGGAGAATATTAATGTAGTTAAATTGAACGACTCCTTGTTCAAATTATATGTTTTTGCTCACTGTGATATGGTCCTTTTTCAATTCTGTATGAATGATGCTCTATTAAATGTAACCTTGGCCTACAGCAGTGTGGGTCACCGAATTCCTCTCTCATTTTCTTCTATAGCCGTTACTGTTTTGCTTTCAGAGAGTGCCTCTGCACACCTTCTTATTTGTTTCCCTCCACTTCAGATCATCCACAAGATGCAAATCAACTTAAGAGTGATGTCAAAATCATGTGTCACAAATGAGCAATTTCTCATTTGTGTCTTCTCTCTCTTTTGTCTTTGGCCAGTCGATGCTGATGAGATTAAAAGGCTAGGGAAGAGGTTTAAGAAACTCGACCTAGATAACTCTGGCTCTCTCAGCGTGGAGGAGTTCATGTCGCTGCCGGAGCTTCAGCAGAACCCGCTGGTGCAGAGGGTCATCGATATATTTGACACGGACGGGAATGGAGAGGTGGACTTTAAAGGTAAGAAAGAAACTTGGACTGTTGGTTTCTGCTTGACGGTGAGCTCTTGGTGTCATAAACATACTGGTCCATACATCTTAAACATTAACAGTCAGGACTCCTATTTGTGCCCGCCCTACCTCCCCTGGAACCAAGAGCACATTTAGACAACAGCGATCAAACATGAAGTGTTGAAGAAGAATGAAGTATTTATGAATCATAAACAAGTAAGATGAAGTGAAGTACATATCTATATAAATTAGTGAAAAAGGATCCAATGCATAATCATCAGCATGTATTAGCAGCAGCCCGCTAATTAGAAAGACCAATGCTTCAGTCAGCTAGCATGATAAATCACAGTCAGTCTCTCTGCATAATTAATAAATAAAGACCACAATTTTCAAACCTATCAGGGAAATTACTCACTACATCTATTCCATCTAGTGGGTGTGAGGGCAACAACTTTTGTATCAATATGCCTGAGGCAGGGAGCTCGATAAGAGTTCAGTTTCTTTTGAAGAAGACTGTGTGACTCCTTACTGTAGCTTTCTGTTTTTACATTGTGATGGGAGTTTTCATCAGCATAGCCCCAAAGATGGCAGTTAGCAGGCTGGACTGAAGGCATAGAGAAGTCAGTCGAGGAAGAGAAGAGGTCTGTCTTATCAAACCCAACAGGTCAAATTGATTAATTTACCATCTTCAACAGTGATTGTTCTGGTGACTCCTCTAAATGTTGGCAATATGCTAGTGTAGTGTGACCACTAGGGATGGGATGATACACTTAAACTCACGATGAGTTGCACCTCGATATGCCCGGGTTACGATACGATACGTCACGATACAATATCAAAAAAGTAAAAAAGAAAAAATATTACTGTGTAATTACAGTTTATTTGTTTTTGTTTGTGTTGCACACAGGAAAAAACAAGGCCTAAAAGGCCAAACACAAACAATAACACTCTCTCTAACCCTAGAGAGGTTACAGAGAGCGTATGCTAACGAGCGGTAGTCTCGTTTTCGCAGCCTTCGTCTTTTTTAATGAGAAAGCCAAAATAATGCCAGACAGATGACTTGTATCCAGGTTGAGCGCCCTCAATTTCGACCTCATTCGACTCCATCATTCGGCTTTTTGGAGGCAAAGTAGTTGGTGCTAATATTTGTTGTCGTCACTTCTGGTCACATGTGCCATTTCCAGACGTGACGTCTTTATTTCGCGATCCATTTTTTTCAAACTCGATGCGCTTCGTCACAAACTGTATCGCGATATATTGCCAAACGATATTTCATCCCATCCCTAGTGACCACAGGGGTTAAATTATTTCTTGCACTTAAAACCAACTACATACAGGCACTTATTTAATGCATTTGAAGCATATTTGTCACATTATAAACAATTGACAGCAAAAACTGTCAGTAAAAAAGTTATTCATTGTTTGTTGCATCTCCTCAGCCTCTTGGTCTGAGGATTCATTTTTCAGGTTCAAAGCTGTGGTCAGTACCAGCGTTAGCGTCATGCAAAGTTTAAAGTTTTCTGGTTTGGCTTTTCAGTGGTTACACCTAAGGGTGTACGGTATTATATCAGTATATCAGGAGATAATTGCTTCCTAATTTCAATTTCGGTTTTCGCAGATATGAACATTTCTGCAGAATAAAATAATTTTTACATGTATGACGTAGGTGTTATCCAAAGAAGAACTACTTTTAGGCATTTTTGTATATTGATATTGAGGTTGGTATCAGCCAAATTAAGTTTTGAAATATTTGCCTATTGGATATCTGCAAAAATTCCTATATTGTGTATCCCTGGTTAGACTTCTTCATTGTAACTTGAACTGTTCTCCTGTGTGGCAGAGTTCATCGAGGGAGTGTCACAGTTCAGTGTGAAGGGCGACAAGGAACAGAAGCTTCGATGTGAGTAGCTCTGCCTCTTTTATAAAACACACCTGCAGAGACTTTCTCTTCTGTGTATCTCCGGGTCTGTTAGTGTCACCTTTTCATGCTTATCCATCAGAAAAAAAAAAAAACTCTCCTGGGAAGTAAACTGTAAATGAGGATTAAGCACTGTTTCAGCTGAAGGAAATCCATTAAGGCTTTAAACTCTTTCAGACATGTTTAACTTTATGTCATTGTTGAAGTAACTTAAGTATTACAAACTGATGAAATCAAGTTTCTCCATTTTTACATAGTTCAAACATTTCCTGTTTTTCATTATTCAGAAAAGAAATAATTATTATTCACATCCAACCAGGATACTTTTTACTTCCTTGTTGTTTGGCTCAAAACTTCTGCAAACAGGTTTTTTAGCAGATAAAGGAAGAAGAATCCACGTTTGTTTTATTTTTGCCTGGCAGTACTGGTTTTCAGCATTGATTAAGGGGTGATTTGGGTTATTCATTTTTATTTAAGATTATTTTGGGACATTTTATTCCGTTATTGATAAGAGAGAGACAGTGGATAGGCTTGTGAAGAATGGGGGGGTGGACATCCTGTAAACTGGCCACAGGCTGGATTCAAACCCAGCGGAGGCATATATGTGGGTCATACTTGGCTGTTTACCACTTTACCAAACCAGCACCCCAGAGATTTGCGTTATTTTTAAAATCACAAAAGGGTATGACCCTCTTATATTTCCAGCTTCATAATCTAACCTCTTCGAGGCCGTGATATCTGACATCTGCTCATACCTGTTCATCACTCTTGCGTTCCACGAGGCTGTTTTGGTGCCTCTTTTCAACCAGGTCTACAATTTTTGGCAGCTAATGTACGTGCCAGCTCATAACATACTTGGTGAATATAATTAAATCATGTCTTTTGAGTGGTGGGATTGTCACATTACCCAATTAATCTTACATTCTAAAATGATATCAGTTTAATTGTAATTTAATCGTAATTATTCACAACAAATTCAAGACTGTAAGAGATGGACAGATACAAGAAGCTAAAGTTGTTGTTAAAAGGCTTTTGTTAGTGCTCATTTTAAATTAATTCCTTTATCAATAATAACTCAAATATATCATTTTTCACACCATTTCTATGAAAATTTAAAGTAACACAGTGTGCATATTTTATGTCAAATATGCCAAGTTAGTTTCTCAGCACCTCAGTTGTGTCATTTGGTATCATTATTTTGTTATTTTATAGCAGCTAACAACAGCTTTAAGAGGCAGTAAAGCCATCGGCTTGATTTGTAATACATTACAAAGAGGGAAAAAGCGAATTGGAATTTAAATCTTTAAAAATTTAAATACAGTCGAATGACATGTTAGCATTTTTATAAAAGAGTGCAGTCAAATATTCAACTCCAGTTGCTAATTTTGTTAAGGCATATGAACTGATTAGCTTTCCTTTTTTTAATTTGCCTGTTTTTTTCCACATTTGCATTTTTTTCAGCTCAAATTGTTAAATGTGTACTGTGGATCCTGTCATCCTCTCTGTATTAAGAGAAATTGACACTCTTTTTGTGGTCGCAAGCAAACTAAAAGCAGCTGCTTTTACTAACCTACTATTTTAAACGAACGACTTTCCTCTTTTTTTGCTTGTGAGGGCTTAACAATTAATCACAGTTCCTATGTTCCTTTAATACTTCCACATTGCTGGAGGTGCAAAATTTCTTTAAGGTCAAAAACTGTCATAATACCATTTTAGTTCAAAGGTTTTAGAACAAAGGCGTTCTGGCCAACAGCGTACAAAGATGAAAATTCAAAAGGACTTAAAGAGGAATGATGATCTGAAAGTCCGTGTTCCCTTCATTAAGACTAATCAAAACAAAATCTTAATAAAGTCATAATAATCATGATTCTATGTAATTCCTAAATTGTTCAATCTCTTACTGCACAAAGCTTTTTTGTGAATGTAAGATCTGTATTTTTCAAAAGCCATGATACTTTTATGATACGTCCATCATTAAAACAATTCAGATTGTGTGGTTTAAAACATTGCCATTACATTTTTGTCACACTAGTGAATTGCTTTGTGTTGTGTGCCATTTTCGTGGCTTGATGTTAAAATATTTTAAATATAAAAGTTCAATGACTGAAATGGAGCTCTGTTGATTTTCAGTGTCACTCTGTCTATAGCAGTGGTGTGGTGGGGCAGGAGGAGATGCTTTCAGACAAGTCTGGATGTACTTTTTGTTCAGTCATGAGGTAGAATCACAACTAAAGAGCTAATGAATGAGTTTTAAAGGTGCCCTACATTTAAATATTCCAGGCATTTGTGGACAGAAATCAATATGTTGAACAGTCTGATATGATACAATAACACAAATGTTTATGGATATTTGAGATTTCAGTTTGGTTTTAATTGTCTTGGTCAGAAATACTCCAGAAACCTCAGCTGTAGGATCAAGAGAGCACTCAGCCTACTTGTTAAAGGAAGGGATTGAAGCATGTTCGGGATTCTGGAGTCAGTGCAACTGAAAGCAAACATAAGAGTGTTGTAAGGGGGCTTCAGTTCCTCTTACAGAAAATAATTGAAGAGCATATTTGTGTTGAAGACTTTTGGCGCATGTTTGTCAGGCTGATGGATGTCTGCCAGTTTAATTTTTCAAGGAAAAAAAGTCTGTCATTTTGGTCTGTCATGGTGCTGCTGTCTGAGTAATTAACGCTCCCATCTCCTGCTTCACCCAAACAGTTGCTTTCAGGATCTACGACATGGACAAAGACGGCTACATCTCTAACGGCGAGCTCTTCCAGGTGCTGAAGATGATGGTTGGCAACAACCTGAAGGACACGCAGCTCCAGCAGATCGTCGACAAGACCATCATCAACGCAGACAAGGACGGAGACGGCAGGATATCCTTCGAAGAGTTCTGTGCAGTAAGTCAGAGCCCTCCTGGGGAGTTGTGGGGGTGGTGACATTTCTGCTGATTCAGCTCGCTTTGGCGGAGGCAAATGTCAAAAGAGCAGATGAACCTGAAAAAACAGCCCTTTTTCCTGAAGCTGCAGGTTTTATTCTTTTCTTAAATGCATATTTTTTGGGCATTTATTGATAGGAGAGAGAGACAGTGGATAGGGTTGTGAAGGGGAGTGAGAGAGTAGGGGAAGACTCTCTGCAAACCGGTCTCAGGCTGGATTCAAGCCCAGGACGGCAGAAGTATGTATATGTGACGTGTCTGGTTTCTAACCACTCCGCCAAACCAGCACCCCAGCAGGTTTTATTCTTAAACTTCATCTTAGAATCCAGACGTGGGGCTTTTCCTCTGCACTAACACCACCCTGGAGCATTTACCTCCATGACAGTGAAGGTAGTGCTGTTGTCAGATTTGAAAACAGCATCATTTATCAAAGATTGTGTTTTTTTTTCTATATCTGAACACAATATCAGAATTACAAGGTTTAAAAATCAAGGGTAAGTTAACGAAATTTCTACAATGTTTAAAAAAAACCTTTATCTGACTGAAAAAATGCCTGAAGAATGTCTTTAAAATGTTTGACATTCAGAGAAGAAAATATATTCCTGTACTTGTTACAAATAAAATCAATTAGATTAACCAACTACTGGCTGTGTAGCTGCTGAAGGGGTCACAAGTGAAGTCACGGCACTTCCTTTGGCCAAACTGTAGATAAATACAAAGCGTCACCGCAGGAGTCTAAAAAATGTAATCTTAATCCACATTTAGTTTTCCTTTTTTTTGAGTAATTATTGTAAACTTATGTACCTGCTTGATACTTGAGTGAATATGAAGCACTACTTAAGCAAAAGAAAAAGCTGTTAATGTTTCTGTGAATATTTGAGTCTTCTGACAGGAATAGAGGACAGGCACCCACTCTCACTCTGACAGACACTAAGCCCACATTTGATGGCTGCATCTCTGGAGCCTTGAACTAAAAAGGCTTTTGTTCTTGTGGGAGTGTGATGCCAGGATGGTGTAGGAAAGTGTTTGATCCTGATTTTAACAGTGCGTGATGTGATAGAAGTCAGGCTTTCTTAAGTCTTCCTCTGAGCACTGCTGGAGGATGGAAATCATCTCAAAGAGGGAGTCAAAATAATACAACGGATATGAAAATAATGGTTTTGTAAAGACATTAGTGTTTACTAATCCACTGCTGCAGTTTTTTTTAACTAGAAACATGTTAAAGCATTGAGATTTGACTGCAGTTCCTTCTGACACTGGAATACTAAACAATAATTGTTACCTTAAACTGTTGATGTGAGAGCTAAGAGAAGGACATGAGGATAAAAAAATTATAATAATAAAGCCTCCGTAAAGGAAATGATAGAATCATGTGTGTGTATTTTTTTACTTGACTCCCCCTTTTGGAGGCTTTTCTACCACTGTCCTTGTGGTTCCCCTTTTCAATGGCTACGTTTACATTGGAGCTTTAATTCCCCTTTAATCCAGAATAAAATCCTCTTTAAAAAGATTTAAAGGACCTTGAAAACACGTAATAACAAATGAAAATGACAATTCTGAATTACACTTAATTCTGAAGTAGGTGGCTGGTTTATTCTGATATTAAATCCGAATTGAATATTTCCTCCATCATGTATAAATTAATGCTTTAAATTAATTTGGTTGTTCTGGGCATGCTGGTGCCCTTGACCTGTCGCATTGATGCACATATTCCACGCCTTATTCACTTTAGAAGATTTGGATATAAAGAAAAGAGTAAGCTGGATGCATGCAGACCTTTTTAAAGTTGGAGCATCCAAGTTGGACGAGGTTTCCCTGACAGAGACGCTTGAGACACAGAACTGGAGTCTATTTTCTTCTGATAGAGGTGAATACGTCACGTCTGCCCCCTGTCCAGTCAGAACCATGCCCAGCCCCCAGACCTTAAGCGGAATTGAATAAAGGCGAATAAATGTGTTCTTTGTGCAGACCTCAATTCAGAATTACTATTTCCATGTAAACGTGAAGGAGAATACTTTAATTCCAAATTATTTAATTCTGAATACTTAATTCCAAATTAATAAACACCGTGTAACCGCGGACAGTGACAAATGTCCCGATTATTTTAAGTGATGTTGAAATCACAATTAATATACACAATTATTCATTTATTTAAAAACTTCAGTATTGATTTAAACACAAGAACCAGCGAGTGGCACATACAGTATTATTGATGCACACACTCGCTGTGGCTGTACATGGAACACAAAAGCGCTATGAAGCGCAGGAACTTGCATACACAGCGCTCCACACTGTGTGGCATATTAATCACTTTTCTTCGATTATGATGTTTTCATGATTGTCAGATGGCAAAATTGAAATCACGATCAAAATCTGATTAATTGTCCAGCTCTACTCTAACCAGTGTTTTTTGGATAAATCATGGTCCCTGCAACAGTCACAGACTTCATTTTGTGAAACCTCAGAAATCAGCATTTTAATTGATTCGATTGTCACCCTCACAACAGAGCTGAGCTTCTCCTGCCTCTTTGTCTTTCTCGCTCAGGTGGTTGGAGGTCTCGATATCCACAAAAAGATGGTGGTCGACGTGTGAGCGCTCTTCCGCTCACTGACTCCCCTCCCCCTCCCTCCTGGACACTCGCTTTCTCCACCAACTCTGAAGATCTGCTCAAGATGTCCAGCAAAACGCTCTTTGTGTAACCCAATGGAAGTATTCTCTCTCTCTCTCTCTCTTTATCGCTCTCTCTCTCTTTCTGTGAAGCCACTTTTTTTTCTTTACAAAAACCACCGGCCTCACAAAGCCAACTTTGAAGTGTTATTGAACTGTAAATCCTCTCAATAACCCGGTCGTAGCACTTTAAGAGACTGAAGGACATCTTTCCGTCGTTAGCCGAGAGCGTCTCAGATTGTGGACGAGGGGGGAGAACGGTTTGAGGGAAACAGGGGGGGGCACTGTGAAGAGCCTGGTTGGCGTGTTCATATTTCATCCTTTTTTTTTTTTTGTTAATTGTTATTTTTGATATTTATTTTTTTGTTCTTGTCTTTTATAAAGAAGAAAAAAATACAAGTATATATCTTTGGTTGTCTCATGAGAGGGAGTGTATAGTATTTGAACACTTGACTTACAGTACAACTAGAACGTAGGGTATGAAGTGCCAACCAGAACATATCCAGAAACCAGTCTGAGTTGTTACCTTTATCACCGCTGACATTGTGACATTTCCAACTGCAGGCTAAATTTCACATTTTCTAACATCTCGTCTTCTGTTTAGCTTCAATACAAGAGGTTTTATTACACCAGTGAAGCTTTGGTCACTCCGAGCAAAGAAGTTATTGCGTTTTTTTGTGATAAGGTTGATAGTTTTAATCAAAATTAAGAATGTATTTATATTGTTCGAGATAATCCTTGTTTTACCTGTCATGAAACTTTAGGTAGATAAGTTAATGCCAAGAAAATGTCTTTCCAGAATAATCTGTGGCTGCAAACTGATACATGGTTTACTCACAATGAAGCATTTTGCATTTCAGCGCTCATCCATAAGACAATCCGCAACGCAAAGACTAACTCTGCACTCTGACTGATGAGGGAGGTGAGATGATTTAGGACTTGGCTAAGAACGGAGAGTGGATCATGGTGAGACTGAACACCGTTTGTGCTAGTGTATAGCATTTTAAGAGACTTATCTGCAGGCAGCGTTTTTTTAACCGATAATGTGTATATTAGGTAATCAATGTGCGCTCGTCCTCTTCTACAGCGAGAGAAGCTTCGCCTCTGCTTCACATGAGCCCTTCATGATTTCTTATTTCTCAGTGCAGGGGTCAGAGCTTTCATCACTTCAGATCTTAACATGTTGGCATGATAAAGTGCGCAGTGGGATAGATAGGCTGTAAATTGTAGTTTATTTTATGAAAGTGTACATTTCAAAAGTTGGCTTCTTCTCCCAGTTTTCTGTCGAAATCACCTCGTTTCCTCCCTCTGACACCGACTTCTACCAACAGGGAGTAAAACAAAAATTCTACCAATTTGTAGAATCGAAGGGAAAAATGCTTCCTGCTCTAAACTGCAATGGGGAAAAGCTTTTTGTTTCGCTTTGGAGGCCGACTGCTGGGAGTTTTTTTCGGTCAGCAGTGGCTCCGGAGCGCTCCGTCGTCCCTTAATCCCAAAGCTCTGCACGGCTTGGGCCTCCCTGTGCTTGCATGACATGGAAATATATTTTTTTGTTGTGCATGTAGATCAATTTTTTTGAAATAATCCTCTTGTTTACACATGGATGGTGATGTGAATATATTTAAGAGTTTAATGGTATACAATATGGATGTTGCCAAACTTTGGTAAATGTACACATATTATATATATATGAAAGGTAATCCAAATGAACTGAACTACATGTGCGTTTTTGTATTTTTACCCGGGTCAGCCACATGCTTCTATTCCAGTAAAAGTTGCATATCTGATCCTGTCTCAAACTGCCACACACTGTACTCAGCTTAAAGGGGAAAATTGGTTGTTTTATTCTTTTGTATATATGTATTTGTTAAATGCAGTTCTGGCTCTCTGTTCTCTGTATAGTTCAGACCGCGCTTTAGTTTGGAAGTGCTTCTTTTTCTCAGAGGGACTTGGGTTCTTTTTAGTTTGTGTGGGGGTATCAGACAACATTTAAGTTTGAGAAGCTTTTTTCTTTCTTTTTCTGCATGCTGCATCTTATGCTGTGGGACTGTTGGAAACTTGATACTGTATGAAAATTAAATAAAATTTAAATAAACTTTGAAATGTTGAAAGTAAGGGGATTTCTGGGTTGTTTTTGCTCAGAAGTATTTGAACAGTTTTACATTGAAAGGATTGTTTTTTATCCTTTTAATATTTAGGTCAGATTTTAAACACAAAAATAAAGAAGTTATATTTTTCCTGTTTTTGTAAAATGAACATTTAACCTTTTACTCTGTTATTCCTCACTTAAACAGAAATAATTGAAATCACTGAAGCATCGTGATTTCATGAAAGGCAATATCTTAGAGGTGCTTCAGTGAAATACATGATCAGAGAGTTGAATGCTATGTCGGCAAATGTGATGCCTTTATCGTTTTCATCCCTTGTGTTATAGAGTTCATACTCAGAATAGAGAAGATGCTGATGTTACACCCTGAGTAAAGAATTACAGGTTAAAAAATGATCAGTGTTTGTTTCCAAATTACCAAGATACACAGTTTAGGTCAGCCCTATTCAATTAGCGGCCGCAGGCCACATGCGGCCTGAAAGCAACCCTAGAGTGGCCCTAAAGCAAAGTGATTGGGGCTTAGGTCCAGCGGGAAAACAAAAAAAAAATTGACAAACACTGATAAGGTCGTACAAAAATTTCCAATATTGTTACAGACATTGAATGCAACACGCTCTGAAAGGTTGCTGTTATCTATTTATGTCTCTTTTAAGTGGTTACCTTTGCTCACTGTCCGGCCCAGATTATGTCTTAAGTCTGAAAATCTGTCCTGACCAAATTCTAATTGAATAGCCATGGTTTAGGTCTTGTCCAGGCTGTTCTTTGGTTAGGATGGTACTTTAGGTCCCTCTGGCATATTAGTAAAAATCTTGATATGGTGATGTAGACCTGATCATGGGGGTATTTCCCCAAAGGGAAGTGAGACATCCAGGATACCCAGCTAGAGTCAGGATTGACAAAGTCCCCTCTGAGTACGCTGGCTTAATGTGTTTCAAGAAGGCCAATTCAGGCAGTTCAGGAGCAGCTTATAGTGGACCGCCTGTGAGGAGCATTAAATCTACTTTCACTGACCAGTCAAGGTGTATTTTCAGCACAAATTCAGACATTTTATCTCTGAAAAGAAAAAATGAAAGATAAAACACATAAAATGGCATAATCAATTACAGCCTACAGCAGGGGTGTCCAAACTTTTTACATCGAGGGCTGCATTAAGAGGAATACATGGACAACTGAGCCATTTTCCTCACTTTTAGAGTATTGAAGTTAAAATTTTAAGGTTTAGGGGTGGGTTATCACCTGTCAAGGGGCCTTTGTAACCCCGGGCTATTACTAGATTCACACCTAGTACGAACGAGACCTTTTGAGCAGCACAGATGGGACACACTGACATCTTGGGCTCTAATTTCGTGGCGCAGCGCAGGGGGCGCAAGCCTGGTGCACCCCGCGCAGTGTTAATTTTGTCCAGCGCACCGCCGTGCGCTGCCAATTTGACAGACCGTCTGCGCAAAGATGGGTGTGACGGCACACCAGGGGGAGGTGATGGCAGATTCAGGTTGGCGCAGTGACAATTTCGTGCCAAAAACAGTGCAAAAAGTGCGCTGAAAGCTCGCCAGCTCCAACCTGGTCTATTCTCGGCGCAAGCGGAGCGCATCCTCCGCAGCTGTAATTTGGTGACAGGCGCACATGTGCGCACACGACAACAAAGCCTCAGAGGCAGGTTTTCAGAGTGTCAGGCACATTTTAATGCAATAAACAATCATAGCAATCACTATTTAATGTAACAGTCTGAACCAGCATATACATTTGTATCTATATTAACCTTCCCGTCACAGCTGATGTCGGATTAAAGCCGTTTGTCATAATGGAAACTTAACCTGACAGCATCTAGAAGTTTGACGCACATCTGACAAGTCAACAATAAACAGCCTTAACATCCGATACTGAGTATATACCTGGCTTCTCTCATTTCATTAATTTCAAAGAAAAGAGGGAGAAAAAAGACGAAGAAAAAGGAGATAAAATAAATGTATGTCACTCAGGATTTACCCGTGATTTCCCATATTTCTCTGTTTTAGTCTTTATTTTTTATGTGATCTAAAAAGATGGAGTACGTTATTGCAAGAAGGATGAGGAGGAGACACCGGGAGAGTATACAGTATTTCACTAAAGGCTCTGCTATTTGGCGATGACAAATCAAGAATGCAGGTGGATCAAAAGTATTCTGAATGGATAAGCCTGCTGTGTAACTGTCTCTTAATTTTGGACCCCTAATAATGACAAAGGAACAAATTACATCTGGTAGCTTGCCCACACGGTGACGCGCTTCGTTGCCCCCATGCGCGCCCCGCTGTTCCTTCTCCTGCTGAAGTGACAGCAGCTCTGACCGTCTCCTCTACCGGTCTTTCCAGCACACTTTTTCCACGGTGGCGGGGATCATTCAGACCAATCAGATGCTGCGCCTCGGCCGCAGCGCATTTAAAGGCAAGGAGAGGCACTCATTTGATTGGTGAAGATATCGCTCGGCTGTGTTAAACCCACTCACGACTTTACTCCTCCTTCTCTGCCACTTGCGTAGATGGGAAGAGACGTGGGCGTGGATGCGCTCCTCTGCGCCTTGAGTTCGCCTCTCTTGGCACTGCAGGAAACTTGCAAAGTGCGCTGGTCACACCCTGTCCACTTGGCGCAGGGCAGGTGCGCCTGCGTCTGGTCTACGAAATTAGAGCCCCTTATTTTCACTTTCAGACACAAAATAAGAGTAAACTGCAAGAATGTTGGTGCTTGGAGATGAATATTGCAATATACTTTGTAAATGAGACCTTGGTGGCAAAGTAAATACAGCAGAAAATGTGCATGATTGATGGTATTTGCTGCTGTAATCAAATGTCTTGATTCCTCAACTGTTTTGGGGACCAATTAAAAATGGGCAGTGGGCCGCATTTGGCCCCCGGGCCACAGTTTGGACACCCTGGCCTATAGGCTACATAGCAAAAGAAAGGACGCATCCTGAAGATTACACAAATGGAGTACACACACACATTTATTTTAATTAGACAAAAACCTCAAAATATTTAAAGATAAGGGATATCTTCTTGTTACTCGTGATTTGTTTTGTTAGTTTAAATCCTAATTTTCTCTTTCATCCTCATAAAGAAAGAGTCCTTGGGTTTCTTGAAAAGCATTTTTAGATGAAATGTATTAAAATTAACATTCCTATACCCCTTCCAGTCATTGTCATATCTGTAAGAAACATGCTGGTTTTAGATGAGTGGCTGATTGAACAGCAGCATTTACAGCCTGTCTGTTAAGTAGTTTGGTCTGGACTGGAGCAGGCTAGCTGCACAGAATAAATCTCCATGGTGACTTATGTGCCTCTGCTTTTATGAAACCAAATCACAGCTAACTTCATCCAGGACAAGTGGAAACTGCAGTCATTCATTCATCAAAAACATCTTAAACCACTCTGTACTGTCAACATAAAGATTGTTGAGCTGGGTGTTTACAGTAGACCTATGTGAAAAGTGATACCTGCTTTTCAGATATTTAAAGATTTTTAGTACTTGACTGATCTGAAAGCACAGGGACAACTCATTCCACAGTGGGGATCAAACTCATTTATTTACACAAACTCATGCTCACAGTTCATAATCAGTTTTTATTGCAAGTGTCGTGACTGTTCATGTTTCTGGGTCATTCATTTAAACCCCGAGAGCAGCTGACAGCTTCAAACACGAGGCCACAACAGCGGACCCTGAGGTGTCGGTCCAAACAGTCCCATCTCATTACCCCACACCACAGTGGGGCCGTTACCGGCCAATGACAGAGCGGTGATTTCACAAAACAACCAATCGGACTTCAGAATCTCTCAGCTGTCCGGCTGGCTACCACCCTGATGTTTCCATAAACCTTTGAAGGTGGACTTCCTGCAGGGGCGAAAAGGTGTTAGAAGGTCATTTGTCAGCACTGTGTGCGAGTTTGATCTGTTTGGATACGGTTTCAAGGAGGCTTGAGGATTTTTCTCACCTAAGATTAGGTTACATATCGCTGTTCTGGCCATCTTGATATTCTGGAAAGATCCTAAAATGTGAACTTTCCTGTAAAAGATGAACAAAAGACACTTGTATGCATCAGTCTTTCACCTCTACATCACACTTTCACCTCTACATAATTCCACATCAGCATCACGTTTACAAAAATAAATAATAAAAATGGCAGTGGTTAAT
Organism: Scarus forsteni; assembly: GCA_036419115.1. Lineage (NCBI taxonomy): Eukaryota > Metazoa > Chordata > Actinopteri > Labriformes > Labridae > Scarus > Scarus forsteni. Next base: position 2,226,643 of record JAZDUH010000327.1, on the reverse strand, counting down.
GCTACTTTTTCAGAGGATGGTTCTGCACTTGAGGAAGTTTAGAGGATACATGGAAAATATCTGTGCAGTCTAATGGGCTACTTTAATCAAGTCAGAATTTAAAAAAGTTACACTGCTACAACAATGATGGTTTTATTTGTCCTTTATTATGCATTTTAATTCAGAGTTACCGATACATTTTGCCAAGCATTTTATTAGAGCTTTGGCCGCCTATGACAAGAATTACACAAGATAAAGAAAAAATAACAAAAACAAGCTGAGGTGAGTAAGGTAAGGCTTACCTGATCAAACTTTTTAAAATTATTTTCTGCTGTTTCTGATACTTATGAGAGAAATCATACTACCTAAAGTGCTCTATTCCACCTAAAAGCCCAACAGAGCCATGAATGCACCGCCTGATAGCCATTATACCTCCAGTACTAGATCATAAGTGCATCATCGATGTCATCCAACAGGCAGCCTTAAGGCATCATAAAGAAACGAGATGCTGCCTTGTGTTGTTAGCTCACTTGTTTTTATCATTCTGACTTCAGCACATTGGATAACTAAACTATTGGGACTGTAAACACAAGTTTGGAGGAGTTTACCAAGCAGACACTTAAAGGAGCTATGTTCCATTCCATTTGTCTCAAATGACAGAATACTAATGAAAAGTGATTGTGTTCATGACTCCAGAAGTGATTCTGGTCAGTCCATCATGTAATGTAGTATGAACGTGCTGATAATGACTGGCTCCCTATCAGTTAGGGTACTTCAGCTGAAAATACTAAAAAATATCCATCCTGTTACCTCACCTCGGTAGGAACACTACTCTGTGATCGGGATAATTATTCCTTTATTCTCATTTAAAACATCCTCAGCCTTTTATTATCTAAAAAACATTGTCAAAATCAAAGGTCTAAACCTGACTTGGAGAGACTTATCCATGCATTTGTCTCTAGTAGTAACAGCAACAACCTGCTCACTGTCCTCCCCAAATGAGTGGTAAGACAGCTGCAGTCCAGAATGCTGCTGCTCAGGTCCTAACCAAAACTAGGAAGTATGAGCACATTATTCCTGTGCTCAGGTCCCGACGCTGGCTACCTGTGGCTCAGAGAATCTGCTTCAAAGCAGCTCTGCTTGTGTACAAGTCTCTCCATGGCCTAGCACCAAAGTACATCTCTGACATGTTAGTGCTGTATGAACCATCGGACCGGCCTCCTGCTGGTGCCGAGGGTCAGGACTAAACGGGGAGATCATGGCTCCAGTTTTATGCAGCTAAAACGTGGAAGTCTTTCTGAAGATGTGAGACAGGCCTCTAACTCTGATAATGTTTAAATCTAGGCTCAAAACAGCTGTTTAACTGTTCATATGACTGGAAGGATCTTATCTGCACTCTTCTTTCAAAAGCTAATTTTAGAATGATTACTGCTGTACTGACTTTGTATTGTGACTTTAATGCTTTTTTCCTGTTCTGTAAAGCACTTTGAATTGCCTTGTGTATGAATTGTGCTCTACAAATAAACTTGCCTTGCCTAAATTGATGTAAAATGAATACTCTTAATGTCTTACGTGTCTGCCAGCACAATGCGAGTCTTTGTGACATTTTCAATGGTGAATTTGGTTTTTCCTCCCTTTCCTGCAATTCTCCCAATAGCTCTGGATAAGTGGTCTCCTTTCAGAGGTTTCACTGTAATGACAGACACAAAAAAACACAGCTACATGAGAAACAGGTCGGTTTTGCAGCAGGTAATGAATGATTCTGCGATGTAGCAGATTTCAAATGAGATGGTTGTCGAAGACCGTTTTCTCTCACCGTCTGTGACATCAAAGCTTTCAAGGAAAAGTTCATCTAATCTGATCAGAGCCAAGGCATCCTGAAAGAGACAGGAAGTTTAATAACTACTAAAAATCAAGGCCGTTGGATTCAAGTGTTTAAATTCAGATAAAAAAGGACAACCTATCAATTTGATCTTTCATGGTCATACTTACTTCAACTTGGAAACCGAGAACAAACGCTCTGACAAAGTCCGTCGCTTTCGTGAGGGAGCCGATGTCCTGCGTTTCTTTACAAGTCTGAAACAAAACATTGTGAACTAGTGAAGTAATAATACATTACTAATACACAATTATGACACAATCTACATTTCAAACTTACTTTGATTTCAACATTTCTTGTTTTGAGATTAAATCGGACTTGAAGCTGTAAATTCTCCACAATTGGTGTGAAAATTCTCAGCCAGTTCTCCTTCAGCGGTGTGTATCTGTGAGCTGGAACAGGGACCTTACGCATCTCATCTGGACCCTGAAACAACACGAAATAATCATCAACACATTGTTTGAAGTCTTTGCAGACAGCTGACTGCTTTTGAAGTCATTGCACCTCAGTACTGTGCCATGTCATACAGTGTGGCAAAGTTAAAAAAAACAAAGTTACAAAGAGAAAAAAATTGAATATTAAAAAAAATCACTTCCCAAAATATGGGCTCAAGTATCAGCAACACAAAATCTTTGATATTGTGTATAAGCTTGTTAGAATGTTATTTTTTCATGCCATTAAAATTTTACATTAAAGTACTGATGGATTACATTCTCATAAAGCTAAATGGGTGGTAGCTAGAAATCCTTCACATAGTAATCTTTTTGCATAAATATCAAAAATATTGGCTATAATATTGGGAGAAGGTGCAGATTTACCATGATGGTTTCACATACGTAAATACGAAGTTTTTTTCAATGGATCAAATTTTTCATGTTTCACTTCCGTTCCTAACACAACTAGACGGTCACCATGAAAGGAACAGGTATGTTGAAGGAAGGTGGGGACTCTTGACATGTAGTATCGAGATCGATTTTGATAAAGGTGATAATAGTTTGGGAGATGTCGGTTTGTTGGACATTGGCAAGACTCCAAAATCGTTTATCCCTAGGTATGACAGGTTACATCATTGATGATGAATAACTAGTAAGAAGATAAACATTAAGAAGTGTTATACCATATTTCTAACTAAGAGCAGTGAATAGTTGTCATAATACTATGTACTCCCAAATAAAATTAAAGAGTTTCTTTATAAACTGGTTCACAGATACTATCCTGTCAAAGCAAATACTTGTTGATTGCTCCCAGATATAGATAATGGATGCACTTTGTCAATGTGAAGGAGAATCCATCAAACATGTATTTGTATCTGTTTTTACACCACTTCTTTTCGGTTACAGTTACAAAGAGATCCCTCAAGAATGCTTAAAAAGGAAACTTTACTCACAAAGACTGATATTATTTTGTTTTCAAATCCTTAGTTTTCTGCTGATATCCATATTATTAATCTGATCAATATACTGACCAAGTATTTTATACAAAAAAATGACTTGATTACCCCCCCCTTTTCATATATTTAAAATGACAGATCTTAAATTATATCTCAGTAACATTGAAAAACTAAATAAGAAGAATAGTAAACTAATGAAAACTATATTATCATTGAAAAGTTGAAATTTATTACTGTTTCTTAGCATACCTCTCGGTTGCACATGTATCTGTTGTAGTTGTTTTCTGATGTGTTTGCTCAAAGTTGTTATCTTATATGTGTTACAATGAATTCAATCTTTGTGTACTGACAGTTCTCAATAAAGTCATAAAACTAAACTGCGCATGCGCATAATAGTTCCCTTGATGATCCCAACAGAGAAACCTAAACGTTTTCACTACCATGAACAAACACCGATTGACTTTCTTTAACACTAGTTAGACGGTACACAAAGTCCTGGCAGAACTCGATACTCACCCTGAGTTTGTCGCCGGAGATCGGGGGAAACTGCGGCCGCTTGCTCGCCACGGGCTCCTCTGTGTCCATGCCTGCCACATCGTGCTCACGTTTGCGCTTCTGAGTCTTCTTCGACTTTACCTTCGTGAACGAATCCTCGTCATTTTTACTGTCCGCGGCTGCACCAGCGTCTGGGTTTGTGTTTTTAACAATGTCCATGTCGAGAGATAATTTTAGACAGATATAAACTGAGCATAGGCAGACCACGGCCACTGAGGCAGGAGCTTGTCCTCGTGCGAAGGGAAGGACCCACGTAGTTACATCGCCAACGCCAGGACAGAAAAATATATTTATTATCTGTTTGGAAACCGGTGTACATATCAATTTTAAATACATGGACCCTTTAGAATCAATAAAACCTCTTAATTTATCACTCTTGTTATTCATGTTTTCAAAAAATCTGGCCTAAAGATGTGTTTTTAGTCAGGCTTCCTATTGGGCAGCCGCAGTCATCTGTGGTTGGTCTTGACTGGTTTGTTTTGGCAGTGAGTTTCCTCCTCACTCACACAGAAGAGTTTTTAGACTGAAATTGTTGTGCTTTATAATTTTTTACAAACAACAGAGAGGATGTCGTCACCTCTATCAAAGCCTCAGATTATCGCACACATACAGAAAGGCTTAAATTACACCGTTTTTGACACTAAATGGATTCCATGCAGCGCGAAGTTTGTCTGTCTGGGGAACTTCGCCAGAGGAACAGGAGTGATGCAGATCTATGAGGTGCAGCACGGAGAGGCTCAGCTTATCAAAGAGGTAAGAACTGAAGTTCTGACTGTGTTTCAGAAAGCTAGCTCCCCTTTAGTCCGAGGTAAGCCTTAAAATGGCGGGTGTGTTGTTTCGATTTACTTTAACGAGGACGAGATCTTTACAGTGGTCTCATTGGATTGTCTCCATGGTAACGAGTAACACTGAGACAGAAGGTGTACACTGTATTAAAGAGCTTTATGTCATTTAAGAATATATCTCCTTTCATCAGAAGATTAAGCTAACTGTTGTTTACATACAGTACACTATGGAACATGCATTTTGCATGCAGCACACCACAGTACAGTTAACATACAGTACACTTTGCTACTTATAGTTTAAATCTGCGACATTATACTTCATACAGTTAACATACAGTACACTTTGCTACATACAGTACACTTTACATCATGTTGTTTACATACAGTACACCATATACCTTTGACCTCTTGACCTGGCTGAGCATCTGGACTGAATAAAGCACTTATTGGCAGCGCTACAGTTTTCATAACCCTACATGTCTCTCTCTGAGTTGAATGCTCAGTTACTTAAACTCAACACTATTTGAACAAAGCCTTAAACCATTTCCAAGTTTCAGGCACCAACGTGCAAAGCCCATTCTCTCTTTATTTCAAAACAGAAAACACACTATGACCCTCCTAAACACGTTTATTATTCTTATTCTCACAGGAGGCAGAAGGTAAACTCATGTACAACACAGGAGTCAAGCTTTAACACCATCAGATCAAAACTGAAAATACTTTGCAGTAATCATCCTGTTAAAAACACTATAATATATTCCAGAAAGCTCAAATGAGTTTGGAGTTACTGTCAAACAAGACAAAACTGACAATCTTAGGGTCGATGCAATATGTAAACTACAACAAAGTTGAAAGTTTATTTCAACAAGAAGAAAGAAAATATCCCTGCACGCTTTCATCTGCATGTGCCAATCAAAGATTTGCTGTGCTGTTATCGACAGTTCAAAAGATGTTACAAAAATTTTATTGGCAGAAATGTTATTGAACATCATTGCCAAAGCATTTAATGAAAAAAGAATGAAGGCTCTATGAAAATGCAGCATATTTTTAATTTAAGAACAACAACTGCCGGGTCTTGGCACACCAGAGGCTTTCCCCCTGTTGTCAGACCAGAGAGAACATCGTCTAAGGTGTAGATGAAGTCCTCTGACATGGTTCTTGTTTAAACCACTATAATTCCCACCCTCACAACCAGATAGAGAGGAAGAGGACCCTCTTGAAAACAGGATGTTGCATCTCAAGGAGCTTTAAATAATACATTCCAATTCAACAGAGAAATTTGGGATTTGGACAACTTCATAACCTTATCAATTCCATTCAATTGACAGAGTTCAGAAGTGTCAGAATTAGTCCTTAATTCTACATATCCCTTACTCACACCTCCAGCTTCAGAGGGGGATAAAATGAAGCATATGGTCTTGGCCTGCTCTTGAGATAACATTCGTTATGATTTGGCACAACACAAATAAAAATTGGTTGATTGATTGAGCAGATAGACCTGATGTTGAGGCTGAATAAAAAAAATCTCTGCAGCTGTAGATCAAAGTTTTTGTTCATTTCTTGTGGAAAATGTAACTAAATGTATTTTAACCGTCATATCATGTAATATATGATGAACTTCACAGTACATTGCTTACACACTCATGCTTTTATTGCGTACTGAGCATGTTTTTGAGCCATATTAATATAGCAAACTTAATTAAACATTGTTAGTGCATTAGTATTTTTGTATTAGACTTGCTTTTTTAACCTTGTGCATTTAGATCAAAGTAATGCTCAATGTAAGTTTATTATTTTCCTCCTCTTGTATGTTTCAGGTGGAGAAACCCAAACCCATAAAGTGTGGGACATTTGGAGCCACATCTCTCCAACAAAGACACATAGCCACTGGGGATTTTGATGGAAGTCTTAATATATGGTATTGTATCAGCAGCCTCTGATAAATCAAAAGTTTATGTCACACAAAAATTGTGTCTAAGTACATTCAATTCTTTCATGGCATACGTTTTAATGTGCTTACTATTTTGTTTTTTATATAAGCAGTTTTAAATCCAAGGCTCATGTAGACAGTTATTATTGCCCCCTTTTAGGAAAATGTGTTAGTTCAGTTCTTTTAACTGAACTGAAAGTCAAGTTATCCTTTTTTGTTCTAAGTTTGCTGTTGTTCATGCTTCCCTCATCAGGAATCTAGAGATGCCAGAAGTGCCAGTGTACTCTGCAAAGGCCCACAAAGAGATCATAAACAGTATAGATGGTGTCGGTGGTCTGGGGATTGGCGATGGTGCACCTGAGATCGTCACAGGAAGCAGAGATGGTGAGAATATAAATACAACTAAAAGTGAAAAAAGTTAAATTGGATGTTAAATTGTCAGTGTTGTTACAGGGACAGTAAAGGTGTGGGATCCTCGACAGAAGGACTCGCCTGTGGCCAACATGGAGCCAGTGGAAGGAGAAACCAAGAGGGACTGTTGGACTGTGGCGTTTGGTGAGGGAAATAATCTCATTCCAGCTCTTTAAAATGCTTGGGAGGAACTTTGGATTCGTTTTAAGTTTTGAACCTGCTGTGCAGCATGTTTTTGCGTATTTTGTCAAGAATGTGACTTTTTTAAGAGTGAAAACAGAGTATTACAATTTAACTTTATTCAGTATATCACTCTGAATGTTTTCACAACAGTTTATCAGCGAAACACCGTTGTTCACTCTGGGTTTGTCCACAGTGCCATTTCAGGAATATGATGTCCAACTTTTGCCTTCACTATCAGAGAGGCTAAGGCACGTCCCCCTCCCCATAGCACCCCCCTCTCTGTGTGGCTTTAAGGGAGGTTATAAGCTTGTGCTTTGGTCTTTGCCAAATAGGTTATGTTTTTACCAGCATATGTTTGTCTGTTTGTTTGTTAGCAAGATTGCTGAATTTTTCAGGAAATGTTGGGAATGGTCCAACTTAAAGATGATTGGATTTTGGTAGTGATCCAAATGACCACCATTAGGTAATAATTGTTTTTGATCAATAACTGTCTAAGTAATAATGATATCAACATGATTCTGAGTGCTAGTTGTGGGACTTCAGGGTCAAGGACTCATGTTATGATGGTAACTTTATCATTGAACTGTTGTAACAGCAACATGGGAGCTACCTTAGTGGTGGTTTGAGCTCCAAGTGCCCTCTAGTTAAACTTTTTTTTGCCATTAAGCTTCTACAATCACAAAGAAATCCCCAAACTTACCTCATTCATATCTATAGGAAAGAGTATCTTAACTAGGTAACAGCCTTCATCATTTTTAAAGTTTACATCTTCCAATGGGCGGCTCAATAGTGCAGCAGGTAGTGTTCATGCCTCAAAACAACAATGTTGCTGGTTCAAACTGCAGGAGTTTGCATGTTCTCCCTGTGCATGCCTGGGTTCTCAACTACCTCTACCATAAAGACCCCTCCCCAGTTTTGACAGTGTTATTTAGATTTCCCTCTCCTTACAGGTCATGCCTTTAATGATCAAGACCGCTGTGTGTGTGCTGGTTATGACAACGGGGACATCAAACTCTTTGACCTGAGGAATATGTCTCTACGATGGGAAACAAACATTAAAAATGGGGTAAGGTCAACACATCCAATGGTAATGGCTTTCTTTTCTATGTTCATGTAGTAAATGTGACACCAAAGGCAGAACATGTAAACATTTCAAAGACAAACATAGATTCAAGTGACAAAGAATCAGCCCTTTGAGCTCTGAAAGCAAAAAGTTTAATAAATAAATAATGTTAAATTATATAAACATGCTCTGTTTCTTTTGCACTGCAGGCTAAAAACCGTAATTTTAAGATTTTAAGCCAACATGGGAAGTTGGTTTCTCTGCACACATCTTACAATAACACAGCACCAACTTTCTTTCACAGTCCTCTTTATGATTCATCCGCTTCTCAATGGAGCTGAAGCAGCCAGCGGTCATTATGTCCGTTTCAACACATGCTACCCTGTGGGAAAATGACTGTGGTTAAGCCATACCATGTGAAAATTTCAGGGAGTGACTTTGTTATTTTTGTCTTACATCATGCCCAGGTATGTGCTGTGGAGTTTGACAGAAAAGACATCAACATGAACAAGCTGGTGGCAACCTCACTGGAGGGAAAATTCCACGTCTTTGACATGAGAACCCAGCACCCCACCAAGGGCTTCGCCTCCATCTCCGAAAAGGTAATTGACCTGGGTGGAGAGAGCTTGACTAGTGTTTGGCTCCTTTGTGCGGGGAAAACGTCTAAAGGTTTTTATTGTTAATGTTGTTTTTACATTCGTGTGGCTCAGAGGGAAATAGGGGGCACCGGGATCAGAGCGTTTTCACAGCTGGAAGTGTTTGGGGGGGGTTTGTGTTACATTTTCTGCGGCTTTGTGACACCGGCCAAAAACAACACTGGGCCATGGTGGAGGAAGAGGTGTGTCTATTTGTGGGAAAGTCCTAGAAAAACACACTTGAAGCTGAATCGAACCACAGAGCCGCTCATCATCATCCAAGGGTATGCTTGTTCTGAGGGATCACAGGTTTCGACTGGCCAAATATTTGTCACAATCTTTTAACCAAACAATTGCTCACACTATGATTAATAGTTAACATTTACCCCTTAATGATCGGTTTTGGTGATGTAAATTATTAGTGTGGATTTAGGGCAAAGGCTGAACACTAAGCTTTGTATTATTTATTACACATAATCAAAAATGAAAATGCTGTTTATTAATGTTACTAAAGTGGTGTTCCTCACCTCTTTACTTATTTAGTTGTCAACATGCTTTAGTGTTTTTTAACAAAGCATTCTTCACACTACATTTCAGTAAAATAATTCGCTTCAATTAGTGGTACACTTTTCAATCAGGAGATGATCATTATTTGTTGTTATTTTTAAAAATGCAAGACTGGCAAATCAGAATTAATGCTTGTAAGATTTGTTTTTTTAATTTTCAGAGTATTGCACTTCACACATAGATACATAAATACATACTTTCAGATGTCTGTGTTTGATGTTGATCATCTAGGTTGCCCAACAATTGTCACAATAGCCACTTGTCTTCAATACAGCAAAACCTCAATACTCCTCTTTTTTCCCAAATAACAGAATAGGGATGTATAAAACCAAAATGAGAGAAGTAAGAAGCAAAAATAAATAAACAAAGAACAAAAAAGGAGACAATAGGAGATATTTTGACAGTTTGAAAATATTGCTGTCCAGTCAAAAACAGCAAGTATCCATTGATTTCTCTTTCCACTGACAGGTGTGACGTTTTTTTATTAAACAGATGCACTCCATTTCGCCCACATTTTGTAAATTTGTCCATTTGTAAATTAAATGATTATGTAATTTTTCCATTTGATGTATTTCATTTACTGTATCTATCCATTTCATTACTGTGGTAGGTTCTGGGTGCGTCCATCGTCTTGTAATATTTTTCTTAGCTGCCACTGATGTTTGGTGAGACAGCCCATCAAAGAAATAATCATTTCCTGAAATAAATGTTGCTTGTAAGATTCTTTACAGTGTTTAAATTTTAGTCATCAAAGCTCATGGATGTAGGACTTTGGTGTGTTGGGATGTAGAGTTTATGCACCCCTACATCATCAGCTGGCCAGGTTGACAGAGTAAACAACAAACTCCTTCTTCACTAAAACCAAACTTCTAATTTTTAACAGTTTGCACTCAAGACCACACTGCAGCTCTCTGACCTGATCTAATGAGGAAAGCCTCTAGCAAAAGGAAACATGGCCCTTCCCTGCATCGCAAAATAGTTCTAAACACAGGTGCTTTGTTAGGGTAAAGTTAGCCTTCTAAGAATATTATGGTAAAGTATCATTGAGCCATCGTAGTATTTTTAAATAGTTTAACCTGTAGGTTGGTTACCATGTTCTGCTATGTACTAACCATCACCCGCCACCGGTATCTCCCCCAGGGACAAAGCTCGCAAGTTCCTTTATTGGCTCTCATATTTACCAGTGCCATGGGTCTCTAGCAACCCCATTTAAAAAAAAGGCATAGATTTATTAAGTGATGACTCACTTTCAAGTACTGTTTTTATTGTTTTTAGAAACAAATGACCCATTTTCTTGGTTTTAGGCTCACAAGTCAACCATCTGGCAGGTGAAGCATTTGCCTCAAAACAGAGAAATCTTTATGACTGCAGGTGGAGCAGGTAACCTGCATCTGTGGAAATAGTAAGTCATATCTTTGAAATATGGAAGTTTGTACATAGGTGCTAATTTTGACTTAAATTCTGAAAATAGATTCACGCTACTATTCAAACTAATGCCAAAAATAATTGTGTTGTCATTTTAGTGAGTATCCTGCACAGAGAAGCAAGAAGGACTCAGATGGTTCTGAGGTAGGAGTAGCCGGCTCTGTCAACCTCCTGCAGAACGTCACCGTGACGACTCAGCCCATCGCCAGCTTGGACTGGAGCCCTGACAAGCAGGGGCTGTGTGTGTGTTCAGGCTTTGATCAGTCTGTCAGAGTGCTTATCGTCACCAAACTCAATTCAGTGTGAAGAAGTAGACCACAGCTAAGACTGATGATGAAGATCTGATGAAAATATGTCACAATGGAGTATTACTCACTGCTCTCTGTGGTGCTGAAGCATCCTCTTTCACAGCTGCTGACAAAAACTCCCTGACGCAGGTTCGGCAGCTGTCTGTCTAAATTTTGTACATTTGATATTAACCTTCAGATTAATTTTAAATAGAAATCAATTTAGTTAAATAAATGAGGAAAATCTACTGAGGTTTTTCTTTGTCTGTATAATAATATAAAGTGATGCTGATCCATGTAGGTACTCTTGTCCTGCTGTGCAGATAAAAACTGTCAAATCATAATATCCACTCAGAAGTGAGTCAGACAGCCTCTGGTTCTGACTAACACGTCGAGGACAGAGGTTTATTTTCTTTATCTCTTTCCATTTTTGTAGACTCTCACTGAAGCAGCTCTCTTTTGTTGCCTTGTTGGTGAACATGTTTTGTCTATTGTTACCATTGTCATTTTTATATGACATTTTATTCAGAGCTGTCTGTTTGGAATTAAAAAAGCTTTTGGAGAAAAGACTATTTTTCTGTCATTTTTTTCAATGACAACGATTTATTTATGCCATCAACTCTGGGTGAAATGAAGCTGTCTGATGTTTCCCAGATCCTATCAGATCTGACTCTTACACAATCAAACCAGCCTTACCTGAGGATCAGAGACATAATTGTAAATAAACCAAATAGGACAGTTTCATATCCAGCATTTGAACTTGAAGAAGTCCTGCAGGTCCTGATCATTCTCTTGTTTGTTGTGGATCTCTGCGTACACACTCTTCAGCAGCTTTGCCATACCCTTTTCATCCAAGATGTCGATGTATTTCTCTATGCAACCTACGAACACAAAGATCATACAACATAGGAATGAATGCAGTCGCATCGGGAGCAGGTTGTTGAAATTCTGACTTATAAAAGTGTGAAACGGTCTTAAACACAAAATGCTGCCTTTTTAGATTCAAGCTTTTTTGTTTTAAAGGAATTATCTCCACACATGACAGCAGTTGTTCTGGTTTTCTCTTTCATGCAGAGAGTTATTTGATGCAGTTGCTACATGGAAAATTTCAAACTGATCATCTAAAAAAAAATCAGAGTTTTAACTTGAACCACGAAACTGTTGCAAAAATTTCTGATCTTTTTTTTTTTTATGATTTGAACAGTGGTACGAGTCACCTTCCAAGCTGGCCAGTGGATTTTTGTATTTTAAAAGAAAAAAGTACAAAACTATGACGAATTTGGACAATAAAACACTTTGGTGTTTTAACCATTAAATAGTAAAGCATTTTTTCATTTCCTGTCAAGCAGTGAGTTTGGAGGTAAGAGGTTTTGGGATAATGGCAGCAAAGTATTAATTTAGATATTAATGTAACAAATTGATCCTTTGGCAGGCTCTGCCCTTTTCAGGAAGTGGAACTTTATCAGGCCTCGCCCTTCTTGGTGACTTTTACAAGACTGGTCTCTCTTCCATTTGAGACAAAAACAACAAAGTTCAGTGCAGTCGAGGTCACTCCTCAGAGAAAACGCGTTGCGGTGGCTGTTAAAACACGTCTGACAGGTCACCAAAGTGTTTCTTTCATAAATAGGCATATGTTTTTGACATTAATACTTTGTAATGAACCATCCTTACACTGAAATGTGTTAATGATAGCCTAAATTATTAAAGAAAAATACAAGTCATTCTGTTATTGTATAGAGCAGAGAAAGCCTCATTAATGTTATTTAGCTGCTCAATTCAACAAGCTCCACATTGAGTCCCTGCAAATTGAGATTACTTTTCAATACAATATATATATATAGTGGGAAATCTAAGACTTTTAGACCTAAAAAGTTTTTTCCCACAAAATCAATGAAGTGGTGCATCTGAAAGATTTTGAATAAGGAATACAAACCAAAATCAAAGTTAAATCACTTAAATATCTATATTAACTTTTTCACATCAGATCTCTTATTCATGTTTTTAATTTACTGAGCCATGAATCTGACAAGTAGACTGCACTGAGTGACAACGAAGGCTGTATGCAGCCCCCAGACAGCAGGTTGCCCACCCTTAAATTAAAGTAGTTATCATTTCACTTCAGCCTACAGTAAAGCTATTTCAGAGTAGAGCTTTGTAAGCTGTTCCTCTGAGTTTCGGCATATTTGACGACTAATAAAACTATCTGTGGTATCAGAGAGAAAGGTAGCAGGAATTACTTAAGCCCATGACTTTGCCGTATGCCACGAGGCTGGAGGCCAGCTGTGGGTGGTCAAACTGCTCCTGTGCCATCAGCATGCGCACGATTTCTCCTGTGATGAAAGCATCGTCGAAGCTTTGCTCAGCCACGGGCTTCAGGGGGAATCTGCAGTACACCTCCACGGCAGCCTGGGGGTCTGTGGGCTCCTGCAGCTGAGCGAGCTCAATGTAGGCATCATGGACCTGCACAGGTATTCATCGAGTATTCTGACACATCCAGTGTTCTTTTCTTTTAAAAAGTCTTTGAAAATATGCCTGAAATATCTGAATCTACTGACCCCTGGTGCCATGGAGATGACCTCTCTGTAGAGCTGCAGGGCCTGATCGGTGCTGTCTGCTCTGCGGGAGAGGACTCGGGCCAGACCCAGCCGGGAGGTGTGAGACCTGTGGTTCACTGGAGCAGTCTCACTCTTTGTGTCTGCTGCTTTAGGCTCTGAAACCATTTTTACACAAAGATAAGATATAATCGCCTCTTTCCAAAAGAAAACAAACATATAAGCTGAGAAAATATGATGCTGTTGGATGAAAAGCATTGCAATGACAAAACATCATCTTACATGAACACAGTTTGGAAAGTGCAGTTTGATGTTGATATATTCTGCCATTGGGATGCTTTCTCAATAGGAAGTTTAGAACATTTAAGGACTACATTTAAGTTGGGATTTTCAAAATAAAGTAGAAAAGTAACAGAAAGAAACTTTGAATGAGAGTGTCTCATTTCATCATAACATCATATCATTCTCTTCAACCTTATTCAGAATTAAAGTCTTCCCTTTAAACAGCTATTTTGGAGGAGTTCATCTATAATGAATGACATAAACATTTAAAATAATAAACCTCTGGGATTAATATTTCAGTCAGACTGAATGTTAAGCTCAACCCTTTAAGGCCCAAGACCATAGATTATAGCCAGAAAATTCTAATTTTTTGGAGGCCAAATGTTTCACTTTCTGCTTAAATCCATAAAAATCAAACTGTCCATAAAATTCAATCTATAGATTTTTCGTATCTCATTTGATATATTAGGTGTTTTTCGCAACTGATAATCCATTTGAGGACATTTTTATCATTTATCTGATTGTATTCAGGTGGGGTTTTTTTGTAATTTGTTGATCATATTGAGTAGAGAGAGGTATTATGAAAGTATGTATCAAATATAATACAATAGGCTTTATAGGGTTAAAGTACAATTGATGTATGCTACTGTTTAACCTCAAAATTCAGTACAAGTTTTACATTTGTTTGGTATAAATGATGAAAAATTGAGGATCTGAAGAGGAAATATTGTCATACTTGTGAATGGAAATGTTTCTTTTTCATGCCTTACCCTTTTCCCTCTCAGCAGTACTCAGTGGGCAGTTCTTGTTAGACCTCCTGGAGGGGATCTGGGGTTGAACACAGCTGTTTGAGAGTTTAGCTGTGCTAACAGGCTTTGTTACTGCTCCAGCTCTCCTTCTAGAGGACATGAAGTATAGGACAGAAGCTCAGAAATCAACGACTCAGTTGGATTGTGTTCTGGTTTTCACGCCAGGGTGTGTTAAAAAAAAGAAATTTAGATTTAATATTGAAGTTTTGTTACTTCCTGTTGATGCAAATGAAGTCACATTCTAAAATAAAAACTTTTCTCATCTGTGCCTCACCGTGCTGCAGGCGTTTTAGCTGGAGGACGAGCAGCTTTTCCACCTCTGACGGGTGCTTGAGCTGTGGGAGCTTTGGCTACAGCTGCTGCGACTAACCCTGGAGCGAGCCCTCCCCTGCCCCTCTTTGATCCACCCTTGGCCCCCCTGGTGTCAGATGGGGCTGTCGCTCCCGTGGCCTTGGTGATGGATTGATTGGTTTTCTGGTTTTCAGCCTCTTGCCAGTCCTGCCACCACTTTTGTTCTTAAAAAAACAGAAGGGGGTTAAAAGCTTCGAGCGAGGTACCTATAAAATAATAACAGAATAAATAAAACACAAAAAACATATTTAGTGAAACTAAAACACCATTACTGACCAAATTTGCTGAAGTTAGACTTAGAAACATGCATACAAACGGACTGGTCATTTAACATTTGTCTCAAGAACATCATGCACATTTTGGAAGAACTTGTCAATAGTATCATTAAAACTTTGCATTTCTTAAACGGTTTGAGTTTATCAAGACAAATAAAAAACTGTATTGATGGGATCATCTGGTGTAACAATCTGCTGAAGCTTAAGACAGTTTTAAGAGAGACCAAGATGGCGGTGTGCACTGGTGCAGCAGCTTTTGATTCAACAGTTCTACTAATTTAGTTGTATTACTAATTTTGTTGTATTTAGATACAATGATAATAAAGAGATTCTGATTCTGTAAGCTAACTTTGGATTTATTTGTTAAGATAAAATGTGTAGAAAAAAGTTTGTGTATTTACTGCATGTATTGTTAAAACATTACAAACAGCTTAGGCTATAACCTCATTGTAATATTTAATGTTATAGCACATCATATATTTTCCTCATACTGTGCAGGCCTAATGTAAAAAAATAAAAGTTCAAGTGAAGAGTTTTTTTCTTCCTGTAGTTCATGGTTGGCAAGTTGTACAAGGTGGTGGCTTATCTTTCATGAAGGCTGATGTATTTTGTTTGGAGTAAAGTTAAGTCTTACACTTGTTGATAAAATCCATCAGAGTCAAACAAATGCAGCCATTTTTGTAGATTTTTAAAGAAGTATGAAAGTCCATATTTTTCAGGGGCTCAGTTTGGAGCGTGGCTCCACTATCAATCAGTGGGCTGAAGGTTGAAGCACAGCTCCAGCTGTCACATGTTGATGTGTCCTTGGGCAAGACTCTCAACCTTAGATTACTCACACTGCTGTGTCATGGTGTGTGTATGTGGGATGTGTGAGCTGACACAGAAGAATAACTCACACAGAAATCATTCAGTTGGTGAATGCATGTGAAACGACCTGGGATGTGACAGCTTCTTGAGCAATCAGAACTGAAAGTGCTATACTAGCTCAGTTTCATTTACTTTTTTTTTTTTTTTAATCAAATATTGCTTATAAATCGATGAAAGCAGTAAATTAATCAGCTTCAACATGGTCAAATATAGGTGTTATTTTCATGTTATTATTTTCATGCTGAAGAATTAACATATTTAAGTTTCAGAATTGTACTTTGTGTAGTTGCCACATTAAGAAAAACAACAAGATGCAACAACAGTTTGAAAATAAAAATACTTTATGCCTGAATAAAGAGTTGATGTTCTTGTATTAATTTTATTATTCATAAATGTACATAGTTGACATATATGAAACTGGAAGTGCTTGAAGTGTGATGTGTTCCTTTCCCACTCTTTGCAGGTCTCAGAAACACAAAACTAAAAAACAAAAAATACAAAACAAACAAAATAATACTGACAATTTGGGCATTTTTATAACTCTTTTGTTGATGACTGCATCAAATGTAAGACGTTTGCTAACATACTCACTGCTCAGCTGTTCAGGTGGCTCTCCATGCTGAGTCTTTCCTTCCAGCTCCATGCTGGCCTGGAGGCTGAGACAGGCATCACTGAGTGTGTCTTTAGCTCTGTCTGATTTTGGATTATTGTCGTATTGAGCCAGCTGTGCCAAACCTAACAGACACAGGGCGTGGCCGTCCCGCGGTGCGGTCACCACTGCTAGCTGACATGCCTGTACACCATAGCAGAAAGGATGGTCAAAAACTTTGTTAGACTTTATTTATTTCTCAGGAGACATAACTGTGAGCCCATATTGGAAAAAAAATGTTGAAGTAACACACAAAATAAAAAAAAAAAAAAAAAATAAAAACAAAAAACAAAAAAACAAAAAAAATAAAAAAAAAAAAACAAAAAAAAAAAAAAAAAAACTACAAAAAAATAAAAAAAAAAAAAAAAAAAAAAAAAAAAAAAAAAAAAAAAAAAAAAAAAAAAAAAAAAAAAAAAAAAAAAAAAAAAAAAAAAAAAAAAAAAAAAAAAAAAAAAAAAAAAAAAAAAAAAAAAAAAAAAACAAAAATAAGAAATCAACAGTGCCTATTTTACCCTCTCCTGCATGTCCAGCAGCTCATTACAGGGGTCGATAGAGGTGAGCTGTATGAGAGCGGTGAGGGCCTGGCATCTTTTTGCCACCAAGGATTGTCTCTGGATGCCAGCTCCTGCCTGGCCCTCGCCCTGATGGATCAGCCTCTGCAGCAGGGCAAAGTGAGCCTCCAGTAGCACCAACTCCAGCTGCCTACTCGCCTCGCCATGGCACACACACTGACTCACAGTCTGGGCAGCGAGGAGAGCTACACTGAAGCATTCCAGCACAGAGACAAGCAGACCAGGTTTATGAAAGACTCATTTAAGTGGGTCAGACGGATGTGATTGATGTACGTTTTTCACACATTCAGATCTGAGAGAAGTCTGGCAGCTATTTGGAAAAGGAGGTATGACATCAATGTTTTTCTGTTTCTTTTTACTTTGACAGACTGAGAAATAAAACCTACATGTGATAGACCTGTTCTGCACTCATGGCCTTTTCAGTTAGAGTGTTTCTCTGCTGCAGGTGACCCAGAGTGAGGAGGCCTCGTAAGAACTGTGGGTTAAGGTTGGAGAGAGGCTCTGAGGGATCCTGCTCCATCCAGCTGCAGAGTACAAAAGCCAAAACATTAGCAGTGATAACTATGATAAATTTACTTGACACAAGCAAAACAGACTTAACTAAAGTTCAAACCCCAATCCCAATGAAGTTGGGAAGTTGTGTAAAATGTAAACATATCAAAAGGACTGCAAATCCTTTCACATTTCACATACTTCAATGACAAGATATTTAATGTTTAAACTGATAATCTTTGTTTTTTTTAATCAAATATTCAAACATTTTGAATTTGATGCCTGCAAAAGGTTCCAAAAAAGTTGGGACAAGGGAAGAAAAACACTGGGAAAGATGAGGAATGCCATAAAAAACACCTATTGGGAATATTCCAGAGAGGGAACAGGTCAATTATAAACAGGTGAGGGTCATGACAGGGTAAAAATTGAGCATCCTGGACAGGCTCAGTCCTTCACAAGCAAGGATTGGGCAAGAATCACTACTTTGTGAACAAGTATGAAAGTAGATGGGTAAAAAAAAAAAGTTTAAGAGTGATTTTCCTCAATGTACAATTTCAACTAATTCAGGGACTTCATCATCTACAGTCTATAATATCATCAAATAAATCAGAAAATCAAGGGAAATCTCTGCATATGAGTGACAAGGCCGAAACCAACACACATTTCTAATTGTTTTGTGGAATCATGGACTTGATGCAGATTGTTTTAAAGGCAATGTTCAAAAGGTAGCATCTGTGATGGTATGGGGGTGTGTTACTGCCCATGGCATGGGTAACTTACACATTTAGGAGGGCCCCATTAATGCTTAAAGTTACGTACAGGTTTTGGAGCAACATACTGATTGAACATTAAATATCTAATGACTGTAGTGTATCCAGTTAAACATGGATCAAACAGGATTTTGCAAATCAGTGAATCCATTTTTTATTCACATTTTTATTCACAAACATCCCTATTGGTATTGGGATTTGTCATAATAAAAGTCCTAAATCTAAGCCATTACAATCGATTTAAAATGGATTAGATCTCTAATTATTTAACCAAACCATTGATTTTAAACCCTAATTTAATGTCTGTTCAAAAGAGTTAAAGCAGAAATAACACAGCTAATGACACGCTTGAAAGGCCCTAATGCTCAATACTGATCCTGTCAAACTCTCATCCTCTCCAAATCCAGCTAAATCCACCCACCTTCACTCTTGTTCACACACACACACACACACCTCCTGCTGCAGCGCTGGCTGACAAAGTGCTCCAGTCCCTGTTGTAAGAACAGAGCGGCCTCCTTCTCTGTGTCCTCAGAGGCTTTCTGTTCCTGCTGCAGCAGAGCTAAACCTGTGAAAAATCTGGATAAATCAAAGAGACAAAGGGACAGGTGTTATATGAGAAAAAAGAGCTCTCTGTGGTTTTACGTGAATCTGGATCTCCGGATCTTGACTCTTTTCCAAACTTTTTGGAGTGTTAACAGAAGATGAAAATGATGATGGGTGCAGCTCATTTGTTCGTCAGATGCCTATAAATACTGGAAGTAATTTTGAGATTAGCTGCTTTTTGGACTAAGACCAGCAGTGGAAGTTTATTCTATCTTTCTAGATCAGCAGTTCTCAGCTCATGTAAGTCCTCCTGGAACAAAAACGAAAGCTGTGGCAAAAACTGTATGCTGTACTTTTATGTTCAAAGATGTATTTTTGGTAATGCAATAGAGCAGTTCATCTACACTCCAAGCAAACAGGAGGCTGAAACCACCTTGATGCTAGTTGCTAACAAAACAGAGGGGATGTTTGTTTTAATTACCCCACTTGCAGGTCTAAATTGGAACATCTAGAGACCTAAATGCTAAAGATATTTGTTACTTGGGTCCAAGTCGGACTACAAAGACAATTGTAGTGGGTCATGAGGCAAGACTGATTCAGCATCTAGATTGTTGGTTTCTGAGCTTTTCTACAAAGAGCCAACCCTTGTTGTGCCATATACGGGTCATTGATTTTGGTGATCCAGATAACCACCATTAGCAAACGATCTATTTTGCTCAATAATTGTCTAACGAACAACGATATCAACATGGTTCTGTGTGCTAGGTGTGGGTTTTCAGGGTCAGGAATACATATTATGATGGTAAATTTATCATTGAACTAATTATAATAGATGTTTTAGATTATAAATGTAAAAGCTCAAATTTATGCTCTCCAAGTGCTTTCTAGTCTTTTGAATGTAATCAAAGCTACCAAACAGAAGTGCTGCTTCTATGAGCAAAAGTACTTGTGATGCTAACCTGAGTGCAGGGTGCAGGGGCCGCAGGGCGAGGCAGCTCTGCAGGTGCTGCAGGGCCTCCCTGCTCCTCCCCTGCAGCAGCAGCAGCCTCCCAACATGCAGGTTATACTCCCAGCTGTCAGGACTCAGAGACCAGGCATCCAGGTACTTAATCAGAGCGCGGTGGACACCGCTCTCTTCATCTTGAAAAGATGCACTGCCATCCTACAACAAAGAGAGGGGGTTTGCAATCATCTTTACATTGTTTAATATACTGAAGAGAAATATTCTTTATTTGTTGTGTTTTACTGAACAACCCAGAGAAGGGCAGAACTTGAATCTTTTTATGGGCGGGTTTATGGATACTGGAGCTTTAATTTAAAAGCAGAACAAATAGAAAAAACATCAGTAATCATTCTGGTGTTTCTACAGCATGCCTTTACGCTGGCAACAGTGAAGGCAACAGTGAAGGCTAGACAGGCTGTTTGTGTGTATAGTCTGATTCTTAGGAGCACAGTGTCTCAAAATCACTTCTCTTAACACATGTCCATTTGGATTCAGGAGTGCAGTCATTAGAGTGTGAAGGCCATGGGTATGAAGTTAAGGTCATGGAGCCTAAAGTCATTACTCAAGCACAAAACCCCTATCTCAAAAATTGTTACTTTTCAGGAAATGAGAAAAATGCTTTTCTACTGAATGGACAATTATTCTATTGTCCTGATTACAAATTATTTATATACTTCAATTTGTTTCAAAGTTTATTTAACCATCTCATCAACATGGAAGATGACCAGTAGCACTGTTTTATAAAGAAAAATGAAAATCATAAAACATGTCAATAAAAGGTTTGTGCCCGACAGCGACAATGTGCAACCTAAAGTAGTGAATGTAATACTTTAAAAATATTTTGAGGGAATTTCATCTTACTTTGCACAAACAAACACTCTGATTTGGAGAGGGACTGTTTGGATTTGGATGGATCAGCTGAGAGGAAGAGATAAGATTTGCACAAAACGAAGTTTCTCACAGTGGCTGTAAAAAGCATCCTGTGACCTGAGTTCGTTTTAGAGCAACCTTCTGAAAGGGGTTGTTCTGCTATAAATGGCAAAAAAAATGGAATGATAACCAGCAGTTAAAAATTCCTCTCAATTTGCAAAATGATTAAAACTGACTAACTGGTTTTGGAGCTATGAGAACTGACAGCACTGAAAGACTCATGCTTACATTACATAAATGATGACACTTATTCCCCTTACTCAAACATCATTTTCACCAAAACCACCTGATCCAAGCACACCCTCTTCTGATTTATTATGCTGAACAAATGGCTAACTAGAGTTTTGATTGAAAAGCAGCAACAACAGTTACCTTTCCAGTTTTCTTCGAGAGCCAAATGTACAGAGTTTGGACGTAGTCTGCGCTGCTGGACTGGCCCAGCTCTCTGAGCTGCTGGTACTCTTGATCCAAAGCCTGGAGCTGGTTCTGGATCGTCGGTGTGCCCTGGAAACCATGGAGCTTACAGACCGCCAGGATGTCATCCTGACAGGCTGTGGATTTGGCATCACTTAATTCATCTTTGTCTCTGTCAACCTTGAGATAAAGAAATGAAAAGATTAGAGACTAAGTTGGTTTTACAAATTACAGCAATCAAAGTTTTCTTTATATTTTTGATTTCAGTATCAGCTCTTAAAATGATGTTCTAAATGTTACGCAGATCACAGGAGAAGCAATCCAGTCAGTATCAGCTGCATCGAAATCTAAAAATCTCTTACTTTCCACTGGAGACGGTACATTGTCTTAGCACGGTGCTGCTCCTCCAGAACGGCACCCAGTAGGAAGTGAAGTCTGGCATCTTTTGAGCTGAGTCTGATAGCTGAGGCGTAGTGAACAGCAGCTTGCTCCAGGCTATGCAGGGGAGACTGGCCGTCCCCATACTGCAACATGTCCCCTGTGGAAATGAGAAAATAAACACTATGATCTTTGGAATAAAAATACCAGAAAACAAGACCTGGAAGTGCTCTCAGGCTGTTTCTGAAGGAGAAAATGCATCAGTTTAGAGCTGAAAAACAACATTTTAGAGTTTGTTTGATCTTTTACTTTGTGTTACAAGAAAAAAGGTTTTCAGTAACTTAAAAAAATAGAGCCCTTAAAACTTAGTTTCAACATTTGCAAGTAAAGTTATAGCTATTGAAAAGGTTGAATATCATGTAAGTTAGCATATATTTACTTCATACTTTCACTATTTACCTTTTAGGTTTAAGGGCACAAGTTTGTAAACCTCATGGCCCAAGGCTCCGGGGGCAAGAGACAAACCCCTGCAGTTGGGTTACTAACTGTGGCACTAGGCGGTGGTGCCCCAGGAAGTCAGGTTACATCCCCCCAGATACCAAACCAGCTTCCAAGCATGGTTCAATCAGGACTTGCACCAAATACCCTCTGATCCCCAGCCCATGCCATTCTGGACTGAGCTACACTTCCCCCACAAGGAGAAGGGATCAATAACCTGCTGCAGTAGAGACCCTTATTCTTCATGCAAGTGACCTTACGCTCTAGCAAGTCACAGTCAACACGAAGACCATTAGGTTGAGGGAGTAATCATGGTAGACAGGGGACCAATGACTCAGCCCTAGACAAAATAAGGCCAAAAGTCCAACATATATTGTGTGTGGTTGTGTGATTTCAAACAAGTATGCTAAGCACCAGAATGCTCACAAAACATGTATGGACAAACCCACCATACAGTCAAAAAGCAATGGACTTGACTGTGGTGCTCACACTCATAAATGCACAACAGGAAAATAAGTCCAGGTGAAAACAAACTTTAATTCCTTCATAACTTTGAACAAATCCCTAAAATGTTTAATGAAATTCTTCCACTGCAGTTTGGGACAACAGTTCTTCCTCATTTCAGCACAGACTCACCACAGTACTTAGTGTGATGTGGATTAAAAGCATCTCCAGTCGAACCTCCTTCTATCCTGCAATTAAGAACGATTGCACGTGCTCTTTGCATAAAAAATTCAGTGAGTGCAGCTTCTGTTGGCAGGAGTGCCCTTTATCTGTCAGAGTGCACTGATGTCACAGCTTTTTATATTGTAACATAGAGTAAAGCCTTGTCCATTTACAAAAGCCTTAAACTGTTTTGATTCATTTGATAATTCTTTTGTCTTTAGTTTTTTGTAAAGAATATACTTATAATTCAGACTTTACAATGATATTCATGTGTCTGAATCCTGCAACAACAGCAACACACTACAAAACTAATATATCATAGTTGATCTGAACTGTGGATTGAGTAATTAAAACAGAAAGAAACACAGGAATGTCTTGATGGATTTTTGCTTCAGCTCTCTTTGAAATTCACGCATCATCTTGTTCAATAGTGACTTTCTTTCAGTCGCAGGGTCGGTCTCACATGTCACTTAGAGCCATCAAACAATTAGGACGGCACGAGTAGCTGAGAAAAGATAAGGAGTAACATGAGTGCCCGGCACATCTGATAGAGGAGGACACTCCAAGACAGATCGCTCACTCGCCCTTTTTCATGTATTTTTTAATGGCTGAAGCTGAGTTGCTGGGTCAAGGCAGGGTGAGAGACTTTGCTGTGTACTGTAAGAAATGCTGAATTTAATCATTTACTAAAGAGCAGTGGAAAGCACAGTCCTGAAATTTGATTCTAAACTGAGCAGTATTAAACCAGACTGAAAAGCATTTTATTTACAGTTTTGGAAAGTAAGTGTTTATTGTAAGACCCACAACAATAATACACCTCGAATGAGATTATCCATCTAAAATGTTAAGTATAAGATAAATGACAATTTTATTTAAGGAGCCTTTTTTAAGTAATATCAATAAATTTTTACAATTAGTTTGAATTTTGACATTTTAGTTGTACATGTTAAAAAATAAAGAAGTCATGTAACGTGATATTTGGCCTATGTGGGTTTGAAGCATAAGTGACTGTTTTTGTTGTCTTAGCAGAAACAAAAAAATGAGATATGTGTTAACTCAAA
Organism: Scarus forsteni; assembly: GCA_036419115.1. Classification (NCBI taxonomy): domain Eukaryota; kingdom Metazoa; phylum Chordata; class Actinopteri; order Labriformes; family Labridae; genus Scarus; species Scarus forsteni. The sequence continues at coordinate 2,202,442 of JAZDUH010000327.1, read as the reverse complement.
AAAATAATGAAACATGATTTCTCATACTGCCCTGCCCCAAGTTTCCTCTGATTTTGGAGCTTACCTCCACCAAATATTTGTAGAAATGAAAGATAGATCCATGAGGATTAATTTGCTGTGAATAAAGCTCAGGTAGGAGATTAGAGGATGTGCATCAGAGATTTAAAGTGGAAGTTATCCTTTCATCAGTGCTGCATTTCATATTGGATGGAAAGCTGACTTTGATGCATTCATGTTTTTATATCTGATCCTTTACTTTTGCTTCAAAAACTGCTACCAACCTGGTTTTGGCCGGTTCTGCCTGTAGAGTCTCATGTGATCCTGGGCTAAGGCACACAGCTTTTCCACATCTTCACCAGATGTCATTTGTAGTCTCTCCTCCCAATTATGCAGCTGTGGCAAACACAGAAATGAATCTCCAAATGATAAAAACAGTATACAAGTCAATGTTATGCATGTCAAACCAACACCGCAAAAACGGTGATGTGTAAATACATGTAGACTCAATCGTCCAGTGCTAGCACTTAACAATAATGCAAAAAAATGTACTTGCTGCTTTATAAACACTCGAGTCTTGCAAACATTATCAAGTTATTTTGTCCTTGAAGCGTAGTATCAAGCCGCATCTCAAACATCAATTAACATTAAGGTTAAACACAAAAACAGTGTAACTACAGATTTAAATTATTAAGGATTATGCATCCTTAATAATTGAGCCATAAAAAATTGAGACACCTGTCTGTTAACAATAAGACTTCTAAAGATTTCATGGCTTTTAGTTTAAAAATCAAATCTAAGACTTTTTAAGGATCAATTAACCTAACAGACCATATCAACCGTTCAATATACTTCACTCGGCCATCTGGGGAAGGGCCCATAGAGAGTGTTTGGGATGGGCAGAATCTTCAGTAGTATATATGGCAGGTGATTTGAATGATCATTACATCAGTTACATTCATTATGGGCTAATCAGATAATCACTTCAGCTCTAAAGGACTCTAACTGGTCACACTGCTTTGGGCCGATCACAGTCGTAGATTGGAGCTTAGCGAGATAGATCTGGCTGATGACAGACATTATATTAGACTAATCCGTCTGCCTGTACGGCTAAGGATCCATGGGACCCCTGTGAAATGTATCATGTCTCTGGAAAATACTTTGAGGAATGACCTTTAACAGAAAAAATTGTAAATATATTACCTCCACACTGTGTTTAGTCTCCATTTCCAAACAGCTGGATGATGCAAAATTTTTCTGATACCACTTCGTCTCTGTGACATCCTGAGAGTGAACATGAACAAAAAACTTAAACTTAATTCAACCAACACAAGTGTAAAGCTCTCAGACGTACTCATCTTGTGAATCTTTTTGTATGAAGAGCCGTAAGTCTTCTTTAGATGTCAGAAATAAACGAACTCAAGTTTAGACAAATAACAGCTTTATGAACTCTCTGAGCTACCTCTTCACACACAAACACACACACACACACACACACACACACACACCGTATACTTTACTGTGGAGGCTCTCAATCACTGTGAAGAGAGCGCTGTCTAGTGAATAAAGGATGAGCAGAGTCAAGGTCGATAGCAGTGATTCTGGCTTTGCAGACCGCTCTTTAATCTTTCACACTGACCTTTGCATCCAAATCCCCTGAGGGCCGGTGTGGACAGTCCAGAGAGTGTGACCCCAGCTCAGACAGCTTCATCACACTGTTGCATCCTTTGTTAAAAGAAATAAAAGAATATTTAAGATAATGAGACATTTTTGCACTGAAGCCATCATATGACTTTTCAAAATTGTTTATTTTTTTAAATCAAACATTTTTAAAGCTTTTCATGGACAGGTAAGTGCTGCATTTTTATTATAGTCCAGTCTATGTATTGTCCTGGCTGCCGTTATAAGGGAGCAGCTATGACAAGCCACCATATGTGTGCTGTTGCCACAGAAATCCCTAAACGTAACATCTGCCTGCCTCTGGAAGCTACAGTTCTGTGTCTAGGAATCCAATTCAAGTCTTGTAAATGGAAAATGGACAAAAACTTATTGAGCAAATTTATAGTCTCTTAGACTTTTTGAGCATGTACACTGTAACTTCTGATGGATATTATGAATTAGTTACCTTACTATTTCCTCTTATTTATTTTTTTTTTGTTTTTTAGATATTTTGGTTGTTAATATGTTTGAAATGAACTCTTCTATTAGAGTTTCTATGCAGTTCATCTGTACCTGTATAAACACATTAACGCCCTTTCATATCCATTTATAGTTTTTTTATGGTTGAAGGAGAAAAAAAACAAATAAGAAGAGGTCAGCAGAGAGTGAACAGAATTATCTAGCTAAAGCACCTATTTCTTACAAGTTTGACTAAATAACAAATATCCTCTCAGTAAATCCACCACTCCTTCAAAACCTCAGAAGATTTCATTCACAAACTTTTGTGTTTAATAAAACCATACGTGCCAGTGTCGTATGCTTTATGGGCAAGCTAACATGCTGGCACGTAAATTCCACATGTGCACTGACAATGTTAAAATTGTTCTCTTTAAGCTTATTGCACACCCCACTACATATCCCACCTGTGGTGTCGTTACAGTAAGGAAAATATGAGAAAGCTTCAGGTGGCGTATAATGATGTTTTTCGCATTTTTCTTAAACTTCCTAGATGGACGAGTGCAAGTGAGATGTTTTTAACAAATAATGTGCCCACCTTAATGCTGTGTTAAGGAATTTCATGTTTAAATTCATGTGTAGACTGATGAAGTCAGACAATGTGCTGATTATGGCCATAACTGATATCACTCGGAGTGACACACGCTATAACTCCTGCTTTTGGACACACTGGAGAAAATGTCTATATGTTTTTTAATTGTTTTTACCTTGTGATATGCCTAGTTTGGATACCCAGGCTATCCCCGTATTGTTGTTTGTGTGTATGTCTTTTTGTTGTATGTCTTTTTTATGGACCTATCTGAGTCTGAAATAAAGTCTATCTATCTATCATACACTAAATGCTGTTCTGCTGCCACTTTCTGGACCTTTTATACTGAAGATTGACTCTGACCTACTAATTAAATCAAGCAGTCTGTGAGACTTGCATGCCTATGGCACGGCAGCTAGTTACATGAAGCCTTAGTTAAGTAATACTATCCCCCTCATTACAGCAACATTGTAGTTGTCTACAGTATCAGCATGTTATGTGATAGTATAGGGTGTGTAATCAGGACTGCTGGCAGGTAGGGTAAGGTGTGTTTTGCATATTAACAATGCAGCTGAGGAGGATTTCATGTGATAGAGCTACTCTTAAAAAGAAACATTTAACTGAGCTTGAAAAACAACAACAGTGAAGCACAGGCCGTGTTTCCTCATAGTGCAGATGAACTGACTGACATGAATGAAAATAGTTATTTATTTTTATGTAATTTTTCCTTAGCTTGTTCAGTTGATGAAATAAAAACCCAACTGAGTTTTGGCCTTACAACAGCTCTGCTTCACACAGATCACAGTGAGGACTCAAGCATCACCTCTGTAGGTGAAGAAACACTTGACCACAGCAGCGGACATCTTCTTATCAAGGTCCAGCTCAACAACCTTCCAGCCCTCTCCCAGGAGACAACCACTGAGGGGGTCAACCTTTGACCTTCGTGCCAACATCTCAATGTAAGGCCTTGAAAAGATGTGCTTAGGGTCGCTGCAGATGAAGAAGAGAAGCAGTTTGGTACCTCCTGTGTGAGGGACTTGGTAAGTTAGTAAGTTTACAGGATCACAATAAAGCTCCTAAGTGGTTGTATGGATCCATAAATCTGTTATAAACAAGTCTTATATTTGACAAAATGTAGTGTCTTCCTGGGTCCTTGTTTTACCTGTTACTGATGGATACAGGTCTATAAAAAGCAGTCAGAGATACTGGACATTCATACTCCAGCTGGTCTTTCTCAGCAGTGAAGGTCACAGCCGTGGGAATCAGCTCTCGTGTCACTGACACGGAGTACACCTGGTATTATAAGACACATATCAGAAAAAAGTATCTTCAAAAATGAACAGTGGGTATGCAGCTACTTATGAGTTGAATTCAACAACATAGAATTTAACAAAATACATTTTAGTGATGATTAAAGATCACAAACTTCTTTAGTAGCTACAGAAAATATATTTTTTTCTTAATTCTAATGACTAATGCTTTTTGTGCACATGTACTTTTTTCTTAAATCAGAACTTTTATTTCTACCTAAGTAAGTTTTTAAAACGGTTGCACTAACCTAATATTGTCATAGCATCTAAGTGTTGAGTAAAAGATTAAATGGAGTTAAGCTGATAAAGTTTTCTATTAACTTGTGTTATCATGATACAAAAATGTTAACAATTCTAGTATCAGAATGCTCAATGTAGAAACTTGAAAGTTAAACAATACCGGCCACTCGGCTGCTTGATGTTTAATTTATAAGAGTGATGCCGCAAAGGGTTAGTCATATTTTGGAATTGATAATTAATAACTAATTAATTCAACAATTTCATTAATTATTAGATAAACTGTCAAAATAACTATAATGAAGTTTAAGTGATTTATTACTTAACCAGGCAAAGAGTAATCATGTAAACCCGTATCATAATCTGTGTTTGGCATTTGATAATCATTTGGTCATACAGAGTGACTGTGACTAAGACACAAATAACCATTTCATAATTATTTTACTTTTGATTTATATTTTCTGGGTTAAAGGCAAAGGTCAAAATAAGCCACACGCACCAGTCTGTTCCTTTTAGTTGACTGAAAGTTAAACTCCTGTGTGTGAATAATCATCTTGCTCAATTTTTATTTCATGAAATATGTAACTATAAAGAAAAAAATCAAACAAGAAAACATTCATTCAAACAAATGAAAACTTTAATGAATACCAACTCTTCAGAGCATAGAGCACTTGAAGAAAGAGTAAAGTTTAAAATGTAATGGTTCCTTTGGGTTATCTCATCACTTATTAGATCAATTGTTTGAGTTTGGAGGCTACGTTTTCTTGTTTTATTGTGAACATTTCAGACATTCTTAACTACCTTCAGTAAAATCCATCTTAGAAATGTCCAACCCTACCTGTGAATTACTGCCATCTGCTGAGCAAACTGAGATCTCCACCACTGTGTCCCCATAATTCAGAGGCACTGGTTGTGAGCCGCCCTCCCCGTTTACCACAACCTTCATGTTTTTGTCTGGCACTTTGGTGAGCACGGTCACGGCAGTACAGTGGAAGGGAACAACACCTGCAAGAGAAAGTGACACGGATCAGAAACAAATTCATATTAAAACAAAATAAATAGATATTACAACAGAAAATGTACTGAATAAAGTCAGTACATGGGACGTGTCATTTTGGTTAACACGAGAGTCACATTCATTTAATCCTCACTGTTGTAAGGCAACATTTCAACTAATGTGGCTACTAACCATGAAAAGATTATAGTAACTATAAATTTCACAAAGAGAGCAAAAAACATGGCTTTCATGAGAGTAAAATATACCAACACTTATTTTTTAAAGCTTTGATGGAAGAAAAAATGTTTAACTTGATAAACTCAACACATATTCAGCCAATTCAAGATTGTTTCCTCCACCAAGGAGGTTATGTTTTTTCTTTTGTTTGTTTGTTTGTCAACTAAAAATGAAAAAACCTTCTGAACAAATTTTGATGACATTTCTAGGGAATGTTGGTCATGGCACAAGGAAGAAGTGATTTGATTTTGACAGAGATCCAAACTTGAATGTGGATCTAGGTTTTTTGAGGGGGATTTGTTAACAGCGAGAGATACATTAGGTCAGTTTTACACATTTTTGTTAATAACTAAACAAGCTTGCAGCAGCTTTTCATGACAGGAAATGCTGGTCATGGCACAAGGAAAAAGTTAAAATATTTCAGTGGTGATTCAAATCTTGATGCAAATGCAGATCATTTTTAAAGGATTTCTTAACAGGGCAGTTTTCCACATTTTCAAAAATAATTTGCTCATTAACACTAGAAATCCCTTGACAGGGGTTGGTGCCCTCTGAGCACCTCTATTTTTCTTTTTTTAAAATGAAATAAACATTTGAGCAGTATTCCCCAAATTTCTTTTTTTTCAACATACTCACTTGGTTACGCAGCACAAAAACACTTTTACAGATTAACTTTAAATACATCAGTGATCAAGATCAAACTGGAAAAGTTGCAACAAATACTTTGTGCAGGGTGTTGAATTGGAGTCTCTTGTTCACTCTCCATAGCAGACTTTTTTTTTTAATTATTTGCCATGTTTATGGTGATGCAAGTTCACTCCCAGGTTACAATAAGTGAGGAAATAGGCCTGAGCTGGGCTACAAGTTACTTATCCCTGTCTGACTTAACAAAAATACATAAATTACAACTGTGATGTAATAATTGTATAATATCTACATACTGCTTGCAAAATATTCACATTAACATTTGTCGTTTTTAGTATCCTCTTCTGATTTACAGTCAGCCAGGTTATATCACATGTTAAAGAGGACTATACTCACAGTTGTACTCGTAGGTTTTTCTACAAAAGGTAGGATGCAGCATAATATTCTCCTCCAAGGCCAGATAACTAAGGTCTGCTGTCTTTGCAGACAGCCTGGTGATTTCCACGCAGTATTTCTTCACGGTACCATCCTCGGCCACCACCTCAATCTCCACCCGGGTTGTCCCATCCCTCAGTTGGATGGTCCTGGAGCCTTCACCAAACAGCTGATGGGACACAGGCGCGCTTACTTTAGTGTGAGGTCATTATCAGATCTTCATGAAAGCTGTTGCAAAGACTTACTATGCTGTAAGAAGCTCCACAGTCACTGGTGACCAGGTCCAGAGTCACTTTGTTGACATGGCTCTCCACTGTCGCTTCATAATCTGTAATTTCAGGCTCAAACGCTGGCTGGAGCTCCCCACAGGACACAGAGAGCTTCTCCAAATCACAGTTGTCCATGTCTCAGCCTCGTTCTCACTGCTCGGCTCTTTTACTGCGTGGCCTACTGTCCAAGTGCCAAACGCACTTCTGTCGGCTGGTGTCCAAGTATCTCTTTCACCCTCATTTACCGCACCTGTGGTTTCCATGGAGACGTGAACACCTTGAGCTAACACCAAGCCAGCTGCTATGTGGAACTAGTAGATTTGTTCATTTGTATCAGAAACAGATTGGAGTGGCTTCATCTAAAAAAGTAGGCGAGTAAAAACAAAATGTGACGAAAAACCAAAATTTAAAAAAAAAAAATAATTTTACTCATTGCATTACTACTATTTAGGCCGAATATGTGTTTTTTTCATGGCGTGTGCCGCTGACCTCTAGACTAGGTCACCCTTGTAAAAGAGATCTTGATCTCAATGGGTCCTTTTTATTCTGTTTTAATAAACGTTAAATAAATAAAAAGAAAACAACCGTGTGAGTAGTTGAAAACTGGCAGATTGTGGTAGTTGTCGTATTAAATTTGTCTGGTTAAAGCTGTTACAAGTTGATAAATATTGTTTCATATAAATAAGAAATTTAGGCCTACTATTTAAGGGCTATCAGCATACTCCCTGTGCACCTCCAAACGTCAGGCAGCAGATAAAACACTGAGAGGGAGAGACAGAGAGGTATTAAAATGCATTTAGCATTAATTTAGTGGATAAATGTCAAAAGTATACTGTTATCTCTGAACCACGGGTTTGAAAAAGTACATATAGTTTGTTATTCTATTTTTTTCTGTATTAGGAAAGATTTTTTTTCAGATCGATCCTCACTCCATACCAGCTGGTGGCGGTAAAGCGCCGTAAAGGTTGTTTACCCACCACCATAAAGCACCGAGAAGAAGAAGGAGCGCCGACAGGTTACGTCACATCCTGTTTGGCAGAGCGTGTGTGGTGCTGGTGCTAAAATAAGTGAAACACGGTTGAACAGTTGAGGAAAAATCGTTAAACGCCGTTTTATAAACTAAGTAGTTCCACCATTTAGGTAGATCTTTTTCAACAATTGCTCCATTGTCATGTCCTGTCCTTTTGTGCAAATGTCCGCCTCTCATCTCGTTAGTAGCATGTGTAAGCTAAGTGCTAGGTGTAGCATTTGTATTGAACATCACTCTTATCGTTTTGCAACAGGGAGTTGATCACAGTATGTGTTTTTTTCTATTCTCAGGAATAATGGCAGAGGACATCAGAGGCGATGACTACCCTTACGAGATAGACGACCAGCTCTCAGGCTTTGACTCTTCGGTGTCCTCGGTTAAAACCATGTTGGAGAAGCTAATGTCGATGCCCAGGAAAGAGCTGCTGCAAAAGGTGATATTTTGGAGACCCCCTTTAAAGTGGAAAGCCAAAAGATTATCGTAGACATTGTCATATTAATGCCCCATATGATATCGTTCGTCACTGTACTGACATAATGACATTAACCATGTTTACGGCATTTAAATGACTAAAATTGGGAGCTAAAGAAGTCTGTTTTTACAATCTCATATTTGTGAGTTGTGGGCTTCCAAAGCTAACACCACGGGAGAACATTTGACTGACACCTGTCTACATCTCTTCTGTCTGCTTCCTGCTGCCCAAGACTGTTTGTAACAGAGCAAGAGTCAAGATTCAGGATTTTTTATGTTCTTTAATGTCACTGACACAGTAATAGACAGCTATAATAGTAACTTTAATAGTGCATCACTTTTAAAAACAAAGGTTCACAAAGTACTTTGATAGACAGTACATAAAGGAGTACACAAAAGTACAGAAAGGACTAACCAGCAAAAAGTTCAATATCAATCCAAGAATCTTTACAAACATAGACAAATGACATAATAAACCAAAGCACAATCAGAGGAGAGAGGATGACTGGCACAGTAATTCAGAGTGCCAGGACTAGGACCACCCACACCCACCACCCAGGTTGCAAGTCACCCCCACCCTCCTAGAAAGAACCAGTACTTATTTCACAAGAACCCAAATAATACATATACTGAGCAACATAAATGGAGACCATGAGGACTAAAGTAAGAGGAGTTAAGAAGGGTGGAAATAGAAGACGAGTGAATAAAAATAGATAAGTCATAAAAGCATCAACACAAGCAAATGAGCCTAAAACTATGCTGTTAAACAAGATTAAGAGCTTGTCATAAGATGATCTTTTTACAGTAACAAAAGTATGATGCATCTTGGTGAGGTCATTGAAACAGAATAAATATATACCATAATAAATAAACTGTCTATCTCTATGTGCTAGATACTAAGGCAGTGGCAGAGTTTTACAACAAGTGTGAACATATTCTGGAGAACAGATATGTTAACCTGTATAAACAAATTGCAAATACGTTTGTGTGTTGACAGGTATATGCAGCGTGAATCAGAGTATGAAAAAAGGTTATGCCTGTGTAAATTAAGCTGATGGGAATGACAAAGGAAATGGGCATCCTGGCAGGTGATTTCCTTAAGACTGACAGTGGCAACAGTGTTTTGTCCTTGAGTGTTGAAAACAGTGTCTTCATGAATGCCTCTTTTGTCAGATACTCGTGTAAAAACTTTGTGATCAATTTCTTACACAAGTGAAGTAAACAGACATTGATAAATGTTTAATCAGATACTTTACATCTTCAGCAGCAGGTGTATCAATGTGTATTACATGCATATTTTACCAAAAGACTATCGACCTTATAGCCACATGTTGCCTGAAATTCTGGATATCAGCCGACAGTTGAAGCACCATACATCAGGACAGGAGACCACACACTTTCCCTTGATAACAAACTTTTAACACTTGAACATTGATTATGAATGTCATGAAATTGTTTTTTTTACTATACTGATCATCAGTACATTTTCTTATGCTAGCTCCTGAGCTTCAGAAACATTAATATTATCAGTGGTTATAAACTGGGAGGAATAAAAACAGTTGTGAGCTGACAGCTCAGTGCTTTGTCCACATATGATGAGGTAGTCTGGAGCTGCTATGATCCAGGCCACTTTTGTGTTGGTTTCTTTCCCCACCAGGTCTATTTGTCATATTCAGAGCTTTACTGAAATAATCCCTTAAACGAAAGGCATGATAAACTCTGCTGTTAGTAGTTTGTCACATGTAGAGATCTCTGTGGTCGACATGGATTCAAATCCAAGCCTGGTCCTTTTTGCCACAAGTCTACTTACACCCTCTTCCCCCTTTCTGAATCCATCCACTGTATCTGAACTTGTCTCTGAAAAGCCTCCAAAAATATATCTGATAAAGTAATCACATTAATGTAATATAGTGTTCATTATACCAAACATGTCTCATGTCTGGTCAGAATAATTTGGGTGCAGGATTGAAGTCCATCCCATACATGCAGGAGGATATTAAACCATTGAATGTTTTCCGTTTTACAAATTAAGTTAAGATAGATGCCTTCATAATATGGCATTGTAGAAAGATGCGAAATCTATGTAATTTAATTTATGTAATTGGTAATAATTAAACCAAATCTTATTTATCACCAGCTGGACCCCTTGGATCAAGCCAAACTGGATCTGATGTCTGCCTACACTGTGAATTCATTATTCTGGAGTAAGTTACTTTGTATTTTTGCTTTTTGTGAAATGAAGCCTGATGCAGGAGGTACACTAAAATAGATAATGGTTAAAGAGTACATATGGACACAGCCCTGAGTGGGACTGTCATCATACTTATTCATATTTGAAATGTCTGTTATCCGAATAATTTTTTAAAACTTTGGAATAGTGATCAGCGCATCTGATCAACAATAACCGTCTACATTCATCTAAAAGTAGAACTTGTATACCTATTTGCTAATCAGGTAGTAAGAATGGAAAAAGCACTGGCTTGATTCGTCATATGAGTTATCCAGCAGGGTCACAAAATTCTCAGCTTTATTTTTGCCAAAGCATCTTTTGAAGCAGAGATGTTCTTGTTTTACAGTGTACTTGGTAACACAAGGAGTAAATCCAAGAGAGCATGGCATTAAACAGGAGTTGGTATGTATGTTGTTTTCTTCAGTGTTGGACATTTTCACCCTTAATAATTTAGAACATTGTCTAATTTCCCCTGTGCTACTTTTGTGTTCTTGAGGAGCGAATAAGGACTTACATGAACAGAGTGAAAGAGATCACGGACAAGAGGAAAGCTGCTCGTCTTGATAAAGGAGCAGCTTCACGCTTTGTCAGAAATGCTCTCTATGAACCAGGCGACAAAGACTCAAATAAAAAATCTGCATCCAAGAAAGCAGCAGACTCCACATCTGACAGCCCACAGACGAAGCGTCCAAAGCAGAGCTGAGAGAAAACAGAATGAATAAAACAGATTTACTCACAAGGATACAGATTTTCTCAACCATCTCTCCTGGAGACTCCTATGGGACATGTGCCTCACAGGAAAGTACAGATTGTTGTTGCCCTACAGATGTGAAGATGGTTCATAATGTAAAAGAAACAAAGGAATGTTTGTAGTTTATGACAAACTCTCCAGCTTTTGTTTAGCAAACTTCTCCCCAAGGTTACAACAATGTGTCATTTTCCAAAATCCTTTTCAAAGACTAATTGCTTCAAGACTCCAACAAAATTAAAACATTTTTTTTTTTACAAAAACAAAGTTTAGCTTTCTATCTGAGATGTTTTTTTAGTTGCTGAGATGTTGTTCTTGTTATTTTGAAATGATTCCATGAATCATAACTCATTTATTTACACATATTACCCTTTTTGCTGTTTGCTTGTTATTCCATGTTCTGTAAAATGCAAATGAAGTTGCTGAAACATTTTGAAATGTGTTGTGAGGATACAGTTATTTCTTTATAAAGAAATCTAATGAGAAATTAAGTCTGGATGTCTTTAATTTTGTAACAATGTGATGCATCAAAATCTAATCACCAGTAAAATCCTCATGCAGTACCCTGCTTTCAGTGGTATGTCTTTATATAGAGAGCTGTTCTAGGCAGTGTTCCGGATTATCTTTCCTCTTTGCTCGTCTAAAATGCTGGATTACATAACTTACGTTGTTTTGATTTTGTGCAGTTTTTGCTCCCAAAGTCCAAACTTAGCTGCTCTTTTTGCATGGAATAATCTACAGACTGAATTTGAGTTACAGAACCCTTGTTTCTGAGTGCTTTTTAAGTATTTAGTAGAAACTGTCTGTATGCCGCTGCTTGAGCTAATGTTTTATTACTGTACCTGTGGCTTATGTTGAGCTGTGTGAGTCTGAGTGTGTTTGATTTTGAAATGACATTGCCGCCATGCTTGGCCAGCCCCCTCTTGAAAAAGAGATCTTTGAACTCAAAGGGACTTGCCTGATTAAATAAGGTTAAATAAAATAAAAAATGTGAGTATTTGATTTACCTCTGGAGAGGTTTTTTCATGTTTGACATGCCAGTAGTAATGCTAAGGTCTGATAAAATTAGCATGAGCGGAGTTATATATAGTTAACATTTTGAAATTCCTCATTATTCCTCAGCCCTGCAAAAGACAAGAGCCATTCATAGAGTTATCAGTAAAATAATTTTCTGCTGTGACACAGGCACAAAACAAACACCCTCTAAGTATGCACAGTATAGTACAGCAGCTTTATGCTAATTTCCAACCCCAGAGCCTCGTGGTAATCATTCTTCCACAATACTGTGATTTGTCCAGTGATGCCAAAACAATCGAAACAGTTTTGAATTATTTCTTAAAGACTATATTTTGAATAAGACAAACAGTTTTGATCTTAAAAAGACTATTGAGTCATTTACTTAAAGTTAACATAATAGTGGTTTTTAGTTGGTTTGATTGCAACACATTTTTTTTCTGTTGCTGACTCTCTTGTCCCCGTCAAAGTGCCTCTTGAATTGAGTCCTGAATTTATCCGGAAAGCGAAATAAAGTGCAAGGTTCTTGCAGATCCATAGAGTCTTTTAAGGTGTAAGATATATTTCAGTATGAAGAATGTCTGAATTCTTTAAAATTGGTAGTTTCATGTGATAGGTCTTTAAATTTGCAATAAACTTTCTTTTAAGAAAAACAAAAATGGAACTTTGCATTATGTGGGATTTAAAGAAGTCTTGTGATTTATTTAGAGGGTTTTTTAGTCACACTGTTAGCGTGTTAGAATGACTGATGTGTAATATCTCAAAGGTTAGTAAGAGGTGTTGGTGTTAGTTGACTATCACAGTAATGGATGCTTTCTTAAACTATCTGACATAAAAATCTGTTACAAGCAATCTCAAACCCACAATGTCATGTGATTTATATTGGATCCCAAAAGTTGGAAGTAATATAAAGCCTTTGTGACAGGATCTCAAAGACCTATGGAAATCAAACAAAAGTTCGGATAGTTCTGTGGACCCCCTCATTAAACTAAAGCAGAGCATTACTTCATTCACGGTGGGTCAAACCTGTGACCTTTAGATAGAAAAATGGATTTTTTTAACTTGTACAATTCTAAGGCTGTGTTGCTGCACAGAAAAGGCATGAGCAGTAATGAGACTTCCTTTTACAAAAACCAGTGTCACATTTGATAAAGACATCCATGTTGTTTCCTTTCTGTAATTCCTTCTGGAGAGCTGAGATCCTAATCTTAATGTTACTGCGAGTCCCTGCATCCCTCTAATCAAGGCCAGGAAACAGCCAGAGAGTGAGTTTCGTTCTCAGGAATGTATCTTTTCATTCTTTTCATCATCTTGCCTTTTCTCATCCTCCCAGGGCAGCGTCCAAAAATGACATTTGTTTAGCCAAACCGCCGTGCTCCGTGCTTTTTCTGCCAAATTGTTGTTTCTAAGTGTTTCAGAGACGTATGTCAAACCTTGCCTGATGAACAGCCCCGCCTGCATATTGGAAAAGTATGGATTTTTCTGCCTTTTCCCCTTTCCTGTAATGTTTGCCTCCATGTGCCCTTTTCCCCACATATGCTCAGTATAAAGGAGTTAGGTCACTGTTCAAGGAAATTTGAACAAACAAACTCATGTTGAAATTGTGTGCTCTAACAAGCTCCGAACCTGGGTTTATCCCTGTGGTTGTTTATTTATGCTGTTTGTGAGCAGAATGTGGCGAGGATGTTTATATTACACAGAGTGAAAGGCATCAGACCAAATGACCACCTCAGGCAACATGGAGGTGGAGGCAGCTCTCTTTTTTCAGTTTAACTCCTAAAACCAGACATGGGGCTGGAAACTGACCAATCCAACCTGTCTAGGCTGACACATTAAGTCATAACATGTTTGAGGGTGCATCTGAAATTATAACAACAGAGGGAAAATAATACATGACAATTTTAGCCTTTTCTTGAACCTGTAACACATGACTTAGAGTTGTTTAAAAAACAAAAATATTTTTGCCATCTTTTTTTGTTGTTACATTTGCAACATAAAGTTTATTCACAGTAGAGCCCATACTGAAGACCTCTTCAAAGTAAACAAATAGTCAATGTTTAGATAAAGTTGATGCTTTAGATGTTCTTATTAGACCACTACCTGGTGCTTTGTTGAAGCCAAATCATTCAAATTTAGACAGTCAGTTTTCTGTAACTCACTTCCTTTGTTTCCATGCACAGTTGAGTTGCTCAGCCTTGTTTCCACTTTTCAGGTTGACTGTAATTCTCCCTTGAAGTACTCTTCTGGCCTGAGTTCTCTGTACAGTAGATGGGTATATTTGTGTCCCACTGGTTTCTGTCAGTTCTTAGCTGATGGCACTGCTGAACATCCTCGGATTTGAAGAAATTGAGCATGATGTGTCCATCTGCTGCACTAAGTTTCTTTAGTGGACAACTGCGTTCACAGTCCACCATGCTGCCATTTTCTTAGTGTCTCTGCTCCAATATTACATGTTGAAACCCCAGTCTGCTTTGAAATCTTTGGATAAGAGAGACCTTGCTGATGTATTATAACTATGTTATCTTTTTGCTATGCTTAGTCTAGCTGGAGTATATAACCTGTGGCATGAAACTGTCTTCCCCAACTTCACCTTGGTAGCAGAGTATGGCTGTTCTTCACTTAGTTATATTTAAATACTGCTGTTTCTGTTTCACCATATGATCTGCACATTAACAATGATGATCACTAGAACCTGTTTGGCTTTTCTTACACTTCATACACCTGCCTGTAATCCTACAAAGCCCTTGACTTAGTAAGTCTGACCTGAAAAGAGTTGATGCTGGTTTAAAAGTAAAGCGTGTTAATTTGATTTTATTCTGTTTGTCCGCTTTGCATTTTACAAATTATCAAAATAGAATAAATATTATGTTTCGCAAGTCAAACTGGGCAACAGCCCATAGAAAAGGTTTGAGGGAGGCAGAACCTACAAATACATCTCTGGAAAGTGAAAAATTATCTTGTCAGTCACATTCATAGCATCTCATTATAAAATGACATATTCAAAAGGAAACTGCAGCCTATAAGTAAAGTATACAATGTGAGCCAGTTCATATTTCAAACTCTTTCGGGACCTATGAGCAAATAAGTGAAAAAGCCTTTTCCATCAAAATATATTTTTCAGTGTTCTTTTTTCTACATTTCATGTAGAAATGTTGTTGCATTTTTAATAACACTGCTATTACGTTTAAAATAAAGCAAGCAACAAATATTCTAACATCAATTCAGCAACCATTTCTACAGGCTTGCCCTTGTCACACCCATACTGTAGCTCCAATCTTTTTCTTCACAAAGGACATGAATAAGTATGTTTTAAGTTGAGGCCAAGTCATGAATGTGGTGTTTTTGAGGGGGACTATGATTCCCATGCAACATCCCTATCAATGGGAGATGTTTTTATTTAGTATTTTCATAAACTAGATCATATAATCCTTAAAAAAACATTAAAAATTGAATTGTAAAGTAAGCTTTGCAAAAAAATATATACTACCCCTACCAAGGAGGTTACTGAAAGTATTTGCTGGTGTTTGTTAGTTTATGAACAAAATAACTCATAAAGTTATGAATGCAGATGTTTAAAGGATTTATTAATATTGTGAAATAATTAATCTTTCCACATTTTTGCTTAAAAACACTGAGTTTACTGCAGATTTTCCTGTCATTTTCGATGAATGATCGTAATGGCTCAAGGATGTGGTAATATTTTGGTGGTGATCCAAACTCTGATGGATTTTTTAACAGTGTGAGATTGGACAGTTTTTCACATTTTTAACAAAACTTCCCTGACAATGTTGGAAATTCCTTGGTGGGGTTTATGCTTTCATAGCACTTCTACCTCTCAGTCTACCTCACATATATGCCATATTTCAGTATCAAATAATGCCCCTTTATTGCCATGAATATGTAAGAGAGTCTGGTTTAAATCCCCTGTCAAAGTTGACATCTGTTGATCTTATACAGTAGTTTAAGTCTTTTTGCTAATAAGAAAATGTAAAAAATCAAGTTTGTTAGAGGACATTTATTATGTTATTTATTATGTAGCCCCTTTTTTAAATATTCAGTCCACTCGAATTGGTCTTTAAGCAGCGCCATGAGTCTAAAATTCTAAGCTGAACTTTATTTCACAGTTGGTAGCAGAAAGGAGCAGCTGTGCCTAATCAGCTCCATCAAAAAGAACATATGATCTAGTGCACCTTTAGTGTTTCCCTCCTCTTTTTCTGTCCCCCTCACATACTGTGAAAATCCCAGTGGGGTTTAGTGGTCTACGAAAAGTGACGGCATGCTGAAAATGCGCGCAAAGTGAGGCCTTGACCCTCCTTGCTAAACACATCACATCATCATCACACTTTACTGAGTTTCCATCCTTTACCTTACCTTCCTCCTGCCTGTGTGTTTAATCCAGAGAAAGAATAACAACACAGAAATAACCTTTTGCTGAATGAGTCGGGGTTGGCCTGTAATCCGTCACATTTAAATGAACTGTTGGGAATGAAAACAGAAAATCATTTTGGAGAATGAAGCTGGGGCACCAGGGGTTCAAATCAAGGGAAGGGCTGCCATCATTCAGTCTGAAAGTAGAAAAAGTTAGGGAACAATTTGGAAATTATGTTTAATTGCCTCCAATGGCTAAATAAAGCCCAGAAAATGAAACAGCCATATGGAGCAGGGATTTTTTATCTTCAGTCTCCCATGTGCACAGCAGCTTTGTAATGATGTCATCATGATGCTAAATCAGCGTCCATTCAAAGTGCTCATCTATTACTGCAGCACTGTGTTTACCTCTAAAGCTGACCTCAGTTTGAGAGGGAACGTTACAGTCCATATGGCTGCAATGTGAAATCAGGGCTTCCCCCCTTTAAACTTCGAGCTTCCGATGCATAAAGCCACAGGATGAGCATGCAGCCATCAAAGAGCTGAACACAAAACCATCCCTCAACCCTGTACGCACACACAGACACAAGGAGATGGGCAGCTGCAAGCACACTGTGAAAGTAGGAAAATGCTTACCGTTACACATGCTAAAGACACAGAGAAGATGGCGTACTGCGTGCAAATACACACACTCCATAGTGGCTGGAGGTGTGTAATGGATTGGATCTCCCTCATAATTCCTGGGACAGCGTTGTCTTCAAGGTCCATACGGAGGCGGATGAGACTACAGCTGTTTGGACATAAATTTCCAGAGGAATGCCTCAAGTCCAAGCCTTCAGCATAAAGAGCATGACTGTAAATTCCTCAGCGGATGACAAATGATCGCCTGAAGGACTGCTGTACGTGTGTGTGTGTGTGAGACTCTGTATGTGAAACATGTTTCTCATACAGGCATGTAGAAGGTCACTGGATCCATGACTCTTTGTCTCTGCCTTTTTTTCCCAATCCCAGGTGTGCACACGTGTGCTGTGTGTGGCTACCTTTGCAGGAAAGTTGTGCATGTGCTTGGCGTGCATACAGGAGTGGATCTCCTCTGGTGTATCAAAAAGAGCAAACAGCTGTGAAAGAAGATGAGCACAGCTGTCCAGGTCTCATAAAACATAAGTCTGAATCTCATTTTTCTTTTACATACAGTAGCTAATGCAGGGACTCATGCTATGATTCAAGTGTACAAGTTTATTGGGATATTTTAGGTAGGTTAGGTTGCATTCAGCTTGTTATATTGAGATTGTCTTACCAGTAAAGCAAAGTCTCAGTCTGATGTGTCGCTGGATTACATGTCTTAATTTACACACAGTGCATGGTGTTATGGATTTTTGTAGCTGCTTTGGTCTATGTTTTGCCAAATCATATACAATTATACTCACTAAAAAGTTTGGGAAACTTAGTTAAGTTGATGTTTTCTCCCGTTCAGTCATGTTGATTGGTGTTGTATTTTATGTTGCTGGAAAGGTTGATTTTAGTCACCTTTATAACCAGGTACAAATTGTTAGGATCAGTGTACTAGAAAGTATATCAAGTAAATACTTCTTCAGACTAATTTGGACCATTTTGAGGTTTATAAAAGTATATTTTAAGTTTACTTTATAAGGTAATATTTGCGATAAACTTTTAAACTCCAGCACTATATGATCTTGTAAGTTTACAACAGGAAAAAATACCTCAAAGCTAATGTGTGTGGTGAAAAAAAACATTTTTTATACTGCTAAATTAAATGTAAACACAATGACTTTACCTTATTCTATGCTTGGATCAAAATATACTAGTTATTAGTACTTTGTGGCAGAAAGAAGAAAAAAGTACATTAAAGTACAAATATAAGTTTTGGTATTAAAATATAAGTGTAAGTCTTAGACTTGCCAAAAAACTGCACAAAAGGTGTGCTGAAAGCTCGCCAGCTCCAACCTAGTCCAGTGGCGATTGCTCTAAGACTGCAAGGGAAGCTCAGCTTCCCCTAAAATGTCCCCAAAAAAAGTGTTCATATGTACTGCTGTGTGTACATTTCATTGACTAAATATGCGCTAGAATACCTTCATCTTTTGTTCAGAATCAGCTACTTATCACAGGTTACTGGAGCGACTTCCCTCTCATTCATCCCTGCAGCGTCTCAGCGCTTCAGTCGGACGCTGAGCGTCTCCTGGCATCAACAGCGAAGAGTAGAGTGGGTTGTTCCACTGTGGAAACTGGACGGTCATTGGATAAACGCTGGGCTTTGTCCCGCCCATTGGACGCTCAGCGTCTCTGGGGGTCTATGAGGCAGTGGGCTGGCCTGGACGCTGAGCTTCTGCATGATGATTGGATGATCTGTCTGAGGCCGAATCCCTTTTTGATTGACAGTGAAATGAGCCAATCAGCGATCTTGAAGGCTCACCCTTCACTGGGCCAACTTCGAAGTTTTACATTCAGTTGTTCTGGACTGATTCGGAGGCTTTATCGATCACCAGCGACTTTATCTTTCTTAAAAACGACTAGTGTTGTGTTTGAAGATTCTCTCCTGTCAGTTTTTCTTTTCACAAACGAGCAGCTGTAGCTGGGGAGCTTCTCTACCCCTGTCACTCACACTCACGGCCTGTCAAACAATAGTCTCACGTAGCAGCTCCAGCTGCTAGCAGCTGCACATCATGGCAGATAGTATGAATGTTGTCAACCGGATTTTGGCGAAGCCATGTGATAGTCTTCCTTACGAAGAGAAAATTAGAGTTAAACAGCAGGGCAGATCAACTCCTAAGACTGATTTAGTGCAAAAGGTGGGGAAAAGTAACAGATCTTTTTAGCATTCCTGGTATGACAAGGTGAGCTGGCTCACTGGAAGTGCTGTCACAAATAAAATGTGTTGTCTGGTCAAAAGTGGGTTTTGGGGAATAAAATCCCTGGAAAAGACACCTAGTTGGTACAACAGGGTCACAGATCATTTACATAAATAAACAAATTTATGATGTAGGCCGAAAAAAAAATGAGCTTCCCCTCCCTGACTGACCAGCAGCCGCCACTGACCTAGTCTATTATTGGGGCAGGCAAAGTAGTAATTTGGCTGACAGGCACACAGAGTGCACACATCATCAAAACCTCACAGGCAGGTATCTACAGCGTCAGTGCATTCTTTGTTGCATATTGCATGCCGCACAACATAGCCTTATGCCATGGATGCCACTTTGACCTCACGGAGGAGACATTGCAGTACTAAAGATGGACAGAGGCCGAACTGCGTAAAACGTGAGACAAATAAATTATATTTCAACGAGTCTCCTTCCTCTTCCTCCACGTGTAGTTTGGACTGCTGGTTGGAGAAGGAAGGAGGGAGCTTGAGGAGAGCTGCCCCCCCAGGTCCAGGGAACCTACTGAGGCTGGAGTCAATTGAGGAGAGATTGAAATTGTCACTGCGCCTCGCCAGCAGTGCATTTAAAGAGAAGGAGAGGCATCTGATTAGTGAAGATGACACTCGGCTGTGTTAAAACCAGTCACGCCTTCTCCTCCCTCCCTCCTCCCCTGACCCAGCGGGAGGGACGGAGACTTGATGTGTGCCTGGCTGCGCCACACTGCACCCTCCACGAAAATTGCAAACTGCCCTGGACCCTATTGGTGCGGTGCAGGCACGGTGCAGGGCAAGTGCGCCATGCCGCACCTGCACCTGGTCTACCAAATTAGAGCCCCTTTTCTCCTCCTTGAGGTGATGTCCACTCGCAGGAGGGGATTTCAAAAATGCTGCTTTATCTGTGTTTAGGTCGTCTCTGTATGGTCAGGAAAAACTGCATTTTAAGCCTGAAATGTCACACTCTGCGCCTAAGTTTTTCAGGGTGATGTTACTTGATGTAACACAATTGCTGTTTACATGTGCTGCAGCGGAGGCTGCTTAACCTTTGCTGTTTAAATTGTAACCGACTGGACCATTTACATGCTAACACTTACTTTTAACTGCTCCCTTATTATGATGCTGCTTTACAAACACTGCATTAGCATGTATAGGACAAGACCTGTATCGTTGTTCCTTCTTCACCTTAAGCTTGTGACCTCTAAAATGTAAGCAGTTGATCCTTGAACCAAAGCTGACATTGGTGATAGGTAAAACAATCCCTTCAATTTGTCTTTAGTAGATGCAAGAGAGAAACAAGAGGCACCTTAACTTTTGTGGTGTGGCCTCAGGAATCCTATTAGTACACCCTTTAATCAGAGAGGAGATTTTTTTAACCTGACACACCAGATGGACAGTTCAATGTTATTCACTAGTACATCTAGGAAAGAGCTGGTAAACAGTAGCTGGGAATGGCCAGAACCTTCAAAAGCATATCTGGCAGGTGATTGGACGATTGTTCTATCAATCATATTCATTGCAGGCCAAGTTAGTGGGTGCTGTTGCGGTGTAAATGACAGAACATAAGCCACTTTGTAGAAAAAACTATTTCTAAAAACATGTTGAAAGTGGAGCAAAAATATTCCTCATTTAGATTCGTTTGTGTAATTTTTTTCATTTATCAAAGAAATGTGGTCCAGATCTGATAAAACTGCTACAGTAGCTGTTAGCAATTATGCTAATCTCCGTACAAGCAATCACTTCCTGCTGTCTTCTTGCTTGTAGCTCCCACCTCTTCCTGCTGTACAAGATGCTAATCAGGCTGTGCCACTTTTGGCTGCTCACAATTGTTGTTGATTGGAACTTGGCAAAAGGGATCAGCCTGATTACAGATAGTAAATCTGGCTGATCCATCTGCACTGCATGTAATTTTTTCTTAAATGTTTAAGAAAATAGCTGAAAGTATTTTTGAGACATCACAAAAGCATATCTGAATATCTGATACATGAAAGAAGGGTTGGTCTAAATCAAATAATATGTTCCACTCAGCAGGGAAACATTCACATGCTGCTCCAAATAGCAAATTGAATTTCCTGCTTATTAGTTTCCATGGCTCCCGAGGAAAAAAAAAATCAAAACAACACAAGCTCATGTTGAACATAATGTCAGTTTTCTTCACAAGAGACGCACCTGCTCACAGTGGACAGCTCGAGCCCCTCCTCTGCACTTCTTCCCTCGCAGCACACCTTGGTTTCCTCTCTCCCTCAATAAAATAACGGGGTTTACAGCACATCAATAACCCCCTCTCATCCCTCTTTCCCTTTCCCATTCTGAGTCGAGGTTTACAGCTAGAGTGGAGCGGAAGGCTGCGGGGCCTTGATGTAAGAGCCCGGGGCTAACGGCAGCGCTGGGTACTGTAAAGTGATGAAGGGCTCCGCTTTTTACGATGATGTGAATGATGTAGCCTGAGAGAGTAAAAAGAGCTTGTGAGAGCAGCCATGTGTCCATATACTGTACATGACTGGACTGCAGGGGGACTGGAGAGATTATACACCCTGCTACTTAATATTTACACCCACTATAAGATTTTTTGCAGACGCCATCATCCCAGGTTATACAGTAGTAACAAGTCTACTAAATTTGTGAATTAGAAACATGAAAAGGTGCCAATAATGTTGAAATCCTCATAATCATTCCTGTTTTATTGTCTTTACCTACGTTAGACAGAGAAGCTATTGAACCAATGGGTTTTATCGACCTGATGATTCTTTTCTCATTACACAAAGACACTTTTTATAACTTAGAAAAAATCAACATGAAGGAGGAAAACCATTTTGAAAAAGGTTCAAAAGTAAGCAGTGGCAAAGAAGCAGAAAATAAACCTTTCTGGTGCAATATTTTTCCCTTCACTTATGATGAAGCATGCTCCAATCTGATCAGTCGACTCTATTTATACAGTATAAATTTAAAAACAATGTAGTTTACCATAGTGCTGCACAATGACTACAAACAGAAATAAAAAAGTATGTAAAACACAAACTGAAAAATAAATAAGCACAGTAATATCTTCAACTAATAATAAAGGATATAGGTTTTAAGATGGGACTAAAAAGTTAGCAGGTTGTGGACATTCTGACTTTGGGAGGTAGGCTGTCCCATAATTTAGGGACCGCAGCAGAGAAGAGTCAATCACCTTCTGTTTTCATCCTGGCTTTAAGGATGTTAAGACGATGTTGCTCTGCAGATCTCAAAGATCAGTGTGTAGACCTGTGGTCAAAAAACCTTTATCACCTGAAGATCCCCTATGATGATACAAGAGAGGGCTAGATCTACTCACCAAAATTCACTGAAAACCTTTTCAAAAAGTCAATTTGTAATTATCATTATTCACTTTGAAGAGAGTAGATACAGCCTTCAGTCCATCAATGTGACAAAAAGGGACAAGAATACTTGTTAAATAATAGATTTATAGATAGGTTTATTTGCATTTTACCTTATCCTGTCTATTACAAAACAAAACTGGTGACTGACAGTTGAAGACTGGAACATTGTGAGAATACTACACACTGAACTTTATGCTAAAACTGAAAACTAAGAGGCGAGGGGGAGTCAGTTAGACATAATTAATCTTGCAAAGCAGCTGGATTCCCCTGGTCCTGGGTAAGTGTTAAGGTCCATCTTGAGAGCCAGATAAAATTTGGCTGGAAAGCTGATTAAGTAATCTCATTTGGAGGTGTTTTTTTTGTCTTGGTTATACAAAATAATTTCAACCTATTAGATAGACTAAATAATATCATTTCAGTCTCAAAATACATTTGATAGTTAGTGCACATAATGAATGCAAGACATAATTTATCACCATATTGTGAAGTTTGGTTTAGTAACTTAAATTTTACAAAGTCATTTAACAGATTTTTTCTGTCCAAAGCAACATCCTTTTGAGAGTATGAACAACACAAGTAAGAGTGTAAACTGAAGGTAACATTAGTGCAACAAACTGCTTCAAGTTTGGACCGTTTGGATACAAGGGCTGCTGTGTAGTGCTGGAGGCAGTGCCACTTTTGTTCTGCTTAAACCAAGCAATTGAAAACCTTGTATTGTCACCTCAATATCATCATCATCACGGCCTCATGTCAGTGACTTTAACATCATATAAAGGATCATAAATCCTCCAACAGGTTCTACCACTGAGGATTACAGAGGAGAAGAGTCACACTAAGTGCATAAGTGTTCCCTAAACAGAGGAGTCTTAAACTTTCTTACTGTAGGATAGTTTTTAGTGGGACACAGTTGTTATTACAAACTGTGATCAAGCCTCGTGGATCCAAAATTAAACATGACTGGTACCCATATTGTATTAGCCATCAAACCTATATGAAACATTTAATTACAAATTTTAGTCAAGGACATTAGAAGCTCTGGTGGCAACAGGTACATTAGGGGCTGAGACTTACATTTAGGATACAGATATTCTGTTGTTACTCTTAAAACATTAAAGATAAAACCATAAAATCATACCCCCTCACTGTATTAACTGTGATCATACCATTTATATCTCCACTTGTACCTGTAACTGGCAATATAACAAACTTTTATACCTTCTATTTTTACTGTGTTACAAATTCTTACAGTATTCCATGATTATGCCTGTTATCCTTTCTTATTTTCAGCATCTTCTATTTTGCTTTTTTGATGCTGAAATGTTCATTTTTCCCCTCATTATATCAGTCGTATCCTCTCTTATATTAAAGGACATTAAAGTCAAAGGGCACCCAAAAGCGAATTAAGGTACTTAAACTCAATACTCCTCAAAAGAGTTATTTTAGTAAGTGATAAGTATGGTAATTTGAGTTTAATACTTTGAAAAGAGCTCACTGTGTCCCTCTCATTCTCTTGCCTTTAGCTTGTAATTGTGCATACAGCCTGTTGTCATGATAACAGCCCTCATCATGACCTTGTTTAGTAACTGTAATACTATTGCTGTTTTAGAAAATTGTAATCACTCACTTTACTCACAAGACCCCTTTGAAAGACACACAATATTAAAGTACGATACCACAAGTAACATAATTTCAAAACTGAACACCTGAGATAAACTTTGCACTCTTTCAAACCCGGTTGAGTCCAAATGGAACAATCAACAGGGCCCAGCACACTTTTGATTCTCTGAAGCACCTTATTAAAAATTCAAGCACATTTCAATGGTCTTAAACATCTGTACAAACTCTAAAGAAGCATTTCAAAATATTTTTTGCTATTAACCGCTGTAAAAAGGCTTGTGGGTTGAGAGCAGCTGACAGACTGTAATTTTATTATGTTACCAATTCTAATATGACTTGAGTCAATAAAATTTCTTATTGTAACACTTTGTTCTTTCCTGCGCTATAACAGTGCTGGAATTACCTATTAAAAGATCAGTTGTGTGTTACAGAATATCACAAACAATGGACATTGTCAACAAAAGAATTAGTTTGACTTTTTGGTATTCAAATGATAGACTTAAGATAGAAGAACATACCCAGACCTGACTGTTATAACAACTAAGAATACAGCCTTAACCAGTGTTCTGCAACTAATGAAGCCAGAGCCACTAAAGGAGAGATCATGACAAATTTTACAGAAATGTCAACTATTCATATTTATTGAATAAAGTATGTTGGATCTTAGGTGAAACTGCACTGGAATGGGTAGGAGGCCATGAATACATCTGAAAAACATTCATATTCTTTCATTATTTTGCCATGTTTTTTTCCCAAAATGATAAGCCAAATATCTCAAGGAAATGAGTTGAGAAAAACAGATAAGTTAAAATGTTTAAGAAAAAAAACAATAACATTCTACTTGTTATCAGTGGCATGAGAGACTGAAATAGAATGAATGAATGTGTCTACTAAATTAAACCTTTATATTCTCCCCGGAAACAGTTCCATGACCCCCATGTAGGTCTGGACCTGTTGAGAACCACTGGTCTTAACCAAATCATTGAATTTAAATGCATCTCTCACCAGTATTCATGACCACTCCACCTTAAAATATAGCTTATGTTAATGTATTTATAAAAGCATTTTATTACAGACAACTGTATTTTAAAGAAACAGGCTTGCCCTTTAAATCAGTCAGGTTTACTACTAAGAGTGGACACCTCAGCAGCAGAGAGGACTCACAGCCTGATCAGAGGTTCCTCTCAGCAGCCACAGAGGGGCAGTCCAACACAGCAGGACAGGCCTCCTCTCCGGTCAGGCTTGAGTGGCATGCTGAGGTTTACTTTACTTCTTACCGCAGAGCAGATTGGAGAAGATTAGCCCTCTGCTTGGCCGGTAATCACCCTTATCACACGAGAAAACGACAACAATACTGGGAGTTTAATGAAAGAAGTAATTGTTATGGAAGTCCTACGTTATGCTGCGGTGGCGTGATGAATGACGACCACAATGCACCGTGCTGTGAGGAGACTGTAGCTGCATGCTTGTTATTTAAACCCATTTGTTATGGTTGCAGCTTGCTCTTCTGGGGTTGTTTAGCTGAGGAGACCGACTTGATTTCAAAGACCAGGAAGAAATATTTTCTTTTTAAGGTTGAAGAAAAAAGTTTTTCACTGTTGATCAAAGTTGATCAGATACTCTGGGTTGTTAAAGAAATTGAATACATGTGTTTTTATGCTTTTCAGCTTAAATACAGGAGACATTCTTACACATTAAAGTGATTCATTGTGGGAAAGAGCACATTATGTTTGTAATAATGCACAAGCAAACAAAGGTATTATTATTATGATTAAAAAGAAATGACACTCGGTGAAATCGTGTTTTCCTGAGTGTAAGTTCATTCTGAAAACATTTATATGCCAGGATGACAAAATCTGACCCAGCATTACAAAAAAAAAGTAATCTAAAAGCTACAAAAGCAGAGATATGGCAGTGTCTCATAAACGACTTAATAGAATCCATTCAAACATACAGTACATCAGAAATCCAAGATTAAATGGATAAAGAAATTGGTAACTAATTGTAGTTTGTGCACGGTGTTAAATTGGTAAATCTGGTTGACTACTTTCCAGAGCAGAGGTTTTTTTATGTATCTTCCTGTTTGAAATTAATTGAAAAGATAAACCATGTGGGGAAAAGGGGTCTGAGTTTGGCTGTCAGCTGCTTATCGCTGGCTGATGCATTCAGAAAAGGATGTGATATTTGTATCAATCCTACATTCCACTTGCAAAATATTCATGTTAATATTTCTTCCTTTTATGTTTCTTCTTTACTGTTCACAGTCAGCCAGGTTATATCACACATGCTGTTGAAGAGGTTATAATTCAATAACTTCTATACAGATCCTGATGGCATTTTCAGGGAATATTGGTCAAGGCACAAGGAAGAAACTGAACCAATTTGGTGGTGATCTGAATCTGTATCTACATTTTTGACAATGGCTTGCTCAGCAATGTTGATCATACTTTGATGAAGGTTTGTGTTCTCAGACCACTTTTTGCTGTAAGACAGTCAATACCAAATTGTGATCAAGCCTCGTGGATCCTACTTTTGATGTATTAGGTATTAGGAATGTTGAACAAGTGCTGCTTCAGTTTCTAAAACTGAAATTTAAAGTCATGTTTTAGTATTAAGTACTATGGTATTAAACTTGGTATTCAAGTAACATTATGTTATCGTGACTACATGAGATGGATAGAATGGATTGCTTTAGCTTTTTATTTCCTTTTTTAAACTCAGTACTCAGATGCTATGTGTCATGAAGTCAAATCCAATATCTTCCAAAGAAATGACACAAGTCAAAGTAAAAACAAAGAAGTTCAAGTACACAGAGAAGCCTTTAAGTTACTGTAACATGAGTAAATGGAATGAGTCGCTTTGTGTCCCTGTGCGTTAGGAATTTTCCTCTCTAAATTGTCCATTTTTGACTGTAAATCTGGATGAAAATCAAATCCAAGTGCATTAAGTTGAAACAAAAGCTTGAATGATAGCTGACATAAGACTTTCAATAAAAGTTGCACGCATTATTAGCAGCATAAATCCCCTTCCAAAAAAATGGAGGGGAAAAAATGTGGATGTTCCGCTTGCTGCTGGCAGTACGGGCTAATCATGATCTAATACACAGTCACTGCATGCTTGGATTAACATCAATTGGCTGTTTTTCTTTGTGAGCGCACACCCATACAATTGTGAGTACTGTGAGTGTGTCCGCACGAGTGTTTTTCAGATGCACTTTTTTGCTCATGTTTCTTGTGTGTGAGATTACAGCACTTTTCAGTGAAGCCTTGGAATGCTCCGCACTGGGACAGCTGCAGTCTAGACTGTCACTCTCGCGTCACTTTATCGCTTTGAGGCCTAAAAGGCAAATAAGGAGGAGCACCCAGATACGCAGCCTCATCTGATAAGAGAGGTGGTAAGAGGATCTACAGATGACTTTTTCAAACTAGCATGAAAAGGCAGCTCTGGTGTCTGATACTATGCTCACTGTCAGAGGGTGTCTATGGCAGGTGATGACTGAAGAGCGTGAGCTGTCCGGATTTTAGTGTAGGTGAAACATGCATGCACAGAGGTTGGTGTGAGAGTGAGAAAGGTCAAAGGGGCTTTCAAATGTGTGTTCACACTTTTAAAGACCATGTAGACATCTTGTAAACATGCGTGTCTGTTTAAATTTGTGTCATAAAAACTGAACTCAAGAGAGAGAAACCTGCAAAGGCTGCATTAAACTGATTTATTCGATCTGACCACTGAAAAGTGTGAGAAACTTTCCAAAGCAGCCGCGGAAGGAAATGCCAATCCTAATGTCAGAGGCCTGCTCAGTCCTATTATGGCAAATCAAGGCAGAATGTGTCATTAGCTAATCGAGGTCTGCTTTCTCCTCCTTTCAAAATAGCGGACAGAGGGCAGCCTCTGTCCCTGGCTCTGCAGTCTTCAAAGCCCCCCATTATACTTCAATGGAGGGTAAACAGCGGCTCCCAAAAATGACGGTCTCCAAAGGTTAAAGCAACATCGTTTATCACCCCTCCCAGCCACTGCAGGTGTGACCCCGTTCCCACAGCCTCATCGACAGCTCAGTTCAAGGGTGTTAAAGTGTTTGTGCGTATGCATGTAAGCACTATTTTAACATTATACTTGCAATAATAAACTCAACTTTATTTCAGCTTTTATGTTGTGCAAATGAGCTCTGGAACTTATGTATTTTTAGTAGCAGTAGCCGTAATGTTACTTCAGATCTATAAAGAACGAAACAAACAGTAATGGATTTCTGTTTCGGTAACATCTGGGCCCAGCACACCTGTAGGTAGTCTCGATTTGCTTCCAGTCAACTCCTGGAGCAGTTTGTTTGCAGTAAGGACAAAATCAACCCAGTAGCTGACACAAATAGAGTGAAAAGTTAACTCATCATTCTGCTGTAGTATTACAATGGTAGCTGTAGTAGTAATAGTAATTTCATTATGGCAACCAGACAACCAGGCTGATATTATTACTGCATTGTAATAATAATATTTCTGATCCCACAGTCACTTTCTGTGAACAGGCAAAAAAATCCATGGGAAAAGCAACAAGTAACATTACTCGCCATCTCTGCAGCAGATCATCAGGACTCAACAATATGGACTGATTCAAAAACTTTATTTAGCTCTCAAAATTTAGTCCTGGTCACCTAAGAAGGAGATTTATCCTTATGAAAGGTTCTTACAACTTTTCTGCATTGTTGATAGTTTATCTGCAGATGCTTTTAATGTTGTGATAAGTTACCATACTATCTGGTTTCCTCTATCGTCCACTGTTGACACCGGTGAGCATTAAAGGCCCCTCTTCTTCATGTTCTGAGTTTTTTTTTTTCATATTAATATTGTTACAGGGCCCCCACATTGATAGACGTATTTGTCTGTACAATCTTACCTAGGATCAAGGGCGTAGGTTTGATTTTGACATTGGTGGGGAAATAAAAGCACACCAAGATGGCACCCCTGAAAGTTGATGTGTGTTGCATTTATGACTGTTTTTTAATGTCATGTAGAGCTAATTAAACAAACACACACACACTATCTTATTCAGAAAAAACTACTCTTAATCTCTACTGTCTGTTCCTTGACAGAAATACAGTATATTGATGCATGACACATGAACAGTGGGATGGTTTGGGATCAATCAGAAATTTTGATGGTATGGTAATAGTCTGATAAATATCAAACCAAAACCAAAAAGGGCTACCGATAAATGTATTCCCCAACAATATGAATGTATAGTCATATTATTAATTCGAGGTTTTATTGTATTTTTCCCCACAAACTTTTATTGTTGGTCTTAAAGGGTTGCTGCCTTTTAATTAACAAATTATACATGGACAATAAATAAAAAAGCCTCTTTAAGTATCTCTTTGGCATTAAATATAAGTATTTTAGTATTTTTTAGTTATAGCGTTATATACTATGCTTGTGTTTTATGTTAAGGACCATGCGGTAGTTGCATAATATTGATAGGGACGTGTCCCTAGCGTCCCTACCCAATTCTACGCCCCTGCCTAGGGTACTACTATTGTTGGTGTGGTCCAAGTCACTCTGCAATATTTTGCCAAAACACTCATGGGCAGTAGTAGCAGTGGGCGCTTTGTCAAGGAGTAGCTAAAAGCTGTAAAGTATATTACTGTTGCATGTTTTGTGTTTTTATTTTTCTGAGTTTCTGCAACAATGGTGGGCAACACTGGTGCTTACCACACTGCAGTAACTCAGAGGGGAGACCACTGAAGAACACAGATGCCCTGTACCAGAATGGGCAGAGTGACTCTTCTTCCTCAGGAGGCTCAGATCTTTCAATGTATGCAGTGGAATGCTGCATATGTTCTATCAGTCAGTGGCTGCCAGAGTTCTGTATCTCTGCTACAGTCTGCTGAGGTGGCAGCATGACTGACAGGAACACCAAAAAGCTGGACAGGGTGGTGAAGAAAGTTGGCTCTGTACTTGGCAGGAGTTTGGACTTGCTGGGGACTGGAGTGGCGAGATGCATGTGCAGCATAATGCAGGCCGCACTGGACAATGGCAACCATCCCATCTACAACATCCTGGAGGGACAGAGTAGCAGCAGTGGGACACTCATCTCACTGCGCTTCGGGACTGAGAGGTTCAGATGATCCTTTG
This sequence comes from Scarus forsteni, assembly GCA_036419115.1. Classification (NCBI taxonomy): domain Eukaryota; kingdom Metazoa; phylum Chordata; class Actinopteri; order Labriformes; family Labridae; genus Scarus; species Scarus forsteni. The sequence goes on along the minus strand of JAZDUH010000327.1, from coordinate 2,171,783 downwards.
TTCCCATAGTAATCAGACGGTCCAAAGCCCTGATCATGACCTGGTTTACCTTTGCATGACCTACTATGCTACTTGATATCCGAATTCTCCCAAGGAGATTAATTAAGTATTGATCTATTCAACTATCTATTGCCAAGTAGTAGTTTTTTTTAGATTAGTTTTATATTATAAGTGGGTGAATTCCAATTCCTATGTACTGTGATGTATTGGCAACAGTCCGCCCTCCAATATCTCCCCCATGGTATAAAGCCTGGGAGTTTCTTTATTGGCACTTTTTACAAGTGCCATTGACCTCAAGCAACCCCACTTTAAAAACTGACTGTCTTTATTATAATGGGCTATAAGAAACTCTAAACCAATATAGGAAATGTATGCACAATCAACAACTTTGTATGTAAATAGCCTGCAAAGGATGAAATGACATTTTGGTTAAAGGCCAGTCTCAGAGGGAATGTCTCAGTTCTGGAAAAAATGCTTTAAAGTCATAAAATGAATGGCCTCTGTTTGAACATCAGATCCATCCTGAGAGTATGAGGGACAGACAGAATATCAGAAAACATTCACATTTATTTTTATTGATCTTATTCCACGCAAAGCTTCATCATCAAAGGGTTGCTCTTGATCTGACACGTTTGTGTGTGCGTGCTTGTGTAAGCTCTTCTGTGTTTCACAATTTATAGAAAGTCAACTAAGCATGCATGGTCCATGGTCCTTCTATAAACATCAACAGCACATTCACACACTTTTATGCATTCACACCTGGGACAGGCTCTGCACAGTCTTGTTCTGTCAGACACTGAACAGTTCTCCAGGAGCAGCTGGTTTTCAGCCACCTGGATCTTACAGGAAGTTTTAATTTTACAAGTCTGATCCATCACAACCATTTAGCAAACTCCTCGAGAAAAACTGCCTGCCCACTTATGTTCTTTTATGTGTAACTCGGACCTCATATTTATCTTGTTACTCAACAGATACCTCTTTAACTTTTGTCTTCAATCAGTAACTGGTCCTAATTCACATATCTGTCCAGGAAATGACTTTCATATGGGAACCTGTGCAGCATGTTCTATTGATTTACTTTGCATGTCTACAAGCTTTCATATTGTCAGTGCTCCTGCCGCATCAGTACGTCTCCTGTAACATCTACTGTTAAAAGTGTCTATTCAAACTCCAGCTGCTTCCACATGCTTCAAACTACATATGAGTTACGGAGTCTTTCTCTATATCTCTGCTTTGTCACATGCCTGTCCCCAGTCCAGTATAATTAACAGAGGCCATTTGAGCAGATCCCATCGGGGTCAAGGTGATTGAGGCGACAGAGCAGGTGGAGAATCAATGAGATTGGCTCACACGGAGCGTATCGACCCCTGTTCAAACACAGCCTCTATTGATTGACATGTTTACAGCGGAAATGTGTTTAACAGCGTGGTTCATGTTGAACACACATTAGGTAAAGATTCTGGCAGAGCAGTGGTAAAAAGTCAGAAAATAGTCCAATTGTGTTTTATTACTGTCACACATTCATACAGATATTGTTTTACAGTATCAACTAAAAATACAGTTATAAAAATAGTTTTCTTTCATTACAGGTGGATTTTACATCTTTTCAACCATCAACATGGTTGCCATTTTATACATACTGACCAAATTTGTTGTGTACAAATAAGTTTCAATCCAAGTGAAGTTGGACTTTTCCTGATAGAGTCTCCAGTCTTTCCATGGGATAAGTTTTCCAAGACTTTTCAACAAACCTCTGTCACTATTTACTGTTACTGAGTCTGAAAAGGTATTGCAGAACACTACCCTTGAAAATGCCCTTTCCATGTAATAACACTGTCCAATTTGTAGAATGATGCTGAACTGAGTTTGAGAAGAGACAATGTTAGCAAAGGGAAAAATAATAGCCTTTGCATTTAAAGCTGTTGTTATACTTAACCGGTCACTCTTAGTTTGAACCACAGCTACCGATTTATTATCAGACTCTATCAACAGTGCCCAGTTTGAAACCCACACTCCAAACCAGAGATGAATTAGAAACTTTAGGTAATGGCTTGTGGTTAAAACAGGAAAGACTCCATTCTCGAAATAGGTGGCGCATGCCAGTTGTCTGATAGCTCTGACTTAGTGACATTCTTGCCAAAATAAATTTCAGCATGTTTCAAAACCCTCATTCTGCTAAATCCATCCAGTAGGAAGCTGATGTAACATGTCAACTGTTGAACCATACAAAAACACAAACCAGTTTAACATAATTTAACCCATTAAAATGAGCTGTAAACTTTTTTTGTATGCCTTTAAATCTTCAATAAGCAGCCAGCAGTGTTGTAACATACATTGATATCTTCTATCCCAAAGGTGTAAGTGTGTCATGTGACTTGAGGATGTTTCCAGCTTTAAATGAAACGGTTCAACAGGAAAGCATTGGTTGTATGCAATAATAATAGTGCAAAAACGAAAACAACCTTGATAATAATAATAACAAAAGTAAATAGATAAGCACTTGGAGAGCGCAGACCTCCGCCAAGTAGCACAGTTCCCTATCTCCCAATGATAAAGAATCCTTTGAACAACTCCTGGATCCAAATGTGATCTGGATCAACACCAAAATTGAATCAGTTCTTCCTTTTCCCATGCTGAACATTTCCTGAAAATTTCATCAAAATCCATCCAAAACTTTTTGAGTTATTTTGTTCACAGACAGACAGACAAAACAAACTCTCCAAAAAACATAACCTCCTTGGCGGAGGTAATAATAATGATGCTACCTGCAAAATAGATGAAAATAGCTCTTCTTATAGTCAACGTGAGCGTGTTCCAGATCTTAGTTGGCTTTACAGGGAGAGTGTTTTGTCCAAAGGCTGTTTTTCTGTATGGCATCTCACAGTCCTCTCCAAAGGAGGCCCTGGTCGAAAGACCATTGTGAGTCCTTATGGGAGCAAGTCCATATAACACCTCACACCAAACATCAGACTAACAAATCTGAAATGTATAAAGTGATATCATTAAGTTTTAGCTTTATAAAATGTTGTGGACATGCAGTGACATTGGTTTTCTATCTGGACCTTTAATGATTTTTTTATAGAGTAATTCTATGATTTTGCATGTAATAACACATCCTTTGGACCAATGTGTAATACAGTATTCAATGTGTGACAGAATCATTGAATGTAAAACATTCTAGCAGCACCAAGTATTAAATAGGTCATATTTGTTTGAAACTGTTCAAATTGAATTTTACCATATTAGATATAGCAGTCACCATGAGAAAAACATTATGTTTAACGTCATGAAAAAGACCTCTTTACTACTTCCAGCATTCTGATTTTTTGTTTCTTATTTGGGTTTTGTGCTGCTTACATTTGACAGACCACAGCTATTCTCTGGCTGCTGTCTGTTGTGTAACCCAAACCCAAATTAGTCAAGAGAAATTTAACAGATGGTAACATATAACCAGTCCTTCACCCAACCCTGTACCCCTCTGTATCATCTGACACTAGCCTGGAAGATAGGCTAACTTGCAGCTCTGTCCCACTGCAGTGACTAAGCGGAGGTTAGCATGGTGTGCTTTGCCCTGGAATGCTTGGGGGAACAAGATTTATTGTTAAGTCCCTTTTGTATGTTACTGTGTTGGCTGCTGTTGAAATGAATAGAGATCTGACTACTAGGAAAACTGCTCTGCTTTTGCTAATTAGCATATGAAAGGAACCACCCTAAAACCAGCCATTCTGAACAGTGTGGTTATGTGAGCATGGAAAAAATGAGGCTGTGCTTGATTCATGGGTGTACCGGACCAAAGCATGAAGACATCAAGGATCAGTGTTAAATTGCATAAAAGGAGCAAATATGTCTCCTTTAAAACAATAAATTGGGGCTATGAACAAGACAGGAAGAAGCAACTAAAGTAACAACTTCAACAGTTTTATATTTTCTGTTTGACTTAATTTTGTCATTTGATTAAAAAAACACAACAAAAATGACAGCACTTATCAACAGGTTTTTTTCCCTTCACTTCTGACATGTTTTGGCAAGACTTTGTTTTATAAAGTGGCTTATGTTTTGGAGGCATCTGTGGCAACCAATACATTATGTGATTGGCCCGTGAACTGGATACTTTCCCCAGTTCTCTTTGCTTCAGCAATGCTTCAGTAAATTAATTGTTAATATGGCTTCAATATTGACCAATACGCTCCTCCCTCAGATCCTCTCCAGACACTTCCAAACCTTCCAGGACAGATAAGATAAGGCAAATGATGCAAAAATGGTGCCACTTTTCACCATTTTACTCTACTTCTCAGATCAAATATGAACCACAGCAGAAACACCTGAACTCATTGCATTTATCATGCAAGCCCTGAGCGATGGGGGAGAGATGCAGAAGGAAGGGAGGCTTTGTAAGAGAAGCTGTGTGGAAGATTCAAAAGGAGAGAGTCAGGGAGAGTACATTAAGTAGCCTTGCCTCTGCTAGCTTCTCAACAAGTATAACAACCCCCTCCCTTCAAAAGTGAAAACGCAAGCTAATTATTAAGAAAACAAAGGGGGAGACTGTTGCGACATGCCAACACACACAGATCCCCGGCAGAGTAATTGTGCATGAGCTATTTGGGCTGAGAGCAGCACGGTTTGGTTGCTCTTCCTCAGCACAGCAATGAGCAACATCTGTTCCCTGGGATGGGGTTTGAGATCATGCACAAGAATTGATTCCCTCTGTCTTTACTTTTTTAAAAACTGGGATTTAATGATGTCTGACAAAAAATAATAGTTATTGGATTTTTTCATTTGGTTGCTTCTAAACACAATGAGCAATTCGAGTATTATGGGTTTCTGTTTTGCTTTGCTCAGTATGCTAACACTAAGTGACCAAATGTTCGTGGAGAACAAGCATTCTGCTATAAAGGGAATCTCTCATCAACATGAACGGCCAAAGCTCATAAAAACTTGGCTTTGTCTCATTTGTCGCTCCCATCGAGGCTAAAACTTGGACAGGGTTGGGGAAAAAAGCACCCTCCAGTGTTTTGAATCAGCCCTGGTTGTTTCTATATGGCCGTCTTTCATGCATGATTAAGTTGTACAATCTCTGCTTTTTGTGCATCCCCTGTGCTTTTTTCCAATCTCTGCACTGTGTCAAGCTGATCTCTGTCCTACACAGCTGAGCATATAACTTCCAATCTCTGCTTTAGAAGCGGTGAGAAAGTGTCACTGGGAATTCGTTCGTGCTCAGCAGCGCGGTGGATGCCTTGGTGAAGAGCCATGTTTTGAATTGGCTCTGAAGAAACAGTATTAACCTTAGCTAGATGCCAAGAACGTGGTTCCATTTGAATTCTGACAGTCAAAACATTTTATGTCAGCTTATGAGAAAAGTTGGGAATGTCTGCTCAAAGAGTCATTGTTTTTAGCACGAGTTGGCTTATTTTGGGCTAGCATGTGGTTAGCTGGGATGTGAAAACTAGCTTTAGTTGGGATTGTTTGGGGTCTGTGCCCTCTTATTTTAACGGTAGATTTACATTTTGTCTGCTGTCTCTGTCTTGGTGAATAACTTTAAGGCATTTGGAAAAAAAAATCTCAAATGCACTTAAAAGGACTTTGAATTTGATTTATAAAGACAAAAGTTTATAAAGCTGTACTGCACAATCTCCCAGGGATGGCATTCTTAAACACAGAATTAGAATTGACACCTTGTTGACTATCTATCGTTCTGCTGGTCTGTTCATCATGAGTCATATAGGTGTAGGAATTAATCTCAAATAGAGAAGTGAGGTGGCATTCAGTCCTTCCTGGTTCCCAAAACCAAATGTTAAAAGGATTTAGAATACCAGTTTTGGATAAATACCTGAAATAAGGAACACATGCACAAAAGATTTTAATGTTTAGTCTAATATAATAAAATGCATCTGATATTGTCTGCTTTTGAATCTGAACATTTTTTTGTATATTGAGGAGGATGAACAGCAAGATGGATTACAAAACTGGTCAGGGACCTGATTACAATCATTTCTGGCTAATTTTAAGAAAAAGTTATTTATACACGATTGCCACAGCCATGAGGACCAAAGTTTGCTGACTTTTGAATGGTCAGTTTTGCAGTGAGTCAGGGTATATGACACAGAAATAAAACGCTCCTCCTGTTGCCCACTCTGTAAGGTTGCAAGACTTTCCAAACTTTACTCCTCTTTAGATTATGTTACTTTGCTGTCTGTATCTGTCTTTTGAACAAAATTGGAAAATGTTGATTAAAATGCTACTAAAGCATTATGAGCAGTATGTATGAGCAATCAGTGTTTACAGACTCTCGTTGGGCTGGTAGCTCCTGCTACTGTCTCCTAAAACAATGCTGATTGGTCAGTGCCTTGACAGACCAAGTTCAGCCCTTCTGGCATAAAACTTTGCAAGATGTACGTGCCTGATTACAGACAGTGAATCAGACAGATCCCGCTCTGCAAGGTTATTTATCAACTTTTGTGAAACAAGCACTTAGTGTGTCATGGAAGGACAGCTAACAATGGCTGACATCACCAGCATTAGACACCCCTAATATTTTAAACTTTTGTCACAAGTTTTTACAGATCTCCTCTAATCGACTTAATCTTTGTCTTTATACTTCTGCGGAAGATAGATTTATTACAGAATTAAATTTATGAAATAAATCAAACAGCAAGGCATTTTCAATTGTTTGAAAAGGGTTGGAGCCCGGCAACAAGAGATTTTGTCTAATGCTGTGCCCAAGGAGGGTGAGGCCGCTGGTTTCTCCTAAGCATACCACCTAACTCAGTGTGATGGAAATATAATCCGCTGGTTGAGTGTTGGTGAATTGTGACACCAGTATGTGTTTGCAGATCAGTTAGTCACTTTGCTGCTGCTGATCAGTTCTATGAAGAGTGCTTTGTTCTCATAGATCTGCCATTACTAGACATACAACATTCCAACAACACTGTGCAAGAACACAAGCATATACACAAATAAACAAAGAGGCCCACAGATGCTCGCATACAGAAATATAGGTGAATGTTTGGTCAACACAATCCACTATTAAAGCTGGGGTTGGTAATCTGATTTAGATACACTTTTTGTAATACTGGTAACAATGATCTTTATGACCCGATGGCAATCAACTCATAATGTGTTCTTAAAACAGAGCGAAAAATACCAGCTATCTACAGCAGGAGTAAAACAGGGAAAACACCAACCAATAATCGTGCCGTGACACCTGTTTTTAAACCAATCAAATCCCATCACCATTCTGCCTGCCTCCTGCGCGTACATTTTCCTGGCATGCACAGACTCGGTGCGTGTAGCCGAGCTGTGAGGGATCAGAGTCCACGGGAGAATGCTTACCTTTCAAGTTTTGTCTTTGAAAATAAGGGAAGCCCGCTGTGAGCCGTCCCACAACCCCAACCAAGCTCCAGTATCCCTCACATTTTAAAACAGGTGTACAAGAAATCTAAAATAAACACTTTGTTTTTCTAAGTTTCTTCTGTTGGCTCTAATCTCGCGACAGCTGCCACCCAGGCTACTGCAGCTGGCAGTTCTTGCAAGGCTTTTTCTTCTTCTTCGGTTTTACGGTGGTTGGCATCCATCATTTTGGAGCATTACCGCCCCATTCAGGCTAGTGACAGAGTTCAGTTTGGAGAGGCAGAGGAATGTTTTTATTATTATATCATCACACAGGAGATTAACAGGAGTATACTGATGCAGGTGGACGTCGGGAAAGAGGATAAAATAATGCATTGCACCATGCAAGACTGACTGGCATTCAGCTACAAATCAGCCACGAGCAAACTTCCCGTTTTTAAAATAAACGCATCTTTTATTATCTCCTTTTAGTTCTTTAACGCTTTTGTAAATGGGCTCTTGTTTTGGAGCCGACCGGAACTTTCTTCGATAGCATAATGGCACGCATAGCGGAATGTCCGAAATGCCTAAATGAAGTTTGTATCTGTGCGTTTTATGGCTCAAACGACCACATTTTGGTATTCTACGTGATGACTTTCTTGACAAAAATGCTCTCTGAACTTTCAAATGTGTAGAATCAACAGAGATATTTGATAGCCTGGTGTGCTTCTGATTTTTGTCGTCAGAGATTTGAAATGCATCATGGGAAACTTAGTAGTATACTACAGTGTGAACAGTTGACATCCTAATCATACTTAGAGTATGTAGTATACAGTATATAGACATGAGTTTGTAGTATGTAATATGTTAGTATGCCATTTCGGACACAGCCAGAGTCCTGAGGAGATGCTACATTCAAATTCATGCTGGTTTTCCAAAATCACCAAACCCAGCTTTAAGTGTGTATGCTTACAAAAAATGTACAGACACACAATTAATATCCCATATATCCACACAAATACTGAAACACTCAGATTCTGGACACTGATTATGTGAGCTACAATTAGATATAATAGGGAAAGATAAAAGCAGCAATTTCATACTGACAAGAAAGATTAAATGCTGGTAAAATATGCCGTTAATTATGTTTTAAGTAGCAAGAGGCAGTTTATGTGTGTTTTATCTGGATGTGTTTCTTTATCACATGAGTTGTCGGTCATAGACATTAAGTATGACAGCTTTATCCATTGATAACACGCGTCTGAAAAAGAAGAAGTAGAGTTGTTATCAAGCAAAGAAAGCACTGAGATCTGAGTACAAAACATATAACAGGATGGTCTGTGCCAAGGATTACTAGAGTCAGGCAAACGACCAAAATAAAAGAGATAAAAGAAAGAGAAGAACATTTTTTCATGACATTCAAAATAAAGAAAAAAGGAAATATTTAAAATGTTGAGAAAAATTACAGAAGACATCTCATCTCAACAGGACAAGGGAACGTGCATGCCCAGAACGCCTGGAATTAATTTAAAGTTAAATGTTTATAAGGTAATTTTAGTCTCTTTTAAAGACGGTTTAAGTTCTATTCTGAATTAAAGGGGAATTAAAGCTCTCATGAAAATGTTGCCAGTGTGTCATACATGGTTCAGCTTGGGCTGAGGTTACAACATTGTTTCATTTTTCATTTGGTTTGGTCTACTGTCACACTTCTCTTTGTTCAGTGGACCAAAATCTTTAAAATGGTGTGTAATCTTGTCGCCCACCACTGGTTGAGGCAGCAGTTGCAGTCATAGTTCCTGTCATTCTGCCTATCACTTCACTCTGACCTGGAAAAACACATCACATTGAGTAATAATGCCATTTATCTCAAAGCTGCTCAGCAGTATTTTGAGTGAATCCATAAAGATGAAGTTGTCTTTAAGCTGCTTAGATTAAAGTTGCATATCTGCTGAAGCAATTTGTTAATATATTCCCTTAGACTTTAATCTGTTAGGAGCCTATTGTGCTTGCAATGTTAACTCTCACCCCTCTCTGCTAATACCTCCTGTGAACACTTTCTTAGCTTTCTTATCGTTGTTGTATTTGGCCAAATTAAAGCCACAATGCACTGATTCATATTTGCTTGCCTTGGTCCTGATAGCTTTCACAACCACTGCAAACTGAACTCTGATTCAGTAAGAAGCAGACAAAAAGCCCAATTTTAAGCTAAGCAACTTTGGTTCTTTGACTCACACAATAGTTTGTGTGAGCTTTGACACCACCCAAAATTAAATGACCTTTTCAAAAAAGTGAACCAGAGTTCATTTGGTCCAGACCAAACCTGTATGGTGTGAAAGCAACCATAGAAAACAAATAGTCCATCAACCCCTTCACTGAGCCATTAAGACATGTAAGGCTTGTGCATTGTCTATATCAGGATATGACTTATTCTGGTAAGTTGTACCTTGTTCCTTTTTAGACCTCCTGTTATTCCGTGTTTTACTGTCATGTCCCTGTTTTTTATCCTCGTTAAGTAACCTGAAATGGAAATTAAAAGCCCCCCACTGTCACCGCTATAGTGTGGCAAGAATTCTCAAACTGATCTCTACAGTTAGTTTAATGTTTTGCTGCTTGTAACTGTCTCTGGAGCTAAACTCCATTTACTTCTTTTCCTTTTTTTGCTGTGAAGATGTCACAATAGGTTTGCACATCCAGACTGCGACAGCCATGCCCATATGTTAAGGGGGTATATCAAAGTTTATGTATGCCCTTGTCTGGTTGAGCCTAGATATGTCAAAACAGCAAATGGAAAAGTATCTTTATAATTGAATAAGTTATTTTGCTTAATGAGTGCACAAATTAACCCCAAGTAAGTATGTAAGTAAGCAAACAGCTTCTCTGTATTTTTTGGTTCACAGTGCTCTCTCCTCCAATATCTTAGGACCTCTAAGGAGGGGATATGTGAAAATGCTTGAGTGTTTTGTACAAAGTTTTTTTTTTTAATTACTGACATTTTTATGTGTAGGTTTATGTCTAGGACAGCTAGAATCAGATCCAAAGGAAGAGAAAGTAGAAGACCAAAGTCAAGAACATTGAAACCTTATGCAACCCACACAGATGGTCCATATTTTTATCTTCATTGCAACTATGCATAATATGGATGCAAAGTGTGTAAAGTTAACCCAAATGTGCACTTAAGATCTGCAGCAGGAGAGTATAGGGTCATAATTTATGGACAATGGTGTGAGACCACCCAAACACTGAGGCCCCTTCACAGCTGCTGACCATGATCATTTGAGTGATCACACGCGCACCTGTTCTGATACAAGTATATATTTTCAAACACCACACACTGATGCACACAAAAACCTGAAAAGACATGATGATATATTGGGGCATGTCTCCAGAAGACCAAGAAACCAGAAAAAGGACAAATTACAGCTTTGGATGCACAAAAGAGCAGGACATGGCATGCTCCACATGCACTCAAAGTTAGAGACACATATGGTGTTCCTGTCCCCTTTTGAACCTGCATGTCCCCCTTTCACCAATATCATGCCTCAAATACTACTCTCTTGAGACTAATCAAATAAGGGAGTCAACTTGGTCCCCCAAGTTACGTCTCCGCAATATTTATGCCCTGTTTACACGACAACATTGTCAACAGAAACAGAAAGGTTTTTACTTTCCATTTTCTTGTTCACACAGAGACGATGTTAAAACGATGGAAGTTCACACAGATCTCCAAGAATGACTGAAAACATGGCAGTGTGCATGCCAGGCAAGCAGCTGCCAATGTAGGTTTATGGTGAAACATCAGAGTTACAATAAGCATCTGTGCACTAATGCTTTTCGGTGAGGACTAATGATTCAGTTATATTGTGAATTAGGTGAAGTGGAGAATTAATTACATTTTCTTTTATTACTATTTCAAATAAATTGAGAGCTTCTCTAATAAATTAAATGTGAGTTAAAAGTCCTGATATGTTTTGGTGTACTGATGATGACCAATCAAAATGGTTGTTTTGTTAATATATTTACAAGTTGGCCTCTTTTGTGTCCAGAGCCTGGAAAAACGTCAGGGTGGTTTATTTTTGTGAGATCATTGCTTTTTAGAATGTCTATTATGATCTCTGAACTTGGTGATTGAATACTGGTGTCTTGTAAGCCCGTTGGGCTGAGCATATTGTTTATGCATGACACAATAATAAAAATCAAAATCAAATCAATATATTCGCCAAGGACTGAATGCTTGGCGAAATGCATCTACACTGGTCAGAGTATTGCCACAACAAATCCACATCATATTGGAGGACTGATAACAGACTGAGCACAGTAAGCAGCACACATCTTGCTTGGTAATCGACCATGGCTGTGAATTGTTGTTGTTGCTGTCCATGTGCAACCTTGATCTGAAAGAGTAAGGAACGTGTGACACCTTGATTTCCCTGACAATGCTGATTTCTGTTTACACAGAAATAGATATAAAATTTTTCAAAACTTTTCACTCTTGACCCTGGTTTCAAAATGTTATTTATTCAGGCACTTCGAGCACTGTTCTCATGTAAACGGAAGGTACAAATGCAACGAAAACAGCCTGTTAGTGTTTAGGCAAAGTATCTATTTATGAACCAAAGGAGTGTAAATAATGCAGCTTGAAGTATAAGCATACAGGTACAGGGTAGACAAAAAAAAAATTAAGCGAATGAAATGGCTTGTAAACGAGTACATTTGTACAAATTAACAAATAAATTGCACTCCAACTGTGGCTCAACTTTTCTATGTAAAATGTATGGACTAAATTGACTTTCTCCTGATCTTTAATCTAATTGTGTTTCCAAACAACATGCTATCTTTTGATACACTGTAAAACCAGTACCCAACTCCATGTCCTACTAACCAAGAGAACAGAAAAACATGCTCGTAATCTGTAGCATACAAAGATGTTCTTCTTATGCTCACATTTCATCCTGGCACACATATTACACAGGGACAACAACAGGTCAGTTTGTGATCACTGGACCAGCTTTGGAAAGGATACCCCTGCTTGCCAATGAAAAAAGGAAAAAAAGGCAGATCATCTCTGTATTGTGGAATCCAATCGCTCGTCCCTGTGACAGAATCCCAGACAGTTCACCTGTCTCTATTCATGCAGGTTGTTTCCTGCAGACGAAGGATCATATATGCTGGGAGAGGGATGAGGATTAACTTTTTCTAAAAGGAAGACAGGGACTGGCAGCTTAGATGACTCTGTCTTGAAAACCAACTCGGTTTTGGCTCCAGGCACCCTTCTCATCCTCTTATCCTCTTCTGCTTCTCTATCGCTCCCATCTTCTGCCCCTCAGGACTGCACTGAGAGAAAGCAGTAAAACAAAGAGGCCATGTAATTGGAGTGATTCTGTGTCTGTGCAGGTGTGTGAGGGTACTTGTGCTGAATGTTTGGTGGTGTGTGTTGGGGGAATGCTTCTACTGTCCTTTGCAAGACTGTGTACAGTTGGATAGTTTGTATGAAAGTGCAGTTAAACATATTTTGCATTAAGGTCTTGTCTGCAGTTAACTGACCTTTGGTCAAGACCTGCCCCCTTATGGTACCGTCAAAGAAATTCAAAGGGTTTAATCATACACCAATCACAGCATGCAGCACAGGTGCCCTTCCTGTTTTCCACTTGATGCATTTTATGCCATAATGTAGTTAAACTGGCAATTGGACATGCTCCACTTATTGTGACCAAGGGTGAGCTTGCCTTAAAATAAAGTGTGGTCAGCCAAAACATAGTCAATCTTGAGGACCTACAAAATGACAGTGACATTGGAAAGATGAGCAGTCATCCGCAAGATCCAGTAACAATGACATAACCACTATATCAGTCACACTCATATGCCCATTGCATTCAGTTAGAACATGAAAATCTGCCAATAATTTCTGTTATTGGTATTTTTAATCCCTTAGAGAATTTGTTTCAATCTCATAAGTCTCTTCTCTCACTCCCTAGGATATTAAGTTCTTTGTGATTATTGCGTAAAATTGCCATTGAGATTGTCCCTAGGGTCCATTTCAAAGAAGACAAATTCATAATCAATCTTCAATTCAGGAAGTAGGATCCTCCTGGATTCATGTTGTGAAAATCCTTTGGAACTCTGACCCAGCGTTCACACCAAAAGCGATTTGAGGGGGATGGCAGCGATGAGTGGTGCTATGCGAGCAGCGTTGAGTGGTGTTATACAAGCGTTGCGAGTGAGGAGTTGAAGTTGAGAGAAGCTCAAATGCAAATGAGCAGTTGTGTGACGGAGGTGACAGCAATTGTGGTGATTCCCATGCAGAAGAGTTTGAGAAGTTTGATCACTGCTGTCTCCGGCTTCCAAAGTACGATACATGGTGAAAGATTTAACCGAAGTCCCACCTACATCATGTATACTCTTTTTTTCCCCGCAAATAACCTCCTGCTTTGTACAGCAAGAAGGTTAACGGTTCGATTCCCAGGTCTGACTGGGGCCTTTCTGAGTGAAGTTTGCATGTTTTTCCTGTGCATGCATGGGTTCTCTCCGGGCACTCCGGCTTCCTCCCACAGACCAAAAACATGCTCAATAGGTTAATTGGTTACTCTAAATTGCCCTTAGGTATGAGTGTGAGTGTGAATGGTTGTCTGTCTCTCTATGTGGCCCTGTGATTGACTGACAACCGGTTCAGGGTGTAGCCTACCCTGCCTCTCACCCAATGACAGCAGGGATAGGCTCCAGCCCCCGAAGGGATAAAGGGGTATAGAAAATGAATGAATGAATATAAACAAGAATGACAGTATATGGTCATCCAGAGCACATCTGATCTGCTTTGACACATATGCACCACAGCTTCAAAGCCCCTCCCCTTTGGTCACTCACATCATGCCCCCTGTCTGTGTGTTTTGCACTGCCAAGCGATGCGATATGACTGACCAGAGCAGGTGATTTTGTCGCTTTTGGTGTGAACACAGGGTTACAGTCATCTGAAGAAAATCTTGTGCAAAGCTGGAATAATGAAACGAAGGTAAAACTCTTTTGGGGACAAACAGAAAACACTTAACCCAGGCAAGTGTTTGTTTAACCAGGAGACGCCCAAGACTGCCCGATATGAGAGCAGGCCTTGACTATTGAGCCAGCAGACCAATCAGACATCCGACAAAGGCTCAATTATTTACATAGATATGCCAAAATTCAGCTTTAATTTTCACCAGGGGCTGATGGAATATGCATGCACACAGGGGACATTCTTGTGTTCATATGGGTATTTGTTGTGTGTTTTCCAGTCCCCTGGTTTATTTGATCCTGTAAAAGCCTGCAGATAGAGGCTGAGCAGTAATATCTCTGTGTACTGCATTATATGAAAGGTCACTCAGGAGGTGGAGGTTCGGGGGAAGGGCAAGTCAGTTCCCTCTGGGCCTGACTTCACTCTGTACAGCATGTCAACCCCTTAATATAAATCCACAAAGAGTATATCGCCACTATGCCTGGGGTGGCTCAAGAGGAACTATGCCACTGCTGCGTAATGTTGAATCTGAGTTACAAGGTGACGGATCAGAGCAATAGATTTGTGCACTGTGGGGTTTGATACTTAATAGGTTTCATCAACTCAGTATCATTTGACAATGTGTGGACTCTATGTGATTTTTCATTATGGCAGAAGATGATTTTGAATATTCTTTTACTACTGCTGGAAAAACTAAACATGCTTGTTGGTTAAGTTTTTATTTCCTTCTACTTATGTTGTTCCTTTTCTCTTCCTTGCTCCTTCACTTCTAACATGAGACTAGTACTGTCTGTTTGTAAACGTATATGCCCAATTACACATGCACATACAAATTCTTTAAATACTTGTCAAATTGTCAGCTTGTACTTTAAGTATGAATACACTGCCAAATTTTTACCACAGCTTTATATTAATACCTTTTTAAATCACTCATCTTGTAAAATCCCCTGAAGAATTCAGTTTTAGCTGATGTGAGTGTGTTGGAGACCACAGAGAAAATCAAACAAGACCAGAGTGACGTCTACTTTTTCATGACAAAGGGAGGATTTTGAGTCCAATCAGTAGCAGCAGCCATGCCAGAAACGCTGAAAATAACTTACAATCAACCCATTAACAGACCAAGAGGAGGTTTTGAGGGGTGCAAATGAAGACTCAATGCGGGCTGATAATCATGCCAGTCATGCCCCTAAGTATCAACCTAAAATCATTAATAAAATCAAACCAGGTGTGCCAAGAAATAAAAATTACAGTATATTTTAAGGCCACATATATTTTATTCATGTATTTTATTAATTTCTTATATTCATTTTGGGTTGATTAATGGTATGTACTTTGTCCAAAACTGATACTTGTACGCTATTTATACAAATTTGTGACATTGTTTTGAGCATGTTGTCTGTCTGGAATTAATTTACTGCAATTTTATGTAAACCAGAAATACTTAAATTCTACACTGGTAAAAAAAAAAAAAGTTTACACATGAAACAGGAGAACAACACTAAGCCACCCCAAATGACCAATAGTGGAACTTAACTGCAAGCTAGCCAGCAAAATGGATAAACAATTTACCCTAATTAAAATAAAAATAACCTTACTGAAGAATGTTTAAAGGCTGTCTAAAAGCACCCTGATATTTTGTAACTTTATCAGAGATAACTTTTATGTGATTATTATTTGATTATATTATTTATTATTTACAGTATTCCAGATGGTTGTGCTAGCTTTTTTGCTGGCTTAGTTAACATAACTCAAGCCAGATGTGTGCCTAAAAAAGCCATGTCATTGTGCTTTAGTTTGTAACTAATAGCATCTGGATGCTGCCTTTTTAATGTGAAGTTGTGTACTTCAAACCTACAAGAATTTTAACATACAGTATGAAGTTGAGAATATTACAAGAAGTAGGTGTTCACATGGGCTGTCCTCATCAACAAAATAAACAACCCAATTTAAAGGCACCATAAAAGCTGAGTTAATTAACAATATACTGTAATCAGAAAGTTAGATATTGTCTGACTATATAGCATGAAACATTGACATGTTGTTTTAGACACAGCCTGACTCATCATTTTCAGAGAGCGTCTCTCTGGTGTTTGCTTACAGTTTATCAGTGAGAACAATCTTTGTAATTGTAATATCAAGGTGAGTTAGCATTCAATAGTATGACCACCCCCTGGATGTGGGGGGTGTACCCTGTTTTGATGACTCGGCCCGAGCCACAGTGTTTACCTGCTGAAATTCAGAGCCAAGGCTGTATATTGAAACCAGACTTTTTTTTCAACATGCTGACATCTTGTGGATGGAGAGGAGAAATATGGTGATTTTGACAAGTAGTGCATTAGATTAGAAGGTTAGAAGATCGCTGACTACACCTTTAGTGACTACACTTGACTACACCAAACCTACCCAAAGTTACTTCATCAATATTATATGAATTCAAAGTCAAATTCAATTAGAAATACCATTTAATAAGCTTAACAGATTCTTATTTCAGTTTTGACAAATGTATAAAATTTAATTTCAGAAAAATAACTCCAGCCAGTGCTAGTTCATCCAAAGCATCTGCTTCTTTGATATTTCTAAATGACTTGTGGGCCTAACTATAGGAGTAGGAGGGCTGCTTGTGGCCCACATCTGGTCTAAGTCAAGAGGAATCCTTTGACAGTCATATAAAAGACTAAATCTAGTGACTTCTGCTTAGTCCTCTCAGACTCTTAATATGTATTGTTTTAAAGCAGGGCTGGCTTAGCTCCAGCAGACCAATTCAGAATCATCTTATTGAATTTCATCCAGAAGCTATATCATAACCACAAAAGACCTACTGCTACCTGGAGGGCTCAGCTGAACTCATTCAGCCGTGATTCAGTGGCTCTCCCTCATTCACTTCTGCTACATTCTTCTGCTTCTCTTTCCTTCAGGATTTTTTTACAGTATCAGTAAAACAACTGTCAAGACAAACTCTAGGCTATGCTTTATGAATGACTTAAAAATACTCCCATTTACTGCTACGAGAAATAGTGTCTTACTCAAATGAACACACCTTCTGTAACGGGAAATAGGCATGCAGTGCAAAATGGTGGATTGGAAACGACTGTGTTTAAACACGTCTATATGTGCCTGTTCACAGATTAGCTAATTCTAACTTCAATTCGTAGTGCAACTTCCATCATCAACATTACTGAAAGTCATGTGCCTTTCTAACTCCTTTTAAATTTAGGTTGAGAACAAATTAAGTGCAAAATCAACCATTATATGACACAACAGGCAGATTTTTAGTGGTGAGTAATGAATGGCAATATCAGAAGGCTAATTTTCCCTCTCCTAAACATAACTTTCCCTTTGTTCTCAAAGTGTGTGACTGAGAGGAAGATAATCATTGCATTTGTTGTGCATTGTGTTAGGATCTGTTTTTTTATTCATTATGTAAGGAATGAAAATGTGTTTTCAAAGGCTTTTTATTAGGGCCTTAAACTTGGAGTGAGTAGGACATCAGATGGTTTAAGAAATCAGATAATGAGAGTTGCAGATGGCATCCAAGAGAGGACAGCATCCATTGTTTCATTCATCCATTGTTTTTTTTAGGCCTGAAAATCTGAGTTTCATATTTGATATATCATTGGAAAAGGCTCTTTAGCCAAAATTTCGTCCAGAAAGTTAGGTGGTCTTCAGTCTACCAAATTTACAAGATCATTACTGGTTAATGGTATGTTATGTAACTTCAGACTCTGACATTGAATTTTCGAGCTCTCACAGATGGGATGAAAGCCCGCTGTTTGAGTTCACACATGCACCCAACACAATAAAAAATGAAGAAATACTGATGGGTTTATGTTTGTGTGAAAGAAGGGGTTTTAACATATCATTTCCCCCCAAACTTTTTTGTAGGATGTGACGTTTTTTATACATTACTTGAAATTGAGGTTTGTCTAAGGGAAATTCCTTTTCTTTACATGTATTTATTTGGGGTTGCTCCCCACAAAGTTTTTAGAGCAGGACTCCACCTCAACTACACCTCTTCCTGCATTCTTACAAAGTCAGGCCTCATTCTCTCGTTCCCTTTCACGTTGTTTGCATTATGCACCCCTCTGCTCCATCCCTTTTTCTGTAGTTCTTCCTCTCTCTTATCCTTTGGGACCTAAAGGGGAAGTTGTCTCGCGAAGGACTTCCATCAAATCCGCTGAGAAGTTCTGAGTTTTGATTACATGGGCATTGGGTAGCTGGTAGACTTTTTTTTTATCATGTAATGGCCTGCATCTGCTCATGAAGTTTGTTCTCATCTGATTAATAAACAAAAAGATATGTTATATAATGAAGGTATAGTTGGAGTGTTTGTGTAAAGTCACTCTGGGTTGTGTTGGAGAAGCTCAATATGATATCTTTTCTCAGAGTCCATGACCCTGTTGGTGTATCTGCACGCTCAGGAGTAAATCTAGGATATCTCGACCCGTACTCACCACGTCTGACTGAAACCTATCTCCACCCCTCTCCACAGGGGGCTGTCATCTGCCTCTTTGATGCTCACTAATTACACACAGAGCTACTTGAAACTCCTCTCAAATATCAGCCCTCAATTCTTGTATTACACCTTGGAAAGGCCTCACATAAACAATGTCACACTCACTTCTGCTGTGTAAGCAAGAAAGGTCAAGAAAAGGTCAGATGTGGAGCCACGACATGTCACACTGCAGTACAGTGAACGGTGGGCTGGACTGTAAGAGAGACGAGATGTTTTTGGATCCCTAGAGGAGACTTTCATACTGCTTGGGTACAGTTCTAATTAGGCAGTGTTTGATGGTGTGCACACACATCATTATTATGCATATGTGTGTGTGTGAGTTCAGTCGTTAAATATTCATCAGAGAGCGTCATTGTTTTTGGAGGACTACATATGGGGTAATTAGAGCAATAGTTTATATCAACATAAATGGCTGCCTTCTGCTGCAGGGGGACTTACACTCTTTAATGTCAAACAGACAGGGACAGAGGCATTGTGTTCGTGTGTGTGTGCGTCTGCACGCTTGTCAGTTAGTATTGGATGAATGTATGTGTTTATGCGTGCACATGCATATGTTTGTAATGTGAAACAGGCAATGTCAGCTTGAGCATGTAAATGTGTGTGTATGTGTGGGTGGATGCCGGCATGTTAAATGTGAAACAGACAGTGGCATGGCCTCAGTGGCACAGAGGGAAAGGCGTGACCATCTTAACGGCCCCCTAAAGAATGAGAGTCCATCTATAGCAGGAACAGTGCGTGTGTGTGTATGAGGGTATGAGTGCTACATGTGTGAATGCAGCTGCTGTAGATATGAGAGGACAGGTAATTAATCATCTTTAGTATGATATCATTTGGACTGGGATCTGGATTGGTATTATATACAAAGAATAATTTCATTTACATCAGGTTGAAACACATTTCTTGTGTTCTGTCATGGTATAACCTACAAGCTCCTATTCAAATGAAGTTGCAACTTTGTGTAAAACACATAAAAAAAGAATACAGTAATTTGCGAATCATATTCAACAGTCATTAGTAAAAATGTAATGCTCAAAATGATAGCTATCATTGTTTTACCTTTTCATGTATTTGGTCATTCATTGAATTTGATGCACATTTCAGATGGCAATAATGTTTGTGTGTGTAGTGGTGAGGGTCAGTGTGCTCTGATTTGTGTTACCACTATAGCCCCCGTTTTCACCAAGGGGTCCGGTATGGATCGGCACAGTTTGGCTCAGGCCAGATCAGTAAAGCCTGATCCTGTTTGCATTTCCACAGCCAACTGAACCCTACTTGGTAGGCAGCGTATAAGCTGCATACCGATAGCATCACGTCATAGCAGCACGATACCGGCTATTAAATACAACAAAGAAGAAAACGTGACACAGTAAACAAAGAGCAAAGACGGAAGACATCCAGCAATTCTTCTTTTTTGTAATCAGCATGTGGCTTTTTGCTAAGAAGCTCAACCAAGCTTTGTTTCAGGGAGGGCTGTGTGCTATGAGAGTTATCTTCACGAAGACGAGCGGAGATTTAAACATGGCGGGGTTATGTGTTGTTCCTCTGTCACACAGGAAGTGCCGTCTCCTTCGACCAATCAATGGACTGCAGTATTTCTAGCTCCACCTTCTGGGGTTGGACTGGTATGCTTGGCACCCCAACAGAATGGTCCCCAAAAAAAAAAAAGTAGTATGGTACAGTTCGCTTATAAGGGGTCCTGTCCTTGTTTTAGGCCATGGAAACCCCACAAAGAGTGAGCCGTACCGAGACAAACTGCAATTTTACACAATTTTTACACAATTTTTTCATTGGTAATGGTGGTCAGCATGTCAGACTTGAGACTGCATATTCATGAATTTGTGCAGTGATTTACTCAATAAGCTTGACAGGATACATGACTGAAACTGACTACATGAAACAAACTGATGTGATGACGGTGGAGGAGGGGCAACACCAAAGACAGCAGACAAACACACTGTAGACAGCAGCCCTTTTACTTACTTTAATTTTTGTCCATGAGAGGATTTTATATGTTGCGTTTAAGTGTGTGGGGCAGTGGTAAGTACATTTTTGTGTCCCATGATTGCATTGAGAGTTACCTTTCACTTCACATCATCAAACAGCTCATAACAAACTCTCATCAGTCCCCTTTCTGCCCTTCATGAATCAAGGAAAACAACTTTTCCCTCAGCATGGGAAAAAAATCCCATCACTTCAGCTTTGTCTCTGTTACGATCTGACGATTCATGGCTTTCCAAAAATGATCACAAAACAGACGCAGAGGGTGTGCCTTTGCGTAATCAATTTCTGGTGCATGCTCTGTTTATGGATGGCATCTTGACCAAAACAAATTAGATTAAAACCAAAGAAAGTGAGACAAAGGCAGAGAGATGGGAAGAACTGTTGCTCTTCAGGCAATAAATCAAAGCAGAAGTGGTGTTTCCATTTGTCGTAAAAGTTGACATTGCTGTGGTCTTGGGATGGAAGCACTCAGTTCATCTATTTTATTAGATTGTGAAGCTCTTGTACTTAGTCACTCAGCCCCCACCCAACAACACAATTGTTTGTTTCACTATACCTTGATTTTTCTTTTTTTGCTACCTACCTTTTATACCATTTGTGGTCTTGGCATGTCCCTCTTGCTTTCTTTCATGCCATGACAGCAGTCATAAAATAAAATTGTTATGGTAAGAGTGTCCTGGCCAAGATAGGCAGCATCACGAAAATGTTCTTAATATATCAAAACAGTTAAGAGGGACTTGGGTAAAGAGTGTCTTGAAATAGTATATAGATATACTGAGTAGTATAAATGGACTCATGTGAATAGATATATTTTTTTCTGATTTTACTGTTATATTTAATGAAATAAGATTTATATTCTATACATTGAAGTGAGACAATGAGAAAAAGTATTTATACTTGTATGTATTTATGTAAATAGCCTCTAAAATTTGCAAAAGGCCAGCAGCAACAAGACTTTATTTTTCAATGTATTCGTTATACCTCTGCCCAGGCAATAGCCAGAGCCGGTAACTCTGCTTTTTACTAATTTTTCTAATTCCAACCATCTGTATGTCAGTCTATATTTCTGTCCAGCCATTCTTGCAAATTAATCTGGTTTCTTAAAGGGAAATGTCCACACTGACTCAAACATGACCTTTGAGATTTAAAAGGTCAAATGTCAATGATATCATTATCTTCCCTTGATTATGGGAGCCCTTTGGATTTATTCAAACCTGATAATAAACTTAAAAGATTGTTGTGATACAAGTCAAGGTCACTTTGAGCTCAACGTTTCAAGAATGCACGGTTGGATTTTTGTCAAATTTGGCACAAATCTAGTTTGACAAGAGGATTAGTTTATAAGATTTTGAAAGTTAGCAGTGATAGTTTTACGCACCAGTGTGGCCCCATACATTTAACGAGCTATGCAAATGTATCTTAACCGTCCACCTGTACCATGAAATTAACAGTTTTACCAATCACACCGCTACAAAAGCCTTCCCATCCTCTAATTATGATTTATCCACCACTGCATTTTTACCATGTAAAAAACTCATGGATGCTTGTGACAGCCAAGCGACAGGTCTCGTTTCATAACCTGCTGGTGTAGCTGTCAGAAGGGGGAAGATTACAGCGACAGAGACTGAGCCTGTTTTTCCTTTCAAAAAGGAAAAGAAAAAATGTAAAGGTAAATCAGATTAGACATCACATGGACTCAAATGTCATGGTTAGCAGCCATATTCTCAGTTTTGTTCCCATTTTGGATATGGTGTTTATATACTCACACTTTTACTGTGTACACGATATTATTCAGTTAAATTGAAACAAATGTGTTAATCCTTCTTGGGGTAATTTGTTTTGAGCAGCTTGTACACAGAAACAGAAACAAACAACAGTGACATACATACAAACAACAGATAAAGCTGAAAACAACAATTAGACTGAGATAGATACTGTAAAAAACAAATAAAGTACAACAACAACAGTTACTACTCGCTAGAATTACTGTTTATGAAATGCACAGGCACCTGTGGGGTTTATTTTTCACAGATAAAACATGGCAGAAAGCTGTCAGGAAATAGGGTAACAAACATGCCACAGTCCTGAGTTCTTCAGGGAGCTAAATCAGGCATCTTGAAACCAGTATGTGACAATATCCCAGTCTCTGAATTTGTGATGCAAATGCAAATACAAGATGAAAAAAAATCTTGCTCATGAATGGGATACTTATGTCCATGTAAACACAGTTAATGATTAAATTTTTTTGTCTGATAACACCATTAAAAAAAAAAAAAATACTCAGATGACCTTAGAGGACCCCAGCAGCCTCATAATCTTAATAGTGTCTTACAGGAGCTTTAAATATGTCGGAATTTATTACACAACAGAGTGTCAGAACCTTCAACCAGATACAGATTTGTTTGAACAAATTTATCGACTCATTTTAAAATTTATCTTTGTTAACATAAGACAGACGTAAAGAATCAGCAGTGGGACACATTAGCATTTTTTAAAGAGTTAAAATAAGAAATTTCAGTTGATGTTTTAATTTTGTTGCGACGCTAAAAATAACTGTAAAAAAAAAGAGATTTTGTAGAAAACGTTACGGTTGGCAAATTTAACTAGACTACTACTAGGACTGCGTAAATGAAATACATAAAAATGTACCATAGTTTAGACTGCTTTACACTGGTTTATTTGTAAGTAATACATTGATAGTGTAATTTTATTCCTGTGTAACAGCATATTATTCTTTTTGTCATGACATGTATCTTGAATCCACTCAAAAGCAGATCAAAACTTTGATGACTACAACCTCCATTGCTTAGACAGTAAGATACAATTCATGTTGTCTTTAAATACGCTCTCGTTTTTTCTTCTGCTCCACCTCCATGTTTCATCCTAGCAAAACAGTAGCAGCTGAGCAGAAGATTCCTCTCCAAAGAGCCTCAGGCAGACCTGCCTCGCCCAGAGTGAGACCAGAGCAAGCCTATGGCCAAACGTGCACAGCAGAGTGGAAGTAAGAGAAGGGTCATCACTTTAGGGGCGTGTGAGGGGGGGAAAGATGAGACAAATTTAAGACAAAAAACAACCAAATATGTTGTTTTTCAGTTGGCAGTGAACCTTTGCCTCTAAACACTTAATGGATTTGGTCTGTTTTTAAGATTCAAGGTGAAAGACTGTTGAAAAAGAAAGCCACTCATAACCATAACCTCCAGACTGAGTTCTTTACTGCCATACCTTCGAATTTAAGTACAAAAGATGTCATAATTTGCATACTTGGTTGATTTTGGTTCTGAATTACAAAAGTAAAAAAGACTTAATGGTTTATGCAATATGAACTCTCTCAGGGCAAACATTTAACTCACAGCTGGGTAGCATTTACAAGAAATATTTTGTTTTTGCTTGACTTTAATAATGGAGAGCAATATAAGAGGAGACAAGAGTGGCAGCCTGGGGATTGCACAAAAGACATAAGGACATGAAGAAGAGTCATCTTTATGTATCACAGGGTAGCTGCACAGCCACATCACTGCTGCCAACATAGATTCCTGTTTGATTGGCAGACATTTTCTTCTGTGTGAAAAGCTGAAGAGAGGAGAGAAATAAAGTTGGTTGACTTGGCAGCAAGCAGTAACCGATGACCTCGATCAAAGCAATTTATGTTGTGAAAAGACTGAATACCATATGATCTTACTTTGCTAAATGCTGTAAAGAAGCTAAGTGATGGAGCTAAAATGACTCTTAAGAGAAGAATGCGAAACCATTTTCTTGTTTACTATTGGCAGATGAATTTGAAAATACAAGTCAGTGAAGCAGCCAATGAAGCCAGAGAAAATAGACAAATCCTTCGACACATAGTCTTAGAACATCTACACTTTTGCTCAAGGGGAGTATTTAAGCATACGGTTTTTATACCAGACAGAACTCCAGCACTAACCAGTTGACCCCCCTCCATTTAACTTTAGCTGAACTTCTTTTTCACACACCTGTATGTAAATCAACACATGACAAACACATGTGCATACACACTTGCAGATACCCTCAGGCACACACATGTATTTACAGTATGCAGCACACAGGAATACACAAATCAGCACACACATAAACAATATAAACTACCAAGACACAAACTGTGCACACACAAAAATGCAGCAAAAACACAAACACACTGACTTCCAGATTCTTAATGACACCTTTATGAGCACAAGTTCACCTACTCCTGGAAATGCTTTTGGAGCAGCACTGTTGAAATGAGTGCTCTCTGTTTCTGGTAACCATTTAGCCACCAGGGACTTCAGTGTGCCTAAATGGTTACCAGCAACAGCCACGATACTGTCAGCATGCAAACCTTAGGGAGTTCATTATTTATAATGAAACTGCAAACTGCATTGTTAATATATGAGGATATATGGTATATGAGTTGCAGAGAATTCAGTAAAATAAAAGGCTCTGGAGAGTTTACTAAAACAGTATTTTTAACATTTTCAAGCGCTGACCCAAGGCAACTTCAGCATAGCAACTGTGATATTGTCCTAAGCTAGTGTGAGATTGTTTTTTCTAGGTATGAAACAGACTGAACTCAATTCATATGACCCTCTATGATGGATAAACATCCAACCAGACCATCACCAAAAACACTTAGCATTTGTATATATTTGCTTATAATGGCTGAAGAACTGTGACATGTGGAATGGGCAGAACCTTTCAAAAGCATTCCCGGCTGGTACTACTGGTACTAGAGAATACAAAACATGGGCCACTTTGTAGAAATAATTGTAGCCAAACATTTTGGAAGTGGAGCAAAACCAGAATTTCTATTGAGAAGTGATTTCTGTTATTTGTTTTTCATTTAAAGGATAAGTTTGGTTTCTGCAGCTTTCACATTGTTTATAGAATGAAGTAGAACAATATACTCACCCAGAAGGCTTTCCTGATCCAAACAGTGCTTCGGGAGACATTTAGATCCAAAATCGAGCGGCGGACATCCGTATAATGGTAGCACACGGGGCATGTTAGCGCCACTCCTAAAACTGCATTAATCGTCCAAAAACTCATTAGTTTCACCAATGTTTCATCATGGTCCACTCGGGCTACTCCATTACAGTCTGTGTTGCTCCAGACATGCCTCCACGTCCTCCTTTCGATG
This sequence comes from Scarus forsteni, assembly GCA_036419115.1. Classification (NCBI taxonomy): domain Eukaryota; kingdom Metazoa; phylum Chordata; class Actinopteri; order Labriformes; family Labridae; genus Scarus; species Scarus forsteni. Next base: position 2,145,830 of record JAZDUH010000327.1, on the reverse strand, counting down.
AGCTCCTCATCTGTATACTCTGGCTCGAAACTGTAAGGACACCCATCATATTCAAAGTTCTCCTCCACAACATTTTCATCCGATAGATATTCGTCCATTTTGCACAAAACTGGAAGAAGAAAGTTGTTGAGTAACCGGCGGTCTTCCCCTGAAACAATGAGCCGTACTGCGCATGCGTGGAGGCAAGCGTTCTTCTTCTTCAGTTCAGAGGTCAGCACAGTCACAAAACATGTCTGGAGAGACACAGACTGTCGTGGAGAAGTAGCCCAAACGGACCATAATGAAATATTGGTGAAACTAATGAGAAGCTAACATGCCCTATGTGCTACCATTATATGGATGTCTGCCTCTCGATTTTGGATCTAAATATCTCCCGAAGCACTGTTTGGATCAGGAAAGCCTTCTGGGTGAGTATATTGTTCTACTTCATTCTATAAACAATGTGAAAGCTGCAGAAACTGAACTTATCCTTTAAGTGTTAGCATTTTAGCAAAGCTTCAGTCCATCTCAACAGGTTTGTATGCTGCTGTTTTACTTTTAGCTTTTTTTTCTGAAGCATAGGTAAACAGTTGGAGAGTTTTTCCACTGTCGAGTTTGAGAACAAAATCCTCAAAAGATTACATGTGGATCCTGTGCAACTCTGCTTGCTGTCAAAAGCTGTAGTTCCTCGAGTGTCCACTTGTGGCTGACTGTAGGAATCATGGAGGTGACATGATTTTCTACAGGAAACTTGTGTTTTTTTTTTTTTTTTTTTTATCTAAATAGTCTAAATGAATATTTTTACTGCCTGGTTCAAAAAATGGAGCATGACGTTAGTTCTGGCAAGACACAAAGTTAAGATTCCTCACATGCCAGCATTCCATTTATATCTTCATTGAATCTTTGACGTCATGATTAGATAATCAGTTCAGATGGATTTATCTTTACACCACTGATAAACAAGGGTTTGAACACTTATTTTCTCATGGTCAGATCATGTTTTTAGATGTCAGAAGGAATCAAAAGCTACAAACAGGGAAAAGAGAGGAGGGGGAACCCTAATTTATAACATATTTAACCATGACTGCACTCCTCCTTTTTACAGCCTGTCTTTTCCTTCAATGTTGCACTTTAGATACTGAATTACTTGAAATGCCAAATACAATAAAAACACAGAAACCCATCTCAGTGAGTAAGTGCACACTTGAACACATGCTACAAGGAAAACCAACCTCACATACGGTATGAAGTTTCTGCACTGTAAATTTTACGGACCGCTCTCCTCTTCATCCTGAAACAGTGTTTTGACTATGCAAAACAATGGGTGAAATTCAAGCACCGCATAAGTCACATAAAACCAAAGAGCTGGTTTTCTCGGCTTTGCTTTTTCTCTCTGTTTTGGTTCCAAGTCTGACCAGACTTCTGGGTCTGATTTCAATCTCCAGATACTTTCGCAGCAGCCTGGGCTTTCAGTTTCTAGGGGGAAGAAAAGCAAAATACTGCTAAAAAAAAAGCACTGTAACACGTAATCAGATATGCCATATGACATTTTCTTCCACAAACTCAAAGGGCACTCACTCTCACACAGACAGAAAAGCTCTCATATGGATGCAGACACAAAGTATGCACCACATTTAGCGCACACAGACAGAGTCGGTGCATTTTTCCGCAGACAATCCTTCACTGTTTCCTCCAGTCTTCTAATTGGCAGACTCAGTCCACAGACCTCAGTCAGAAACAATTAAAAACTCCATTTATATTCCCGCAGCGAGCACACAGGCTCACACAGCGTGTGACTACACACATCAGGCCTCATCATCTGTGTGTGATTTTAAACTTCAGGCCGTTTTCCATATTTATTTGAACGTGGTCTGACTTGAAAGCTCTGTGGGCCGAGCAGAGAAAAGTGGTTTTTGATCACACAAATTATCCGCAGCTCGTCCTCCATTGCCTTATAAATAAATATATGATTCAGAAAATATTAGCTTTCCAAGTAGATTGTTTATTTTTGGAGTTTTTAGAAGCTTAAATTGGCTAAGAAAACACTTTCACTTTTACATGGTCATGAACGATTCAAAAGGTTAGGGTTTCAAAGGAGGGGCCTGACTGGTAATAACTGAGGTTGATAAATAAACAATCCCCCTGCTTTTCCATCTTCAACTCCCTAAATTGACCAAATCCTGAACCGAACCTGAGCTGTCCAGACAGGTAATTACCTTTTTTAAAGTGTACCTCAAATGTAAATGACCACATACCGAGGTAAGGAAGATAAATAAATAGATTTGAAAAATCAGTGTCTCACCCATGTAACCAAATCCAGCATATGGTTGGGGATTTTTATAAGAGTCCATTTGGTTTCATATACAGCAGCCAACTGATTTTATATCAGGAGTGGATCTAAAATAGGATGTGGCTTCATTTGAATTCAAGATTTGTGATAAAGCTGTCAACATAATAGCACTGATGGTGATCTCTCTTTAATGCACCGCCTGGGTTCACTGTTGTCACTTTGTAAATTGCAACTTGATGCAACAGCAGACTGAGGTGCTGCATATTAAATGTATCATCACCAGCACTTTCCTTGAACAAAACAGTTATCTGATGTCAACACTGTGCCCCACACACATCTTTAGCCCTGCTAACACTAATAGAACTAGGGGTGGAAATATAAAAAAATTATCAAGATTTATTTAATGCCAGAATCACAATCTTAATTTTATCATTCTATTTGTGCTCATGTTTAATGTTTATTGCATATGTCCAACAAGAGCCAAACAAATCTTTTTTTAACACAAGTGCTGAACTAAGAATACAAGTTGAAGGAAGTTATATAAAACCTTTACTTACTTTTACCTTTACTTTACTTCTTCTGCGATAGAAGGTTGCTCTCTTCTTTTAAGATTAAGTTTGCATATTAGTCTGCTCTGTAGCCATTTCATATCCAAACTGTTGAGAGTAGATTTTGCAAATAAACTTTTTGCATTTACCCAAAGCAGTATCATCAAACAAAGATCCAGCTCTTTTTACAGGCTACAACACAAGTTTTAGGTTAATCTTTCAGCAGCACTCCGGCTCCACCATGAAGAGGCAGAGTGCAGAATTGTAGAAGATACAATAAATTCCACAGATGATCTTATGATGCCTGCTTTAACAGATTGCTGATACTTTCTAGTTCTTTACAATCTAGTATTATCATATTGCAAACCCCCGAGTTGAACCATGTGGCAATTGTGTGGCAGTAGATGTTTTAAGAAATGGACTGAGGCATACAAGTTTGTAAAGCACATGAGCTTCCCTGATTCCACACCAGTCATGTTTCATTATTTAACCAGCTGACGGATATTCTGCCAAGTAGCAATTTATTTAAGATGGAAGATTCCTGGTTTATTCTCCCCATTGCCTGCCAGCTCTGCATAGTATCAGTACTACTCCCTTGATTTCAACCCTTAGTCACTCCAGCGCTCACCTGTGGGATTCAGTGAGAACATTATTTAGCACTAATATGTTGTCGAATGTATTTTTTTAGTTGCTGTTTAATGCAATCTAGTGGTGGAAAATATCCAATTAAATATACGTACATTTATGTAACTGATTATTTTTATTGTGAAAATGTGTGAAGTACTGGATTTCACATCATTTTACATTGACTCTAAGTACTTACTGAAAGAAAATATAAAGGCAAACCTACTGAAGCTTTATATTCAGCACATTATTGTATTAAGCAGGATGCCCTAAAGGGCTGTTAATTAACTGCCTTTTCCAGAAGTCTAAGATTTGTCATATTCAGTGAGCTTTACAAAACTATGATTGACAGTGTACAAACTACATTATGTGTGCTATTCAAAAGCTTACTTCATATTCATAAGTGCAACTTCGTGCTCTGTGCTTATTTTATATGATTTTAATTCAACATTGAATTATATAAAACTTTGCAAGACACAGCAAACACTCAAGATACTCAGTACATTAAATACATCATTACTTAGTTTTCCAACTACAATTTTATTTCAATTGAATAATTTTATACTCTCTCCGCCCCAAAGCAACATCTTCTTCATTAGACTCCATGTTTTAATTCCCAGCCTTAGGGGAAAAAAAACTGTGTTAACAGTCTAGTATATAAGAATAACAATGATAAGCAATTTTCTATGTATATGATGTCCGTACAAAGGTGAATTTCAATTATCACACTGTTTACATTGCAAAAGAATGTAATTTTTGTTATCTTTGGATGAATTGTTTGAGTGTTAGCAGGATGCTGCTATTCATCAAATGTAAGAAAAAAACAACAAAAAAAGGTAGGCTTTCCACCTTTGCACTCGTAAGCTGCACTGCACATAAGACACCTATAAATGAAGTAGGGTAAATGTTGCTGGAGGTGCAGATGAGTTGTCTGAAATGATGAATGGGAAAGTGCCAGCCGGATGTACTCCCAGACCTGACCTGCTTAACCCTGATAGTGCTGTATTCTCTCTCTGTCTGTGATGCTCTACAAAAGTTCCTTCCTCTTTCAAGCTCCCACCAGAGTCTCCTATGATTGGTTACAGGCCAACTCTGTTGTAATTGGTCAGTTCAGCACTGCTCAGTAATGCTAACATTTCTGTTGTGCAATGGGCTTTCCTTCATGCTGGTATGTCTACTTAGTGGGGAAGAGAAGAAAGGAGGCTTTCAGGATGCTACATTCCCTATGATGACATGGAGAAGGCTGATGCCGTGGACTTTTTGTCTTGTCCAAGTGGTCTGTCACATGGCGGATGTATGATAAACACACTGAAGAGCATAGAAAACTAGAAAAGTAGAATGTTGTCTCTTTAAAAAATAAGCAAGTGTTATGGCCTATGCTCACCTACACTTAATAATTTGTAGCAGGCACTATAAGGCCCTAAGATTGCTGAAAGACGGTTTCATGCTGGATTTTTAAATTAAGATAAGAACAAGATGTGTTATTCTACAAGTTTTCTTGGCTTTTTATCTCTTCAAATAAAAGTACTCCAATTGGTATTTTTGGTTGGAAACATCATGGCCACTTTGAATGCTAACAAACGTGAATATCCTGTGTGCTGATGCTCTTCTTTTGTCCAGACATGGTCATCTCTGAAGCCTCTGCGAAGGAAGACTTTAAATGGATGGACAACAAATCAGAGGACTTTTGCTCTTCCTTCTCAGATCTTTCTTCCAAATGCTCTAATTTCAAAAGCATGTTTGAAATAAAACATGTTGAAAAACTACAAACAGGCTCAGCTACTCAACAGGCTCTTGACAGCCTTGGAATCATGAGGACTATGTGTATCTGTGAGAGGAAGACAGGGAATGAAGACACAAGAGAGTACAAAAATGCACATAGACGTGGATATAAAGTTTATTGTGTGTGTCAGTAGATGTGTGTATGTGCATTTATAATATATGAGGTGTTTGTAGAGATGAGCCTTGCGTGCCAGGGGCCGCAGCAGGTGCAGCGCGTCTCTGGAGTGCCGTGTCCTAGTATGTGTTGGGTGGGTGAGTGTGTGGTGTGGGTGGTATTCCTCCTCCCCCTCATCAGCTCAGCTTTCCCCACCTCTCCTCCCTGTCGATATAAATATAAACAGACATCTATCCACCAAGCGGCAGGGGTCCTCTGGAGCAAAGGAGACAAAGTTTGGGTGACATTACAGGTCTTAAATGGTGTCGGCTTTAGATTCTCTCAAGTTATATGAGGACATAAAAGTGTTTCTATATTTGATTTTTTTATACCTATTAAATCATTAATTGATTAATCACTTTATTCAACTTTTCCAATTGGTTAATCTCAACGTGTTGATTAACAATAGTGCAAGATTTGAAAACATTTGAAAAGCTAGTTGAGATAAGAAATGGGCAGTTATGTTAGCACAAAAAAGCAACGTTAGTTGTTTAACTGCAATTTCCAATAGCTTCCTGGGGATTTTCTGAGTTTATCTGTCTCTCAGTAGCTTTTTATTGATTTAGTTGTGGGGTAGGGTCCTAACAAGTAAGTGGTTTATACAAAAACACATTGTTAGGACTGCAAAACAGATGCAAGCAGACTTGAAAAGGTATGTAACAAGCAGTGACTTTGTATTTCTGCTTAACGCTGCTGCAGCCTGATCATCATGAATACATTTAAAGTTAACTATCACCAGTGCAGTCTGAAAACAGCAGCCATTAATCTGCAACAGTTTAGGAGGGACGAGGTGCTCAGCACAAGGGCTCACAGTGAAGAGGTGTGATTTCAGATTAGGGGAGACAAGGACAGTGAGCCCCAAAACTAGGATGGGCAGCATCCTGTTTTTAGGTAACTTTTTTATTGTTGCTAAGTTAGGACTTGTTATAATACTATTTTCTTACAAAACATGACAAGGCATGTCAAAGAAATAGTCAAGCTAATTAAATGACATTAAACCAAACTGATATGAGTCATTTATTTAACTCAGCCACATGGAGACGTGTTGAATCTCAGTGGTTGACCAAAGTAGTTTTGATGGATTTCATGAAACATAATGAATAAATAAAAAGCAGAGTCTATCTAAGTACCTATCTTCAAAATGCAGACATACAAAGTGCTGCAAAGTTTCATAACAGAGTAAAACAGGCAGTAGAGAAGAAATGTGACAGAAAAGAAGAGCATTTTATCTCAGCCTTCAGGTTAAACAAACAGAACAAACCTACTTAATATACAAAACGAAAAAATCTAAGGCACAGTATGTAAAATCCATCTGCCAGGGGGCTCTTAAGTAAACAAAACAGCCACAGATTAGTCCAGATGTAGTGACACAGTCACCCCAACCTGCCTTCATACTTTACTATTCTTTAAACCAAGGACTCCACTCAGTGAATACATCACTGTGAATTGTGTAAACAGGAAATCAGTGTTATGGGGAAAACGCTGCCTACTGACAGAGAGACAGACAGAATGACTTCCTGTTTGTTCACACTCTTGCGTAAATCAGAAAGTCAACTTCTAGATGCTTTTTTTCTGATTATGAGAAATATGTTCTTGCATATCTGTTTTAACTATCAAGCAGTTCTATACCCTGCCCAGGCTTGAATTCAGTGGTTCTGTATTAAAATGTTTCTTTGCCATACTTTATGACAATTAGAGAGAAAACCAGAGCTACAACTGTCTATTGTGACAAACAGTACTTTTATAACAGAAACAATTGGCTCTGCCTTTTATCCTTCCAGCTCTTTATCTGTTTGTTTGGCCATTTTTTGTGAAATTCATTTTAGTAGTGCCACATAATTTCAATGATGTCTGTACAGAGACAACAAAATGCTTTTTGCTGATGATGAATTTGACAACAAGAGGAAGCAGGCAGATCCTAGATATAAATTTAAATTGTTTCTATTACATAATACACTTTTTTTTGCTTTCAGAAATCACTGATTAAGAATTTGAAGACATTCCTTATACTTTGCTCCAACCTCAGTTGCCTCAGCATCTTCTGTATGCCTGTGAGAGTCCTTTTATGAACTGTCAGCGCAGCAAAATCCCCTTTTCTCTCTAGTGCTCCATCTCCATTCCTCCTGTGCACTCCTCCTTCACACCCACACCATCCCTCCCAATCCCTCTTCCTCCCTGTTGCTCTCCTCCATCTCCTGCAGTAATGGATTACATGTCTCCTCTCAGCCTTTCCTGTCCTCTGTGAATCATGGGGAAAAAGCCAAGGGTGGACCTCAGGGGTGGATAGGAACTCTGGCAAACCAAGGAGAAACTGCAGATATTGGGTTACTGTGTTTTTAACTCCAGATATGATGTAGTGAGTGTGAGTATGGGTGCATAGCTCTGAGCTAGACATTCATCGCAGGGTGAGGTCCATGTGGAAATATGTGATAAATCTGTGGTGAGAGGCTGATGCTGGATGGACTTAAGAGGAGATAATATTTTAGCACAGATACGTCATGTAGACTGGTGAGTGCTTATTAAGATTTTTTGTATCAGTCATATCAAGGAGCAGTGCAGGCTGTACTAAGGTTTTATTCTAAAATGATCCAACCAGGGGTTCCCAAAGCATCCTGGTTTTATCTGCATGCTTCAAGTACACATAGGGCTGCTGTCCTTGATGCTGGAGGCCCTTGTGCAGCCTCTTGCTCCTTCCCAGCTTGTCATCCCCTACTTTTCTCTCTGTCTAGTTTCGAAACATACCAAGTACCAACTGTCCTATCCAGAAGTAGGTGATTAGTTGATTCTGATTGGTTGAAGGGTTAAATTAAAATCCTAACAATTGGACTAATGTTTTGTATTTTAGGGGTAAATGGCAACAATGGTAAACAGTATATTTTATTTAGTTATATGTCAAGATTTTTTAAGCTGGTTTTGTGAAACTGACATAGCTTGCCAGTACTGTTGTGAATCATATGATAAAATCATGCTACTTTATTTCAAAAGGACATGTTGCTGACTTTGACTCTTGCTAGCATTTTGTTAGCTTTTGGGCTAAAATGATGCCAAGAACACCTTGAAATATATCAGTGCAGGCTGGTGTCAATGTGCTTGCAGGACTAAGCCTTCCCTGTCATGTTAAAAAAAAAAGACAAATAACTCTAACTTTAAAGTTATATTAAATTATATTTAAACTGTTTGCAAAACCTGGCATAGCAGCAGAACCTTTGACGTACAAACGAAACACGCATTACATCTAAATTCCCTAATTCCAGTTAAGTTGGGATGCTATGTAAAACGTAAATAAAAACAGAATACAATAACTGCAAATTCTTTTTGGCCTTTATTTAACCTAATACACTACAAAGACAAGACATTTAATATTTTAACTGATAGCTTTACTATTATTTGCTTTTTGATGATCTGTTGACTGCAACATTTCTAAAAAAGCTGGGACAGGGGCACGTTTCACTGTGTAACACCTTTCCATTCAACAACACGCAATAAGCCTTTGGCAACTGAGGACAAAAAATGCTGAAGCTTTGTCGGTGGAAATATTTCCCATTCTTGCTTGATGTACAACTTTGTTGCTCAATAGTCTGGGGTCTCCATTAATATATTTTGATTTCATGATGCGCCACACATTTCCAATGGGAGACAGGTCTGGACTGCAGGCAGGTCAGCCCAGATCCTGCACTTTTTCTACAAAGCCACTCTGTTTTATCAGGTACAAAACATAGTTTGCCATTGTCTTACTGAAATGAGCAGGGACGGTCCTGAAAAAGACGTATATGTAAAAAAAACACCTTTAAAGGCCTGTTACCATTAATGGTGCATATTTTGAACTATCTGCTAACAATCCGAATGGTCCTTTTCCTTTTCAGCCCATTGTACATGACTTCCATGATTACCAAAAAGAATATGAAATCTGATCTCGTCAGACCACAGACCACTGTTACGCTTTGGAGTAGTCCATGTCAGATGAGCTCAAGTCAAGCTGGCAGTGTTTCTGGTGTGGTCGATATATGGCTCTAACTTTTTATGGTAGAGTTTTAATTTTCACTTATAAATACAGCAAAGAACTGTGTGAACAGAAGTGTTCCTGAGCCCACTTGGTAAAAGTACTTTACACAGTCATGATGGTTTTGAATGCAGTGCTGTAGATAATGGGCATTTAATGTTGGTTTGTAATCTCAAGCTTACATGCATAGTTTTCTCCAGATTCTCTAAAACTTTTGGTGATACTATGGACTATAGATGATGAAATCCCTAAATTCCTTGAATTGTACATTAAGAAAAAATGTGTTTGTTGAGCATTCCTCAACTTTCCTAGTCTTTTGTTGTCCCTGTCCCAGCTTTTTTGGAGCTTGTTTCAGGCATCAAATCCAAAATGAGTGAATATTTGCAAAAAGATCTGTTTGAACTTGCATATCTTGTCTTTGTTGTGATTTTAATTGAATATGGGCTGAAGAAGGATTTGTAAATCATAGTATCCTGTTTTTTAATGTTCTACACAATGTTCCAATTTCATTGAAATGGGGGTTTGTACACTCGAACTTGAGATGGCAATAAAATGTACAAATAAACATGAAGTCTTTTTATAATAGACACCTCATGAATACTTATGTTAATAGTATGATACGTCTAATAGAGTGGCTGGATCAGAATAATAATCACAAAAACCATTTATTGTAAATATCCTTTTTGCTGCTTCTCTGCATTTGGACATCTGAAAGGATAAGTAAGAAAGAAAACATAAGTGTTTTAACTGTTCTGGTGCCTTTCATGACTGTAAGACAGCCTCTATCTTGAGCTCTCGGTCATGTCAGACACTTTTATTTGCCTTGTCTGTGTTCTTTGAGTTGTGTCTGCGGCGGCTGTCTATGTGTTTGTTGGCTCTGCTCCATCTTTGGCTGCGGCTCCGGCTCAAGTCAGACCTCAAAGCAAGATGCGGCGGTAGATTTGTTGGGCGGTAAAATACTATTAAAGTGGGGTGAAGACAGCGCTGAAAGCTAGCATGGCTGTAGTTCATCGGCTAACATCTTAAGTCCCCCTTATTCATCCCAGTAAATCAGTCGAGTCGGGGGCTTAAGTGCCTGATACAGCCGAGGGAAGCAGCAGTCAGACATGTGAGGAGGAGGGGGAGAGGGGAGCAACTTTAGGAGAAGCTAGAGTTCTTTTTCCATTACACCAAATAACCACACTGGTCATGCTCAGCAGTATAATGTAGTATTAAAATGTAAGTTTTCCATTGGAGGACTAAACCCATTTTTCATGAATGTCATTGTTAAAAAAAAAAAAGTGAGCTAAAAATAGCACAAGATGGGATGCTGATGGTTTCTGGGGCACTGATACGTCAGTATTTTTTTCTTTAAAATTCTGACAGATTTAAATTGGAATTATGACAAAAATGAAAGCAGTATCTACCCCTACAAATTATTTTATGACATCATTTTCCATGGTTAAAAAGAAAATATTTCCTGAATCAGTGTTTGCTGGAAATTTAACAAAGTTCAGTGATAATTTGAACAAAGCTTTTTACATCCAAACTACAAAATGTACACTCAAATCTTATCTAAAAAAAATTACATCTTGTGTTTGAATTCCAAGAGGGAAACTCAATGGGCTGATATATTAAGATAGGATTGGAGCAACATTTGTTTAGGGAAATTCAGTTGTCACGTAGATTTTTTTTTTCTCTTCTTCCTTGGGAGTTAAAAAAATTACAAATTTCAGAATTGATTTTTTTCTAAAAATAAATAAATAAATAAATAAATAAATAAATAAATAAATAATAATAATAATAATAATAATAATAATAATAATTTTGGCAGTATTTTTTTTAGCCCTAACTTCTATGCAAATGTCTTTTTTAAATATTTTTTGCGTATAATTATGCAAACCTGTATTGGTAGGTATGTACATACATTTTAATGTCCATATAAATGTCAGTATCCATGAAAATGTGAGATAGTTTGCTGTTGAAGTATTAACTTAATCAAGAACATATATTGAGAATGATCCTTTCTACTGTGAATAGCAGACAATTGGACTCGAGTCATAGGACTCGGACTCGAGTCGACTCGAGCAGCTAATGAGACGACTTGCAACTCGTCTCGGACTCGGGAGGTAAAAACTCGGAACTCGACTCGGGAGATAAATACTTGAGACTCGGCTGGGACTCGGGAGAAAATATCTCCAGACTCGACCTGACTTGAGACAACATGATTCAGAAAATTTCACTCACTCAGGCTTTATATGAAGAGCCAGACAGGAGATATACGCCGCTGTTGATGCTCCATTCACAGTACACATGTCCGTCAACTATTATGGTCCTGCACACAACACAGCGCTACACACATATGTTCCTACCACACACCCGCTCCTGCTACAGTGATGATCAGTGGGCAGATAGCGCGGGACGCAGGCTTCAGCTGCTGTCTTTTGTGCCCAAAGTTATTTTCTTTGCATATAAAGAATTTCACTCAGATGTAAAACGAAGATAGCCAAGTGTATGACCTGCAACGCTTCGATAAGCGAAAAAGAGGGCACAACATCGAACTTTATCACGTGCAAGTAAGTGAAAGAAAATCGGCCAAATGGAGTAGGATAAATGATTTGAAGTGTATTTTTTTAGCCCGCGTATATATGTGTGTGTGTGTGTGTGTGTGTGGGGCGTGTGTGTATGTGTGTGTGACACACACATAAGCTACTAACTACCTTTCACCTTGTGAAATCCTCTACTATTGACTGAAAATGGCACTATTTAAATACACTAGATCTGGGTTATCCAGGTGTGCCAGAATAAGATATAAGGAGTTCTCTCTTATTTTTTAGGTTCAGCAGTCAAAGTGAGTGCGTGCATGCAGTTTTATGTTTGCTGAATTGCAAGCTGAGCCCCCTATTTGTTGCAAATAACTGTTGCAAAATTGTTTAGATAAAAGTATTTTTTATATGAAACATGCCATTTCTTTAATGTAGCCTTTCTCCTCTACCTAGGTCTAAATAATCAGACATGCATTATCTTATTGGTAAATGACCAGCTTTATGCTGCATTAATCCAGGCAGACTAGTCTGATGCAGTTTTTTATGTTGACCTTGGGAACATAAGGTTTGTATCTTCAAGATAAAAAATCTGAGTCCTTTTTGGGTGGACTGGGGAACAAAGGTGAGGGACTTGACCTGTCATAACCTGTGACTCGACTTGACTTGACTTTACAAAACCTGTGACTCGACTCGACTTGACTTGACAAAACCTGTGACTCGACTCGACCCGACTTTCCCACAACAGAAAAAACTTGGGACTTGCTTGAGACTCGGATCAAATGACTCGAGACTTGCTTGGGACTCGGATCGGAGGGACTTGGGCAATTGTCTGGTGAATAGAGTTGAGAAGGTACAATCTGTTTTAGTGGTAGTACTGTTGAGATAAAAGCTTTTTCTTATGACAACAGGATTATAATTTGATATTAGGGCTGGGAATCACATGGTGGGTGATGATACAGTACAATACCTAAAATACAGTCCACCATCATTAACATAAGGATATAGCAGTAAAATAAGATGCTGCAAGTATATTGTATCATACAACAGCGTCTCACAATATCTGATTAACAGAGGAAATAAAGCAGTAAATGTAAGATAAATGTAATCACTCAGCAGGTTGATTGGTTTTTGTTTTTGTTTTAAGTTTTGTAAATTACATTTACAGAACTGTACTACTATGAAACTAGAAAAGCATTTGGAGAGCACAGACCTCCACCAGCGCCACGTTCCTCACCCATATTGTGATTTTGACCATAAATATTGTTCCTATGTTTATTTCAACGAAATATGTATTCCTTGACCATGAAAACATACCATTAGCAATTGGATTCATAATGATATCTATTTTAGTTCAGTAGTTATTCACGAAAATCACATTTATTGTCATGGTGGATCAAGACGGTGATCCAGATCACTCCCAAAATCTAATCATTTGTTCCTTGTCCCAATCCGGACATTTCCTGAATACTGAATCGAAATCCGTCCATAACTTTTTGAGTTATCTTGCTCACAGAGAAACAAACAAACAAACTAGCAAAGCACACTAACTAACTAACTAACTAACTAACTAACTAACTAACTAACTAACTAACTAAACAACAACAACAACAAAAAAAACAGATGGCGGCAATAACATAACCTCCTGGGGGGTTATGTTATTTTCTGCATTGTCAGTAACAGTAAATATTTACTTTTGAGTGTCACTAATCCAGACATGTTACTGTATGTAGCTGCCCTGCACTCTTCTGATCATGCACAAAGCTATAACATGTTTATTTTTTTCCTCATAGTGTAAACAGCCTTAGGAGTAATATAAAATGTTGTTGCCAATAGCCTCTGCCATCAGCCGAAATATGGTTGCATTCTAGAAAAACTTTTAAAAAAGTAACGGGTCTGCTTTAATTTATCTTTCCTGGTACAGCTTCTGTTATTCAAGCACTGGTTAAAGTCTGGGCACCAGCTGCTGCATGGTGCATTTTCCACCTGTAAATAAAAAGGCAGTCCGAGAAGTAGGTCTTTCTACCATAGAAGATGAGACTGCTGTAATATCTGTAAGTCTCAAGTCCTTTTGTCATCTGCTTTGTATCCACTTCCCCCAGTTACCTTAAGCGAGCATTACCATTCATTGTGTCATGTGTGCAACCACCAGTGCACTCATGACACGATGAATGGTAAAGCACTGCCAGGAGTTTGTAAAATCTTATTCAAGATCTGTATTGTTTTAAGGAAAAATATAGATTTTAAAGCCAACAGTAACTTCTTATTTGCCAAAATGTTGATATACAGTATTAGCAATGCAATCATTTGCTCTGCCCTTTAAGACATAATGGGCATTTTTGAATTCGCCCACTAGAGTAAGTTTGGAAAATAAATTAGCCGTAGCCTACTTCCGCTTTAGCATACTACAAAATAAACCTAACAGAACAGTCATACTACATATTACATTCAAGTGTAGTAGGCAGTATGCAGTGCCTACTACATACTAGTTTCATACGCAGTATGTAGAAGGCAAATTCGAAACCGGCCATAGTTTAAGGAATTTAGAGCTACTGTCAGTCATGAACCTTTAGAATTGGATGCATGGATGCCCCTGAATGCAGGAAAATTAAATGGAGTGCACATTCAGTATTGATATTGAGTCCAGCCCCATAGCTGATTTGATGCTATTTGATGAAGTATAGTGAAAGGTTACCTAACTATTCTGTAATAATCACAATATGCAATACATCCAGATGTTGAGATAAATGTATTTGCAGCTATATAACAAAACAAGGTGGGTAAGGTTGTAAATAAAGTGATCTTTATTGCTAACATAACATCTAAGACAACCCTTGGAGCAATTAATGTAATCAGTGTGTGCTCTTATTTACATAAGTACCAGGCAGTCTTTGATTAAAACTGGAATAAACAACAGATGGACCAATATATTAGACCAAGGGAAGGAATTTTCTGTGTATCATCATCTCTTAATGATTGCCTTATATCATACTTGCTATCATTTCTATTTTTCCAGGGCATGTTATTATTATGACTGTAATGTGGTTAAATAAAGGCAGCTATAAACAAACTGGGATGAATCACACTTTGTATCATTAATTCAGTTAAGTTGTTTGTATGTGGAGGTCTACTCTCTCAAACTTCACAGCTGTAAACTTTTTTCATACTGCAACACTAGCAACAGCAGAGGCCAGACAGAGGTGGTCTGTTTTCAGATTGTCCAAATCGATTAACGCCTTATGAATATGATACTTTAGTCAGTAAGGGATTTTCCATAAACAGCATGACCCAAGTATAAACATTTTTATGTCGATGTCCTGTTGTTTTCTGATCATTACTTGTGAGAGAGGATCTCAATAAAACTTTCCGACAAACTTTGCACAATTGTATTTTGACAATCTGAAAGATGCCATGATAACATGTTGGAGGTTATAGGTCAAGTTTGTTTACTGCCTGCTTGTAAAAGCAATGCATCAAATATATGTTTCAGGATTTTCATGAAATGTTGCAGAAATTTACACTTTGAATCAAGAAAAACCTGACAAGATTTTGGATTGCAAACATCCTTGGGCGCTTTTGATTTTGTCTTGGTTGTGAACTTGACATGTCAAAACTTTATTAACACTGCAAGGTTGAGAAGTTACGCATTCACATTTTCACTAAAAACTTTGCAAAGAAAGTCAGAAATGTCTTGGTAGAAGTTTATGCTGGATGAGCACTTCTGTTTTTTTAATCAAGGAATTTCTTAAATTTTATTTAATGATTTGTTACTGCAATACAAACCACTTGAGTAATAGTATTCTAGTTTTTACAAAGTATGTACTTCAATAGGAGGTTTTAATTATGTTGGAAATTTCCAGATGTTGTTTATTATTATGATGTTTTCAAATTTTAGAAGAATTTGTCTAGTGGTATCTGAGTATGAATATATAGATATAAAAATGTATTGTTAATCCATGCTACTGTCACATAATTCTTATAAAATATATTGTATTTCAAACTTTATATTTACATTACATACGCATATGTTGTATCATTGGGTTACATGTCAGTCTTAAAATGGAATCTTTACAGAAGCGTGGACTAGTACCCATTTAGATTTTGTTGTTTCTATGTGGTTTGTTTTTTGCCTTGGAGTGTTTGTCAGACATGTTTTAGCCATTTGGTCACAATAACATCTACAGATGTAGTTAATACTGGTTTTGATCTGTTGGCTCTTCATAACTTTTCTCCGTAATCATTCCCACTATCATGTCTCAATCAACTCTGTCCCTGAACAGGTCATTTACACACTATGTTTGGAGATAGTTTTGCAGGATATTCCTCTAAACAGAGGCACACAACATGTGGTAGCTGTTAAACACCTTTCTGTGAACAGCATGTATACATCCAGCCATAAAGTCACAGTAGGGCAGCACAAAGAGAAAAAATAATTATTTTATTTTATTTATTTATTGAAAAAGGATTTTTTTTTCTAAATGCTTACAAGAAGAATCCGTACTGAAGACTGAACATTTAAAACATTTTTATAATTTACAACCTGAGCATGCTAACACAGCCAACAGCCTCATGCATGGAGACCCCTCACGCAGCTAACCTCCTCATTTTTAATTGGCCACCTGTGTGAGGAGTCATGCTTGATTCCAGATCAGTTTCTTATCTGACTCATCTGCTTCTATAAAGGTTGTTCATCCTCCTGCTCCGAATTAATAAAACTTACCTCGTTCCTCCCCGACTTCAAATGGACAGAGAGCGTCTGAAGTGCCAAAATCTGTGTAACACTGGGGCCTTAATGAGCTCAGAGTTGCCGTTTTCACCTGACTCCCCACTATTTATTACCTGTGGAACATGAGAAATAATTAGCAGACCCTCACAGTAGGGGTATCTACTCGGTCTTTTCATCAGAGAGGTGTGAGAGTTTGCATCATCTGATTGTGCCCTGCAGTTGTTACAATCCTCCTCCCATATGAAAATATATAGGGTTTGAAATAAGTCAAACCATATGAATACTGACTGGTTTACCATAGATTATATATTATATATTAGCATGGAGGGGGCAACTGCTGTCTTAGAGTGAAGCCAAAGTATTCTCAGACAGCTGTAGTGGCCATAAATCCTGCTTCCTACTTGTTAAAGAGTGGGTATTTTGTCATAACTCAGGTCCATAAATTAATTTGAATTTTTGAATTTTTGATATGTTCACAATATCCAGTGTTCAACAATGGATATTTTAAATTCAAGGATCACCAACCCATAGATTTTGATTAACTGGTAGATCTTGATCTGGTAGTTAAAGGATAAGTTCGGTTCCTGCAGCTTTCACATTGTTTATAGAATGAAGTAGAACAATATACTCACTCAGAAGGCTTTCCTGATCCAAACAGTGCTTCGGGAGATATTTAGATCCAAAATCGAGCGGCGGACATCCGTATATCCGTATATCCGCATGCATTGCGTCGCTCCTAAAACTGCATTAATCGTCCAAAAACTCATTAGTTTCTTCAATATTTCATCATGGGTCCACTACTCCTCCAAGACAGTCCTGGGTTGCTCCACCCATGTTTTTGTGACTGTGCTGACCTCTGAACTGGAAACTTTCTTCACGGCTGCCATGCATCCACAGTACCGTTTCCTCCTTTTAATGAGCTCCTCATCTGTATACTTTGGATCGAAATTGTAAGGACACCCATCATATTCAAAGTTCTCGTCCACAACATTTCCATCCGATTATATGGATGTCCGCTGCTCGATTTTGGATCTAAATATCTCCCGAAACACTGTTTGGATCAGGAAAGCATTCTGGGTGAGTATATTGTTCTGCTACATTCTATAAACAATGTGAAAGCTGTAGAAACCGAACTTATCCTTTAAATCAGGATAGGTCTATAATCTGGCATACTTGATGGGGAGAGCAACCATTCAAATAATCTAGCAAAACTTGACTGTAGAAGACTGCTTACTGTTCTTATGCGCTGACAGGGTGAGGAAACGGTCTTCTTGGAGTGGCATCTCTTTGGGACTCCACTTTGGGCCTTTCTCTGACATCCCCCATTATATGGAACTTGGCCTTTAGTTTAGAGGTGATACTAGGGATCTCGCCACATAATGCTACACCTTAGTTTTGCAGAACATAACTTTTATCCTATCATGCATACCCTGTGCAGATCGGTCAAATGTTGCATGCTTATCACTGGCAGGGCCCATGGCCATGCACAGTGCTGACAATCAGCCCAGCTAACATTTTGCCAAAAAAGTAAGCATGAATACTGATTGCTGTTTATGGCTTTTTGTTTCCATTAAAGTAATCAGTGAAACTATATCTTATAAGTATTCAGTTAATTAGTAAAATACTTACCACTAGTTGATGTGATGTGGTATTGAACCAACATGAAAAGACATTATAACAGCTGAAAACAAAACACAAAGGAGGACAAAACAGTACTGAGGCCCTGTTGCCGCATTTATTGCACATAAAAAAATAGAGAGAGCATCAGACTAATCCAAAAGCTTTGTCAGTAACTTCAGACGTCTGTAAACGACGATAATGAATTGTTTTTGTACAACTTTACTTTCTTTTGCAAAGGCATGCTGCACCTTTACGAGGCAAACACTCTTTCTCTCCTTCATTTCCCAGATTAACTGGACTGCCTGTAAAAGTGCTGGCTTCATGTCAATGACTCTGTAAAATAAATGAAATCAACTAAATTGAGTTGGATCTGCAACATCTGTCCTCTACTCAGATGAACAAATAAAACCTTTAGTGAAGTACATTTGCATTTATACAAATTGTTCTGCTCACTCTTTGAAATTAAAAAGCATATAATTAAGAAAAGTGCATACTCCTCTGGAGGCTGATCCATACTGAACACAACTGTAGAAGAAGTGTTTGAGTTTTAAATACAACTGATCCAATTATTGTTTTATAATTAACATTTTTTGTAGCAAGTTTCATGTATCAGCAGACCAGTGACTTGGTGAATTCACCACACAGATGAGGATTAATATCCTCCTTTCACCACCGTGACATTCATACATTGTTATTGTACAGAATGGAAAGAGTGAACAGCCCTGACACTTCCTATGTGCAGACAGATGTGCTAACAGACAGATGTGCAGTAAATGATCTGTTAAAGGAGTAACCCTATCATGCATCTCTCTTCGTTAGCTACCACCACTAATATTTCAGATCCTCCTTGAATACTTCTTCTAGCCTACTGCCAACCTCTGCCTCTAAATCATTTTTACAACTGTTGCCCCAATGTGTCCATTTTCAGACAAGAAAGTCACTAGGTCAGATTAGTTGATTAATTGATCTGTATGACTCATTACAACTGTTGTAATAATGTGGGACCACAGACGAACTGAGCAAGATGACGCCCAAAAGAAGTCAGCAAACCACCATAAACTTTTTTTCTGTCAGGTATTTGTTTGTCGATTAAAGAGTATGATGAATGATGTGCTACCATGATGTTAATGGCAATGGCAGATTCTCATCAGGGTGCCAATCCTTGCCAAAATGTATCTTTTTCCAGTCTTTCATATCTGCAGATGATACATCTAAAAGACCAGTGTGTTGTTGAGGGAATTTAACAACATTTTCTCTCCATCACTTTCTACCATCTCTGTGTTACATTACAATTTTTAGTCCGATTTGCTTTGCTATTTTCCCAAGTCCCACTTGGAGCTGTTGCATACACAAGGTGCACTGTGCTCTTAAACATAGTTATCTATCCAGCTAAATGGCTGAAGAGCAAAAATAATGTAATTATTGCCCTGAACAGCAAAAGGAGCTGTGGTATAGGTTTTTAAATGAGTCTTTTCTACTAAATGGCATACAGACATCCCATGAAAACAGAATAAAAAATGTTGAATAAGGAAATGTTTAGAGAATATGGACCTTAGATAATCCTTTCCCTTCCACCCCTGCAAGGTTATATATGCGCCCTTTTATGTGATTTTAATTTGATTGGATTTATATTTCTGCTTGGGAGTAAGAAACAATGTATAGTATTTTTAATATTCAATATATCTGTAAGTAATAAAGTAATTTTGGTTCATTTAGATTAAGTGATAGCACCAGGTAGCTGTCACATTCAGTTTTTGCAGAATAATTTTGATAAAGACAGTCATATTTCAAATAAGTTAACTCAAAAAATGATGTCTGACTAGGAGAAGTCCATTCAGCACTTATGGAGCATCTGACAGCATTAATCTTCTGTTTGCTCTTCTCTGGAGTTTCTTTTTGAGACAGGTGTTTATAGAAGTATAATTTTGACTTGTCTTCTCATCAGTACACTGAACACACTATGATGCAACAGGGTATGACACAAAAGTCTGCAATATAAAATTCCATTGGAAACATTTGACTTACAATACATAATAATAGTAATAACAATAACAACTATAATAACAATAACAGAATAATAAATCAGGAAAAAAATAATGCTTTATTTCCATAGCACTTTTTCAATCACAAAGTGCTCTCCATAAGCAGATCAAAGAAGACAAAGTATTTAGAACAAGAATTAATACAAACATGTAGTTTCAATAAATTAAAGGAAGGAATCATGAAATATGGGTAAAACGTAAAAAATTGTATTATAAATAATTTTGCCTTGGCCCTGATAAAATTAAATGACGGCTGAAAAAAAAAGACTTTAAACATGAGTTTTGGGCTTGGATTTATAAGTAGGGACAGTTTCTGCAGACTGAATTTGATGAATAATGATGAACATTTAACACTACATTGCTGGATACAGTACAATATTAAACTATGGTCATACTCTCTAGAACTAATGTAAATTTAAATTTTACTTAGAGCTTTTTCCCAGACCTGGAAGACCAATAGCTCTTTATAAAGCCATTAGAGAATTTGAAAGACATTTAGATTTTTTGCCTCATCAACCCTCAACTGCAGGAAAAATGTCTACTCTGGAAGTCTAGGTCATGAAATGGAAAGGATCAATGTTTTTGATTTTCCAGTGTGAGTGTTAGTATTGTCTAATTGGAACAAGGTGGCATATACTTGATTTGACCCTCCTTAAAGACCTGGAAGGCCAAATTCTCCCCATACTTTAGCCAATCAGAGTCTGGCCTGTCACAATTGCCTCCAAAAGTAGAGCAGGATAAGAAATATGTGCCTTGACTGGCCTAATGACATTTTACACATAATAAACTTAGTCTTGGACACCATATAGCGCTGCAGGGAAGCTGCTTAACACTTTGACACGACTTTTACAAGGCTCAAGGTGGCTAGTTCTCTGCACTGCTCCTTCTGCGGATATAATTGGACCAAAATTTGGGACTTATACCTTTTCATATATGATGTAAGTGCAGTATGTGCGCTATGATGTTGAAAAACAACATTTTGACAGAAAACAGCCTCTTAAAGGAACACTCCGACTATTTTGGACCCACGCCCTTTCCCTATCATTGACATAGTGAGACAAGCTCAAAAATACCTTTTTTGTGTCTCTGCGTCCAGTGGCTGGCTCCCAGCTGTTAGCATCGTAGGTAGCGTAGCTCAATGGCTGGAAGTCAATAGGAGTCAAAGCCGGACTGACAAAAGTGGACAAAAAACTCCTTGGAGTGGACCAGTGGAGTGAGTATTAGTAGGTGAAGTAAATCAAATGGTTATAAAACATTTTATAAGTCGTGTTTTCTTTCTTAAATTCGTTAAAATAACGTTTTGATAAACACAGAACTGCCCATCCTGACAGCTCCGCGGACCGGAAGTAGGAGCCGGACTGAGTACTGCGCATGCGCAGGTCTGTGAGTGTATCAAAAGCGTTATTTTAATGGATTTAAAAAAACACGTCTTTTAAAATGTTTTAAAAGCCATCCTCTGGACCATTGTAAGTATTTTGTCCACTTTGTCCGGCCGCATGCGCAGGTCTGTGTGTCTATCAAAACGTTGTTTTAACGGATTTAAGAAAGAAAACGAGTTGGCTTATTAGCACCTAAAGTAAATCAGGATGGTTATAAAACATTTTAAAAGACGTGTTTTCTTTTTTAATCCGTTAAAATAACGTTTTGATACACACCAAAAGTGGACAAAATACTCCTTACAATGGTCCAGAGGATGGCTTATTAGCACCTAAAGTATATCAGGATGGTTATAAAACATTTTTAAAAGACGTGTTTCTTTTTAAATCCATTAAAATAACGTTTTGAGAAGGAGATATGCAAACATAGTACTATTTATACACAGCATATCACAGAGTTATGGCAGATGATGATCAAGTTGACCCCCATTTGCTCCATCTCTAGAGTAAATATCAGAAGAGTGAAATGGCTAAGAGAAGAGCATGCAGGCTCATAAAAGGGACAGTAGATCTGTGTATAAACCCTTTCAGACTGGCCAAAAACAGTTTAAACCCAGAAACAATCAGCTCCTTGTTGGCAGTTGGAAAGGGTTTAATCTGCACTTCGACCTGGGTCGCCTGACCCTTCAACCGACAAGGGGTTTAAATCAGCTCACCTCTGATCAGCATCAGTGAGAACGTCACACCCATGTCGACCCGCTAATTCACGGATGTCGTTGGTGTAACGTCCCCATGGCATAACATCACGCCTGCCCCCTCTGTCTGTAACTTATGTGACTCTTTGCCATCTCAGCAACAAATTCCACCCATCTTTGTATCATCAGCACCAAGTTTGTACATTTTTAAAGAGGGACAAAAGTATAAAGTACAGAAAAACCATTTCCACGGCTTCAATGCTCCTCTCCATTGTTTACATGGATGTGCTTTGTCGCGCTGATAATGTCATTAATGTGATGACATCAGCTTGATGCGATAGAGGAAAATAAAAAGCCAAGCCACTCATCTGCTGCCGATTAGACCTGGGTATGCTAGCAGAGGGGAAAGAGTCACTTGCCATTTTTTTGCAGGTCAGCCTGCATTGAAAAAATTTGTGTGAAAGTGGTATTTTGTGTTTACCTGTTTTTGCACGTTAAGTGTTGTGTCTCGCTCACATTCTTTCGAAGCAGTATCAAATGGGTAATTGACAAATATATTACATCCTCAAGGACTCAATGTCTCAAGGTAGACTGATTATGTAGCTTTGTTTCAGTGATATATGTAAATGTACTATAAAAAGAGCTTGAGAGAAAAGACCATTTTGACAATCTCAATAAATGCAAATGTTGCAGATGTGTATCTAGAGTTCAGATTGTGATTGAATTTAACTGGGGGGATTTTATAAATTGTTGAAAATACACAAACAAAGCACACACTTTTGATGGCTTTCAGTCACATGCCTCTATCACAATCCTGCCTAATGTCCTGATAAGGTCCATAATGTAATAAAAGACAAAGCAAGTCAATATCATGATCATGCAAAGTCAAGTCAAGTTGAGCATGTATCAGGCTGTGGGAAAGCAAAATAAGACAACAGGGATTTATGCAATTGAACACATTCAGTTCATGTAGCACTGAACGGGTTGTTTAAAGAATCTGTTAAAGTCAAGGATAGTGTTGGTTCTGGCAGGACAAGAAGTCAATATTGCTCACATGCCAGCATTCCACTGTTAAATAGTTGACCCAAAGCCAGTCTGCCACTGCTGACAAGCCAGCTGATTGTCTTTAAGCTGCCATTGACTACTTGCACTCGGACCATCTTACTTAATCTGCTCTAGCCTCCCTACTCTTCCCTGTTCCCATTGCAAGCTGCTTTGCAGCCCTCCTCCACCCAAGCTTCTCCTTTATGCTATTCTCTGACTAAATTGATGTCAGCTGAAATTGATGCTCGCTCTTGGGGAATTTGCTGCTTTTCTCCATCCCTCATGCATTCCTTGCAGACAAAAGGCAGGAAGGGTGAGTGCTATTTCTGCTTAAGGCTTCCAATATTAGCATGTGGAAAGGCAAGGAGAGCCCGCATCAGAGTCATACAATCAAATTAAAAAAATAAAGCAATTATAAACTACAATAAATCTTTACATAAATATTGCAAACAAGCTTAATCTAATTTACTGCTCTGGTGTCTGTTCTTGACAAAGCACCCCTGACAGTGCTTATTTTGGCAGTTTTATTTTTTATATGTAATGAAAAATGAAATTTTAAACTTTGATTCTACATTTTTGATATCGGCAGTGGTTGTTAACCATATTTAATGTATATTCAATGAAAGTTAATGCAGAAAGTTTAATGTTATTACCCCTGTATGCGAGACAGGTGTAATCCAAGGCTCATTTTATGGCTTAGTGACACAGGTGCATTTTTGTGCCCTGTCTGTTGCAGCTGTATCTTTAATAATGATCCTAATAAAAAGAGCATGCAAACTGCAAACAGAATCAGATAGAGAGAGTGAAAGTGACAGAGGGGAAGAAAGGAGTGAGCATGAAAAAAAATGACCCCCCAAAAAGCTGCCATTGTGGATGATGGATTCCTCCCTAATCGAAACAGTTTGCCCAGTCGCCCAGCTGGGCTTCATGTGCTTTTGATTACTCTCCGCCATTTAGTTCCACAAAATTACATGCTGCCTAATGGTCTTTTAATGGTTATAGGTTTCTGTGCTCTTTAATGAGCCTGCACCAGTTGGTTGCTAATGCCTGATGGAAATTTGGCAAGCGTCCAGTGTGGTTAAGTATATTTCCCTCCAGTTTACAACTTTGTTGTGTAAAATCACAAACAGGGAGGCTGGATGTGGAAATGTGGCTCCTGCCTCTCCTCTTGGCTTATTTTGTGTTACTGTGGAGGCGATCCACAACAGTTCCCATTATTGTGCTATTAGGCGTTTGATTGTTTGCACTCTCATGCTTCTTGTTATATTTCTGAGGTGATAATGTGGTAACTACTCCATCTTTACACACGCGTGCTACAGACATTCACTGCTGGCTAGAGGAACAACACACACACAAACAGGACTGTTGGGAGTCTCTCTGGTGCCTGTGTGGTCAAGGTGAGAGGGTTCACCCCCTTAACTGACCATAATCATCACCACAGCCGGCACTGATGTGTTTGTGTCATTTTATCTCCACGCCACGTCTGTTTTTGTGTCCCCGTGCAATGCATTTGTGTGAATGCGTGTGTGTGTGTCTTAATGGGGACGTCAGCAGCTGCTTTTTGATGAGTGCCTGTTTACTGGACCTAATTAAGCAGAAAACGGCCACACATCTCCCCCCTGCTAAAGTAGGACCCCAAACAGATGGCCTGAGGACCCGAGAGGCCGTCTGACACCTTGCCCGCCGCTGGATGGCCACTCAGCAGCCAGTCAAAAAAAAATTCTACAGACCAGTCCAACAAGGTCATCATCATTGCTGAAGTTTCATCAGAAAGAAAAACATGAACAATTTTAAGTCATTTGGAAAACTCAGGCAGAGACCAATACAGAGCATCAATGAGTGGCTGGCATTCAACTCTGCCCCCACATGGGGTTCACATACACAACCAACTTGTCGAAGACCACCTTCACACCTAATATATAGCGATTCAGTTTGCGATGAAACTGCAGCATTGTTGTATTTATCACTTGATTCAATCTTCTTTTGCTCTCGGCCTAATCAAGTGGCAAAGGCCACAAATGTTAGGTGTGACATCCCCCTGAAGAGTGATGTTAGGTTAATGAGTTTTTGTAAGTCAAACCTGAAGTAAGCTTTGTTTAATGAAAAGCCTTAGGGAAGTTTAACTGGGTTTTTCAAATAATTGCTAATAAAAGCGTATAAGTTAAAACAATTTATGAAACATTCTCATTTCGTTCATTATGATAGTCCTTTAAAAATAAACAGTAAGTAAAAGAAATGATTTTGGAGATGAAAATTTTATCCTGTGCTAAATGTGTCTTCATCAATCAATCAAATCCAACTTAACTCAACTCAGATCAACTTTATTTGTAAAGCCCTTTAAAACAACCACAGCCAAAATAAATTGCTGTACATCAATAAAAGAAAATAACACAGACATAGAAACAATTAAAACAATTTAAAACATTGGCTAAAGTAAGGATAGACACTAACATAATTGTTTCATTGTTTTAAAAACCATTTTAAAAGCAATGAAAACAAATAATTCATGTAAAAAGCACAAGTCCCATTTTGATTATTACCCACAAAGACTGAATTTTGAGGCCTCTTGGAGCCCCACGAGTTTGCCAAACTTAGTCCAATCATGAAACCTACCTTTTAGAATAAATATATACATTATCTTTATTTAGTGCCATAAACATCAATCTAAAATTATAAGTGCTTATTCTGATGTCAGATGGAACTTTCTGAGCATTTTCCATCTGTTTTTTTGTCTTCTTCTCTCTTCTTTTTTTTCTCTTCCCTCACCTCTTAGGGTTATTCTCCTCTTTTTAAGCCTTACCTCACAGTTTGACAGATCTCGGGCAAAAACAAACTGCCCGATAGCCTTAAGCAGAAACACTGGGATACATCCGCCACTTTTGTTATTCCTCATATTGCTTTATCTGTCTGGAGTTTGACAGACGCTTACCTGAGGGGACGTGCAGGACTTCTGCCGACACTAAACGGATCAGGGCAGCAGCTCACTACACGCCTTGCTGATGAAGACATCATCACATAGCTATGCAGAGGGAGAGATGAATCCCCCCACCGCAGGCGCCATCATGTTTTTAAGAGCTGCTTTAAGTACAGAAACTGTGCAGTTAGGAGGCACTGGTGGACTGTATCAAGTCCTTTATCTCTTTAATGTTCCGGCAGCTTCTTTTACTGTTGCTACTTTTACTATCGCTTCGAATGCAGATAAGTTACAGCCTTGCAAACACCAAGGTTGAATCCTTTATTTACTTATTTTGGCTTGTTTTACTATCCTAAATGTAACATGTTTTAGATTTGCAGAGTCACAACCTCAGTTTATGCTCAAAGTGAAACATTAACACCTTTTTTAGGAGCTGCATGTCATATAAGGTCGGCTGATTTTGGCTTTTATTTTTCCACTGCTCTAAGGAGAGGTGCCAAAGAACCCCACTGTGACTTTAAGTGTACGCGTGTTGATATGCATGTCTGTGTGTTGATTTTTTGTGTTCCAGGGAGGTGTTATAGTACTCTAGAGGGCAGCATGAGACCATAAAGACCAGCTATTAATGGATATTGAAATTAAGATATTCATAAAAGGGTGGATAACTACATTTGAGAGTCCACTGCAAAGAGACTTTTAATGCATATTAAAAGTTTCACTACTCTGTGCAAAAATGCCAGTGTAACAACCATAGCTTATGATCTGGAGTTGTAAATTATGTTGTAGGAATGGACTGGTCTGTCAAGAAGAGTTCATCACAATGTCTGTCCCAACCTTGCTTAACCCGTAAAAGGGGGACATTACTTCTGGATTACACTGTTTATTAAAAAATCGTATCCACAAATTACAGATAGAGCAAATACATTTGGGATATAACTACTCTAAATAAAAGCTTGGACTGTTTTGTACAGCATTCACAGTTTAGTACAAACATGTACTCTGTGGAGTTTTATTTTTTGTTTTGCCTGAAATGAATTTCTTGTATTATATTTCTCTATATTGACTTGGTTTTGTATGCACCTGTGAGTCATGTGCTGGGACAAGTAACCCCTGTATAAGAGTAAAAATCCTTTCACAACAAGCTGCATTAGCTTTTTGCAGGGAAAACAGTAACTCCAAGATTGGCACATTTACACTGTCAGTAATTTTTTTTGTTAATTACAAACTTTCAAAGTTTCCAACTGTTCAGAACTGTGCAAAAACATACCTAATATGTGACTGGTTAATTGATGTGTCAATAGCATTGTTGATGGGCCAATCATGGTTCAGAGTTTCTCTTGAAGTTGTTCATCAGTATAACACAGAAGTCATTTCATACCCATTTACAGGCCGCCGATACACCAGTGGTGGCAATTGGGCTTAAATATCATGCCCAAGAACACACTGCTGTGTGACAACTGAAGCTGGGCCCTAACCTGCAAAATTTTTATTACCGACAGAGGGTACTGTCCCTCTTCATCACTGATACCCTGGTATATAAAGACAGGTAGACTCTTATGCTGCCTGCAGGCCTGTGATCCATGTTTGCCTTTAATTTTGCCTCCCATCAGTGCTGTGGCAAAACAGTGACTGAAATCGGAAGAAGGTCTATTGGAAGACATGCAAAGTTGACTAAGTCAACACAGATTTTTCTGCCATCTGTTGTGTCTTCATAGTAGTCTGCGAGCAGCCAACACTTATTGAAAATGACACTTAAATAAAATCTCTGGATTGACAGGTTGGCTGGACCCTATTAAGGTATATCATCACAAACTTAACAGATGAGTAGGCAATCTGACTTTGGATGTATGTTGGTGTTTGTTCAAACCCACAATCAATTCTGGTGACTTAATTTCTGTCTCCATTCAAGACCATTTTCAAACATTTAAGTCATCACAGCATTTCATAAATCCTGATTTGGATTAATCATGTGATAACCAGGCCAACATCCCCAGTTAGTCCATAGAAACCACCTCTATACACTTGTGCAGCATGTTGATAATAAGAGCTGAACTCTATTACTGGATTGTCTGCTGTCATCACAGTCCCAGAGTGGACTGAGGAGGACTTGAAACCTGACTCTGCTGTTTGCGAGCCAGGGACGAACAAGCAGGATTAGCCTTGGAATGATTGAGCCGCCGAACATTGTGGACCAGCGCAAACAGTCTTTGAGTCTGTATCCTCTGACGACAACGTGCTATGTTTTAACATTTACTGTGTGTATGCCATAAATCAACTTGTCAAAGAGGTACGGATTGACAGGGTGAAATGAGACCTTGTCAAAAGCCCCTTGTTGGATACATTGTTAATTATAGTGGCATAAAAGCTACAGATTTCAATAAACCTTTTTTTTTTTCAAAAGAAAACAGTTGTTAGAAATTAATTACTGCTGTTTTGTTAAGCTATGTATGTTAAGATTTAGGACAAACAATACTTAGACATGCATCAATTGCTTAAAGTCTTTAAAAGTGGCATTTCAAACTGTACAAAATAAAAAAATCAAGTGTCTCCAAACAAAACCTCGGTCAAGTCCATTGTAATTTCAATTTACATCCACCCAGAAAAAAAATTCAAATATAAATTTAAAAATCAGCACTATCACTGTTGCACTAGCCCATGCATATCCAAAGTTGATAACATAATAGACTGTATTTGGGAGAAAATAGGTCAATGACACATGTCGAGACAACAGCCGGGTTCAGGCAACATGAACGCCATAAAGGCGGATCAGTTCGTGAATGTCACCAGTCTTGGAAGCTGCACTGTGTATTTAATTTGTTAGTTTTTATTACCCATCAGAGGAACAAGATGGCTGTTTTCTGCTGCCAAATCCACTTGATATGCCCAGAAGGCCTCTTGACCTTTTTAGATACATGTTTGCAGCAGGGGAAACCAAGCTATAGTGCCATACACAGGCCAAATTCATAAGCCCATAAGTAATTGTGCAATAAATGTAAAAATCTCATAAGGGCAAAGTGTGTCCCAACGTAAACAACATTAAAAAGTTAAGAGTTACAGAAACAGATGCACACACAGCTTCTCAGGTGTGGGAAACTATGAAAAAGTGTTCCAAATTGAGTTCTAAAGTTCCTAAGTTCTAAACAAATGTCAAGAATAAGCTTGAAAAAAAGAATGTTCGAAAATTGATAAGAAAAGGCTGCAGGAAGTGCAGTTATTCCACAGCAAGAGGGTTGCTTGCACAACTTGATGGGTGGGTCAGAGCCTCTGTGCAGGGTTAGCATGTTCTCCCCATGTGTGCATGACTTTCCCTGGGTACCCTGGATTCCTCCAACAGACCAAAAACATACTTGCGAGGTTAATCGGAGATCCTACATTCCTAGCAAAAATCACTGCTGGTAGATAATGGTCCAACCAGTTAATTTTTAAAATTTGGAAAGGTGAAAATTTGAGTACAGCTAATATGTTGGCTGTACACAGAATGTAAAGTCAGATTTACAAAGCAATGCATTGGGTTTAATGATTTGAAAAAAACTAAAACTCTAACTGATGCATGTATATCAGTAGGCCACAGTACACAAAATCTGTACAGATAAATTGATACTTTCAGAGCTAATGTTAACACTTTCTAAGTGCCTATATGGGTCCATAACCACAAAGTGTTGCTCTCATTCTTTTTTGGGAGTTTGTTCTTTCAGTCTCTTCATGTGTAATTGTTGACTTTTTTAAAAATCGAGGTTTAAAACTTTGTAACACTTAGCAGGATGACTTTTGATCAACTCTTCTATGTAATGTCAAGATTGCAGTCTGTTATACTATATTTTAACTACTTAAGTGTTAACTCCATACTAATTCTGTAAAGTGTAAACATTTCTGTATTTATTTATTGTATATTAATGGGGGAAATGGGCTAAAATAAAGAAAACATGTTGGACGATTGCAATCACTGGTGTCATGAAAAAAAAACATTGCACTGCACTTTTCATAATGTGTTTCATTTTGAAAGTACAGGATACTCCACATGTTTGAGTTCCTTGACTGGTGCTTTCTGACTGACTGGAAATTTGGCAGCGGTCATGCTGAAAATGTAGTAGTATACCTGCTGTATATCTCGAACAAATGTGAGGATTTGAATTCTTGAGCAAGCAAAGAACCAGACTTTTGACCTCCACAATCCTGTCAGTTCATCCTTCAGTCAGAGTGGACACCTGTGCAAAATTTGAATTTAAAGGTGCCATGAGGAGAATCTATTACCGGCGAAATAAAGACTCTGCTACCCATGAGCACGCGCGGCGACGGTCGTAATGCTGCGTTCCAGTAACCTCGGAACTGGGAGTGACATCATCTCCGACTTATCGGCGTTCCAGTTGAAGTCGGGACAAACATCCCGATCTACCAGGCTATTATTAGCTGTTGTTAGCATGCCCTGCGTAGTTGTTCACAAATACCACATGGAGAATGTGATTATCACTATGGCAGCATTTTTGTAAATATAAGTAAAGCAATACTATGTATACAGCTGATCTAGAGCGACACACCCCAGTCAGAAGTGCAAATCAATTGATTATTACAGGAGCTAAATAACTGTTCACACTGGGGGCATCCATCTTCGACTGTCAACTTGGGGGTGGCAAGGTTTCACCGAGTTCCCAGTAGGAAATTCTGACTTCGGGGGGCCGTTCCAGTTGCAGTTTCTTACTCGGAACTCGGAAATTCCTACTTCTGACTACAACTGGAACGCACCAAAAGACGTGACCCAAACTAAAGTGTGTGCTTGTTGTGATGCTAATGAATGCAGCTCGGACCTTCCTCAGAACTCTGCATTGCTTTACAACTTCTTTTTTCAACAACTTACAGGATGCAAAGCGATAAGGTAATGTATCTCTTTCTAGTTACGAAGCGATAGTTTTTGATGTGTGACAACAAGCAATTTTTGGAAAACTTATTATCGTAGTTGTAGCCGGCTACATATCGCTACTTACAATCCGGTGCTCTAAGACGTGTAATATAAAATAAAATAATATAAATTTGCTCTAGTTTTAATTGTCTTGTTCCCGGAGTTGAGTATGCAGGCCAGTTCAGTCCTGTCCGACCTGACCGGAAGGCTAAGGAATAGCATTTATAGATAACCTATTTTGATGCTATAAAACTCATCTTAAAGTGTGTATTTTGATCAGGCATATATCTAAAAGTGAGACTTTTTTGTAATTACTTAGAAACTCCTCACAGTCTCTTTAATCTCTCAGATTATTTCAAAAACCTGCATTCAAAAGAATGACCCAGACCAGTAGACAGAAATACAGCACACAGAAAGACTCAGGCGGTCACCGGAGCAGAGGCAGAAAAGAGCTGCACTTGCGTTCTTTGTCATTGTATGTACTCCCTGCTGAGAGTCTCTCATAAAACTTCACAGTCAAGCGCACGTGCTTTTCTCATTCTATGTTGCAGCCACAAATTGAGCAGAGTCAAGCAGAACAATGAAATCATGCCATACATTTGTTGACACACATGCACATTAGACAAATGAATAAAAGGCGAATAAGACAGATTTAATTTTAAGAACATGGGCACGCCGCAGTAGATTTCTCTGCTACACTTTAGATTAAGTTGGGGCTCTCTTATTAAATAAGGATCTTTGCAGCCCCAAATTGATGAACATCTTTTTTCCTCTATTAAATTTGATGAGTTGTTTGCTAAATTTAGATCTCTTGTAATTGAATTCTGCTGACTTTGTTATGTAGGTATGAACGGAGCAGCAGCTTTTGTCCTGTGAGTCCTTCAGCTCATGATGTGTTATGAAAAATGTTCGACATAAGAAGTATGAATTAAGCTTTGGCTATTATATATGACCAGAAAATAGTCTGACACATTTATTGATCCACTAAGGAGACAGAGGCATCAGGAAAACAGGAGAAATGATACATCAGATGAGCACCATCAAGCATTCTGTGAAAACAGAAAAGTTCTTGTGCTTACATTAAGTTCTGCGGTTCTATATGAGCTACATGTGCAATTCTTTTAATACCATCAAAAACGTAAATCATGTGTGCAATATCTTCTTATGTGAAAAAACAACCTTAGCCTTGCTCTGGGTAGTTTCTCGTTAATATAAGAAAGTTTTGTCATGAGAGAGTTTACAAAAGAATAGTGCAATAACATGCTCTGCTCAACTTCTGCTGGTTTCAAGGCTGATGAGTGAACTATTTACATGCTTTTACTAATCTGCTGCTCTTTGTTGCTGCTTCATACATTACTTCAACATGCCAAAGCCTTCTGACGTTTCAGATAAGACTTGGGGCTCTAATTTCGTAGACCAGGCGCAAGCGCAGGCGCACCTGCCTGCGCCGGCCTTCGCCGCGCGGACTGGGTGTGACCTGCGCACTTTGCAAGTTTCCTGCAGTGCCAAGAGAGGTGCACTCATGGCGCAGAGGGGGCACAGAGGAGCGCGTCCACGCCCACGTCTCTGCCTCTCCGCGCAAATGTCAGAGTAGGAGGAGAATAGACGTGAGTGGGATTAACACAGCCGATCGTTGTCTTCACCAATCAAATGAGCGCCTCTCCTCGCCTTTAAATGTGCTGCAGCTGAGGCGCAGCGTCTGATTGGTCTGGATTATCCCCGCCACAGTGTGCTGAAAAGACCCAGCAGTGGAGACGGTCAGAGCCGCTGTCCCTTTAGCAGGAGAATGGACAGCGGGGCGCGTCACCGTGTGGGCCAGCTCCCGGGACAGATGTAATCTGTTCCTTTGTCATTAATAGGAGTAAAAAAAATAAGAGACAGTTTCACACCCGCTGGCTTATCCATTCATAATACTTGTGATCCACCTGCACTCCTGGTTTGTCATCGCCAAATAGCAGAGCCTTTAGTGATATACTGTATACTCTCCCGGTGTCTCCTCCTCATCCTCCTTGCAATGATGTACTCCATCTTTTTAGATCACGTTAAAAATAAAGACTAAAACAGAGGAATATGGGAAATCACAGGTAAATCCTGAGTGACATACATTTATTTTATCTCCTTTTTCTTCGTCTTTTTTCTCCCTCTTTTCTTTGAATTTAATGAAATGAGAGAAGCCAGATGTATACTCAGTATCAGATGTTAAGGCTGTTTATTGTTGACTTGTAAGATGTGCATCAAACTTCCAGCTGCTGTCAGGTTAAGTTTCCATCATGACAAACGGCTTTAATCCGACATCAGATGTGACAGGACAATTAATATAGATATAAATGTATATGCTGGTTCAGACTGTTACATCAAATAGTGATTGCTGTGATTGTTTAATGCATTAAAATGTGCCTGACACTTTGGAAACCTGCCTCTGAGGCATGCGCACATGTGCGCTTGTCACCAAATTACAGCTGCGGCGGGTGCGCTCCGCCCTGCGCCGAAGATAGACCAGGTTGGAGCTGGCGAGCTGGCGAGCTTTCAGCGCACCTTCCGCACAGTTTTTTGGCACGAAATTGTCACTGCACCACTCGAATCTGTCGACACCTCCCCCAGGTGCGACTTCAACTCCGCCTGGTGCGCCGTCACACCCATCTCTGAGCAGACGGTCTGCCAAATTGTCAAATTGGCAGCGCACGGCGGTGCGCCGCACGAAATTAACACTGCGCGGGGTGCGCCAGGCTTGCGCCCCCTGCGCTGCGCCACGAAATTAGAGCCCTTGATGTTACAGTTTAACCTTTAAGAGAGAGGATATTTTGTGCCATTCGTTTTTTCAAGCTATTTTGGCTGCATTGAATGAATATTTCAAATGTGCCAGAGGATGTTTATTTTTAGTTTAGAATTGTTGTCTCAGTTTCTTAAATAAGCCTATAGAATTAAACACACAAAATAGCCAATTTGTTCCTAATGAAAAATTTTTTTAATTGAAAACCATTGAATATGTCATTTTTGATCTTGCATTTATTTTAATATAAACTAGAAAAGCACTCGGAGAGCGCAGACCCCCACCAGTGTCTCAGTCCTCACCCATATTGTGATTTTCACCATAAATATTAGTCCTACCTTTATTTCATCTAAATATTTAGATTTCTTGATCGTGAAAATATACCATTAGCAATAAGATTAATAATGATATCTATTTTAGTTCAGTAGTTATTCACAAAAATCACTTCTTTTTTCATGGCGGTTTTGCGCTGATCCAGATCACTCCCAAAATCAAATCATTTGTTCCGTGTCCCAATCCTGACATTTCCTGAATATTTCATCAAAATCTGTTGATACATTTTTGAGGTAATTTGTTAACAGAGAAACAAACACACAAATAGATGCTGGCAATAACATAACCTCCTTGGCAGAGATAATGGATGCATAACTTTTTGATAAGATTTCATTTTAGACTCCAGGCTCCCAATTTTTTAATTTTTATAGTTGTCCAAGAGATGGCGCTATTATTCTCATTAAAAGCAAGTACGAAGTGTTAAAAAAACAATAAATTGATTATGGCTCATGTGCATCAAAGCAGTGAACTGGTGCAAGATATGCAAACACCCAAGTGTTTCACTTGCAATAGCTCAGTCTCAGAGGCCCAGAGAAAGCAAGTGCAGGATTTTGAAAAGCAGCCTTCTTGCATCTGGTAGTTATTTCTGCCATTTTGAGGGTCTAAAGCTTTATAAAACCTGTTGTAGTCTTCATTGTAGCAATAGTATCATAATGTGTAATCAAAACAGATGGATTGAGTTTGTTTTATGAGCACAGAGCTGGGAAGAAAGTGAAACTCCACGAGTCAAGTCTCCTGGTTATGGCAAAGTTTCACGGGCACATGTTTTGCTCCTGTGAGGACGCTGAGTGAGACAACAGATTACTTGAGGATGAAAGGCATTTTTTTCTCATGCATAAACAATTTTTCTTATAAACCTGGAACATTTTGGGTTAAAAGAGAGAAGTTTTCGTGAAGTACTATTGTTTATTTCTTTTCCCCTGTCAATTTTGTCTTACGTGATTCTTAATAAATACTTTTGCTATAACTATTTATTATACCTATTGTTAATATTTTTAAAAGCAACCCCAAGACCAACCTTTAAAGGCCTGCTTACTTTTCTCCAGCATGTCTTTTTTGCTAATTTTTTTTTTTTTTGCTTTTTTTTAATAAGTTCATGTTTAGCTTTATATTATCTTTGTAGTTTTTACCTGATTTAAAATTTGTACTATTTTTATTTTGTCCATTCCTTATTATTGTCTTTTTTTCTTCGTCGTTTACTTACCTTCTTTGCATTCTTTAGATTAAAACACATTATACAACATTATGTTGGATGGAAGGTGTTATACAAATAAAGTCTGAATGATCTGATGAAAGATCCAGAGAACCATCTGAATTAGAAAGCCTGTCAGAAATGATTTAGGAGCTTTTCAGAGCTGTCATGAATGCTCCTCTTCGCCTATTCTTGTTTCCATCGATCTAATCCAAGACTTAACTTGTGTGTGTTACTTTTCAACAGCCATTAATAACTTGCTGTATCAGTATATGTGTTAAACACATAACACTCTTGAAAAGTGACACAAATGTGTGCAATCTGAAAGCGGACACATGGAGTGCTGAAAACGACACCTTGTGTTTTAAGAGAGAGTCCTTATTTAGCGAGATGCCCTCTGCGGAGGCTTTATGGGCTGAATGCCGTCTGCCTGAATCACCCCTTTTAGTTAGAAGGGCCATTAACAGCTAATGCTATCCAGTGCTAAACTGTGCGGGAGGTAATGAAACCTTCAGAGTCATGACACTTATCTCTCTCTGCAGTTTCTGCTCCAACATGGCCGCCTGCCTGGCACTGATAGCCTGGGAGGAAACCAAGACAGTGTGAATTAAAAGCGTCTCAGTTCAAACGCCGCCATCTTGTTCTCTAGCAGGAGGATGTCTAGTTGTGGTCCATGCAGGTATGCCTGGCACTGTGTCTCCATACCAGGGAGTGTAGCAGGTATACTTATACCCTGTTTGTCTTCCAGCACGCAGAGCTGTAAAGGCGACACAGCCACATATGTAGGGTCAGCGGTGTAGCTGGAGACACGGATGGAAGAAGTGATGAGTAATGGAGCAATAATAATATCAATAAAACTTTATAGAGCACATATCTAAAACAGGAAAGGACAACAACAAGAGAAAGGATCATATAGCAGGATCCTCTGTGCCACAAATCTTAGATTAATCATGACTGCTGCAGAAGTCTAGACCAAAGAGCAGATAACACTGTCACAACTCTTTTTAACAGTTAAAAATCAGGAAAAACATAATTGGAAAAATGTTGCCTGGTCTGATGAGTCTTAATTTCTGCTGCAAAAATCACATGGTGGGGTCAGATTTTAGCATAAACAACATAAAAGAATTGATCCATCTTGCCTTGTACTAGTGGTTCAGGCTGGTTTTGGTATTGTAATGATGTGGGGGATGTTTTCTCAGCTCTTTGGGGTCCTGAACCAAACATATTTTTAATGCCACAGCCGACCTGAGTATGATGGTGACCCTCTATGACCAGAGTGGCCTTATCTTTTGATGGCTCCTTCCAATATAATGCACCATGTCACAACGCTCAAATCATATACTGGATTCTGAAGATAAAAGAATTAACTGGACTTCAATGGCCCCCACAGTCACCAGATCTCAACCCTATGGTGTACCTTTGTGATGTGGTGGAACAGGAGATTTGTACCATGGATGTCCACAAATCTGCAGCAACTGATGCTACTGTGTCAATATGTAAAATGTAAATTTAAATGTTATTTATTGATACAGCCCTTTACAACAACCTTTTCTGTGAACCAGAGTGCTTTACAATAGACCATTCATAAAGGAATAAACAAAAACAATTAAAGCAATAAAAGCAATAAAAAAAAAGAAAAAATTTAATACAAGTAAAATTGTCAAACATGCAACTGGGTATTAAAAGCAATCCTGAATAAATACCAAGCCAGAAACAAGACGCATTTCTGTGGGGAGCTTGTTCCAGAGCTTGGGGGCAATAACAGAAAAGGCTCGGTCACCCCAGTGTTTGCACTTTGACCTGGGTACTTCCAGCAAAACGACCTCAGAGCTCTACCAGGCAACAGAAGAGTTAAAAGATCAGTTAAATACACTGGGCAGAGGCCATTGAGCTTTAAAAACAAGCATTAAAAGTTTAAAATCAATCCTGTAATGGACAGAAAGCCAATGAAGGGATTTAAGGACAGGAGTGATGTGGTCTCCTCTTTTAGTGCTGGTAAAGAGATGGGCAGCAGCATTTTGCACTAGTTGAAGGCAACTGAGAAGACTGGGAGACGCCAACATAAAGTGCATTGCAGTAAGCCGATCTTGAACTTATAAGAGCATGGGTGGCTTTCTCAAGATTGTGCCAGCTTAAAAACATTTTTACTTTGGCCAGGAGTTGAGCTGGTAAAAACTAATCCTGACAACATTGTCGATTTGTTTTTCGAACTTTGGATGTGTGTGGAGAACCACTCCCAGATCTTTTTAAAGTTTGACTAAGCTTTGAAGATGAGGGGACAAAGTCAGCCGTCACTATCCCCAAACAAAACACATTCAATTTTATCATCATTTAGATGAAGAGAATTTTGGGCCAACCAATGCTTGATACTGTATCTGCAATACAAGAAAAGAAAGAATTTTGCACACTGTGACTGTTGGGCTTTAATGGAATATAGATTTGCAGTTGATATATGGACCACAATCTCAGAGAAATGCCTCCTTTTCCTACTTCAGACTCAGCTAAGAAGAATTAAGGCAGTTCTGATGGCAAAAATGAGTCAAATCTAGTATAACCTAGGTCTGCCAAATGAAGTGGATTTAAGAATGTGTTTTGTTGATGTGTAGGGGTGGTGATAATGGGGGCTTGAAAATATTTTCATCAGCCTAAGAGCTTAGCAGAAAAGTTTGAGATTCTCTGACATATTGGATTTTGCCCTTAAAGGGGTTCAAGAAAAGGCATCCTGATCATGGCAATTGTTAAGTTATTGACCTAATTTATAAATGTTGTGTAAAATAATGTTTCAGAAATGTGTTTAGAAAGTGACTGGGAGATCAAGTCTTTGTTGTAATAGTGCTTCTTGGCAATAAATCTTATAGCATACTCATCATAGAAAATGCATGGTCCTTACAAATATTTAACCAATAGTAATGGGAGTAAACAGGCTTTCTGACAGTACCAGATTTATTGCTGAGAAGCATTGTTTTAGCAACAAAATAAAGACAACTTACCTACTTTTTGCGTTGAGTTAATATTATTTCTTGAGTTACAAGAGGCTAACTTTCTTGGCATCTTCCCATTTGTAACACAAGTTGACTATCTGGTCAGAAATTGGTGTTTGAAGACTGAATTAACACGAGTTGTTCTTTTTTACACTACACAGATGTATGATGATGCTGTGCCTGGGCTGCAAGAAATCAGGCTAATTTTGTAGGTTTTATTTTACGTTTCAACACGCATTTTAAAATACCTGGTGTTTTATTTCTTCCTTTCTTTCTTTCTTGTTAAGAATTTTCTTATTTCAGAGATAAGGAGTTAGCCCTACTAGCCAACTGATACCAATACCTCTTATT
Source organism: Scarus forsteni (assembly GCA_036419115.1). Classification (NCBI taxonomy): domain Eukaryota; kingdom Metazoa; phylum Chordata; class Actinopteri; order Labriformes; family Labridae; genus Scarus; species Scarus forsteni. Next base: position 2,106,993 of record JAZDUH010000327.1, on the reverse strand, counting down.
TTTTCCCTTTAAAGAAAATGACTTGCCATCAAGCAAATAAACAGAACATCAAAAATGTTTCAATGACACTCAGACATTTCCGTTGAATTATAGACACTCCAAAATGCCAAGGAATGAGCTCAGGGAGATAGAGATCTTCATTACGTACTTCAAATTAGGACAAAAAGACTTATATAGTATCAAACAAAAGTCCATGATTCATCAGCCCTCCCTCATGTTTTGACAGATCAAACTTCTGTAACATAAAAAGTGGTTTCATTTCAATGTGGTTCTGCAGCCTCAGCACTTTGCCCATCCAGAAGAGGTGTTAAAGAGGGAAGGCCGATTTGTGCTGGCGAGAGTCACACGAGCTGTGGTACTTAGAGCTGCTGAGGATTTGATGTGAGTCTGAGCAGAGTGATTCAGGGTAGGGGGGTGACAACTCAAGATGGATTTTTGTCACAGGAAAATAGTTTACGTACATCCTCTAGGTGTCAGTTTAGGACTACAAACACTTTATAGACAAAGCTTGTCCTTTTTCCCTTTTTAAGATGTTAAAAGGGTGCATTCAAATCTGAAAGCACTACCCTTAAAACACTTTGTGTTACTGTAGTAAATTAAAAACGCTGCTAAAAAAATCCGACAAAAATCATGGGCTTCATCATGGGTGTCCTCAAAAATTCCTTATAAAATTTGCAAGTATGACAGAAGTTCCTACAATCTGAATGAAAGAAGTATGCTGAAAAAAAGATCAGTTTTATACACGTTGTCACCAATATGAAAAAAGTGTATTCTGCTTTAAGCAAATGGTGATCACAGCGCTTATTTACATTCACTTGATAGTGACTAGAGAGACTAATGAGAGTCCTTCAATTTTACATGTATTTTTTTAGATGTATATCTTATCCCAGGAAATGCTGATATTAATTTATAAGGGTTTCAGAGTTTTAGCTGCGGTTTTCCAACTAACTTTTTGCCAAAGACATACCAAAGACCATGCAAAATATCAAAGCACACAATATTGAAAATTCATGGCCAAAAAGCCTCTCTTTCCTTTTTATATGGTGTCTTATCCAAATTAGCATGTTTGTTGCTCCAATGGTATGGGGAAATGGCTCTATTTCACATTAGACCATTTTAATGTAGATGATGATGATTTTTAAGTTACTGAATTTGCATTTTTAATACAGAAATTGCTGCAAACAATGTGCTGATAGAGTAATTAAAAGTTATTCCCAAAATAGCGATGTAATAATGCACACTTGTACAAATTCCCAAGCACACCAGTGAGCCATGCCACACCATTTTAGAACCACTGGTCAATAGATCATTTTGGGTTTTTTTTTAACAGTGATATTTTGTTGTTGACCTTATTTCAGGGTACATGTTTCCTGTAGCACACAGAGAATGGGCAATAAACACTGTTTATCAGTTGAAAACCAGTTCCTCCTAGTTAAGGCATCAGTATCTCTACCTCTGTTTTTAACTATTCTCTTAACAGTCCCTCCCTCGTGACAGATAGTAGACAGAGGCAGTCTAAAAATCCACCATGATCAATAAGGGGTCAATATGGGACTGGTTAAATAAATAGAACTGATAATGTTATTGGTTTTAAATCTGATCATTTCCCATACTGAGATATGAGATGACACTGGTTAGATTATCAACACTATAAAGACAAGGAAATCCTGGTAGGTGTCTCCAGAGCAGACGTCCCACCCACCTTGTCACAAAGCCATGCTAGTATTGAAGCATCAGTTAGCCACATCAGCAGTGAGGCCATTAAACAGTTTCATCACTATGTGCTGTACTTTGGCAGCAGGCAACAGCAAGACAGGTGGCAGGAAGTTATGTCAATAATTAGTAATAATATCATCAGCTCCCACCCCTGCAACACACACTTCATCATAGCAACACACTGATCCCCACTCTTGGCTTGTCAGTGTATCCCAGCATGCAGTTTGGGAGTCTAAAATAGGCCCTCTGCACAGCTGGGGCTGCAAATTACCAGCTAGTTCCTGTTTGCAAATGCTCATTCCAAAGCTAGCTTGTGTGGTTGGCATGCTTCATGTGGACTACTTCATGCTAACCATGCTGGAAGCACTCAGGCAGAGATCAAGGACAGACGCCGGCCTGATAGAGGACAGAGGGTGATGACAATATGGCACCTGTTTATTGTTTAGACCAGCTTTCTAATCTAGAGGACAGGATCAGTTGTTCCAGGTTAGTGAAACTCCACAAGACAATGCTGTGTAATTAATTAGCTTGTCTGCTAATGGATCAATGGGACAACCATGTAAAAGAGTGCCCCATTGGGAGGGAATGCTCAGTATAGCAGTGTTCTCATATGGAGGGACAGGATCCTGGAGGGGGGCGTGGCCACATGCAAAAGGGGGAAGGGATTTGTCTGGGCAGGGGCATGGTCAGACAGGGGCCTGGGCCCCCTAGAATTTTGATCAGCCAGTTAAAGTGCCAATCAAAACGTCTACACTGTGATTAGCAGTTTTCCATGTTCAAGTTTGGATTTATTTAAAATCTTTGTGGGCCGTACAATAACTGGTTTCTGCTGAGTTTATTAGATCAGTGTTATTTAATTCTTTTTTTTTTTTTTGGCGTTTTCAACAAAACAGAACATTACAACAATAAAAAGAAAACCAAAATGTAGGGGATTTAAGATAATCTTATCCTACAAATGTTTGTTTCTTTAAAGAGGACATATCATGCTTGTTTCTCCTTTTCACTATGCCAGACTAGGATGCCTGTAAAGCATTTCTGCCCTCAGTACAAGTCATTTAGTTCCTTCATTGCCCTACAATAGCGTTCTCAATATCCTCATTTTAGGCCATTATCAAGCACTTGTTGAAACTCTTCATCTCAAGGATGACCTAAAGTTACCTCGCAACGTCACAGCCCTTTGTGCTCTGATTGGTCAGTTCTATCGGGGGCTGAGCCAGCCTGTCATTCTTCTTCTACTGTATTTTCCGGCAGGTTCAAAGCAGCGACCACGTATTGAGTCCCCCTACAGGCTAGAGCTGGTAATGAAGCAGAGTGAGCGAGGTAGTTTTATACCCCTGCTGCTGGATGTGTTCCTCGGTGAGGGTTTGGGGCTGACGGACATCACAGAGGAGGAATTGTTTTATCAGATTACTCCAATAAAAAGAAAGGTACCTCGTGTCGTCATGACGTTTGAAATCTCGCGGACATCTCGCAATGACCTATTTTCAGAGGCATCAAATCTCGTTCTAGGATATCAGAAAAAATACAATATCTAATTTTTTGAAAATTAAGGGGGTGTAAGGTCTTGTTTTCAAATTTATTGTATTATATGTAAGTATTAAATCATGCATCAGCATGATATGTCCTCTTTAACTTTTGATAAGTAGTCTTTGTCTTGTCATTGTAAACTGCAGTGTAAACACTGTCTGTGTCTTCTCATGGTTCAAATTATGTCTTCTGATAAATTCTGTTTAATGTGCAATGTTTAAATGTTGCTAGAGCCTAAAGTCATGACTCTGGGCAAAAATCTTTTCTCTTACTCTCCTTAGAAACAAGTATGAGAATTACCACCTTATTGGTTTTATTTTTTAAGGTGGAATTAGGATTAATGAGCATATGATAATATAATAACAATAATGTAATGCCTTTTTTGTGTGTAAATTAAAAAATCCACATAAATAGTATAGATTTCTGTGTTTGGACACTAATACTTAATAGAGAAATTGGTATTACATACTTTAATGTGATTAGACAAACTTTAACTTATCATTTGATGTTACTTTGTGAGTGGTGGTTGGAGGATGTTGGGGCGCAAGAATATTAATCTTAAAGAGGGGGAAAACCACTGATATATTTTAACCTATATGGAAATAGTTATTTTTAAGTGACACAGTAAGAAAATATTGCTGCTTTGATTTATGTTTTATATTGATTAAAAGAAGTATCTCAAGATAACTCTATGCTATTTTCCTTTGAAGCTTCACCAATGTGTTTAAGGTCAAGGTAATAGGGTTTGAACAGAATTTTTCATTAAAACACTGAGATTTGTGTGAAACTTCTCACTTTTGTCCTCTCTGACTGTGGGTTGAACTAAACAGATCTTAAAGGATATAGAGCTGTGTGTCATTTCTGTCAAATTTTAGACTAAAAGATAAATTGGTTGAATTCTGGATTGCTCACCATATGCATACAATATTTCTTAAAAGCTTCATAATTCTTTGCTTGTGAATGTCATATCTATATGACTCAGATAGAGATTTCTGTCAGTTTTTACACAATGTTGAACTGAAAATATTTCAGGAAACAGGATCAAAGTCCAAGGTCACTGGGCCTTACCTTCATCCCTTTACTGTAAGTTTTTACAGCATTCACTCTTGCAAGAAAGCAACCATTGCCCCTCTTGACCCAGTACTGTATTCTCACTGTCATGTAATTGTTAACCTTGTGGAGGCACTACATAACTGTTCATGTTGTGATTCATTTACACTGTTTTCCTGATTTGTCTGCTGCTAGCCTATTGAACGTTGTTTGGACAGGAAAAACTTAGTCACTGAAGTCGTATGGTGCTAAGCAGACATGCATGAGATTGTTGATCAGGGCACACATCTATTGAAGTATTCAGAATACTGTTTGCATGCTGAAGTTTGTGGTTTATGACACAGCAACCATTATCTTACAGTTGCAGTTTTCATAAAGCTTGCAGAAATGTTAGTCCATTTCCCTATTGCCATATTTTCTTATATTCCTTTGAGACTTCCATCTCTGCAGCTTTTAATCACTGAGTTAAACACTGCCTTGCTCTATTGATTTAACCCGGGGAGTGTGAGGGAATCATGTTTTTGACACTTTATATTTTCCACCTCAGATGTGGTTTAATTTAGCTCTTGACTTCAACAAAGGAGACGTTTTGTTTGAGTTACAGAAATTACAATGGAACAATTAAAATAAATCTCCGCCTGAACTTCCATTAACCTCGGCTTGGTTTGGGTTTCAGCTCCGTGGGCCCCAAAGGATGGAGGCCTTTCATTTGATTTATATCATCCTCCTTTTGCCCAATACAAGTCGGGGGGGTCATGGAAAAACAACTATGGATAATTCTTTAGCTCTCTACTGATCACCTCTCTTTTCTGGGAAACTTATTTTGCTGTAAATTTTCCAAAAAATGAAAGGTGTATCAGCTGGCAGATGTTGTCCTTTTTTTCAAATTTCCCAAAAATGTATAAAAAATGCCTACACTCTCAATACCTACTCTATGGTGTGACTTATACACAGATGAGTTCTTTTTTATCAAACTAACTTTACTTTTGCTTGAGTACTTTATATGTTCTCTTTTACCCATGTTAATTAAGTCATTAAATCATTCTGTCCTGAATATAAGCTCTTGAATTTGCCATACAGACTCTGAAAAGCTTTAAAGTGGTAGATTTAATGAAGTAAGGTTGTGTTATAACCTCAAAGGAGCAGAAAATGCTGGCCAACATGGCTGCTTTCAGAAGAGTCCTGTTGGAGTACAGGATGCAGACCTTGCTAAACGGCTAATCAGCCTTGTTTGTTTAACATATTAAAGGTGTAGCCAGCGATGTGGGAGAAAACGAGGGGACAGGTTGTTTATAAATGAATCTAGACCCGCCTCTCCCTTCATACCTCACCACTGGCTCCACCCCCGAAAGCTGATGGACGTGCATTGTCATGGAAACGGCTGTAGAAACTGCGTAGCTAACCAACGTAGCTAAGGTAACCCCGACTCGTCAGACAACTTGACTGACAATACTGATAACATCACAACAGCAGTACATTCTGGCAGATTAGACAATAAGATGAATGCCTTATGGCTGGTACTGTTATGCGAAGCACCACAAAGCTAATGTTGGTTACCTATCCAGCAGAAAGACGTCGACATCTGCGTCCGTTTTCAGGTCTTTTAATTGGCGGAGTTCCCTCCACCGTCAGAAAGCAACACCAATGTTGACCCGGGTCTTTGATCTTTCATGGTCATAGCCCTTCTTTTTCACTTTCTGCTTCTCTGACCTTTTTCTTTTAGGCTGTTTTTTAGCCATTGCTACTGCACCTATTGTATCTCTCTCTTACGCTAACTGTGCACGCTACGCCACCTCCTACTCCCCGTCCCCCCTCTGTCTGATCTGTGCATCAGTATGACCACCCCCTGGATGTGGGGGGTGTACCCTGTTTTGGTGACTCAGCCCGAGCCACAGTATTTACCTGCTGAAATTCAGAGCCAAGGCTGTGGATTGAAACTGGACTTTTTTTTCAACAAGCTGTCAGTGGTGAGATCTTGTGGATGGAGAGGAGAAATACAGTGAATTTGACAAATACTGCATTAGATTAGAAGATTAGAAGATCACTGCCTACACCTTTAAGCTTGTCTTAAAGGTCACTGTTGCAGGATAAATCTATTTTCTTTTTCTTTTCCTTTTTTTGCTTTACTGTTGCTAGATGGGGCTCTGGGAGCAGATGGACATGACACCATGCTACAACATGCCTTCAGACCAGGGTGCTGTGTGCTATGCTTTGGCTACAAAATGTTAATGTCAAAGCCTTATTCCTTCTCAAAAATGTGACGTCCTTACCTCCGGAAAAACAAAATAAACCTTCTTTCAGGTAACTTTGCTGATCTATAACTGCCGTTGAAAAACCTCAGAATAGAAGCACTCTGTGTGAACTAAGGGAGGGTCTCAAAAGAAATGGACTATCAAACTATACTTTGAATCTCACAAATAGTAAACGTAACATGGCTGCGCTAAATATCTCTGACACGTTCTACCAACGTGGATACATATATGTAAAACAGGATAAATATGACCTTGCTTTTTTTTTTGTTGTCTTTTATGGACAAAATACTTGAATGAAGGATCCATGAGGTACCAATGAGTATGGTTTGCAGAGTGGACGGTAGATAAAGCCAATATTAACAGTGCAAGCCCTGCTAGCCTTCAGACCTCCTTGAAGTTTAATTTTAATATTTCTGTTCTTCATGTGGTTACTCATGGCTTTGGTCCAATGGTCGTGTGCAAAACTGAACTAAGACAGTTTACTTATAACTTTATCAACTAATTTTGGGTCATATTGCTGCATAACCACACTGTTCCTTTTAGATGCAACCAATGATTTCTATTTGTCTCTAACATTCATCTTAATACCCTTAGTTCATATCCAGGTCTGAATTATTTCAGTGGCTAAGCTTCTTGGTCAAATAATCTAAACAAGACTATGTGTTTGTTCTGATGAACAATATAAGGGATGGATACATTTGTAAATCTTGTGCAGGATATTTTAATATCCAAATTTAGCCGTTCAGTTGCCCATATATCCCTATGAGATGCATGCCAAGCTTCAATGCCTGCTGGTCTCTCCTCAGGGGGCTGACCAGCATCTCCTGTGACTAATATACTTACTTTGAAAAGAAACTCTTGTGACCAAGCTTTAGAAGTACAAAACTAAAGATAATTAAAGTTCTGGAATAGAAATCAGGGTAAGGGTCACAGCTAAATGTTACTGATAAATCAAAGCTAAAATGTTTGAGTAAAGGGGCTGTAATCCCTTTCAGACATTAAAAGAAGGTCTAAGTATGATCTGATCATTTTAAAAAATGATCCCATTGCTCAATTGGAAGTCATTAATTGTTTTTAACACACACAATGGATCAGAAACACATTTCCACAGCCAGTTGGAGTCATCAGTGTACAAAGTTGTTTACAGCAAATTAAAGCAAAAATTCCAATAGCATGGTGGCTTTTGCCCTTCTGGTTATCAGTAAGAGAAGCTCCAAACAAATGTCAGTGTATATAAGAGCTCATGTCTCCAGGGTTAATGTAAGATGTAGTTCATCTACCTCTTTAAAAGTTTGTATCAGTCCTTAAATCAGCTGTGTTTATGTTTCCATGGACACACTAATGTGGTCAGAGTCTGTGATTGCTGTGTACTGATGTAAACCCAACTCTTTTGGTTCATATTTCAGTCCAGAGGGCCAATTTGACAGCTCTGTGTTAAAACATGTAAACACTCTCAGGGCGACAAAACATGGGGGAGAGCACATCTTCAAACACAAGAACAGTAGGAAGAGCACAGACATGGATACATGAAAATTTATACAACAATCAAGCTCGGCAGCCTTGACTGATTGCAAAGTGGGTGCCCAGGAAGACGACTTCATTTAGGGACAGTCGGATTTCTTCCAGGTGGAGGAGAAGATTTTGGCACTATTTTATTTATTTATTTTTGTTTTTGTTTGTGTGTGTGTGTGTGTGTATGTGTGTGTGTGTGTGTGCGTGTGTGGTGGGGGTTACCCATACATTAAGCTGTGTTTAATCAGGTTTTCCAACCATGTAAAAGAGTTCTCACTTTTTAGAGGAATACAGGTTATGTTGATGTAAATTAAAAAAAAAAAACTAAACATGCACAGCCTAAGACTCTGTAAAGATAGTACTTACAATTAATTAAAGCAACTGCTATGCCATTAACTAAAAGTGATCTGAAATATTTAATTGTGTAAGGTACATTAATTTGAGCCATTTCATAATATTTAAAAAGATTTTCTATTCTTCATTAACAGCTAGTGCATTTCACTGTCATTTTCAATATACAGAGCTGCATGGTGGTGTTGCAGGTAGTGTTTTCTGTTAGCCCTGGGAAATATACCCATTTAAATGATTAACTGACATTAATTGAACAGTCAAAAAACAAAACAACAATCAAGATATTTTCCCCTTGACTTACACCACAGTTCACTCTTCTCCACCTAGGTTCCTGTGATTAACATTCTGTCTATCTTTTGCACTAGTTTACCAGGTCAAGTCAAGTCAAATTTCTTGTATGTGCAGTTATAATTTAACCCAACAAGCCAAATGGACAGCTCCATATATCTGCCACAGAAATATTTCACTAGTCCATCTGGGTAGGAGCCCTTTAAATTTGTTTTCAGGGGCAGAACGTTAAAAAAACACAAGCTTGAGATTGAACAATCATTTGGCTTGTCACATTCATCACAGACCAATCCACATCAAGCAGGGTTGCCTCCCATTATGTAGCATACATAGCGGCTAATGTAGCAGCTAATGACTAACAGCAGTTAAAAACACTTCATGGACGTTAGCCATAGCCGCTAACTTAGCTGCTAACAGCTAACGGCCTTTTACTATCGTCTTACACTAAATTGTACCACACAGATGATTAATTTAACACTTATATGTGCCCTACAAGTAAACTTCTGAGGAGGGCAGATTTCGCCAAGTTTCACTGAGAAGCCATGAGAACAATACGCTATTCGACATGTCCGTTCTCAACTTCAGACTCTCATCTTCCGGTTGTCGTCATGTCCGCATTTTGCAGCTCCCGCCTCTTTTCCCTGATTGGGCCGTTAAGAATTCAGCCTAGTGAATTTGTTGGACAACGGAGGCTGGCAAGACAGACCTGCAGGATTTCAGAATCAGGCAGGTCTGTCTGCTCTTCAAGGCTAGTTATACTTGGCAATTAATGCAAATTCTTATTCAGATATATAGATACAAAATAACTCATCATAAAGATAAATGCTGGGAATGAAGCCGATAATTAAGTACATTAAGAAGATTTGTAGTTCGATGAAGATAAAAGTGAGTTTTTGCCCTGTCCATTTAGTGACGGCAATTGCTAAGAGTTATATTGTGGTAGTTCTTCTTGATGTGTTTGTGTGTCTGCAACTGTGCACCAGTGGGTGTGATATGGTCAATATATGTGATTGTATATGCAAATGCTTTTGCATGATCATGTATCTCAGTGAAAAACGTGCTTTTAATTCTCGTTAGAGCCCTAATTCAACCTTGAGCTGACAGACTGCCTCAACCGACCGCCGCGTGCATTAAACTGACTGGAGGAAGATAAACACACCATGCCCAGATTAAAGTGACAAATAGACTCTGCATGCAAAGTGGCAAAGGTAAATTGAGTTGCTAAATGTGAGTGGAGACAGTTTTCTGTGACTGCAGCCCCTGAACTCACGGTGATAAACGATGGATAAGTACCAAAGTCGAAACCGCTACATTTCACACAGCCCTCTGACCGCTTACTGCTCTCCAAAAACATCAGAGGCAAGCAAGGCGGCAGTTATAAATCAAATAAATGCACTGATATGCAGAAATGTATGACACCTTAAATGAACGTAATGTTTTTTCTTGGCTGAATGTGAACACATCTGTCGTTATGACTATTTTAGGGTGCATGCTGAGATGCGAAGGGTTGCTGTGTTGACAGGTCAGGCAGCACTTGCTTCAAATCTCCTGGCAGGGAGAAATCCTAACATTGTCAATAATTCACTGGTTTAAAATTAAGATATCCATCACTGAATCAAAGGATTTGTTTTATTACCCACATGTGTGTCACTCAGTTAAATATAATGAGGTTCAAACATGCTTTACCTAACAGTTGTCTTCAATCCACACATCAGGGTATGGCAGGCATGTTGTAACCTACATGATACTTGTTTCAGGGGCAATGCAGAGCACACCGACTCCCAAATCATGTCTGCAGATCACTCACCACATTTGACAACAAGGTCACAGCAGCAGCAGATCACGTAAATAAGTAGTAAACACTACAGTGATCAGTCGATACTTTTGACAATGATAGAACAGCTTCACTCCTCTTGTGGTCAAATGTTTTGGGCAGGATTTGGGGAAGTGGAGCTTTGTCTCTGCCTGTTGTGTTTCACAGCTGGGTTAGAGTCTATGTAAATCTGTAAGCCATCTCTTTTTGAGACGACTCAGTCTTTATAACTTTTCAGGCACTTATGGACTCAAGCACTGCCTGATATAATTGAAAGTTGGTGGAGGGGTTTCAGGTTTTAGGCCTCTAGATGGAGGCTGGGCATTAAACTCCTCTCGAACAAGTTTGCACCAAAAGGTACATGGGGACGAGTATGTGGGAAACAGCGATGTCATGCCCTGTGACAATGGCCTCCAAAATTGAATATGTACATACAAACGTACATACTTACAAGTTTGTGCCGAATACAACAAAATCATTGAGTCAGTGATGATTAAGGTGCTATGTACATGGAGATGATTTTAGTCTATATCTGCTAATGTTTTTTATTGTATGGGTATTTCATCCACACGGATCTGGCATTTTGAAAGCCCGGAAATGCACATTTTTGAAAATGGTTGCCAGAATTAATAGCTTTCAAAACACTTCACTTTTACTGACGTGTGCTCAAAAGATACGCACATTTTCAAAACGATGATCTCATAGCTCCGCCTCTCCCTTACATCACATGCACAAACTCCAACAACAATAGAAACAGGGCAGTGCTGTGTTCATGCTGTGGAAGCTGCTGAGCTTGTTATTGCTTTTACAGCCCAATCTTCTGCTCCTCTACCACCATGAGAAAAGTGAAGACATACAGTAAGAACAGCATGTGCCAGTGTTTGTTTACATCTCACATGATTTATACATATGCTCCATGTCTTCTTCTCTTTTTTTGGTGTATGTCTGTAGCAGCACCAAATAGACAATGCAATGTTTACAGAGAACATTTTCATCCCTGTGAAGTCACTGCCTTCATATTCATGAATATTGGACATAAGTTTACTATGAATTTGACCTCCTTGCCTGTCCAAGTGGTGGTACCTTTTGTCAAAAAATATGCTAAATATGGCTCAGTTTTGGAAAAAAAGGCATACAAAGACACTGCCTCCACCAAATAAAATAAAATACAATATTTCCATAGACCATGTGCAACTGAATCTTTAGAGTTTGAGAAATATTTGAGGCAGTAGTAGATGTTGTAGGACCATTGGCATAATCCAATGTGTTGAATTGCTTGCATCTTTTTTGCCCAACACTGTGAATTAAAGTTTGCCAATACGAAATAGGACAGGTGGCTGATCACAGATAAAGGTACCCCAGGAACTTTTTATTTACTGCTGCATTTGCAGCTCTTCTGTTCTCCTCCATTGCACCCATTTTTTTACCAATTTACAATCTGCACACAGAAAATGATGTGCCCAAATACTGTATTGGTGATACAACTGCGTATTCAAGGTTATACATTTAGTATCACAAGTTGAGGTAAGACTGATGCCCTCTCAAAGTAGGAGAATACATTTAAATACTGAAACTTTAAGTTTAGAGAGAACTGTTTGATCAAAGGCATTGGTTTAGGTTGAGATCACTAAGTTCATGGCCAGAACACTACTTAAGGCCACTTCCAGAGGAGGAAGAATATTGACAGAGGTTTGATGGTAGAGATTGTTTTTACTGTATATCAATTCAACTGTATATCAATGCTAACATTCACAGGTGAGGCATACAGTCATGTAGTTAGAGTAGAGTGTGTGGTTTTTACAATACATAAAAGAAATGAAATCATGAGTCATCAACACAACTGGTCATTAGCCTCATTCTGTACTACGAAAACACTATGCTGAACTCTTAGGATGATTAAAATCAAGTACACATACCAGCAAGCTACAAACAACCTCAACACTCTAAAGCTGGTTATTTTGCTTTGAAAAAAAACAAGGCTAACAGTGGGTCAGAACAGCGCTCTCATTGTGAAGGACTAACATCCAGTCATGCAGCTAGCATAGCAATATCTCCACTAGCTTGATGCTTCATCTGTCCAATGACCATACAGTTATAAATGATTCATACCAAACACAATATGAATGTTAGTGACACAACTTCAAATCGTGCCTAAATAACCATTGAGGGTGAGTGAGTGGCGGCGATAGACAGGCAAACTTGCTAATTAGCTCATCCATGACAGAGCGCCCGCTCAGACTCCCCCCCGGCATCCACACGTCTAATTCATAATGAGATTTAACTTCAACAACTCAGTATAACTACAAAATATGCTGCCTTGAGTGTTACTTACTTAGTTATTCACACATAGAAGCTCATGAACTACAAGCCGAACTTCAAACAGTTACTCAGAACTCTCGCCTGATGTGTGGTAATTGAGCTCTCCCGACAGGTGGGAGTATTATGTCAAACAAATCACTCATATGTGAACTCTCATCCCAAAACCTATACACTACATTCAGAAGTAACTTTGGTCCTTTTCTACATATCTTGTGTTCTGATAATGTTGAGTAGCTTTGACCCTACGTTACAGTGAGCTTACTTGTGATGCTAGAAACATTAAGATAAAGTGATTATATTGTTGCCATTCACTTAAGCCAACTAGCTTTAACATAAAACTAAATGCTCATGCTGATGCAGAAGAGGAGATTTTCAGTAATCCCTATGTATCATATTGTGTTTTTGTCTCTTCTCTTTCACTGCAAAACAAGCACAGAACAGTGAAGATTTGTTATATTGACTTGTCATAAAATTCTCTTTTTTATGACACATTTGAGCAGACTTTATCTCGGGCTCTACTCTTCGTAAATTCAGGATGTGTTGATAGCAGCTGTCTGTGGTGAAGTTTGTGTGCTCTGCATCAGGTCAGCGTGCCCCTCTGATAGTTCTGTCTTCTCCCTCTTTGATTTCCTGTCTGGGACGAGGAGTCTGATGATTTTTACTGGTCTCACAGACACATAAATCAGCCAAAGAGCCCAGACACCAGGACCAAGAGTGGACAACCTCAATGCAGACTATGCCAGGAGTGGTTCCAGCACAAAGAAATCATTTAACTTTGGGTCAAAGGGTGATGCTGCAAATTTGTCGTAACTCCTCTTCATGGTAGATTTAAGTCAAAGGGGAATAAGAACCAAGGAAGAGACTGGTCAAACTTATGTTGAATCTCAGAAAAGTCCTATATTATTAAGTATCAGTTTCCCTTTAAGAGCTTTGTCATTTGTTCCTGCTGGCCTGGATTGAGGGCCTTTTTGGGCAGGTGCACCAAGTGGGCCAGGGCTAAGACAGCTGCGAAGGGATCAAGGGAGTGGGGTGAGACAGAGAGAGAAGTGAGAGAGAGAGAGGGGTGGGGTTTCTTCTGAGCTGCTGCCATGCCATGTACATCTCTCATAAATCTTGGTCCCACTGAGAGACCTAGCAGCTAGAGTTTGCATTTCATTTGCTGATATCTCCCCGTTCTGCCGTTCTTCCCCCACCCCCACCCCTAGTGCTGTTTATTTTCAGCCCTCGACATAGTCTGAAGGCCTGTGAAGTAATTATTTCATAAAGTTACACCTCTGCTGTCACAGATGACCACAGTTGGCCCATACTTAAAAGCCTGAGCCAATGATTAACGTCTGCAGGACGCCAGCCAGGGAGGATAGCACGGCTTGCCCAATTTGTACCTCCTGTATGACAAGAAGACGAGAGGGGGAGTGAGAGTTTCAGACACAGGAACTCTTAACTCTGTGCTGTACGTGAAAAATATTTATTTGTTTCATATTTCATTCAGAGAAAATGTCTGCCATTATTGACACAAAAGTCTTTTGAAGGAAAAATAAACAGATGATTATCATTTTAGACAGCAAGTTCAAGTTCATGGTTACTTTTGACACAACAATCCTCAGCCTTGCCTAAGAGTGCTCAGTCAGTGCATTTACATGCACTTGAAAAAGTTTAATTATTGTGTCAATGTGACCAAAAGTGACTTTTCATTACACACATACATTCTTGAAGTATGAGGAAGACATGATGCGGCTGGAGATCCATGGATGTTATTACTATGGCAGCCATTTTCCTCTGATGTCATGCTCAGAGCAGGAAGCTCAAGGGATGTCATCATATTCTGCCATTATATTTTTGGCTGATAGGCACATTAACCACAAGATTATACTCCTCATCTTCAAACATGTTTAATTAGCCATTATCCTCTCAGATCAAGAATAATGTTAGCTTTCAGCTACCTCCTACTCAGATTTTTTTTTATCATTACTGACAAGTCAAAAAGGCCTGCATTTAAAGGGCATTGTTTTTTTTAACCATTCATTCAAGCCTGTGGTAACACACTGACTGTTCTTTAAGCTTGAGGGATTGAATTCATTTTGTTTGGCATAATGCACAAGTCTTGCTGTTTGCATTCATTCTGGAAAAAAATCCAAACCTGGGAGAACAGTGAATATGTAAAAAGGAACATGTATCTTTCTTCATTTGAAACTTTTTGTATTATGTCACGCATTAGTAAACATAAATGATCATTAGGATGTGAACAAATGCTAACTTAAGCTCTGATCTAAATGCGGTGTATGAGTGTCAGTGCTAACAGCAGTTTCAAGTCTAATAGCAGTCAATTTTAATTTTTTCATAGGACAAATTTTTTTTCTGCTCACTTGTAAGGGTTTAAAGTATCTGTTGTCTTTGTGGTTGCTCATCCGTTAAAAGATTAACAAATAAGAATTTCTGTCAAAATCTTGAGATACACAGGACAAACAACTGGGACATCTTTCTTTTTCAAGTATACCTAAATTTGTCAAATTCTGGACAAGGTATCCTGCTAATGCTTGACAGCAGGGGTTGGCAACCTTCAAACAAGTTTGTTATGTTTGTAGAAACATCCACATCAAAGATAAAATTAGAATTAGATAAAATTTATTACTAGTATATATTAAGATATATAAATATATGTAAGATAAGTGTTATAACAGGAATGACACAAGACAGATTACCTGCTGTTAGACTTCTTGAAGGGAAGTTCAACCAACCAAGCTAAGATAATGCTGATAAAGTCAGAAGATTTACTGCCAAACATCAATGAGTGTTACAGTAAGTGAAATTATCCATGTGCAGTTGCAGCAGTATGCTTTTGAATATGGTCAATACTACAATAATGTAAGTAAACAGTTCTGTCACAGTGTTTTCAGAGAAACAAAACGTTCCAAAATTGTAAGTTTAGACAAGTGTGCGGGTACATTTTTCTGTTTTTCCCCTTTCTAAAAGAACCTTAGCCCTCTGGCACCTTTACTTCAGCTTGTTTTACACCGACTACTTCCCCCTCATGTGAAGCTATGCTGATTTACACACTGGCAGATAAAAACCTGTCACAGTCATCCATCTTACATCTTATACCTCTACTGAACAGCTGCATGTGTAGAGTTAGACACAGAAAGAGAGGGTGAAAGACTGAAAGAGAGGCCATGAGTGTGTGTTTCAGATAAAATGCATTTACATAGGAGTCCTCTTTAAAAAAATCTACATACACACAGATGTACTGGAGGTGCTATTAATCCTGTGAACACACACACAAAATTCCCTCAGAGTTGCCCGTCTCGGTATGTTCACGTTGGACCATAAAAGTGCGGAGACACAAGGGCGTAGTCATCATGATGTTCAGAAGTTATAAATAGAGGAAAAGCTAATAAACATTTATGGGGGGACTGTAAATCTCCTTCAGTGTAAACGCCTGACAATAAGTTCTGTTATCCCCACAATGTCATCTGAGTGCCCTTTACTGGGAAGGCCATAACTCATTCGGCTCCTTCTACCGTTCCAACCAGTGCTCCCATTGGCTGTGCCTCCAGGGTCCTCCAATCAGGCGACCTGTTGGGGCTAGGTGTAATGACCAGAAGACCCCTGCCGTCACTTTGGTGACATCACAACGCCTGGCCATTAATTTCACTTTGTGAAGTGTGAAAGAAGGGGAAGGAAAATGTTATTGTCTATAAAATATGCCTCTGTTAGGGTGAGATGGTTTGTGTGTTTGCGGAACACAGATTAGTCTTGTTCCTACAAATGACCCGCTCTACTTATGTGATGTGAAATCTGTAAGGAGGGGAGGATAATCAGCAAAAATCTCTGTACTGGACCTATATTTATATGTGATAAAAGAGGCGCAGTACACAAAACAAAAGCATCTTCTGTGTTTTGAGTAAGGCACCTCATGTCATGTACTTTTGTACTTATATCTACAGAAATGTTTTACTGCAAATTGACATTTCTGTCACTCTCAAGTGTGACTTCCTAATAAAATGGTGCCGGAATAAGTCCAGAAAGCAGAACTGAGTTATTATTTAGCACTTCCTGGTTCTTCAGCCCAATGCTAAATGTGGTTTAGAACACCAGCTCTGGATAAAAGCCCGAAATAAGGTAAACACATGCACATACGATTTCAGTGTTTAATGGAAAACCGTTTGATGCACTCAATGATGCCTGCTTTTGAATCTTAAACCATTGTTGCATGTTTTAAATAGCACTTGCTAACTAACTGCTTACAATGACAACTAAAAAGGGCAGTGATGCAGCAGAAAGAATGTCTGATCTTTTTTACATCCAATTCTACTTTTCAAATAATATACTAGAAAAATTGAAGTTGCTCCTAATTTGAACCACCATGTTGTAGCTCAATAGTGGCTCACAAATAGCATTTCACTCTCAATTTCACTCACTTTCAGTTTAAGGTTAAACATTGAAAATAGTGGGTTTGTCTTTTAAGATAATCACAAAGAGCAGAACATGTAAGCTTCAAATTTATTTTTTGTTCTCCACAGAATTTATTATTAGCATTGATCCAAAACACAGTGAAAAATTACATAGGCTTTTATTAGGCTTGCAATCATGGGAACCAGTGCGATGCTAACTGTCATGATGGTCCAAAAAGGATGTCATCCCTGCACTACTCCATAGTCAGTGAAAAATTAAACTTAATTTAAAACACAAGATTACCCATAACTCCAGTGAAAAAAACAAGTTCTCAACCATTTTGTAAAGGGCAAAACAGAACCGGCAGTTTGTTACAATTGGGGCTGAGATTTCAAGAATAAGGGAGCTAGGGCTCTAAAGCACGATCACTGAGTGTGTTAAAATGTGTATGTGGTACAGATAGCACATGTAAAGTGATAGATCTTAAGTCTCCATTCACACACTGACTTTTGGCCAACTTTTGCAAACATAGAGGGAACTGTCAAGCTGCATCAGGCCAAGCCAGGCCATGCAGAAATAGGGACAGAACTGGGATATTTTTCAGGTGCATGAAAAGTTAAATGTATGCTTAAAAATATTCAACTTTTAACCTATTAAGCTTGAGAAAGGCTGCAAGAGTTTACCTCTGCATACCTTGTACAATATAAAACAGCTCTGTTGGGTCCTGCTGCTTCCTTCTCAGGACCAGACTTCTGTTGTTTGACTTAAGGTGCCCCTTTCCAACACAGAATAGTATTGGAATGCTGGGACTCAGCTGCACATTGTAAAATTACATTTACATCTATTTTATACAAAGAACGCTGAGTAAAGCAGATTGGCACAATGTTCAGCAGTGCCAAACTCCGTTATGCCAAAGTTCCTCTAACTTGACCCAGGCCCATGTGTAGCATCTATTTTGGCTTATATTGAAAATCTCTCTGCAGGCAGTCAGGAGGCCATCGATGAACATCATACTGCATGAGTACTGTGTTTTTCTCCACTTCAGAAACAACAACCTTTGTTGAACAGAGCAAAACTTGACCCAGGGAGCATTCTCACCAAAAGTTTGATGATTGGTCAGTATCAGCTATTGTATGTTGAAGTTTGAAAGCACCTTAAGGAATTAGCAGATGACTGTAGGTGAATGAGTTCTGACAAATATTCTGGAGCCTGACTATGAAGGGCTCTTAAAGGAATGGTGAGGACTTTGGACTTGAGCCTGTATGCCATGGGGAGCCAGTGTATGATTTTTAGAATGGGAGTTGATATGGGAGCATTAGTTTGATTTAGCAGCAGTGTTCTGGACTGACTGTCAGCAATTTGTGTATATACTGATATGCTAAGGGAAGGGAAAAGGGCGTCACAATTGTGAATGCAGGACTAGACATGGATTATTATTTTAAGTTCAAATTGTGACACTGTAGATCTCAGTTAACTGATGTTTCTTAAGTGAAAAACGGGTGAGCCGGTTAACTGCAAAACATGGTGCTCAAGTGATAATTTCTCTAAATGATGTTTACACAGGGCAAAACCTCACAGCCCTCTGCAGTAAGATGCTTGACAAAAACAAACAACAACAAAAGGATCACACTTCAGTTCTCCACCTTCAAAGCACCCAGTTTCTTCCAGGACACTGCAACAAGGGGAGGATGCAATGCATTGTGCTAAGCGAGCTTTATTACCTTTGCAAAGGATTTTTTTTAGCCAACATTTGTTTGTTAACATGATGATTCGAATTTATCAATGGGATTGGATGAAATCTTCAGGGACTGTTAGTCACGGCACAAGGAATAAGTGGTTTTAATTTGCGAGTGGTGATCCTTATGAGGATACAGATTCAGGAATTTTCTTAAAGGATGTAGACAGTGTGAACTCGGTCAATTTTCAACATTTTTGCTAATAACTCAGTAGTTCTCTTGATATTTTGATATCTAGAGATGGCTTTTTTTTTTTACAATAACCACCTGCCATTGTAAGAAATACCTTGGCAGAAGTTTGTTCTCTTGGAGCACTTCTAGCTTTGGTTTTAAGGGCATCTACTGGACATTATTGAGAGTTTTATTTAATCCTTTAATGCACAAATTATTTGTGAAAACACAAATTATAGCCAGAAAATTATTTTTGAAACTGAAGTGTTAATTTCTCTTTCTACTGTAATCATGAAAAACAAAATTTCCATAAAGTTGAACATATTTGTTTTTTGTATCTTATTTGATACATTATCATTTATCTGATTGTATTCAGATGATTTTTTAACACTTCCTTGATCATATGGATTAGCTAGCAGTATCTTAAAAGTTTGTATCAAATTTGATACAACAGGCATTAGAGAGTTAATAACTTATGTTTATTTACAGAAAAAATATTAGGACATAAATATTAATCCAAACAAAGTTGCCAGTAATGCCAAGTCCACAAATCTATTGCTATTTAAAATCATACAACCTGAACACAGAGAGTTATTTTTTAGCAGAACTTGTGAATACTTACATGAAAGACCTCAAAAGAATACTAAAGCAAATGCAGTCTAATGTAATTCTATTTATAAAATGGATACGCATGCAATCTTAAGGACATAATGTCCTTCCTTAATCCCATATCCATCACTGTTCCCTATGTTAACACAGGAGCAAAGCATGATGGGATTGTTCTCCAGTTGCTGTGTGGTTCCTGAGCAGTGATGAAGTGTGTTATGTTTTAAAAGCTAATTAGCGTCACTAGCAGTATCAGCAGCCATCAATCTCCAGCTCAGTAAATAACCAAAATGGACCAAATAACCAAGTTTGGCTGATGATGGTGGATGTAGCCTTTGTTGCTAATGGTGGTCATTAACCTCTCAATGGCTAAATAATAGCATCTTAATTAATTAGTTTCAAAGGGAAAGTTTGTTGTAGAATTTCATTATATTAATGGGGCTAGAGGCCACAAGGTGCACAGTTAGAGGACCTGCAACGTGTGCACAGACCTAAACTGGGATGTGATTAAGCTAGTCACAATGAGTGTGTATGTGTGTGTGGCCACACATTTACTCTGTGTGTGCTTACATAGACATGTTTCCTTATGCTCTCAAAAACATGTAACACGCTGTAAACCAGAATGAAGATGTGGTTTATTTCTTTAAGCAAAGGCTTTGAAGGGTTTCTGGCAAAATCTCAGTATTTAAAAATAAATACTGCCAGGTAATAAAATAAAACTTGGATAATATAAGTGATGTAGTGCATTTTTCATAAATTAAAATATAATATACCTATCTTTCTTGGCTTCTTGTTGTTAAAAATGAAATGGTTTATCAATCCTGAAAAGGGAGTAGCTCTTGAAGTTCATCAGTGGCCACATCATTTGCTTTTTAAGACTTGTCCCACATTTCTCTAGAGCTTTTTAAAGTACGTACCTATATAGCAGAGGCTAATTCTGCTTTTTCAGATGGGTGTGGTCACACTCAGCAAAGGTTTGAACAGCCTGTTCTGAGCAGGACTGAAACAGAGGTGTGTATGGATATGCCCAGAAATATCAGGATTTTTAAGCAAGGTACTTAAATTAAGATCTGGTATCATGTGGGACCAGTGTTAAATCACGGAAAAGAGTAAAATTTGAAAGCTTGATAGCTGCTAAATGATTTTTTTGGGTTAGTTAGAATAAATTTTTGGGTTTTACAACAGCTGGTTGTGCAAATAGTAGAACAAGACAGAATATTATCATCTGCATACAATGTGTCTTTAGTGAGGGGGGACATTTGAAGTATTTTTAGTTAAACAAGGTCCAGAAAGGAGCCCTATGGACCCCCTTTTATCAATCTTAAGAAATCTGAGTAGATATTTCCAGTTTAAAAAATTACATTTAGCTGATAACAGTATTGCATCAGAAGTTTGAATCCAGCCTGTAGGTTGTTTGCAGAGTGTCCCCCAATGCTCCCCCCCACCCCTTCAGCAAGCCTATCCATTGTATCCCTCACGTCTTCTATCAATAAAGGCACCACATACCCCCAAAAATAATCTTGAAACAAGTTGAGAAGAGTTGTTTTGGTCAATTACTTTCCTCTTTAAAAATATCAACAGATATTTTATTCTATATAGTTGGAAATCCTGATCAATCACCATTACACTGAGGTACAGCTTGTAAGGATCATGCAATTACAGAATAAGCAATGTAGCTAAAAGTGTGGGTAGCGCCCCAGAAGTGCCAAAATCCTTCCTCTACAGCCTCCAGTTCCACAGTAATGTAAGGGTGATGAACTGATTTTCTTGGGGTGTCTGGGATGCCACTTTTTGTGGTCTGTCTTTTGACTTCATCAGTCCAGTAGAACCTGGTCCCTTGTTTGGAAATGGTATCAGAGCATATAATGCTGCCACTCTGCAACCACTTTCTATATGCAGGGGATTTTAGCACAGTTTTTGATGACTATACAGTGATTAGCTAACTTGCTCATTCCATGAATGCATGATCCTTACAAGAAGTACCTTGTTTTAAAAGTGAGTAATCAGGCTTTCCATTGGTTACTCTTTAGAAGTACAGAAACAGTGTTCACATGGAGGGCAGTTTCTTAAAAAGCAATGAAATATGCACTTATCTAAGATTCTGTATGATTAATTTATGTAATGTATTAAGAGAATCAAAGCAGACAGAATCTTTCTTAGTGCAGGTAATATTTGGACCCTGCCTGCTGTGGCTTATCACGGCTTTTCAGACTCAGCTTACATATAAACCTCTTCATCAGTATATTCCTGATGCTGTCATACTTTTATTTTTTATTTCTATTCATATTCCTCTTGATTCTGCTTCTTCTCCTGCTCTTTTTCCTCCCCCACTTCCCCCCTCGTTTCACTGGACATAAGCCCAGTCAGATCTATTACCATGCCTTGCAGATATACTGAGACAGAAAGAGAGACTTTGATTTTCTAATACCATTAGACTACATATATAGGGATGTATATGTGCTCCTGTGTGTGCATCATGGTGTGTGTTTGGGTGGATGGAGTGTGGAGATCTGACGGAGGACTCAATAAGAGGAGAAGAGCTGAGATTTATTAGTGGTACACAGGTCCAAAATCAATCAGGTGATTGAATCAGGATATTATTGGTCGTAAATTAGGGAGTTGTTTATGTCAGGAGGCAGAGGAGGAAGAGGCTGAGTGCAGGACATGGAACAGACAGGTAAGCTGGTCAGTGAGCTCATCTGATTCTTTATGTTGTTACCAATACATGTTCCCAGAGTGAGCGTCAGAGGAATGTCTTTTCAAGCTACAGAGTACATCTTTATCCTGTAATGAGTGCAGTGAGCAGTTCATAATCCTCATTGTGAAAGTTTAAAACCTTTTTCTAAGAAAACCTTATAAGACATAAACTGGCAGAAAAGATCAAGCAAAACAACAACAAAAATATCCATATTAAATACTTACTCCTATCGAACTGCTAACATGAAGTGAAAATAAATGAGTAACAGGTAAAAACATACTTTTCATCTAAAAAGCTTCTCAACTGTCTTATTCTTTGAAGAAACAGAAATCATCTGAACAGACCACCATAATTCTTCTTTACCAGCGCCTGTTCTTAATTCACACCTAACATTGGGTACATTACATCTGATTCTTTTTTTTTTTTTTTTTTTATCAAATGACTCAGTGTAACACCATCACACAATGTTGCACATTTACTTGTCACAAGTGAAATATCAGGCTTGTAATATCTCTTTTTGAAATAACCAGACAAGAAAGCGATTGCAATTTCTAAATGTGATAAAATTACATTAACTAATCAAAAGAATATTGTGCTCTTTGGACTGTGTTCCACTGTAAACTTTACTCAACTCTCTTGTAGATCATGTTTGAAAAGGTAAAAGAGTAACTAACTAGTAAATCAATTACTGAGTATTAACAGTAAATAAAAAGTTTTTTTAGATGGAAGATTCTGAAGTCGGTATTAAATTTTGATTTAATGAAAGAAAACTTAATATTAAGATATAATACTTAAATGTAACTGTCCTGATGAGACTATTTTGGGAACTTAATTTGCTAAATTGACATTTTTAATGGGACATAATGAAAAGCTCATCTAAATCAAATATCATTTAAAAATCTGCACATAAGTCAAAGGCTGCTGCTGATCATTGCTGACATCCTGAAAGGATGTTGAAGTACAGAAGAACACTGACTGCCATGTTTGTCTGACTCACTGGTTTGAGCTGCAGCAGATTAGGGACTCTGTTCCCATGAGACAGAGAACTGCCTCTGACTCCAAACACAACGGTATTGTGTCATGCTTTCAGATGTTGAAACATCTTGGTATTAGATGTTAAAATGTCTCATTAAAAAAGATGATCATATAAAGGGAGGACCCTGTTAATTAAAACAGGGCTCAAAACTACAGACCAAGAGAAAAGAGGAGCAGCAGCAGTCCAGACAAACAAACACAACTTGTGTGTCAGACAGATAAACAGAATCAAAGACTGAAGCATCCTCTTCCTCTAAAATAAAAATGTTGTATCCAGATTGTGTCTGGATCTGATGTTCTGTAGGCAGATGATATTTACACCTGGCATTTCAGTGTATACACTCACACATGATTCTGTTCTCTTCTCTAAAACACAGATAGCGTTTTGATGCCATCACTTCCTCAAACAATATTCAACCCACATGCAACATGATCACATAATCACAGTGCATGACACAAACACGTAAACTTGCTGTTGAAACATTTTAATCTGTCTGTGCCCACACTGTATTCATTTGAGCAAAAATGTCTGTAACCACACACAGAGATGTTGGAATGGTTGCACAACTTGACCTCAATGATACAAGAACACAACCTGAAGAAAAACCATTTACAACACATTGAGACATCCTTGGGAGAGTATCAAGTCAATTTAGTTTGTGCTGTGGATCAAAAAATCTGCTACTAACCATAAAAATTAAGAAAAAAGTTGTTTGTATGGAGCTCAGACTGAAGCTTTGAGTTTTAAGAGACACAAATTACACAAATAAACTCTAGAAACTAAAAAAGAGCCCAGCTCTATTGTCTGAAAATGACCTCTATGGAGAGCATTGGATCTTTTTTTGAAATGCCTGTAGAGTAAATATTTTGGTACTATTCCCATTTTTCTATTGTGGCAAATCTCACCATCTGGCTCTCACAGCGGGTTGAAACAAAACCATCAATAGTGTTTGCAAATACTTTTTGAGCCGGGTCTGGCTCTCATTTGGAAATTCTCATGTCTGGTTCCCTCAGATGTTGGGAAATGTCATCTTTTTCTTTGCATCAACAGAGCAGGAAGCAGATTATTATTACAGCACAGAAATATGTCCAAGGCCTTTTTATACAGTCTCTGCTTCATGCTTTTCTTTTCTCCCTTGTCTCATTGTCGGCCAAAAAACAAAAGTATGCTCTCTATCCCTACATTAAGTTACTATTTATAGCCCCGTTTCCACCAAATGGTCCGGTATGGATCGGCACGGTTTGGCTCAGGCCGGGTCGGTAAAGTCTGATCCTGTTTGCGTTTCCACAGCCAAGTGAACCCTACTTGGTAGGCGGCGTCTAAGCCGGATGCCGATAGCATGATGTCATAGCAGCGCGACACAGCTTACCCGGCTATTAAATACAACAAAGGAGAAAACGCGACACAGTAAACAAAGAGCAACGATGGAAGACATCCAGCAATTCTTCTTTTTTGTGATCAGCATGTGGCCTTTTGTTACGAAGCTCTACCAAGCTTTGTTTCAGAGAAGGCTGTATGCTGTGAGAGTTATTATCAGGAAGATGAGTGGAGGTTTAAACATGGCGGGGTTATGTGTTGTTCTTTATTGCCGCTGTAGCACGGGAAGTGATGTCTCCTTTGACCAATCAACGGACTGCAGTGTTTCTGGCTTCACCCTCTGGGATCATATCGGTATGCTTGGCACCCCAACAGAAGGGTCCCAAAAAGTAGGACAGTACAGTTCACTTATAAGGGGTCCTATCCAGGTTTAAGGCTACAGAAACGTCACAAAAAGCAAGCCGTACCGAGACGAATCGAACTGGACCCTCTGGTGGAAACGGGGCTTAAGTTTCGAATTTTCCGTCTATTTTTTTTGCATTTCTTTTCATGCCCATTCTTCCTATGGTGGCTCTGAGGTCAACACAAATGATAAAACACAAGAACAAATTTCAGAAATGTAACAACATGTAAGAAAACATAATAATAAAACTGAAAAATACAGCAAAAAGGGAAATGTGGCAAAGAAAAAAAGATGAGGTGCTGAAGCCATGTCTGCATAATTGTTCATAATAACGTGCACAGAAGCCATACAAAACACACTTAAGTGCATTTAAAACCTGAAAAAAACAACATGGACTCTGTAAACAACTAAATACAACGATATACATCATAACTTAGAGATATGCAGTGAAACATTTGACTTTTGGGGGGGGGGGGGGATTTAGGTATCTAGGCGATGAAGTTATGTTTCAATACAAGCTGGCCTGAGTCTTGCAAAAGTGTAAATATAAAAGTTATTTTTTATTTTGCAACACTAGTTAAGGTAGATGGGGCATCTTATCATTTGTCAGCCTTCACTACAGCCCTTTTCACAGGACATTTAAACAAACACACTACAAGGAGGTTCTATCATTTTTACATCTGAAGACGTTTTGCATAGATGGAATATTTTTGTCAACTCATGATGCAAAGTTGCTTTGAGTCGGGCACAGAAAACAAGACACAGACTCTACACAAAAGCTGAGACCACAGAGACCCCCTCACAACAATATTACACCTCTGATATGACCTCAGGAGACAGAACGCAGAGTGGTGCAGGAATGAGTCCAAACTAGTTCCCATGTCTAACAGGATATAGGATTTCAGAATTGCTTTTGTATAATTATAAGATTTATGGTGAACATATGCACACAAAATTTTGCAATCTTTTTGATCAATTTTTAACAAATAGTAACACAGCCATTAGCACCAACTTGACCAGGTGAGTAGATCAAGAGGACATTCTCAAACAAGAGAAAGTTACACACCTTGATGGCAAAATAATCCACGTGCCAGAGAAAAGCAGCACATACGGGTGACAAAAAAACATGTGGTTCAAGGTCCCTCCAGACGAAAGTTAGAGACATCATTATTTTTATACCCTTTTTCTTTAAGGTAAGTTTTTGGAATTTAAAGACTTTAGTGTATAATGTATGTGTCTGTGTGTGTGTGTGTGTGTGGGGGGGGGGGGCAAATGGGTCTGTTGCATAAATCCAGCCTGACCTCAAACTTTAATTGTTTTCAATTTTGCCAACTTTAGTTAAAAAATAAGTCCAACTTTACAAGAAATGAAATGAAGATAATCAAGATAAGTACTTTGATGAAGTTTAGAACACAGGAAACATTGTGTTTTGGTTACTGAAAAAAAAGGATTTATTACCAACAATTTAAAATTTCCTTAAACAGTGTAGTGTGCATTTTGCAAAGCCAAAACTGCAGGCTGCTGGTTTGAATCTATGTCTCTGATTAACCATATAGATAGTAAGCGGGTCAGTTCTGCTCTTAATTACGGGGTCATTTGTAATGTACTGATCCTTTTCACCACTTAGCTCCAAAAGCTTAAAAATAATTAAGTAGTGAAGTTGCTGAATTTGTACACTTATGTGCTACACTCCGAGCATCTTTTTTTCTTCTTCTTCCTCAACCAACCAAGTGAACCCACATCCTTTGCATTGCTTGTCTTTTCTGTCCTAACCCATTCATTTTCTTCACCTGTTCCACAGCACCCTCCTTCTCTCTATTCTTCCTTCAGCTTGCCCTCACCCCAGTCCTCCCTCTCTCTCAATCTGTAACCAGGCTTTATCAGTCACACTGGGGTTATTTGTCTATCAGTTACAAGGGCATGTCTTCACCAAGACTCAGATAAGAAAGGATGAAACCACATCATGGTCTTCTTTCCCTGGTACTCTCTCTCTCTCTGTCAGTCTGCCTTCTCTTCTGCTCTCCTTATCAGCCGTTGTTTCCTCCATCTTCTTCTCTGCACTCTTTCACCCTGTTTGCAAGGGCATGCACACAAAGAAACACACACTTCTGCATGGTCTCCTTCTTTTGCTTCCTCTGTCTTCTGTTTGTGTTCATTAGTCCGATGCAGCAGGCGCGGGTCTGGTTGAGGCCTGAATAGATGAATACTGGTCTGGCATGAAGCCTGGCATCGGCTCTGATCCCCTCTAACATGCAAACACAGACACACAGATAAGGTGAGGACATGCATGCACACACGGAAACCTGCAGACAAACCATGCAGTATAACAAGGTAACATGCTCACTAAGAAACACAACATGCATGGAAGTGCAGCGGCAGGCTGATGTCCATAACATAAAACCTCCAGCACACACAAACAGACACACACACAAACAGGCCTCCCATCCATCCATCTTAGCTCCTTGATTAGATTAGGCATTATTAATGGAGGGCCTGTGAGCCGAGCAGACAGCGGGGTCACACCGAGTTTAATTCCATTCTCAGATAACTTCATTTGGCCTGATGCGATTGTTATTGCCCCGGTGCTAGATGTTTATAGGAAACAATAGCCCCCATAACACATCCAGACATCCTATTTAAAGAGGGTCAGGCAGGGGCAGTGAATGCAGCAGCTCCTCTTCCTCCAACTGAGTCCTGCGTTGTGGCTGATTTAAGGGCTCGGTCATTTCCCATACCGAGGGAAAGAGGATTAACCAACGTATTGAAATGTATCATCCTGTGTGCCGTGTGTGCCATCAACCACTGCATATGGATAAGCCAAGAGAAGCGCTGCTAGAATTCTGTGATAACCCTCCACATGGCTTTCAGCACGCTGTAAATCTTGTTCTTTTATCGGTTCGTTACACTGAGCTCTCTAACAAAGAATAAACATCAAGAAGAGATGGCACAAATTTATTCCACAAGGTCGTGACAAGGCGAATAAAGCTGTCGAAAGCAGAGTGATGGAGAGGAGAGGAGATTGATATGTATCCTGCATCAAAGAAAGGGATGTAATTAAACCAGGTAGAGCAGAATTTTTAGAGAGATGAGCAAATATGTAGATAGAACAAGGCCAATGGTGGACTAAGTACACAGTTTCCTCACTTGGGTCAAATATAGATTCTCCTTATCAAAAATTACCCCAAGACAAATGAAAGCTGCTCTGTTAAATTATAACATGAGTTTAAATACAGAAGCATTTGCTTTAAAAAATACTGGCTGGCAACACACAAGACAATGTTATGCCTGATTTGCCCCTGGGTGTGACCAGATTCTGGGTTGTTAGAAACTATTTTCATAATTGAAAAAAATAATAATAAAATCAAGTGTGTGCCATTAATGGGACTATTGCACCTATGTCTCCCAGTAAGGGATCAGAGCCTCTCTAAACTCAAATCAGGCTGCCTATGGAGCAATACCCACAAAAGCCAGACAGGAAAGATTAACTTAAATTGCCTTGATAAAGCTCACAAATGTAGAAGAAAACCAAAACATAATTCAACCTTTTACAAAAGTATAACCAGCAGGATACTCCCCATATTCTCTTGTTTTTGTTTCTTACTTTTTGTGAAACTGAACTCATCCCATGACTGTCAGATGTGTGTAATTTTCAACAGACAAGTTGATTTGCTTAAAAACACACATCAAAAGGATATGATTTGTTCAGTGTGTAAACCAAAAATGAGAAAGCAGAAAAGTGGAACAAAGACATTGATGAAGCCATCAGCTGCTGTATTCTTTCTTTAACTGTGGTCTGACATTAAGTTGTACTTTGGTACTCTGATTGTTGATCCTTCCTGTGAGGGTTGCTGAGTTTTTCAATCTGTCATCAGGTGTGGTCTCACTGTCTGGCTTAATTGCTTAGAGATTTGGTGGATTATTAATTTTAAAAAATAGATAAAACTGTCTCTATAACAATGGTCACTAATGCTTTTCAAAATGGTGAACCATCGTCTTTGAGGAAGATACATGGTCAGAAAAAAATCCTGAATGATTGTGATCAGCGTTCACTTAAACGTTTGCCAAATCGAACTGAAGAAAAACAACAGTAGTACTCAGGGTTATGTTTAATATGGTGACAGTCAGAACATTTCCACACGCACAATGCAAAAGAAACTCAAGGGATTGGGACTGAACAGCTTTGTAGTCTTATGAAAACCACTAATCAGTAAGACTAAAACATAAAAATGCTTCAGTTTGCTAGGGAGCATAAAGATTGGACTCTGGAGGACTGGAAGAAGGTCATGTGGTCTGATGAGTCCAGATTTACCCTGTTCCAGAGTGATGGGTGCATCAGGGTAAGAAGAGAGGCAGGTGAAGTGATGCACCCATCATGCCTAGTGCCTACTGTACAAGCCTGTGGGGGCAGTGCTATGATCATGGGTTGCTGCAGTTGGTTAGGTCAAGGGTCAGCAACATTATGTGCTCAAAATGAGGTCAGCTGACTACCTGAAAATACTGAATAACCAGATTATTCCATCAATTAATTTTTTCTTCCCTAATGGTGCAGACATATTTCAAGATGACAATACCAGGATTTATTGGGCTCAAATTGTGAAAGAGTGGTTCAAGGAGTATGAGACATTATTTTCACACATGGATTGACCACTACAGAGTCCAGAGCCTGGACATTGTTGTCATGCGTTACCATCTTAAGACGAATAATTCTTGGATAACTTACCAGAAATACCATGGATTTGAAGTGAAACCTTGCTGAACAACTCCACCAACAAGTCCTCATCCTTCAGTGGGGGGTATGTTGTTGGCACTGCTTTTTCCTCAAAGCAGCTTTTAGATTGCTGATTTTATTTTTGAGATCATCTACCTTGTGCTCAGAAACACCACACACATTTATCCTGTTCAAGATCTTTAACCAAACTTTGCCCTTATCTTTGTTAGCTACCTTTGACGATTGACTTGCTGATAAGAGCTGTTTGTTTACTCGAGATTCCTGCAGTAAAATGTTCATTTTTTCCACTGAGAAATTTGATTTTCGGCATCTTCTCTCACAACATTATCACTCGCCATGTTGATTGTTATTGTTTATGTGTAGTAGGTATGAGAAATTTGAATTCTATGAATAGGGTTTTTCCAAGTGGTTCCCCCAACGAATGACGTTTTGCACCTGCGTCACTTTCATGCTGCAACTACTTAACTGGAAGATTATTTTCAGTCATGCATGCGGCTATCGCCATGGCCAAATGGGCTGTTCCACAACGGTACGTTAAGACTAATGGTACCGTTTGTGTAATGGCTTGACATGCATATGGCCCCAGACCTTAACCCCATTGAGAATCTTTGGGGTGTGCTTTGTGCAGTGGTCAGACTATCCCATCATCAACACAAGATCTTGGTCAGGATCAGTGTATTTGGAAGGTACATAGCATCTTCATGGACACCAGTACATCATACAAATGTAAATAAGCCAGATTTTGCACAACTGCTAAATTGCAGGTACAAATACAATTTTATTTCTTTTAATTTGAAGGAGCAGCTGTTGCTTCTGCTGCTAAATTGCGTAGTCTATGGTAAGTTACAAACAATACATCAGGTAAAAGGTCATATGGTCTGATACAGTTAATGCAAGTGCCGCTAAGTCACAACTATTATTACCAAAAAATGCAATAGCATGAAACATCATATTCTTTGCCAAAATATGAAAAAGGAAAATAGATAACTGTAAAAGATTATGTACATGTTTTTTTTCTCAAGGCTTGAGGGAACTGCCCATTTAATGTACAACAGTAAAAAAAAAAAAGATACTCAAAAAATGTTATTTGTGCAGTAGTTATGCAAACTTCACTCCTGATTACCCGTAAATGTGGCTCTATTGTTTTAAAATCAAATCTTGTATTTTATTTGAAAGAACAAGTATAATGCAAAAAGACATTTTTATTTTGTGCAGGGATAGATGACAGACCACAATCACATTCTTCAAATCCATCATCAGCGACCACAGTTTTCTGTGACTTTGACCACATAGAAATGCAAAGAAATAACACTTTTCAAAACATTCAAAGGCTGAACGGACTTTCCTGCATTACTGCTCATAATTGATTTGCATGAGAGGTGAGAGAACGAGAGAGCAGGACCTCAAATGAGCCGATCTCTCCATACAAAAAACAAAGACCACATTAAAGGGAGACGGGTTTCCATGTTGAAACATTGAAACATTACAGTCCAAAGAAACTGCTATTCTTTGGTTTTCATTCAGAATTTTTTATGCCATGTTATGTTAATGTTACAGCCACTGACATTTCAGTTATCACCTCACCACAGCTGAGGTAATGCCTTTGGTTTGGGAGCAGAGCAGGGGTTGCAAAAAAACGAGTGAAAACAATGAAAAAAAAGATTGAAACCAGTCCAAGAACTGTTAAGAGGAAGCTTATCATGGATCGTATTGCCACTCTGTAGTCCTGTTAGTGTTAGCATGCTGCTGATGGAGTGTCCTGTGCAGGTTTCCTTGGTCAGTCAGAGCCAGAATGGAGGCCCCCGCAGATCCAGTTTCCCCATGATGGATGAGTTTGGCTGGAAACTGGCGTTGAAGCTATGACCTTGTTGATTGCATGCATGTTTCATGGGGTGATGCTGTGGACTGAGGCGACAGCTCCCCTCTAACCTGAAACCTTTGGTGTCCTCTCCATGCTGTCTCCTTCTCCCTGATTACAATCAAATGTTTTAATAACAGAGGAATTTCCTCTGACATCCAAAGTCAGTTATCCCACTACTGAGAAAAGCTTCTTTTCAACCAACTCCAGAACTGCAGTCCCATCTACAGCTCATATGAGTTGTTCTAATTCAGATGATAAAGTTACACATTACTGGTATTTTCATTGTCGCAAGGCACTGGATAAACACCTCATCAGAATAAGAAGTTGTCATGTAAATACATCATTCAGAAGAAAAAAAATGATAGAGCAAATTTTATGTCTTATTCTTAAGATTTAAACACTAATTTAGGATGCACAAAATAAGACTTTTGCCAACATCTGATTTTTCTGCAATTGTTTTAGGTGATATTGAGGGGTGGGCAACTGGTGGCCCGGGGGCCACATATGGCCCTCCGCCTCACTAAATGTGGCCCACCAGTCATTTTCAAAAATCAGCAATTGTAAATATGAAGAAAACTCAAATTTCTAATCAAAATAATCCAATATAATTTTGATATTTTTATTGGCTTTTGTACGTTATTTATGACCTTACTTTGCTATTATAGTGTCTCTAAATCTTTTTCGTGAAGCATTGGGACATCATATCAAGTATTACTCAAGACTATATTTAAAATATGGCATCAGTAAAATCTTTTAGCTTGAAAAATTTGGAAACACTCATTTCATTGATTTTAAAATGGCTAATCGGATTTTATTCCATGTATTTTGGCTAAATTTGCTTGAATTCTGTCTCAATTTATCTATGCATAATGACATTTAATTTGTGATGTAACATATGAATATTGGTAAGCTAAATTTAAGATAATTAATATTCTCTAATGGTATTCATCCAACATCCTTTTTCTGCAGGAGAATTTACAAAAATCTGTAACAATGGCCCTCAGGCTGGGAAAAATGGTTTTATGTGGCCCTCTTGGTAATGAAAGCTGCCCACCCCTCCTGTAGAGGAAACAAAGTCTTCTTCACATCAGAACTCAACTGCTCATCCTGTTTCAACAGTCCCTTAATTTTGAAAACTGATGCCAAACAAAAACAACACTTGTGATTAAAATGTTTGAGAGAATATATTTTAAATGTCTGATATTCAGTGATGGAAATCAAACTAAAAGCATGTTTGGATTTTTTGTTCATAATGGATAACTTACATTTAAAAAAAAAATCTCCTTTTAAGATGGAACATATTGGCACAGCTGTACCTTCTTTAAAAACTCTGACCAGTATATTGAACATGAATTACCATAGACCGAAAGATTTGCCCTGAATATTGTTAAAAATGATAGTAGCCAATACAGATAATCAACTCTTAGCTTTATCTGCTGAAACAGGTGCTGATAATACTATGCATCCTTGGTTGTGACTAAAGTTGCCTGGCTGGTGCAACTGTTTGCTACCACTGTAGTACAATGAGTTAACCTGTTATTATTGCTAAATTGACTGCAAATAAACTACCGGTACTCCAGGGTTTGATTGAAGGCAAGCTAAGACCACACATTTCAGGTCCTCTCAGTTATTTATTCCAAAACACAGTTCAGTTATTCAACTAACAAATTAGGCAAAAGGGAGAAAACTCTTTTGCTTTGGAAGAAATTACTCAAACAATCAAAGTGTGAAAGCATCCTATGTTCCTGAAATTTTCTCTTCAATGAACTACAGTTCTGGTAGCCCATTGCTGTCCTCAGTTCTACAGTGGCCAAGAGTCCTGTATCAGTTGCATAACATATGGGAAGCATTCAAAAGAACCTACCATACTTTCTTTCTCTGTGACACAACAGTTAGCCTGTTAGCATGAACAAGATACAACTTGTGCCATTTTTTGTTTGCTGTGTTGTATCTTGTCAGGCTTTCTTCTATGACCCCATCTACATCTTGTATTTACATTCATAGCAAGTAGTTGTTAATGCTTGGTGTAAGAGGAAAGTCATCATCAGTAGGCCTACTCATGAATTTGGCCAAATTAGCAAGGGCTGAAATAGATGAAATAGCTGCCATCGCCCATGCTGGTAACATTTATTGACTTGGCCTCTAACTCTAACTTTCAGCATTTGGTTCTTCCTGCTGTGTTTTGAGTCACTTTTCTTCTTTACTCATAATACCTATATGCCAAAAACTGAACATGCACTGCGGTATAATAAAGCACCCCTAATAACAAATGACGCCTACACAATCAAGGCAAGCTGTTATCAAAAAAGCTCCCCCAAGGTTTCTTAAGCTTCTTTCCTGCAATAATGCTCATGTACAATAGAATTCTATGGCCTAGTATTTACAAACTGAAAGTGAAACCAAAAAAGTTTTGTTCTCATTACTTACGCAGGTGCCACTAAATAAGCCCAGTGCAGCTCCTCATGCATTCATTGCTGATGAAAACAAAGTGATTCTGGCTCTGAGATCCATGTGGTGGTACAGGAAGGGGGACAGAGAGCTCCAGTTTCTCCTCACACCTGGTGCTAGCTAGCAGCAGTGCCCCACCGTCAGAGCGCTACGGGAGAGCAGACTCACTGCGGACCGAACAAGCTGTTGGAAAACCCTAGGTGGCCATAATGAGAACGTAGTATAATGCATCACACTGCCAGCGCTATTGGAACCAAAGGCATGCTGGGCCTGCAGCAGAAGGGAAGAAAGTTAATCACTGACTTGAAAAAGTTTTTGCCTTCTTTGTACATGAAGGAAACTCATAATGATTTGATTGCTGTTCTAGTAGATGGTAATGTTTTGATAGATGTAATAATTTACCTAAATTATACTCTGTGACAATTTTCCTTACAGTTCTTTTTCTGACTTTTATGATACTGAGAGCATTTTTTCTTCTGCTGGATTAATTTTGACATAAAAATGGATGTAAGGATAAGCAGTACACAGACAAACTTTAGATTATAAAGTATAATAGTGTGTCTCTTACCCTGGGTTTACAGTTTGAATTATGGTTTCAATACAATCTTGTGCAAGGTATGTGCTGATATTACCAGCATTGAGAACATTACCAAATCAACTGCATTGTCTGTTATATTTGACTTCTTTATGCAAATAGGATATGGCACATAGTAAGATCACGAAATATCCTGCTGTGGGTTGAGCAGAAATCATAAACAAGGTTCACCTGTTAGCCTCTGTGGCTAGCTTACACTTTGATCTACCACAGAGGCACTTTGATACTCTTTTTTTTACGTACGCTGAGCCATAATTGATGGTTGTATTCAAATCAGCAGCTGTAAAGCTGTCATCATGGGTCTGTGCTGCCAGAGGTCGCTTCCTCACATCTCCCTCTGCGCTGCCTTGTGGTTTGTGTGCAAAACAAACAACTGATAACAACTAACTCCAGATAAAGGAGCAGTGTTTAAAACTGAGAGGGAAGTCGATAATGACACTGTGGGTTTATGGAATGATAGGTTACAGTGTGTACACTACAGATGGTCCTGAGTAAAGATAAAGAGGACACTGTTTGGATTGTGTGCGCATGAGAGAGAGAGAAGAATGACTCCACACTCAGGGAAAGATTTTTATTGAACGCCTGAATCACTCATGCATTGATGTCTTCTGTGCATACATGTGTGTACTGTATTCATGCGGCATATTTGTATTAATGTGCTGTATAAATATAAATAAAGTTTATTATGTGCATGCAGATATCTGTGTGTATTCACATGCACTGTGTGAAACTGTGTGTGTGATAGAGAGAAGCTTAATGTAGCCACATAATGGAGTAGCCATGCTGAAGTGAATTATTTATATCTGGATGGGAGCTTAGATGAGGATATCAGGCCTCTTTTTTATATATGGATTTATTGCATGGCAGATGAAGGCTAAAATATGCTCCAGTGGTTTATTAGCTGCAAATCTATGCCACTAAAAGGTCTTTGTTTCCATGAGGTTAGAGGGGAGTTTGGCAGGTTGATGGCATTCTTCTTCTTCTTTGTCTCTCTGGATCACTGACAGAATCAATTTATTTTGATCTGAAGTGAATGCCAAAATTATTCCTCTTTGTCACCACCTCAGTGTGTCATTTCTAAACCGCTGTATAAAACATGAAACCAGCAGAAAAAAATCTCTAATTAAAGCTGTCATTGTATTCTCTAGCCACAAAATTATAAACTTCAATATAGAGTAGAAGAACAAACTATTTTGAAAATTGTTATGCAGCTGTGACTCAATTGTCTGAAACTCCATATAGTATATGTTTTACACAACAGTAAAGCAGCAGCTATTTGCCATGTTGCTCTTCCGATGGCAACATTTTTCTACTTTCAGTCTATCATGGTGGTTCCTCAATGAAAGTGGTCCCCAACAAGCTCAGTTTTATGAAATACAATGTAGTCATAGACTGGCTTTTAGTGATGTGGCAACACACAAACACATGCAGAGTATGACTCACCATAACTCAGGATTAATGAGAGACATGGGCTTTTTCCTAAACACCAAACATAGAGACATACATGGGCTCTAACTGTGCTTTTATTTGCTGCCCAAGTTGGCTGAAAGCCATAAATTAAAACCACTTCACATTTTGAGATCAGAGAAAAATGCTGTACAATTGGAGTGCATATGATGCTGACTGTGTGCGTCTCATCCATCCGCCATCAGTGTGAGCTGATCAGATTTTTCTACACAGCAAATTTAGAAGTTTTCATATTATGGTGATGGCAAGTTTTGTGCAGTTTACTAAACTCTGAACCTGTAAGTGACACTTATGGAGTGTACAGGTCACACACATCCACCAACATTGGTCAAGCCCCAACAGATGCCACAAACCCCATCAAATCCACAGAGCAAAAATATGTATATTTTTAAATATAATTTAAAAAATATAACAATGCTTACACTCTGCAGTGTTAATACAGAGTTTATACTAATGTAGTTTAAAAGGTACTCTGAGAAGGTGCATTACTAATGCTACACAGAAATGCTGATCAAAAGTCAACATTTTAAGTGCTACAAGGCATTAAATATTGACCTCAAAGAGTCATTCAAAGAGTCATCAATAACACTCAATGAGAGATAAATAACCAACTTTTCCACAAAAAAAGTGGAAACATCACTTTTAGGTGTGGACCCTTATAGAGCCTTAGAAAGTGTTAATATTAACTCTAACAGTGTAAATTTATCCATGCAGATACAGGGTATGTTACTTGTTGTTGCCTCTGAATTGAATCCTTCTACATCAGGACAGTGACACTCCTGTGAGTCTCGACTGTACTCCAGTTGCACACATTGTGCAGTCAAATATTTGTACAGCTGTATCCAGAGCACAGTTTAAAGAGTGCAAAAGAACAAGATTTAACTACCACTTCATCTCAAGTTGAACTTTTTGGTCATCATACTGGTTACAGTCAGAGGGCCTGGATGTTTCATCCATGCAGTCAAGCTGCCCTGGCAGATATGCAAGGATCTGCTTGTCCTTTCAAAATAAAACTTCCCTTTCCAATTTCCATTCTTCAGAAATGAGGACCAGTCTCTGGCACTGGTCTTATAGAGAATGGACCACCCGAATCAGGGAGTTGCTACCCCATACTCTTGGAACATCCCCACGAGGGACATGGTTGAATGCCTTCTTGCAGTCCACAAAACACATGTAGGCTGGTTGGGCAAACTCCCTTGTACCCTCGAGGACCCTATGGAGGGCATAGGGTCAACAGTTCCTCAACCAGAACGAAAACCACATTGCTCCTCCTGAATCTGAGGTTTGACATTCTGGCAGATTCTCCTCTCCAGTACCCCTTAAGAGACTTTACCTGGGAGGCTGAGAAGTGTGATCCCCCTATAGTTGGAGCACACCCTCCGGTCCCCCTTCTTGAAAAGGGGGACCACCACCCCAGTCTGCCAATCCAGTGGCACTGTCCCCAATGTCAACACGATGTTGCAGAGTCGTGTCAGCCTTGACAGCCCCACAACATCCAGGACCTTGAGGAACTCTGGATGGATCTCATCCACCCCTGGAGCCCTGCCACCAAGTAGCTTTTTGATCAACTCGGTGACCTCAGCTCCAGAGATAGAACAGCCCACCACAGAGTCCCCCAGGTCTGCTTCTGTTCTGGAAGATGTGCTGGTGGGACTGAGAAGGTCTTCAAAGAATTCTTTCCACCGATCCAGGATGTCCTCAGTTGAGTTTATCATCCCCACCATAGACAGTGCGGACAGCACACTACTACCCCCTCCTGAGACGCCATATAGTGGTCCAGAATCTCCATAAAGCCATCTGGAAGTTAATCTCCATGGCCTCACAGAACTCCTTCTATGCCTTGGTTTTTGCCTTGGCTACCTCTGAAGCCACATTTGCTGGCCAGCCAGTACCTGTCAGCTGCCTCTGGAGTCCCACTGGTCAAAAGGCGTGATAGTGGGAACTCCACCAGCAGGTTTGGGTGTTGCCACCACAACAGGCCCCGACCACCTTACGGCCACAGCTCTGATCATCGCCTCAACAATAGAGACCCAGAACAAGGCCCACTCAGACTCAATGTCTCCTGCCTCCCCCACCACATGGTCAAACTTTGCCCGGAGACGGGAGTTGAAGTTCTTTCTGACGGGAGACTCTGCCAGATGTTCCCAGCAGACCTGCACAACATGCTAGGGCCTGGCAGGTCTCAGGGACATCCTCCCCCACCATCAGAGCCAATTTGCCACCAGGTGGTGATCAGTGGATCGCTCTGCTCCTATTCTGACCCCTCCAGTGGATCGCTCCGCTCCTCTTTTGATCCCTCCAGGCTCCACTGTCATTGCGGATTTGAGTGTTGAAGATGAACAAGGGAGTCCCCGGTAACTCACATCGGGGTAAGAGAAACTAGAAAACTTTGTGGTGTTTCTCTAGAGTGGTCTTCAAGCCACACTTTGTCTGGCCCCTCCCCCAGGACCTGTTTGCCTTGGGTGACCCTACCTCGGGCACAAAGCCCCAACATGGCGATTGCTCTAAGACTGCAAGGGAAGCTCAGCTTCCCCTAAAATGTCCCAAAAAAGTGGATATATGCTGCTGTGTGTACATTTCATTGACTAAATATGTGCTAGAATACCTTCATCTTTTGTTCAGAATCAGCTACTTATCACAGGTAACTGGCGCGATTTCCTTCTCATTCATCCCCGCAGCGTCTCAGCGCTTTAACACAGTCCGACTCTGAGCGTCTTCTGACTTCGATGGGGAAGCGTAGAGTGGGTTGTTCCACTGTGGAAACTGAACGGTCATTGGATAAATGCTGGGCTTTGTCCCGCCCATCGGACGCTCAGCGTCTCTGGGGATCTATGAGACAGTGGGCTGGCCTGGACGCTCGGCTTCTGCATGATGATTGGATGATCTGTCTGAGGCCAAATCCCTTTTTGATTGACAGTGAAATGAGCCAATCAGCGATCTTGTAGTATAACTCTCCACCAGAGCATCTTTTTTTTTACTTTCAGTTGTTCTGGTGATGAGCTTCTCCTGTTTGAAGCGGCTCAAGTCTTACACCCGCAGCACAATGGGCCAAGGCCGTTTAAGCAGTCTAGCTCTGCTGGCCATTGAGAGAACACTGATAAAATCCCTGGAAGAGACACCTAGTTGGTACGACAGGGTCACAGATCATTTTCTTGAAAGGAACGGAGAGTAGAATTTACATTTAAATAAATAAACAAATTTATGATCCAGGCCGGAAAAAAATGAGCTTCCCCTCCTTGACTGACCAGCAGCCAGTCATTGCATTCATGTATGCTTTTGCCCTGGCATAAGTGTTGCATGTAAAGGAATTGTAGATTTATCTTAGGTCACTTTTATACAGGAAGTCTGGCAGACCCACCTCGGTTCAGGAGTAAAGTTGCACAATTGATCAATTTTCCAGTTAGTATAGTTTTTTTCTCTTTGTTTTTTGTCAAGTGGACCAAAGCCTGTCAAATGCTGCGAACCTCCGTTCCTGCCATCTGATTGATTGCACTATGACCCTGAAACTCACAACTGACTTGAGGTGATAGCAGTGTTAAACTCAAAGCAGTTTGGCAGTATTCTCCGCCATAAAAGAAAGATAAAGCTGCACTGTGGCTTTGCCAAGTAGCACTTGAGTATGATTGTAGTATGTTTAACTATATTCTAAACAGACGTTAACTCGTTAAGAGAACTACAGGCTGGCAGAGCTAGCAATGCAAACATTAGCAGCACTCAGCTTGATATTGTCAGTGAATGCTACGTTGGCTTGCTTACTGTTGACCTATTTAACCAAATCCAAGGCACAATTCACTACTTTTTGGTTTGCTTGCCTTGTTTGGTCCTTTTTTGGTGACGGCTTTCACACTCACCATAAACCAAACTCTTGTTTGCTTGGAAGCAAGCAGGCACCCTCTGAATCCACGCAGACCAGAGTTTGATTTCTATGGTCCACACCAGCGTTTTTGTGAGCTTCTCGCCACAACCAATCAATCAATCTTTCCAAAAAAGTGAACCAGATTTAGATTGGCAAACATATTAGGTGTGAAAGTGCCCTCACTGGTAGTGACAAGTACCTTGCAAACTAATCTACCATGCAAATTGTATTTTGTGTTTGATTAATATCCACATAGAATCACTTAGTATTAAAATTCACCTTGGATACATACTCAGACATGCTTTAATGCATGCCTGCTGCCTGCAGTTGCCAGCCCAATATTCTGATTTGGTCTTTAGAGGGAGGAAGTTGCTTTGACTGCTTAACTTAAGCAAATCCATAGGTCCTTTAACAGTGAACACTTAAAATGCCCTTTAAAGTTTGACTCCTTTCTGTGTTGTCAATGGGTAATATTCTCTCAAGAGCACACGGACCACTTAACACACTCTCTGTAGCCCTGACCTCTCTGGTTTAATGTCTTCAGGTCTATATAAGAGGTGAACAAACAAATTTTTGATCAGCTTCTGTAGAATAAAGTGATTGGGTACTCCGCAATGAGAAAAAATCTCCACCATGTGCACTTTAAGAGTCTTTACAGAGACGTGTTATGTGCAAATCCATTGCTGTGGAAGGGAGGAAAACAGCATTAGGCCAGAATGAGGAGGCATGAATATTGCATCAGAGCTTTGTTATGCTCAGGCTCTCATCTCTCTTAATGGTGCACTTTACCAACTAGCTATATCCATTAAATGAGTGTGCTCCATGTGAAAGTATGTGTGTGAGATGATGTGTGAGAGCGTGTGTGTAAGTGAGGGGGCAAAGGCAGTCTTTATTTATGTGGTCGTATCCTTGGAAATCTTGGTGTGTTTGTGAGCTTTTTGTGCAAATTTGGTATATTTAATATATTGATGAAAAAAGATTGACATGGAAGTTGTTAAACCTTAAACAAATGTGCTGTATGTCCTGTATTGACTTAAGTGGGACTATAAACAGAAAAAAGGAAACTTGAGGCAGAAATGTTCCGTTTTACGTCACCTGTGTGGACAGTCGCACAGTTAGCTCCGCACTGACTGGACCTGTGAACAATCAACAAGATAATTCCCAGCGCTTATCTTCTAAGATAACAACTATGGCTGTTTGTTTAACTTCTACAGTGACCTCCCTGCTGTTGCTTCTCCTTTTTTTTCCCTCCCCTGTGATCAAGGTTGGGAAACTCAATACCCCCGATGTGCTCTGTTTTCACCTGGTCGTCACGGTAACCTGAAAAACACGGGGCAGCCGTGAATGAAATTCCTGTGTGTCATCAATCACTGGCTGACAAAGACGGGATTGTTGTGGTCTTTGAGTGACGCGAGGAGAATGTGCTGGCTGAGGTAGAAGGCTTGTGGGGGGAGGAGGGGGCTTGTGTGGTCTGGACCGGCAGGCCCTGAGCAGAGACCTGGATGTTAACACTGCTCCTCTCACACTGGTTGATTAGAGTGACTCCCCTTCAGTGTTGCACATGGAGGCACAGTATTTGGAAGAGGAAGTAGAGGACTAAATCAGTCCAATAATTTTCTGAAAAACATACTAATTATGTCTGTGCACCTGTCTTAAATATTTATCACCACTGAGACTGTTTAGAAAAGTAAGAAAATGTGAAACATTTCTGTTGCCATATAACAAAGTGTAGCCCAGATGGTAGAAGCCCTATAACTTCTAAAGTGTACTGTACTGTGAGGAAAAAGTGAGGAGTTGAAAAAGCATTGACTGATAGCTTTTGAAACCACAGATAAAGCAAATCCTTAAAGGTTTTTACTTTACAGTCTATTTAAAGATTAGCTTTGCCTCAACAGGTTAGCTGAATCACTCAGAGTTAGATGAAATATTTATCTTTCGTAACTGTGTATTTTGCAAATATTACACCATAAGCAGCACCTTACACAAAACTATGCTAAAGGTACTGCTACTTAAAGCTGTAATTTTGCTGAATATTTTATGAAAAAGATGGAGAAAAGAGATGTAAATGTTTTTTTTTAATTGGACAGTCCCTCCCTGAACTTGTTTTTGCTTCAACGTTAGCTAGCTAAACTCAAGTCTCCTTAGGCTGCTATAGTATTACTTGTTAGCCAGCTAACCAAATAACAATTAGTTTCTATGTCTTTATCAATTAAAGTCACATAGCCATACTTAATCATCTTTAACTTTAGGTTTTCCTCAATCTCAAGTGTCATACATGACATCAAAAACACTGTTGTCTTAGGGTAGCTTATGTGAGCTGATGCACAGCACTGTTCATTAGAAACTAAACAACTGGGAAAATATAACGTAAGAAACTTACTGCTTCTTGGTGAACTTGTTTTATTCTGAGGAAACCATAAACTCATTTATAGCTGTAGTTAGACATATTTGGTTCAAGCTTATGTAATAAAAGCCTGTGCCTGTTTTCTAACAATTTTTATTTTTTATTTATTTATTTTTCTTCTGTACATTCATCATCTTTCTTCCACTACAAA
Source organism: Scarus forsteni (assembly GCA_036419115.1). Classification (NCBI taxonomy): domain Eukaryota; kingdom Metazoa; phylum Chordata; class Actinopteri; order Labriformes; family Labridae; genus Scarus; species Scarus forsteni. The sequence goes on along the minus strand of JAZDUH010000327.1, from coordinate 2,064,298 downwards.
TCATGCTGTCACTCCCAAATCAGTGCTACAACTGTCCAGCTGCAATGTCTGCTTTATTTATTGTCTTTTTCTCTGTTTTTTGTGTAAATGTTTTAAACATTTAAAAGTGTCGTATATTTGCCATATTTTAAGTGTCACTTTGTCTGACCAATGAGGTAATTTAAAAAATGATTATTTTACCACTGTCCAATATTTATCTGTCACATTAGAAAGCTCTCACTGTAGACATGTGACAGGCATCCCTCATCAGGTCCTCCATAATCAGCATCTCCTTTTCTGGCCAGTCCTCTTCTTAACCACAGCAACCAACCTTGGTGTAAAGCTCGACCCACACCTGACCTCCAAAAACCACATAAAACATCTGTACACAACCTGTTCCTGCCATCTCAAGAACATTTCAAAGCTCCACCTCTCCCTTACTTTCGCTGATGCTGAGAATTTTGTCCATGCCTTTGTTTCCTCCAGATATGACTACTTTAACAGCCTGCTCATTGGTATCCCCCCCAAAAAACTGCAAAACTTCCATTCATCTAATACTGCCTATACTCTGATGAAAATCTACAAACATGAACACATCACTCCCATTTTTTAGAACCTCCTCTGGCTCCAAATAACCACCAGAATGCATTATAAGACTGCTCTCCTCACCTGTCCCTGCATCTGTGGCAACACCCCAGTCTACCCCAAAGACCTCCTCACCCCACACACTTCCACTCGACACCTCCAGCTCCTTGGTACCAACCACCTCCTTCAGCCCAGAACAACCCTGGGGACCATGAGAGACTAGGCCTTTTTCTCCCCTGCCCCTCGTGTCTGGAACTCCCTCCTTGACCACCTGAGGAAATCCTCAACCACTGGACTCTTTCAAAAAGGGCCTGAAGACTTTCCTATTCTGAACTGCTTTAAATCTTTTTCATTCTTTCTGATCAATGTGTTTTGGTGTTTGTAATGTACTCTGTAGTACGCGGAGATTTTTTTTTAGCAGAAATTGCTTTGTAGATAAAATGTTTAAAAATAATCAAAATAATGACAATTATAATAATAAATTCATTAGTATACATGCTTATATAGCCATGAGTAGCCAAAGGATGTCTGTTAGCTATAATTCTCCTCAGCTTTATCCATGTTCAACACTTAAAATCTGGCCCACTTTTGAGTTGCTTGCTCTTTGATCCTGAAGCTTTAGGAAGGAAAAATGGGGAAACTAAGGGGGTTTATTGATGAAAGCAGCACTTAATTCGAAACAAGCCAACATTTTGTTGGACAATGCACTGACATGCTGGTCAACGTCTTGAATCAAAGACCGGTCTGTTCTGGTTAAGGTATATGCATGACAGCATCTATCTCCAGCTGCAATGTATATTATTTTGACCTTAATAAAATGATATAAGGTAATTTTAATCAGACTGACATGTTTACATGCATTCAAAAATCCCAATTTCACCAGACTAACATAAATGTGTTTTTTTAACCTCTATGTAGGCATAAGTAAGTTGACTCTCACCAAGAAAGGGAAGATTAGAACATTTCCTAAAAGTCTAAATTGAAGTAAAATTTAACAAAAATCGGACTTTGCCAAAACAAGTATCTGATTTTCTTTAAGTTCTTCAAGTGAATCAGTATAACTGCATGGACATGGTTTTGATTTCTGTACAAACCAAACAAGGGAACATTCACACATACACTTATGGCCAAGAAGAATGAATGGCATCACTACAAACATGGAGTCATTCTGCGTTCTTTGTCTTCCAATAACAGTGACCTTTCCTCTCACAGCCGGTTGTTTTTCTAAAGTTCACGGTCAATTTAAAGCCTCTGAGCTCCATTTCCCCTATTTCCTTCATAAGAACACAATAGAAGATGGGGGTCAACTTTGACACTGTTGTTGCTCCTGTACCTGCTAAGCTGAACTTTGACACAAAAACACAGAAGAGCTTCTTCTCCTGCATGGACCTTTATTGTTGAGGGGAACAGAGGTAAACTTCTCTTCTGTTCTGTTCTCCTCTCCTCTCTTCTTTTCACTCCTTTTCTCTTCTCCTCTCTTCTCTCTCTGATTTACAGAAGCCAATATGTTCAGGCTTCCTTGTTTTCTCCAGCGGGATGTGTAGCCCTGACAGTAAATCTCTATCACCAATACTCCTCCATATGGCTGCATGAAAATTTCATTGTGCAGAGCCTGAGGCTAAAGGGCCTAGCTAGTGGAGAGCAAGTGTATGTGTGAGTATGGATGTGAGAGAGAGAGAGAGGAAGAGAGTAGTTTGTGAGATGCAGTGATTTGGGCTTGGTTGACATTTGCTGTGTTGGATAGTTTGTTGTTGGTGTGCCTGCACATATGTGTGCAGGTGCCCGTAATGTGCACGCATGTATGCATGTGTGAAGAAAACCAGGCAGCATTTATCATAAAGTATGATATAAGCATTTGCCTGGGAGCAGCTTCAGTTTTCCACACTCGAGTATTCTGCAAAAAATACGTCAGGAGATAAGTGCATCTTTATATGAAGCTTTGGCAGCATGCCTGTCTACAAAACATTTTTTAAGACTCATCCTTTTTTGGAATTGTAATAAATGCCTTGACTCTTTTGAGAAATGTACAGCTCAGAGGCAGGTCAAATAATGTCTGGGTATTTTTAATGACTCTTGTGTTTTTATAAAGCTGAGAATGGATTAAATTGTATCAACTGAAATATTAATTTGAATTGCTATCTTTACAGTCATTTTTTCTAAAAGAAATCTCAAATATTCATCCTTTTAACATGCTTGGGGAGTTAACACTGTTTTTTTTTTAAAGATTAATATGTTTAATCTCAACTCTTGTAACCTGCTCTTGGTCATTGGTGTGGACCACCTGATGCTGTGGACCAATGTAGCTTTAACTACAATTGGGAATATTTGGCCTCTCCTTAATCCCCATTCCAACATCATTACATTTCCCAATATTTTGATCGGAATGATCAGTCAAATAACTTACAGTTTTTATAAGGGACTTGAGATTATATTAATGATTTAACACTATTAAAAGGATTGATTGATTGATTGATTGATTAATTAAATGATTCAAAGGTACTGATAAATACTCATATAGAGCTAACACAAAGTTGAAACTTCTGTCAAGTCTGTGGGGAAAGGGTCTTTTGATTTGTGATAATTAAAACCATGATATTGTTTGTTTTCTTTTTTACTTTAAAAAAGGTCACACTATTTGGAAAGCACTTCAATAAACAGTGTACTATTGCTGTTGTTTCATTAATAAATCTGACATAATCAGACCTATTTATAAGGCAAACCAGAAAGACCGACATCATAATCAGGCATGCCACTATTGGACTGCTTTTCTCTTTCTTTATGTAAATATCATCCATGCCATGCCAAACATGGGCTTACTGCTTAGTAGTTACACTTCTAGTAGTGCATGTTTTATAGGAAAGCACCTTAATTTGGAAAACCAAGCAGCTGAGGCAGGCTGAGCTAAGAAGTAAGTCTCCTCTCGACCAGGAAATGTCTAATTGGGCCACAACACCACATGGTTTGGGTTGATGGCTGAACTCAGTGAGCAGTTTAGTCTATTAAAAGTAAGCAGCACAAAACATGAATGAAAAAAACTTTAAAAGTTAAAATCATGTGTTTCCATGAAATCATGTGATTTTGATCTGACGTTAGATGGTCATCTTCAATTAAATGTGAAATAATGGTGGACAAATTCCAAATATTGCACCTTTAATCACAATCTTTAATAGTACAAAACAGATACTGCACTTAAGCAGGTCATCAAATGTCTTTGTTTCAGTTATTAGTTTTGTGCTATATTTTAATTACCTTCCAAATTTCTTTCTGGTATTCACCCCACTGTTGGACTCCACCCTTCTGGTTTTGCAAGTTGACTAAAACAAACACTGAACATTATTTAAAGATCCTGCTCTGACTGCTCTGAATCACCTGCAGCTACTGAAGAGAGCAGCCGGTCCAAACATGCCTCTTAACAAACCATACTCTGTGTTCAACAACTGAAGCATAAGTGGGATAAAAAGTCAAGAGTTCAATTATTTTCTGTCACTGAGGCACACATGACTCACTGGGTTTTAATCCTCTCTGTGCAGCAGATTTGCACAACAAACCTGTCTCTCCCGTGCAGGTCTTCAGGGAAGCACACACACTAGAGGTCACTGTTGTAGTTCGAGAAGAGAGATGGAGAAACGAGGGAGGGATGTGAGCTGTGAGAGAAGTTTTTCCAAATAAATCAGATCTTTTTTTTAAATTATTGGTGTCATGAAACATGTGATGGTATGTCAAGACTGTATTATCATGAATATTCACTGAAATCTGGCTTTGACAAACTCAGGTTATATTACTGCTCATTAAACCCCCAAGTATGTCTCCATGTGAAACTGTCTTTGTTGTGTCCCTCTGTAGTATGCACAGCAGTGTTTTGTGTTGTTTAGTTCAATTGTGTGAAGATATGGAACCATACTTTGTAATATCCAACTCCAACATGCATCAAAGTCTCTTTTAATCACTTAAAGGATAACATTTGTATGTCCTACTGTAATTTTAATTCAATGATTACTCACAGAACACTTACAGTTACTTTTTAACCGGATAATGGACCAGATTTTGTTTGGTTTTTCTTTTTTAACATTTTTCTACCACATTAAAACCCATCATAATGCATTAAAATATATATTTTTAAATGAAATAAAATACAGTGTCACTTTTTCTAATACAAAAAGACAAATTGATGTCACTTTAACTCATGCCTAAAGATTTTTTGAATACATTTTTATAAACATGTTTATAATACTAGTGATGCTCTCCAAAACTTGTATGACGGTATATCTAAATCATGAACTATATCATATTATTTCCCTCAATAACATGAATAATGTTCTTCTTTTAGATCAGGTAGAATTATTTTCATAGAACAGCAAGCAGTTGGTCATTTTAATTAAGATCAAGAACAGAATTTGCATTGCTCTTCCACAACATGCATTACCTTCTATATTTATCAGACATGATATCCTGTTTAGCATACTTCTACAGCAGGCATTATTATTCTTTTTAAATCAGATGTAGAACCATATTTTTACTGCCCCGTACAGCATGCATAAAGATTTTTTAATCATATCTCTAAAACATGCACTTACTTTAAATAAGACATAGAGCCACATTTTGTTTTGTCCTTTAACAGTATTCTGTGTATTCTTTCTTAGTTTAGATATTTTGTATTACTCCTAAAAGTTTTGTTTGAGTCTTATCTTTTTATTATTTCCTCAACAGATAAACTAGATCCAGAATAATTTGTGAAATGTCCCTCAATGACATGCATTGCAGTCTTTTTGTAAAATCTGATTTCTTCTCCAGAACTTGTGCCTCTGCATTGTGTCATTTAATGCCAGAGAGGAAAAGGGTGGTCTTTAATATTTTAAATGAATATGGAGTAAATGTGATGCATTATGTGGCCTCATAAATACACAATACACTGCTCTAATATGTCCTTTCTCCATCCCTGTGTGTGTTTATGGGAGTGTGGGCACATGTTCATATCTTTGGATGCCTTTAATTGCCATGGGGAAATTTTGATACACATCAGAAATGCAGGAGGGTAGACTGAACATCGGCTGAAAATAAATTCATTTTTGATATATTTGCACTCAAAGTTCTCAAAGAAAGAAAAATCACAGACATAATTTGTTATTCACATTACCTATTACTTCAGAGTTGTGACTGGCTGGCTGTGAACTACATCACCTGTGATTAATCATTCATGGACTCCATCTGTGTCCAGGAGTTCTCAGTCAACAGCAGACTCCAGGGTTCTATAATACACAGAGAAATGGGCTGAGGGACACACTTTCAAGTCTATAAATACAGGGACATAAGACAGCAGCCTATACCTAACATACAGTCCTGCTCAGTAATATTGGCACCCCTTCATTATTTTCATTTTTTTTAACAATATCTTGAGAAATAAATTGAAATGTACCAAATTTATGTCATCAGGATCTTTTAATTGAAGGTCCAAAATACTTTAACAAAAAAAAAAAACATTTTTACAAGTTACTTATTGTAATTTCAGAGAGAACTGAAAAAAAAACATGTGCAGCAATAATGGCACCCCTCTTCAGTATTTTGTTGCACACCCTTTGGCACCAATGACATCCTCCAAATGTTTCTTGTAGCCATCTACAAGCTTCTTGCACTTCTCAGCTGGTATTTTCCCCCACTCTTCCTATGCAAAGGGTTCAAGCTCTTAAACATTTGCAGGTTTCTTTTCCCCAATGGCAGATTTCAGCCATACTAAAGATTTTCTTTTTTTTTTTCTTTTTTTTTAATGTATACTTTTGGGCATTTTGTGCCTTTATTGTTAGGACAGAGACAGTGGACAGGCTTGTGAAAGGGGGAGAGAAAGTAGGGGAAGACACTCTGCAAACTGGTCACAGGTGGGATTCGAACCTGGACCGGCAGATGCAAGTACATGGGGTGCTAACCATTCCGCCAAACCAGCACCCCCATACTAAAGATTTTCAATCGGATTTAGATCAGTAATCATTGCCAGTCATTTTAAAACAGGCCATTTTTTTCCTTTTCAACCATTCCTGTGTGCTTTTGGATGTGTGCTTTGGGTCTTTGTCTTGCTGGAGGGCCCACGATCTTCTACTCAAACCAAGTGTTCTTACACTGGGTAGGACATTTCGCTCTAAAACTTCTTGATAAAATCTCTGATTTCATGATTGCTGTGATACGGTCAGAGCCTTCAGTACCCGATGCAGCAAAGCAGCCCCAAACCATAATGGAACCTCTACCTTGCTTAATTGTTGGGTGTTCTTTTCCTTGTAGGCTTAAAGTGGTTGCTATTCTAAATATGACTGCATGATCATAGTAGCTAATGAAGTATAATTCACAAAACTTAATATGTGGACATTACTTCTGCCAAGTTTGAGTTTGATACAGTGATGCAGAGCAAAGTCAGAGAGGTTTATAAAGAAACTGTACTGACACATTGTGTACTTAAACTTCATGGGTGCCAATAATGATGAGTAAGACTGTATTGTATAAAATCCTCACAAATGTTTTAATATCTAGCTTGCTCCAAGTGCCAGTCTTGACAAATTCAACCATTTGAGCATCTAGATTTTAATTCCCTATGACGCAAAATCAACAAATATTCTCCAAATGCATCAAAGAATGTATAATGGGACATGATTACTTCCAAACTGTTTGCTGCTCTAAATGTTTTATTAAATACTGCAAGTTGTCAGCAACTGCATTATGGATTTAGACAGTGAGATAGTTTTCCCCCTCTTTCAGCTCTTCTTTTCTGAAGGGGCAAATTGAGGGCTCAGTGACTCCTTCGGGTTACTTATAGTTCTGTTCCTCCACTCATCAATCATACAAAATTCTTTGGCTTGCTCCAGTTTGTTGTTTTGCTTGCTACTTATGCGTTCATTTCAGGGATAGAAATGATCTCTCCTTATATTTGATATTTGAATATCTGTTTGAATTTGGAAGCAGAAATTCATATTCAAATTGTTAATAAGTATTCACATTTAAAATATCCTCCCAGCACAGCCTGACCGCCTTTGCTCTCTTGACCTCAACAATGAAGTACACCTTGAGAAAATGGAGGACAGGCAAGGCCACTCCAAGGAAACAAAAACAACACCTAAACATTTGAGGAGCACCACATGGAAGTACTTTTTGCCTCACCTATGATAAATCCATTGGTTCATTTGTTGACCTTCCACCTATGTCAGTCCAGTTGGCCAGAAGCATGGAAAGGCCATCAGAGGCAAGGTTGTAAGATTCATAAGCAGGGATATTGTGTCCACCACTATGGCCTCAGGAGAAGTAAAGAGTAAACTGATATAATGGAAATGCCTTGTGGGTGCCGGGGTTCAAATATCTTTGAATATTAGCATGTATGTTTGGTGACTTTTCAAATTTGATCTGGGGGGAAAATGACAACCCTGGTGTCTTTAAACTGCCGTGATGCTTTGTACAAACCCACTTGAGAATTGAAACTTGCAGCTAAATCATACAAATTGTCCTGTTGGCCAATTAGCTGCTTGACTCTGGTCATCTAGTATGCTTGCCTCCATGAACATACACAGTAATAAGTTGCATTGTCAACAAATCTGTAAGTCATGATGTCGAACTTTTCCTTTTTTGCATTTAAGGCCAAATAAAACTACATATAAAAGTAAAATTAAAGAAAAAATAAATCAACATACTGTGACTTGAATGAACCACACATCACTTGTGTCCAAATGCAAGGATAAGAGAGACCCTAATCTCAAATCACTCTTGGTGTGATCAACTTGTTCTTTGATTTGACATGTATGGCACACAAGCCACAACTTTTTCCCTTAAGTGTTGCTGAAGAGGGTTTGTTATTGTTTATATTTCTGTTGGCGTTGTTGTTGTGCATGTGCCAGTGCAGATTTTTCACTCCTCTTTGATGGATACACCCCTAACACAGCATAGCCTGTATGTGGCTATAGAAGCTGGGGACACTCTGTGTCACTCTGTTTTTGGTCTTCCAGATCGTGCTGCACCAGCAGAAACGAAGTTCTGGTCTATTTTTTGAGCAAGTTGGAGAGTCAAAAAGATTAATTTACCATGACTTCTCTAACCGCAGTTCACTGTGACACAGTATGATCATTCCATTCGTAGTTGAGTTCCTGCCCACTCAGTGTTTTAGCCCCTTGGATGATGGTCACACAATATAATAAGTCCCTGATATATAATTAACTCGACCATCCTTCATACTCCTTCTATGCTTCCTCTTCTCTGCACTTTTTCTTTTTTTCCTTTTCAGTCAGTTTTCCTATTCAGCCTGAACAATAACCTTTGTACACCCTTCTACTTCCTGCTGTCTATGTAACTAAGATCCTCTTAATCCACAATGAAGCAATGTGCCAGAAATGTGTTGCCTTGTCTATCAAGAGTTTGTGTTGTCAAATCACTATTTGATGAAAGATTTTCTGTTAGCCAGAAGTTGGATTAACTGCATTTAAGGTCCTCTGAGGACAAATAGTAGACCACCTATACTTGCTGAAAGAGAATGAACATATTTGTTGTGGCTTTAGATTCATATTCCTATAGTCTGCTTTTGGATCTGGAGAAGACTTTAGTTTAAGACTAAAAGGATAGGAAAAATGAATAAAGGGCATCCCAGTGGATTGGTATGGAATTTAATAGATAAAAATATAAATTTGAAGTATTGATCCAGTTTGCTTGGTGTTTTGGCTTGATGTCTTCCCACATTTGGTTTTCATACTTTATTATTTTTGAAACAGTGGTGGCAATTTCCGTGCTGACCCAACAATGCTGAATGAAAGCACAATATGGGAAAAATCAGAGCACAAATCACATAAAAACACAGATGCTGGCATGCCCACACAAATATGCACAGAGCAGTTTACACATACAAGCTGGCACACATACAAACATTGCCACACATGGATGAACACACACACATAGAGCTGCAGCTCTGTGCTTGATTGTCTTACCATCAGTCATTCTACCAAGTGGTAATTGAAAACACATCTCCCCCAGCCCCTGGCACCCATTACAAATAAGACACACTGGGGCTTTCTCCACACAAAACAAAGCAAAATAACAAATAGAGTCAGAAGGACCAGCAGAGAAAGAGAAGCATGCTGTAGTTTTTGGCAACACATGAAGAGAACACGCTTCCAGTGATTGGTGGGCGGCCAAATCCATATTTCCAAAAAAGGGGGAAAAAAACAGAAGAAATATATGTTTTCCTAAAAAACAGACGCAGCACTTGTCCTGGGTCGATTCATAAATCGTCATATTCTGAGCTCAACTCTTTGGAAAGTCTATTTGTTCCGGATGTCATCTTATCCTCCAGTTTTCCCTGAGATCTTAAGCATTAAGCACACAGAAGGTCAAATAGACTCAGAGAAAGAAAAATAGAGAATCATCCATCAATTTACAAAGGCTATTTTATATTCTTACATTTCAGGCTCCATCTCATTTAGATTTTTCTGTTTTTCATCTTGTATGGCTATATGGCTTGAGAAGTTGGAGTGATATACAAGCAGCATTTTAGAAGTAAAGCAAATGACAGATTTCTGGTGAGCTATCTTCTCTCAAAAACAGAGGTCTACATATGTTTTATACTCAAGTTACATGTCTGATTTGAGTTACATCAGTTGAGACAACCTTTTAGTCTGCGTTGTTTTTTTCTGTAATATACATAAAACCTCAACCTTTTATAGCACAAACTGCTTACAGACATCCTTTTTCTCAGGAAAACCTGGATTAGGACAATATATATGCTGCAGTATTGTTAGACTAATTAATTGAAAGATGGATAAAGAAAAACTCAAGCCTTAGCTATATGGAAGAATCACTAGAAAAACTACAACACAAACAAACAAACTCATTCCTCCGGATATATTCCTCCAAAAATATATTTGTACCACTTTTTGGAGCATCACATAACTCAAATGTCTTTTTAAATTATTTTAAGAACCAAAAGTTGACTTTTTTTTTTTCTCTTGTTAACCTTTTGCAAATCTTGACTGGATGCTGCAGTCCAAAGGGCTAAAAAATAGAAGCTATGAGGGCATAACTTTTTAAAAAATTCTCTAAAGGTACAAACTAGGTGATCTTGTGGTTACATCTGTACCCAATGTGAAGGGAAGGATAAAAGTGAAGTTGCCCCAGGCTTTTATTTGATTAATAGAAGTGTCCTATCAGGCAGAAGAGACATGTTAAACAGGCCAAAGGGCACATACATTTTAAAAAGCAGAATATGGGCTTTTATAAAATCCACCCACCTAATAGATTTTGGTATTCCTTTCAACCTCCTCTGCTTCAGCCCTTTTCACAACATTTTTCAGTGTAAATCCTGAGTTGTGTCTGACTATGCCCCCCTTAAGAAGTGGATATAATGTCAGCTTTTAAATGCTGTGCTTTGGTTTCTGTGGTTGCAAGAACATTACTCGGCAGTCCTTTCCCTGGATTTAACAATCCCCCTGTCTCAGGGGGTGTCTTCCACTGGGGAAAGTGACATGTACCTTACTGACATCATAAAGGGAAATTTCAAACAGACCATATAAGCAAGCATTTTCTGAATGTTGGAACAATCAACAGAGAGAGGGATTTCTCTGACAATAATGGGGTCTGTAGACAGACCCTGCACCATTTTTTGAATGAAACAATTAAAAAGCACATTTTTCATAATATGGAGTATTTTAGGATTAAAGTTGATATCAAAACATCCAAAATTAGTATTGAGCTGTGCTGAATCATTGTGTGAACTGGGCCCTTGGTTTATAATGGAATACATGTTCTAACCTCAGTTCCAATGAAGTTAAGCATTGTGTAAAGCATAAATAAAAACAGATATTACAAATATTGCAAATATTCAACTGAGCCTTTTGAGGATGGTTCATTTGTAACCAATCATGGTACTGACATGTTACCATGTTATCTGTTCAACGGTCCCATTCTTTTTTTGCCCCTGTCCCTACTTTTTTGGAACATTTTGCAGGCATCAAATTCAAATGAGTGAATATTTGACAAAAAAAAGATGTTCATCAGTTTGAACATCAAACATCTTGTCTTTATGGTGTATTCAATTAAATATTAGTCAAAAGTATTTGCAAATCATTGAATATTGGTCCTATCACATTATACACAATGACCCAACTTCATTTAAATTGGGATATAACATGTTTCTCATGGATCATGCAAGCATATTCAGGAGCTGGACTTGACCCCTTACTTCCAGTCAAAGGAACTCTGAATGCTTCAGCACACCAAGACATTTTGGACAATTCCATGCTCACAACTTTGTGGGAACAGCTGGCCCCTTCCTCTTCCAACATGACTGTGCACCAGTTCACAAAGCAAAGTCCATAAAGACATGGATGACAAAGTCTGGTGTGGATGAACTTGACTGGCCTGCACAGAGTCCTGAGCTCAACCCGATAGAACACCTTTGGGGTGAATTAGAGCGGAGACTGAGAGCCAGGCCTTCTCGTCCAACATCAATGTGTGACCTCACAAATGAGCTTCTGGAAGAATGGACAAAAATTCCCATAAACACTCCTCAACCTTGTGGACAGCCTTCCCAGAAGAGTTGAAGCTGTTATAGCTGCAAAGGGTGGACCAGCGTCATACTGAACCCTATGGATTAGGACTGGGATGCAACTTAAGATTCATATGTGAGTCAAGGCAGGTGAGAAAATACTTTTGCCAATATAGTGTATCAACCAGCCAGGTAGCTGTTTACCTATTGCAGAGAAGGCTTTAAATAATACAGTTACATACTTTAAATCACTGACCAAGAGCCTTGGCAGGGATATGAAGCTGCATGTTGGTTCTTTCTTGTGGCTTCTTCCATTGTTTTAAGAATCCTTTCCCATGACTATGGCATTTGTCACATTGTAAAACAGATGCTATGTTGTCAAATACACGCATTAGCTCAGTTTAAACAAGTACATTACAGCTTTTTCTACATTTTTAATGCATAACAGGTGCTTAGTACTTCTCACATGTAAAACTTATTTAAATTCATTGCATTTGTCATGACCTGAAGGTATGGGGGTAAACTACACAAGACGTAATTGGCAGCTGAGAACGATAACACCTGCGAACAACCAGCATCTTGTCCATGTGGTCAGACAGCATTCTCCCCCTCCACACACACATACACACACACCGCCATTCAAAACAAAGGCTGATCAGTGAAGCAGAAGAAAAGTGAGAGGAGGAGGAGGGAGAGCTGGGGGTGGAGGGAAAAAAAAGGCGAGGCTGACAAGCAATGATTGATGTTCGCCCATCACGCTAGGCCTGACACTCATCCCTCTCCCTTCCTCCATTTGCAACAAAGTCACCAGTGTGTGTGTTCGTGCATGGATGTATGTTTTCCAGTGTGTGTGTGTTCCAGACTTAAACCTATTCAATCAATAAAGTAAGGCTCTCTGAATCACAGGGCAATAGCCAGATTGCTGACGAGACAGAAGAAGAAGCGTAGGAGAGCACATTTCACATGTAGATTAAAATCCCGGCATGGTAACCTTTAGCGTGGGTTGAGTGTGTGGATGGCTTGGTGCAGTGTGCGTGTACGTGGGGCAGGCTAGAGGCAGCATGTAAACAGGACTTATGTGACAAGGTGGCATGTGTGACAGGGGACAGGCATGTTTCCACACAATTGACAGACAAGACCAACGCTATGTCTCAGGCCGTGTTCAGATATGTATTGGCAGTATGTAAGTTTGCATCCAGAACATACTGTATGTTGATATATTTCAACAATAATAAGTGGATTTAACTATTTTTTTTTAAGTAAAGTTGAGATAACCACATGTACAATAAATTATCCATATTACTTTATGAGTGACACTTAAGCATCATTAAAAATTAACATTTCTTTGTCACCAAATGCTTCAATTCAATTCGTCAGTTGTGCACATCGTCTAGAATTGACACGATGCAAATGTAAGCTGCATGCACAGCTCCATATAACCAGTAGGATCACTGTAGTGGCAGTGGAGAAATGCCAGTCAACACAACAGCAGGAGCAGCGATGACAGAAAGTTTTTAAAATAAATTAAGACCACAATAATCAACACCAAAACAATTTATAAGTCTGTATAGACACAACACATCTGCTTATCTAACTGTTTACAAATAAACTTTATTGAAGAAGTCTGGAAATAAGGAATAAATTTGTTGTATTCATTCAACCGGTTGACATGTAAATTGGTGATTTTGTGTTGACACCATGGTTGACTGTCCATGTTTGCTTCCTTTCTTTGGTCGTGTTTTCTCATATATAAACCACTGAAGCAATTAAATATTAACAACAATTAAAAAAAACTTCCTAATGAAGCATGTTAGAGTACTTCTCCTCAGTTTTCACCAATAATTAACTATGAAATACAGTATATCTGCACAATTTACTGCAAGTCATCAGTGAACAGGATCACAAGTAAGACCATAACACAGAGACAGCTACAATGGTTGAGGAAAATATCATAAAAAATAAGAGCCGGATAATGCTGACGGTGAGGGGGAACCACTGTTCAATTGTCAACAAGTATTTGATTATGATATTGGTTATTGCTGTTTTTATTTATTACTTCTATCCTTTTGGATAACAACCATGTTTGCAGTGTATTTCTAACACAACAGGTAGTTATATACAGCTTGAGGTAATTTTGCAACCTCTCATGGTGTGATTCAGTAACCCACATCACATACAGGCAGGAATGTAAATAAAAACATGTGATGCTAACAGACGCAAACTCTAATGCATGTGCATCTGCATGTGTTTAAAACGTCTTCACGGCATAGGAGACTTCTGTGTGCAAGATAAAAGCATCAGAACCTCGCCCTCTCTGTTTACAGGTCATTCATTAGCCTTCAAGTGTATTTAGTTTTCAGCATGATGCTTTTTTAATTAGAAACAAGTAAATACATTTACTATACACGTTGTTGTATTTTAATTTGATATAATTTCTCATTGGATGATCTTCAGTTTAAGTAATTTGTTGTATTACTACAAAGTTAAATTTTCTTGTTTTCTTTGTGCCAAAATCCAAACAATTACACTGCTGCAAAAGTAAGTCTACTTAATATAAAAACTTAGTACTAGTAGTATTTGTAAATGCATGCCTCCAACCTTATAGTGTGTTGTAGGCAAAATGTGTCTATGATGGCAATCTCTCTGGAATATATCTGTAGCGTTTGGAATAATACCACTGAAGTTGTAGCCGCAACAGCAACATCAGTTTGTTTGGAGCATACAGATGGAAAAAGGACAGAAACACTTCTTCAGCATCAAATGTAATAACAAGATGTCCTGTGGAGAGACAACACAGATGGGATAATAAGTTGCAAATGATGTTACCAAAAACAAAAATAAAACTAAACACAGATCCCACAGATGATCTATCAGAAAGCTGTTCATAAATAACCCTTACTTTCCTCATGTCTGCAGTGCTGAGGGGCCAAAACTGATTCATGACATTTGTTGGATTTGTTTATGTCCCTAAATCAAGCCATACACCATACAGCAAGTAAGTTGGTGGCTCAGTTCAGAGAGTCGCTCAGTTGTCAGAGTCAGGAGTTGTCATGTGTTCATGAGTAAGACAATTAACCCCACACTTTTCTGCTCTTGCATGTAAAATGGTATGATAGAGAGTGCATGACGTTTGAAGCCATGGAGTTGGTGCACATAAACACACTTACGACAATCACTTTCCCTTCATACCATATTTATATCCCTCATTTTTAATATTCCTTTTCTGATTAAACATAATCTAAATGACAACATTCACATAGTTACACAGCTTCATCATCAATAACCTCTCAGGTGAAGAGTAACCTTACAGTTACGCACACACAGACCACATGGTACGCACTTGCAGCAAGTTGCTCCACACACTGACAGCTCCTAAACCTGCTGTCAGTTTGTAGAAAGTGTGATGCAGTCAGCTCTGAGTGACAAACCAAGCAATTATGGCTATGAAGGGATTTTTTACATAGGTTAGATGACCTCTTCAGAGATGTAAGTGCAAAGCAGAATGGGTTTACATTACGCTTGTCTGCATGAATATGAAGCCACACTGGATCATCTCTCTTTTTCTGGTCCATCACATTGACAGACAGCCTCCAAATCTTTCCATCATTCATCAAAAATTTTAGCCAGTAAAGGAAAATATTTGTGCAACAAGTGCGTGCAATCAGTTGCTGGTTTGATAAATGATCACATTGCATCTCCTCCTCCCAGTATTTTGCACATTCTGATCATCTACATGTATTCTGCATATGTATGAAGGCAAACACGCGAAATTGACAGACACAATCCTTACTGCACCCTGTTAGTAGATCAGCATGCAAACTTTTAATATATGAGGCCCAAAAAGTACACAGTAAAAGTATTTCATACTGCTTGCACATATCCAAATCCAAGGAGCTCCTCTTTGCAATGATACCAGTTTCATCGGGTTCAAAGGGAAGAAAATTATCTCATTTCAAAGGGGCTCAAAATAAACCAAGCTATGCATACATCAACCTTTATTTGATACAATTTTACTTATTCTGTGTATTCGCGTTGGAAAAATCTTCATGCTAATGTAAGACCCTTGTAATTCACACTTGTGATGTTTCAAAGGACATAAAGAGCACAATAAAGTTGCGTCGCATGTCTGTCCTTCTCAGATGGCCTGTTGTCACGAATGATTTACCTTAAAAGTTCAAACATGTGAGCACTTCAAATTTAGTTACAGCTGATTTGTCAATGGAAAATAGAGGAGTGGGTGGCATGACCACAGTCTCTCATCTGTCTCTACATGCCACAGAGCCCCCTGCAGGCCTGGAGCATTTCTGTTAATGCACTTCTGCTCTTGGGTTTGGTTTGCTTTGGGCTTTGTTTTGTTTCTAACTTGCAGCACGTTTCTGCCCTTGCATGTGTTTTCCTCTTATTAAACTGGATCCAGCCGTTGGAAGCCATTTTCCCTTGTCAGCCACCTTAATAAAAACACATGCCTGGTATGAAAGCCAGAGGGTCTCAAGCAAGCATGTACATCAGCCACATTCATTCAAAGTTTAACTGCTGTAACAGCATACATCCCACAATGGGACTGCTGTGCATGCACACATCGCAATCACTGTGAGAAAAACAAATTATCTGCCTTTGTATAAATTCTGAAATGTTTTATTGTTATTCCATGACCCACAGTACTCAGCAGATGAATATAGAGAAGCAGATACAAAGTCAGGCTCACCTGGTTTGAAATGAACCTCAGATATTGGGCAGAGTGTATTTTAGCTGGAGGGATGAACCCTTCATTTTGGCTTATCTGCCTTTTCTGTTTCCAACTTCTTTCTGACTTGGCAATAAGCATACCCTACAGTAACAGGCCTGTTTCAGAAACTAAACTTGCTGTCAATTCCCTCGCTGCCACGAGGGCCCCAGTTCCTTGTGAAGAGTTTCAAACCGAATGTTCAAACAAAAACATACAAATCTGTTCTCTGCACTCTCAGTGGAGAAAACACGCGGCAAAGCCTTGATGGAAATGTTTCATTTCTTTTGTCTCCCAACAGATGCTAAACGAGCAGCTCGGATCTCTTGATTTGCATCTTTAGTTGCTTTGTTGATTTGATAACACATATTTGCATTTGGAAACAGCTCGAGTAATTTGACTGGGGACTCCCAATTTGCTTTGAGGAGAAGACTGTGCTGCAAACATTGGTTTACTTGCTCTGGCATCACTTTCCTTTGGTTTCTTCTTGGCATGCATAGTGTTTGCAAGTGTAAGATAGGGCAAGAGTGTTTATTAGTGAACATAACAAAGAATTATAATCTTATAACTTGTGTGAGAGCGTAAAGCTTCTGTTCATACGAGCCTCCCAACACCTCTACTGTCTGTCAAACTTCATCAGTGCGAAAAATATAATTACCATTGACAAGCAGAGAGAAGTTCTGGCTGCTGAACAGGTTTGTGTTTGTTCTTGTATCTCTACAAAAGACAATGCACTCACATGAAGCAAAAGATGAAGAACATACTGTACATCTGTGGTATAAGCCAGAGCTAAGATCCCTCAAGGTGACTTTTGACTCTTTAATTTTCCCCCTCAAGACAATTTAATTTTGTCCTCTTGCATTCTTTGGTCAAAAATACGCTACAGACATAACACTTAGAGAAGTTTGGACCCTTTTGACAGCCTTTCTCTTAATGCATGCTTTTGCTGTGTGTCCCTTTGAACACAATGAACTTCTTGTCACTGTATATCTCCGTTCCCTTATTGACACAATTATAGCAGTGTGTTTCTCTGGTTGTGGGTGTTGACACAAGGTGAGGGGTATGTATTACTGCCCTTACCCACTGTGGTGTCATAAGATATCATGTACAGACCATTAAATTTCATGTTGTCAGACAAAGACATAGGTAGAAGACAAATCAGACTAAGTCGGGTAACATCATCCACTGTGGGTTGTGTTAATACTCTGGTTACTCAAACATATGTGTACAAATATGACTGTCAGGTTTTCCTTACTGTGCCCTGTGATATGAAGTTATGTTAGGATCAGTGGCCAATTTCAAGATACATTTGGAAGTGGGGTGAAGATTGGACTGGAGTAAGAATTGAAAACTGGAAAAGATTTGAGATTCTTTATTTTCATTCAAAGTATTTGCCAACAGTACAAAGTGGAACAAAATCAAGTTGAACCTGATAAGGAATGCTTAGAACAGAATACATAATATGGACATAATATTAAAGAAAAAATGTTTATGGACAATGAGGTGGTTTGGAATGTTCAAGTCATAAAATTGAGATTCACTTTTGCAATTATGAAGTTTGCATGCACAATAGTTACACCAGTTTACAGAAAGCAAATCATGGCTGCCACTCCTGTGTTGCTCCGGCTATATCAAAACCAATAATTCCTTTCAGTACCTTTCATTTGCATTTTTAGGCATTCAGGCAGCTGTAGTGGACGGAGCATCAAGGCATAACAAGTCAAGTGAAGTTTATTTGTAAAGCACCTGTAGGAAGACAGCAGTTGATCAAAGTGCTATCCACAGGATATACAAATATCAAAGTAAACATTAGAGCACATTATGGGAAGCTAAAATACTTTTATTTATTTTTTTAACTCCCTTGCCTGTATTGTAAGTTTGTTTTATGGTGCGGCTCATGCTCTGTCCTGTACACCACACACACGCCTGTCCACTACATTACATGATTGGCCCATAATAAATGTGATTGATGGAACTGTAGGTCCAATTACCTTCCAGATATTATTTTGAAGGTACTGCCCATTCTCAAACACTTTCAATGGGCCTTTTCCAACGAGTACTAGTGAAATATATGTCCATCTGGTGTGTTACTGGAAAAGTGGGCTTTGTAAATTCCAACAAGTAGATAAGCAAGAGTCTGCAACAGTATTTTATGAGGACATCTTGGACTGGACTCATCAGATGCTGGGGCTAAACATACAGCCTGTTCATGGCACTGATTTGTGCAGATTGAGTATTTTTCTGCTGATAGTGCATGCTATTGAGTGCGACCCATAGTCAACTTGATGAGTTTTGGTTTATTTTTTTAATCCTGGGCAGATCATGTTGTCTTAACAGTACTCAAGAGAACAGTTCAAATGGTTGATGATGGTCATTTTATGAAATAACAACCAACCAGTTTAATTGTAAAGATTTGCCTATTCAGAAACATTTCACCCCTACCTCATTGATCTGCACTTTCCATGCAACTAGCATGTAATGATGACAGCAGGACAGAATTTAGACATGAAACCTGAAAATGAATAAAAACTCCAAACAAGAAAAAATATTTTAGTTTGAATGCAAGGTAAATAAAAGTTTACTTCATTAACGTATGTACATTTTAAATAAGATACAGTATATGCAGTGTCAGCTTTTCAATTTTATTGTTCCCTTGAACAATATTGATGCCTCATTTAACGGTTTTGCTTAATTAAGCCCTATAGCTCAGCCCGAAGCCTGAGGTCGTCTGGGCAAAACTTGTTGATGGTTCCTCGAACCTGCTTCAAAACTCGGGGTGACCGATCCTTTAAAGCTGTTGCTCCTCGACTTTGGAATGAACTTCCCCAGGACCTGCGCTCCCTGGACTCAGTGGACACTTTCAAAAAAGCTCTTGAAGACATATTTATTTAGGCGAGCATTCGCGTCCTAACACGTCCAGTGGTGGCACTGATTGAGCACTGTGATTTTAGATATGTTGTTTTATGTTTAGTTGTACTATGTTCTTAAGTATTTTGTCTTATGTTTAGGTGTACTATGTTTTTATGGTTAGTTGTACTATGTTTTTCTACTATGAGGCACTTTGTGACTTGTGTCTGTGAAAAGTACTATACAAATAAAGTTTACTTACTTACTTACTTACTTACTGTTTGAAATGCTTGATATGCAGAGTTATTCACATGCACAATGAAACATTGTGTTGCAACAGTTGTAATTTTTTTCAGACCTAGATGTAATGAGTGTTGGCAAACATAAAAACAGGAACTTTAGCTCAGTAAATACAAAGTTAAAAAGAAAACACAATCAATTTGCTAGTTGTCATTTAACAAAGCCAAAAACAACAACAGTATTGATTTCATTGTCGTCTTTTGTTGGATAAACAACTTTGCAAAGAGAAGAGACATCATGTTTCTGTGATGTGGCCTCTCTTTTCTTGTGCTGCAATTTCTGGAATGAGAGCCAGATGATTTCACAGCATGGCGAAAGAGCTTCATTAGTGGCCTACCATCAATGTGCTGGCCCAGGTAGGACCCGAAATGACCCTAAAAAAGGTCACAACTATCAATGTTTGCGGTGTATGATGGTTGTGCCAAGCACTGGGGAACCCTGGGACCTCCATCCCACTGGAGATGTTAGCTGGCAGGTGCTTGTGGATTCTCATTGTGTGTGTGCTAGATCTGCTTTGCACATTTCTAAGTGAACCCCTCGGCCTCCACAGTCTTGCTTTCGCTTGCATTTTCCATGGTGAGTTACGTTGCATCTGCATGTGTGTGTGTTTAGCCCAGCAGCTGGAGTTCCACTCAGCTGGCCTCTCTTTATTCAGTACTGCCTCATATAATGAAGTGTGTTTCTGCACAGCGGGGGCCATTTTAACTCAAAAGCACACAACTCACAGAAGCTAGTACCACTCAACATTTTAGCACCCTGCTAACACTCTGGGCTCTCTACAGCACAACTAAGCAAAAATCTGTGTCATTGCTGTCTATTCTTAAATATAAGCAAATAAAATATAGTATTCCTAATGAAAAAAGAAATTCAAAGCTGTTTCTTTACAAACTGTTTTCATAGCAATCCAATCAAAGTGTTTATTAGCAGGCTAATAGTTAGCTTCCTTGCATCTGGTGCAGTCTTTTTTTCCTCAGGGGAAAATTTGGCACCTCACTGTAAGGCCCAGCAACAAAATTACCTCAGCCTAAACCTGTCAACAGACCATTACAGCCCACGCTGACTATCATGGGCAGGGGAAAAAAGGGCCAAAGCCATTGTAGCGCAAAGGTGTTGGCAGATATAAGCTGGAGGAATGTGGCAACAGGGATATTTGTTGGCTGTGTGCAACAGAGTCTCGTTTCTCAAAACACAGAGAAGTCTGCAGACCCTTATCAGCATGCTTAATAAAGCATGGCCACTCTGAGATATCAATACAGGCCATGGTAGGGAAAAAACAACATTGTGTTAATCCAGAGAGGAACAGTGTGCAAAAAAGTCAAGATGATTGCAGAACTTTCAGTGCGCTAATAAATCCGTCATGAGAGGTGTTTTTCCTGTGACTCCTTCCATTCCTCAGCGATGATTTAGATTAAAACAACAAAACTTTGGTACACACCTCCTTAATTCTTATCGCTATTACATCTGCTTGACTTTGACCTAGACATGACTTTCCAAGAAGAAGATTATTTTCTGATTAAATAGCCATAAATTGCTAGAAGATCTTTTCAGGTTCAATTGAAGTTTACCTCAGGTGAGAAATACTCACCGCTTCAGGGTCTGATCATTCTTCGAAAAGCCAAATTCAGAATTTTACAGTAAATAACCTTTACTGTTTTGTAGTTTTATTGTGTAGTTTCACTCTTTTGAGAAGTTTTAAAATCATAAACTTAACTTTAACTTAAGAAAACTTGAAGTGAAATACACCACTGCATATTTAACAGCATCCATTACTGAGTCAAAAATAAAGACAAAGTAATCAAAATTGAGGGCCCATACTGACACATATTTTGGGAATCCTCTGTGAAATTTATATTACTGCACATAAAAAATGAAAGAAAACCTAGCTTATAAGTGTTATACCAGATCGAAAATAACCATTGAAACAATATTGACTTTTCATCAGAATCATCATTATGGTTGAATTTGAAACTTCAATGCAAAATAAACATTGAATCAACATCGTTATTTCAATAACAGAAATATTGTAACTACATCGATTTATAATTGATTTGATCATGGCAGATTTATAATCAGGTCACTATTTGAATATTTTGAGAAACTAAAAGCGAGGCTTTTGCTTTTATACCATTTTGGCAAATGGTATTAAACATTCACAAGAGCTTTGATTGAAAACAAAAAAAATGAAGGGAGAGAGAGAGAGATCTTATTTTAGGGAGCCCATATTTTGTCTTGATCAGGTTCATATGTTGAGTTCAATGATTGTAGAGCAGTGGTTCTTAAACGGTGTAATAAGGCAAACTGCTGTACCTTTACTCAGGTCTAAGTGTGCTCTAGTATGTTTTTCTGTCTTAACAGAACTTAAAATAACCAGTGAATAAGCTTCAAATTAACTCAATACATAAATGTTGGATTGCTGTTTTGAAAAATATTCCTTTTTAGTAATAATGTTTCTCATGTTACAGGCATTTATAGATGATAAAAAAGAAAGTAGAACAGACAGATAATATGCCATATCAAGCATCAAAGAGACTAATAAGAATAGACTAATGAGGATAAATAAGTATGAGCTGTGCCTTGAGATTTTTGTTAGGTCTTACATGTGCCTTGGGCAACAGTCTGAAAACTATGTCTCTAAAGTATGTTCACAATTTCTGAAATAAAAAAACTTGTATTTGCACATACTAAAGAAGTTCTCTGTTGGAGCTCCTGTCACTTGAAGGCCCCTTCCCCATATGAGCCCAGTCTTTCTGATTGGCCCAATCTGACTACTTTTTGGTAATTGGACAGTTCAGCAAAACTACTGTGGCAGTGTTTAATTTGCCATTAAGAGTCACTATGCATATTTTATGTGCTGATTTTCTTGCTGTTATCCATTTTGCATGCTTCTACAAAGAGTATAAGGACAAGTATGGAGAGAAAAATAATTAGATGAAATCTCAACTTGTTGACATTTTTACTCAAAGTGCATCATAAAACATAATCTTCAGTTTTTGCTCTCCCATGCCTGAACCTAATACACCTCCGTCAATTTTATATGCAGATAAAATGACATTTTTTGTCATTTTATCTTTCTAGCATTGAAAGAACTCTATGTGTATATTTTCCATGAAAAAAATGTGTAATATTAAAAAAGCATATATTGAGAAGCTATTTTCGCAAACAATGTTATACGTTGATTTTTATGTATTTTTTTCCCATCCCCCCTCCCACAAAGTTTTGGCAATAACATGGTGCCTCTTGACAACCCCCCTGGGGTTCAGGACATTTAGTTTGCTACTATTTGGGCAACATTCTATTGTTTACCTTTATGGTTTCACCATTTTTATGATTATTGATTATAATCTCTGCAAGAAATATGAGTGTGTGAACCGTTAAATGTAGTGTGTGGAGTAATACAGTCAAAAAGCTTTTTTGATTCAAATCAAAGAACTTTATTTATCTGTTAGGAACTTCATTTGTGCAGAGCATCAGTGCATGTACAATACAACATGCATTCAAAACAGTCAACCCCATGCACACGAATACCAGACAATCGATCATTATTATTATATTTCAAACCATATTATATCTGAAGAGCAACAAACCACCTGTTGGTGTTTTTGCACCAAAATTAGCTGTTGATTTTGAATCATAAAGGTTGTCATTTAATTGAACAATCCACTTAGAGATTCATACTTCTCATTTTCGGAACAGGATTCTTTTTACCCCACTTCTTCAGGAAAAGAGATGACTTATCAGTATTAAGTTCTTGAAATATGAATGAATTACTTTTAAGTAGATTTATACACCACTGACTTTACCTCAAAGTATAATTTAATCAAAGTCACCTCTTTTTGAGTGCTATATTCTTGTAACCATTATATGCTATAAACTTTAGTCACTTAAATGAAGAGTCCACAAAATGATTCTTAAAGACTTTTTCATTTCCCCCAAACACCCCTAATGCTACACAAACACATCGCTCTGTCTAACTCGTGTGCTTTCCATCACTGTCCTCCAAGGAAGGAGCTGGGGAATTTGCCAACTCCCCCCTTGACTTCCCCAGAGCAGGGAGGGCGGTCATACCTCGGGGCCCATGAATGGAGCCCTCAGGTAAAGCCCTGTTGAAACAAATCTAAAGCTGCCTAATGACACGCACCGTAAAACTCTTCACAGGTCATTTACGCTGCTGACAGGCTGCTGCCACGGTGCTGCACACACACACCTCTTCTACATGTGTTTGTGTGAGTGTGCTTATGAGACAGAGAGATATACAGAAGAGAGAGAACAAGTGGAAAAATAACCTGATGTATGAGGTAGCTGCGATCAGCCTCTTTGCAGCATGGGAAAGCAATGCTACCTCCAATGGCTGCTCTGCACTCAGGTTAAGGAGGCAGCAGCTACCTCAGGTCATATTTCCAAAGATGTTTAATTTATGTTTGCTGTTCTTGGACTCTGCTCTGCAGAGCGGTAGATGCCCTTGGAAAATTTTGGCTCATATTAATCTACTGCAAATGCATGGGTAATCCAGCACACAAGTATGCCTCCAGGTCTCATTACTCACTTCCGCTACTTCAGCCCCATACTGGGATGAGTGTTGAAAGGAGGCAAGGAGACGTAACAAAAAGGGAAAAACTCTCGTCTGCTGGTGCTGATTTCTAAACAGTATGACCTTAGATTTCTATGAGTTTTCTGCAAGACTTGAAGAAATATATATTTTTTCTGTACTTTCCCTTATTTAGCTTATGTGTTTTGACAGCCAGGAAGCATCGCGTTGTTGAGCTCTCAAAGTCATGAAGGATCCTTTGCTTGTGAATGTGTTCTTTTGAACCAAATATTATAATAATGTTATTTAAGATTTTTTAGACTTGACACAGATTTTAACAAAGACCCAAGTTGTAGGATAAGATTTTTGGATGTTAAAGGTTAAAGGCTGAGGTCATGGAGTCACCTTATCTCTTGCCTGTGAACATGATATTTAAAAAAAAATCTTCAAAAATTTCCTTCATACTAATAAATTTGTGTCTATTAATTTGCAGATGAGCTGGGTGGATATAGGCCACAAGTCAGGTGTTAACAGGATCGATTTTGGCAGCACTTTCCACGAAGCCTCTCTTCATAATACATTAAAAAGGCATTATAAGCATGTTTACAATACATCCTTAATTTTATAATGTAATATAATGCTGTATAATAAGGGTTATATGCACTTGTGATAATTTACAATGCCTCATATTAGCAACTATAAGTCTTTTAAAATACATACACCAAGCTGTATCAAACAAGCAGCTGTAGAAAATAATGAATATTATAATGCCTATCACAAAAATCGTGCACACTGTATATTGTCCTACAATGATTAATGAGGTTCATTTTTGATAAGAACACATTTGCTTGTCACAGACAGTATTCTCAAAGATCAAATGTTACTGAGCGCTTCATCTTGAAATAGATCATAAACCGTTATTAACACATAAACATTATTAGAATGCATTAAGTGATCAGGAGTCACTGTCAGAGGTCGTCATATGCTCCAAGTGATGAAAAAAATAGTTAGATATAATAAAAGTATAAAAGAAACAGTACATTGTTTGCTTCTCTTTTTCAGCGAGCCTGCTTGTTTTTTTTACTTTCCTGAAGGCATAGAGTTTAAACTTATAGTGACTTTTGATCAGTTTGTGATGCATTGTATCTGCTTACAAAATAGATTTACTACTTTACTATACATCTATGATCACTTACAATGACTCATAAAATCACATAATAATGCAATGTAAGTGTTTGTTATGTGTTATTACTTGATAGTTAATGCCTAACTTCATTAGTCATGAGAAAATAATTTATATTTTAAAGGGGGGCTCATAGAAAGTGTAACTGCAATTTTCATATCTCTGTAGGGTAGTGAACACCAGGCCTGACAGGTTCTTTATGGTCCCCACAATATTATCAAAAAGTAAGTTCAAAAAGTGAGACAGAAATTTTTGTTGTGGTTTTAACTGTCTTTTTTCACTTAATCCCCAAAGCCCCCCAAACAATTGCAATTTCAACATTTTTATCAGCAATTAATTCATGTTTGATTTGTTTACAAAAATCCACCTTTCAGACTTCACTGCCAATATTTGACCGGCAGAACCAGTACACTGGAGACAAACCCAGTGAATTAACTTATGACAACCCCAGAAAGAAGAAGCAATTGTCTTTAAACATAATGCTGGCTGGCAGGTAAATGGGGGATAAGGACTAATCTTACTTCTAATAGCTAGGAGATACATTAAGATTTCCAAAAAAAAAAGTATACAAAAAGTATAACAGTATCTCACACTTAAGCTGCTTGTGGAGGCATGAAATTGCCTGGTGTTGTTCTGGTTAGAAATATGAAAATAGACCTTTCCAACTGCTGCACAATTTTGCCAAATTTCCTTTGAGAAGTTTTTAAACCTTTGCTGCGTCAACAGCCAAGATTAGAGGCATTATTTCCATCTTAGGTAGGAGTCATGATGCTGCAGTCAGTTCTGCAATCTGCCAAAACAATCTTCAATCATACCGAGTCTCACCTCCTCCACTTTAAAAACACTCCATCTCAAGAAACTTTGTAGCACTTTCTTCAAACTTTGCATCAATGTCCACTCTGACTCAAGGTCCTTTTTTGGACTTTAAAGGGTATTTGGGCACTGTGAGCATTCCTGGCAGATAAGATTTCTATAAATCACATTACCACATAAACCTTGTGGGGACATAAAACTCCCTAGTAGTGGTCTAAAATTAAAATCCTCTCAATATGACCCACAAAAGAAATAATACCAGCAAAACTAAAAATCCTAATCCTATTTTACCCCCCAAATCATGCTGCCAGATGTTACTGCCAGACAGACAGAGTGAAACAGTACACTATATACATTTTTGATACATTTTATTGTGAATATAATCACCCTTTTTTTTATTCTACTGTTTCAAACTACATAGTCCCTATTTTCTGAAGTTCAGCCAAATGACAGAGGAGCTACAGAATGGCAGCAAGTTCAAACCTTGATTAAATTATATCATTCAGAATTGAAGGTGCTGAATATCACATGTCAGAACTGGAGCATTGTTGCTGCCAGAAAGTTTTATAGTCAACTTGCTCCTTGCTTTTCTTAGCTTGGCACTGTGATCAACATGCCAACTCTCCACACTGGTGATAAAACAGAAGATAAAAGGTGGTGTTTGGCAATGATGGCAGGAATCAGGTGAAGCCTCCAAAACGGGACAGCTGTTGCTGTTGACCTCTGACCTCAGTCTAGAGACTCAGGAAATTCTGCACAAAATATGAATCAACCTCAAGTTTTTATTTTACATTTTAAAATATGTAATTGTAATGTTGGAATGATGCTTGATGAACATCTCAGTGCAAGTTTCATATACTATACAATACTTGTAGCTTTCCTTACTGACTCTATTTCTCAACTATCCCTGTTTTTTGTTTCTGTCTTTATCTGTATTTAGGGAGCAGATAATAATTTTACAGACCAATACTGCACTATATATCTGTCAAAACAACATAGTCAGCAGCACCAAAGGCGTTTCACAGGTCCATGAAAAGGACCACACAGAGTTTCGCGGTGTCCAAGGTCTCAAAAAGCCCCTTACTTTGAAGCTGCTGGGGTTGTGCTTTGTTTTTTCAAGACCCTGTTAGATAATCAAATAAAATGTTTTTTTATGAAGTTTTAGCTGATTGACTTGCAGAAGCAAGCCTATTGTAAAGTGTAGACATAAAAATGAATGCAAGGATATTGAAAACATGGTGCCAAGCAGCACTGAACTGAACAATGAATGCAGAGATGACTGTAAACCAATCAGAGCTGACTGGACCCACGTGGAAAAGGAGCCTTTAAGATCATCTAAGGCGCATTAGGAATACTGCCCCACCAGGGTACTCAGTATGTGAACCAGAAGGTATTTTGAACATCATTGTGAACATACCTTGCAGTTATCAAAATGAATATATGAACCCGATTTAAGAATATGACCACTTGCATGTTTTTTTTTAGTTGGTCACTCACAAGAGCTTCTAGATTTTTGGCTAACACGAGAATTTCTGGAATTGTCCTGTAGTTGTTTATTATAGAGGGGTCTCCTCCTAGAACTTTAACCCTTCAAGCACAGAAACAAGGTACATACAGAAACCCATAGCAAAAGTGATTTACACATATTTCTCCAGTTTGTTTTGCTCAGTTTGTGTTTTATTTGTGCCACTCCTTGAAGCAGTTGTTCTCTAATGTGAGGGTCTCTAATAGTTATCATTAAAGCCACAAGAGAGACCTGAAGATCCATAGTTCAGATATAGAAACATTAGCAAACTAGAAAAGCACTTGGAGAGCGCAGACCTCCGCCAGCACCACAGTCCTCCCCCATATTGTGATTTTCACCATAAATATTAGTCCTACCTTTATTTCATGTAAATATTTAGATTCCTTGACCATGAAAACATAGCATTAGCAATTTGTTTCATAACGATATCTATTTTGGTTCAGTAGTTATTCACAAAAATCGCATTTTTCGTCATGGCATATCCAGACGATCAATACCAAAACTGAATCAGTCCTTCTTTTTCCCATGCTGAACATTTCCTGAAAATTTCATCAAAATCCATCCATTACTTTTTGAGTTATTTTGTTCACAGACAGACAGACAGACAGACAGACATGCAGACAGAGAGACAGACAGACAGACAGAGAGACAAACAAACTCTCCCGATAACGTAACTTCCTTGGCGGAGGTAACAACTTCAGCTTTCTATCCTGTAAAGAGGTTTAAAAAGTTTAGCTGAAGGTTTAGCAATCAAATCAGTAGCTAATTTTAAAAACTATATATCCTTAAGTTTATGAGCCAGTTTCCTAATCTCCAAAAATCTGAGGGTGTTTTAACTACACTGTGCTGCTGATTCTTGCCCACTGCTTCTGTCTTAAAGCTAAAGAAAACACTCATGGGTTGTTTTGGTTTCTAACAAACTTTCCCCCAGATATCAAATAACACAACAGTAATCTGTCCATCACATGCTATCCCTCTCCCCCTAAATTGTTTCCACACCATCCCAGACCCTTTCCCAACTCCAATTAACGTCTCCACACATCAGTTTCAAGCTTCAAAATCCCCCTCCTCTAAAAATGAAAACATTCACATAAGAATAGACAGTTTAAACAGGTGCCATGGTAACATAATCGTCACTGCTGCAATTACTGCCTTATGCCTGACTAACAGCCATAAATCATTCTTGCTCTACAAAGAGGACGTTGTGGCGCTCCACTCCCATCCAATAATCAGAAATTGCTCCGTGTACAGCATGACTAGTGGGCGCTGAAACGGCCCATTCTTCTGTTTCGTCGACGATATTCCGTTCTCTATGGCGACATTACAGGGATCCTTCAGCGAGCACGATATTGTACGTGCTCGACACCTGTTAGCTTTAGCCCAGGGTTTCATCAGATAGTTGAAATAAATACTAGTCATCATCATAACCATAATCATAGTCATAAAAAACAGGGGCCTTTTATGCTGTTGCCAAATTGCCCAGCCATCTGATTTACAGTCAGGCTGGGTGGGGGGAGGGGGAATCAGGTAGAATAAGGAGGAAGATGGAGGAGTATTACGTGCAAAGAATGGGATAAGTACTTAAAGATACACACCTGCAGACCACCCTTCTCTCTCTCTCTCTCTCACACACACACACACACACCTGGGAAATCACAGGCATGTACAGGTAATGGCTGGGGATGGGCTTGAGAAGGAATTCTCTGGGGGCTACAAAGACGAACATTGTCCTCCTCTCAAACACATTCAGCTGGTGAGGAGAATGATAAGAGGCCATGGGACAAATTAGCCCACATATTAAAATAACCCCTCATGTCTAATAAATATAATGTGCTCAAATGCTGATGCTATGGCACCTCTACAATGGTTTTCCTTTTCAGGGAGCAACTTGTTGAAAACTGATTTGGGCGGGTGCAAAAGAGGCCGTCATATCTCCTCAATCTGTCAGCGTTCCTGAAATAAACTGAGGTTAGGAGAAATGGATGTAAAAAAGTGCAGTAAGGGGGCAGATTGTGTATGTTTTAAGACTAATATTTGGTTTTGAGACTCGAGCAAATCAAACAGCAAAAGCTCATTACAGATAATAAGTTGGGGGGAGTCTGTTATACACAAGGTTCCTGGAGACATTTTCAACTCAGAAAAACAGAAAAATACCTTGAGTATTTTTTCATCTAGGCTTGGGCTTATGGTGAAAAACAGAAGGTTGATGTCACATGATGAGGGAGGAAGGAGAAATACTTTATTTAAAACTCTTATTATACAAGTAATTCATACTGCTTTATACATACTGTTGAAGCCTTGTTTACACTTTTGGAAGAAACTGGATGAGAAGAATTAAAAAAACTGTTCCTATTGTGGGAA
Source organism: Scarus forsteni (assembly GCA_036419115.1). NCBI lineage: Eukaryota > Metazoa > Chordata > Actinopteri > Labriformes > Labridae > Scarus > Scarus forsteni. Next base: position 2,033,960 of record JAZDUH010000327.1, on the reverse strand, counting down.
TGGGTCCTCTGCTTCATGCTACAGAGCAGAGTAGCAGTAACACACCTCAAATGTTGGTTGCCACCCACCAGAGAAGAGGACGATGGACAAGATTCAGCTTTTCTGGGACACTATGCAGCATAACAGCTGGTTTGCAGCCAACTTCTATGGAAGACAGTATGTCATTTTATTGAATATTATTTCTTTTTCTTCTTCTATTTTTATTATCAACTCTATTTGGGGAGGTATCTTGGATAAGCCGACTTGGGTTTTTCTTCAGCTCTCCAGCACTATCTTGCATTTTTTTTATTTCTATGCCAATGTAACTGTTTCGAATTTATGGTGCAAATAAAATAAAATAAATTATGTAGTGTGCAGTATGATTGCTGACTGAGTAATTAATTGTTTGCTTTGTTGCAGATTGGTGTGGGCAGTTTTCAAAACCAACCTAGGATGCTATATAAGGTGCAATGCACTGTAACAGTAGTTAAAGCCAAATATTTCAGTTGACTATTCATCTCAAATCTAGGTGTGACTGCAAACATCAGAGTTATAGAATAGTTTATTTGTTTTTCTGATTAGAAAATTGTCTTTAAGCTTACTGTAAGACAGTGAGACACATACACATTAACAATTGTTGTCAAGATTCAAAAGGGCAATTTAATGGCTCAAATTGCTTGTACCATGTAAAAATGCAAATTTGGCAAGAAGACTTTGAATGTCTTGAACTGAGATTTATGATTAATAAATTATAAACCTTTTTTTGATTACCTTAAAGAAACTGTCCTCTCTGATCTTTCAGGGCTTGTGACTCGGGCACTATATTTTGATGTTATAGCATGAAGTAAGAATTGTCTGAACTTAAATTAAGTGACAGGAGACATTTCACTGATGAGAATTCAGACACAAACATCTGGTAAGATTTGAATTTATGCTGTGCAGATACTTCCTGTCATAACAGTTGTCTGTTTATTAACAGGATGTTACAGCTTCTGCATTTTCTACAGTTTAGTTGCAGTAATTAACTGAATTTCCTACATTAAACTCCCCTTGGTAAACCATCTCAAACTGCCACAATGACGCATCTACTGCTGACTATGGAGTGATTTTAAAGTGCTTTACATGTTTTGGCCTATGTTACTTGGATTGCAGAAACATCAAAGTTAAAGGAAGCAGACGTCACATCCTTATGTGTTAATATTGTCGTACTTTTCTATCACAGAAGGATTGCATAATCCCATTCTTCTTCTAATTAATTTTATTAGATATAATATTGATTTTATTGGCTGTTTAGATTCCTTTTGATAACAAACTATGCTATCCAAGACAAACCTGTGATCTATGTTTCTGTTATGTTATTGTGCGTACTTTTAGCTCTGGAGTCACATGTCCTGGATATGTAGGAAGGTTGAATAAAACATCTAATTGGAGTAAATCATGAAAGATCACTATACTGCAGTATTTTACAGTGTAGATGCATCCGATTGTTTGTTAAGGCTTTTTCTTTGTTATTGTTGGTTGTACAGAATTGGAGATTCTTGACCACAACTATTATTAATCATTTTAGAAATGTTCTGAAGCTGCAGTCGCATCAAGTGTGATGGTTACAGTAGCTTCTTTAATGATTATACCTTTTTTTTTATCCTAAAACACAAGTGCATTAAAACTCAAAGAGCAGCAACTTTTCAGCAGCAAATATTTATTTGTGTTGACATGGGGCAGGTACATTTTGAAGAAAAATCAGATCCATCATGTTGCTACAGAGAGGCAGAGTCAGAGGTGAATCGAGGCATGACAGAAGCATGAAGCTCTGAAAATTGTATTGACTCCTGTCTCGAACCTGTTCTGTCACCAACACAGCTGATCATTAAACATCCAGGAAAACAAAGTGAAATAATCTTCCTAATTTTAACACTGTGGAAATAAAACATGTGACCACCATTCATTTTACTGCTGTTTGTTTAACAAACAAAAGGTGCATAGTATGGCTACTACGATAGTCTGTGTCTCCAGAGAGGTCATAACACGTTTGTTCTGACTTGTGCAAAACTGGAAGAGAAGAAAGTGTGAATGGACACAGAACAAACTATACCAGCATAATGTACTGAATGTCAGCATACTAATGTTACTTTATAAAACAGACATTAGCCACGCATATTAAAATAGTACTTTGGCCCAGAAGACATTTAGATTTACAACAATACTTTCTACATTTACTTCACTAAGGCAAAAAACTTTTGATTATATATTTATCAAAATTGTCAAATGTGTAAATCTGCATCAGTGAAAGTTTTAGGCACATAATCAGATTAAAGCAAAGCAGTATTGTGCAATTTCTTTTCTATGATGGCATTTAAAACACATAGTTTAAATGCTTTTAGCTATGTGTGAGACGTGAGACTCAGCTGGAATGTTTAGGAAAAAATGATTTAAAATTTACATCTTGTCGAGGATAGAAGGCTGTAATGACACTACAAATGTTATAATAAGCATTTTAAGGCCATTCAGACCCGACAGATGTAAATTATTTTAATCAGAACTTAAGAGGGAGACTAGAGAAAGGACAGAAAATCTGAAAACATCTCTCTTCATCGTTTTTTTCCCTGATCAGCTGCAGAGAATTCTCTTGCATCAGACATTCTCCTGTCCTTTACAAACATAAACTCTCTCTGTGGAGAGTAAAACACTTTGATCAAATAATGAACTTTAAACAATCACATGATATCATTTTTGATATCACCGCTGAAAACTTCTTCATGAGGAGGTGAGAGTAGCACTTCTCAGGAATGACTTATTCTGTTTAAACTCTTTACTGGCGAATGATATTCCTCTGACAAAGATGGAGCTCCTCTATTGTTTCTGGGTGTTCTGCATGCGCTGTCTTCTTCTGGCCAGTGCTTCCTGTTTCTTTCTCTCGATCTCAGCTGCAGAGCACTTCGCAGTCATCTGGCTTGTAACAAAAACTGCAAAGTAGCAAAAAACAGTAAATGTGGTTTTCTGGGAAATCCAAAGACTCAAACAATTGCACAGATCTATCTAAACTTTCAGATTTGATAAAAACAAATTTTGCAGTCACAGTGAGGACAAGCTGGGTCAAAGTGAAGCTTGTTTGCAAAAAGTCTGCCGTCCCTTTACGTAAAGAGCAAGATCAGTCTGTAGCTCATTGGCAGTGGAGCTTCCTGAGGTTTGGACTCTTGACAGCATTATATATTAAAGCCACAGCGTTGTGTTTACTTGCTTTGGGGAAGAACTGTTCATGAGCACAAGCACTGAACTGTCTGTGATTAAAGGAACAAGATGTGACATCTGTTTTGTTTAGGTTTTCACTCCAATATCCTGTCTTACAGCACTGAAGGCAGTCAATGAAAGAAACAAACTGCAAAGATGTTCTGAGTGGAAAAACAATGACCTTGTGAATACTGCTTTTGCTAAGTATTATATTATCTTCTGTAAACACAGGCAGTTATCTGACATAATTGTTATTTTGTGTATATCATTTCCCAGTATTTGTTTTGGCAAATGAGAAAACATCCAAACTCAGACAGCTCACCTTTGTTGTTCATGACTGCTGAGTCGGATACATTCCTCTTGAAGGCGGTGTGATGGGACCTGTTGTTCTGCGACGTCCCAGCTGTCACTGTACGCGGTTTCACCTCCACCTTAACATTCCCAGCCTGCACAGTTCCAGAGGAATCCCTACAATCACTAAATAATCCCAGACTCATGTGACTTCCTGGTAGGCTCTGTGACATCCCTGCATTGTTGGCACCTTTCATTGGAACATCCCATCCCTGGTAGCTTGTCCCTGGTAAAGAGTTAGAACGTACAAAAGAACCTGAAGATTTTCTGTTGGTGCTTAAACTGGAGTTTTTGGACAAGGTTGTTTCTATAGGGAGCGGTGCAGTGGTTTTTATCGCTCTTTTCACTCCGTTATTTTGCTCGTCTTGGCTCACTTCTTTTTGTAGATCATTGGAGACCCTCTCCACGTTGTCACATATCTGCAAAAGCAGGGCGTCGTCATCCCTGTTATCCCAGTGGCTATCTGAAATCTCTCTCGCCGAGTTTCCAGGAGGACTAACTTTCTGTTCACTGACTTTGGAGGGTCGCTGATTGAAATGAGGGTTGGGCTCTAACTTAAAAGTGCTTCTGTGGGAAGTCTTTGGTTTGGGGCACAGTTGCTGGAGTGCACTGTAACTTGGCTTCAGTTGCACATTTGTAGAGGCATTGGCTGCAGGACGACTACAAACAGAAGCAGGTGGTGTAGTGTTTGTTTTAGAGTCAGACTGCATGCTGGTTTTAGAGTTGTTGTTGAGTGGCTGATGATAATTCTGAGTTATCGCCAGCACATATGAATCATTAAGTAAGTCATCATTTTCCCAGTCGTCATCAAAGTCATCACCAAAACCACAGGAGCCCTTTTCTCCACCAGGGTGTGCAGCTGAGTCAGACTTTTCCGTTGATGTCTTGGGCTCTGACAGTCGGGGTTCGGTTTGTTTTTTTATTTCCTGTGAAGAGGCTGATGAGAGGTTGCCTTGGCTTAGACCACCACTGACTTTTTGAGTGGAGCAGTCGAACAGAGCCTGCAGCTCTGCCTCCACCTGATCTGGTGAGGAAAGACACTTTGGCTCCTCTGCATTAGTATGGAATGAAGCCTCTGTCGGTTTTGTTCCTGGAGTGTTTGCACATTCATTGAGGTTCTTGTTGATGGCGTTTAGATGCTCTGAAGTCTCTCTGTCTTGTTGCATGTTCTCATCAAACTGTCGTGCCAGTTTCATAAGATCCTCTACACTGCTGTGCCTGTTGGGAGAAAACGATGTACATGGAAATTAATCAAATGCAATCCAAAAAAGACAAAAAAATACTCACATAAAACACTAGATGCAAAAGCCCCATTTATCAAATGTGTCTGAGCTGTTGTATGTACACTAAAACTAAATGTAGCCTCACACAACAACAAAACCACCTGTCTGTGAAGAAGAAATATCTTTGTTTTATATGCCCTGTGCACTATGGACTGACAGGTTCACTGGTTTAGAGATGAATAGTGATTTTAGACAGATCATACACACCATGAAATATACACCACTAATTCTTTACACTATACCCCTATAAATATTGTGGCAGAATCTTTACAAAAACTAAAAATCCTAGTTATGTGACAGAAAACTTGCAGAGGATATCGAATTTGCAGAGCAAGTACTTGCTCAGCTCAGTGGCTCAATTCATCAAATTAAGGAGTCTGATCAGTTAAACCTGCACCAGTTATGCTTTGTCTATGAAAAAGTAAACAAATATGTTATTTAAATGCACATGTAAACATTATTTGGAGGCAAAACTAGGATATAATATTGCAGCCTGCATCCTGAGGAGAGAGGTGGGGGGCAAGCTCGGAAGGATCAGAAACAAAGAAAAGGAAAAAAAAAAACTTCAGCTGTCTGAGATTATGTTGATCAGTTTCTTGAAATGCAGTTGAACAACACTGTTGTTTCAGCCACTTAACAGAGTATTTCTCTTTCAAAAGTGTTAATGTGCCTTCAGACAGTAGTCATGGGAAATGAATGCTGTCTGATATATTTAAAAAATAAAAATAGTTAATCAAATATGTTTAGTTGTGGTTCAGAAACACTCATCTTTCTTTGTAAAAAAATATTGCAATAGCAAGAACAGATCTTCTGTGTACATTTGCAGACATCATGTCTCAAAGTCCCATTAACCCAAACAACAACACTTTATCCTCAACAATCACAAGATCATTCTTAGGTTATTTTATATTCTGTCATCCAAGCTGCCTACAAAATGCATCACTCCCCCCATTATTCACTTACCAAACTAGACCTCTCCAAGTCAAGTAGAGAACTGCTGTAACCTCCTACCACCTCATTTTTAAAAGGAAGGCTCTAAGACAGCCCTGCATGAGGTATATACACTAAATGGCAAACCAGCTCTACTACTTTTTTGATAGATGTTTTGTAATAAGGCAGGTAAGCTGTTAAGTTGTACTTCTTGATTCACCTTGCAAGCAATCCAAGAATGCTTTGCAAGGACCTCTCATCACAGACAAGAGGGGTCAACTTTCAGGAGCTTTTCTGCCTGATTTTGTGAAATTTATTTACGAAAGCCAACTTTGGTTTGCACTCAAGCAGATAAACTTTAACAGGGCACTTTCTGGGTCTATAGTGGTCGGCAATGGAAGAATAAATGCAACAGGAAAGGGTGTGTCAGTGGATGATAAAGTTTGGGAAAAGGAGATATTTAAGACTTTAAGGTAAAGGTGATTTTGTCACAGGTACATGTTTAAGTGAGGAGTAGACAGGCAGCAGATTTTTGGATGTATTCAAGTTTACAACATATAAAACAAATGACTCAAGAAAGTATCTGAACCAGCTGATTTACTGATGACTCACCTGGATGACCTCTTCCTCAGTCTTGGCTTTGGAACATCTGGTGTGCAGGGGACGGCACTGTCACCTATCCACTGCAGCAGAGTAGACTCTGCTTCTTTACATTTCACATCCTACAAAAGCAGAAGAAAACATTTAATATAACATCATCAGAGTAAGTTCATCCACTGTTTATATTTCCCACCTTGAAACAACTGACCTTTGGAGCAATTCGATTGACAATGTCTGATATTTCAACCACCTTGGTGTTCCTGAGCCCTAACAGACACAACCAACAACAAAAATACACAATTATTACAATTAAAAGCAACACTGTCAAACTTTATAATACCTCTTCATGTGTTTTTTTGGAATCAAAACACAAGAGCTAAAAGCAGGTCATCATTTATGATAACCTGCGATTAAATAAGAGGCACCACCATTATTTTACCGGCATTAGCTGGAGTTGGAGATGTAGGGTCCCAGAAAATGTCTTGTGTCGGCTCCACGTCACCTGGAGAATCCCCATTGTTCAAACTTAGGACTTTGCTGCATCCTTTCCGCTGTGGACTCTGAAAATCTGCGGGTCAAACAAAAACCTGGGATTAGGGTATTGCTCATTGTCAATTAACATGGGGTGCACAAGTGCCAGGCAATTCATGGGGACAGTTTTTTTTACACGTTGTCATTCCCATAAATACAAAAAAAACATTATTAAGATGAAACAATTACTCTGTGCTACAAACTGTGTTGTGCTCAGTTTTATAAGTTTTGTCATGTAAAGTGGATGTGTAAGTGTTTTTAGTTCAATTCAAGTGTCATATTATATACTGTAATTTTAATAAATAACTATTTTCATTTATCTTTGTTATTGAATACCTTTTTTTCAAAAATCTTCCGGTTTGAGTGTTTGCGTCACCTGTGCACTCTGTCAATATGGGAAGGATGTATCCTTGCTGAAAATATCAGCAAACGTTTTTACATCTGCTGTAAAGATAATAACTTTTAGAGATATTATTCGCCAATGTTTGCAGTATATCGAGTCTATAATAGCGTGTGGGGGTAAGAATTGTGGCATAATTTTGAACAAAAAGATCCTGCCCAACTTTCAGTATGTCAAAACACCAGCAACTTGCAGAATTTATCTATGAGCTACAACACTGAATCAGGAGTGTCATGTGTTTGATATTGTTGTCACTGAACACCTACAGATCACCTTCTGCCCTTATGAAAAATCAGCAGAATTCATTAACAGAATTGGATCAGTAAGCAGAATCTTTAATGGCAATAATATCAATAATTCTTATCAATCCCAAATCCCCAGTTTAGACCTTCTCTATCTGAGTTGTGTCTATAGACAACATTTGTAATTGTAATGTTAAATCATTCTGTTGCTTAACTTTCATTAATGTTAATTAACTCAACTACCTTTATGGATGTTAAGACATGTATGTCTTAACAGCTTTTTGCATACTAGTACTTTTTTGAGGAATTTCTCAGATAGATCAGTACAAGGGCTGGGCATTTCCAGGAACCTCATGAAACGCCATGTATCCCAACTTTGCAGCCACAACATGATACACATTACAATATGTGTACATTTTGGAAATATATGACATCTTGAACAGAATTGCCAACAACTTTTCATTTTTGTTGCAAGTACAAAAAAACTATGACTAGGTTTAAAAGCTTCTACAACTCATGACATGTAAATTTTAGGTCCTTAATATCTAAGGAGTTATTTAACATTTTTAATGCAGTGCTGCTGCATGTAGTTTAGGTTCTACTTTGAGGTGCACCATTGATGATATTACCCCACGTGTATTTAGCAAGTGCTGTCCCAGCATTTGAGACCACTGCTCTGTGGAATCCATATTTATACATGTATCTGTAAGTAGTATATGATGGCATTAAGCTGAACTGATATTTTGAGCACTGGCTTAATCGGTACTTTGCTGTTTCTGAAGTATGGTTTTTAGAATGTATTGTACTTAGTTACATTTGAAGTAGCATCTTAGTACTGAATCAATAACTGTTAAAGGAAAAACTGCCAAATGCTTAAAGTTCTCCATTAGCTAGATGGTCAACATCCCAAAATTTCAACTGTCATACAAAAACCAACTCTAATATCATGATACTAGACACTAAAACAATAACTGGAACTGAAGAAAAACTGCTTTGATACTCCATACTTGATGATAATAAGAGAGGATTTCCCCCAGGATTGGGCACACTTTAAATTTACAAGTTTTAAATCTATTAGTGTGCAAAAAAATAATTTTAAGCTTAAATGATTTAATATCTCGCGGGATAAATTGAAATTCTAACACATTTGGCATTTAAATTTTCTCGGCCAATTACAGTAAATCTATAGAAAATCAGGATCCACAGAGTGAAAAAATATTTCAAATGAAATCTTCAAATCAGAGGAAAGAGCAACACTCTGCTCTTGTTATTGGTGCTTAGTGCAATAGTGCAGTATAAATGTTATCTTATACTCAACTTAAGTAACATATGGAATGGTAAAGATTGGGGCAGGACATTAATGTAGTTTCAGTTCCAATTACAATTATGGCTTCACACAATTATTAAAACATTAAAGATTAGACAACTACTGTGTAGTCCATGTTGTGCATTTGTCAATGTTTTGTCAAAGTGTGGTAAATTTATCTTTGTTAGTTGCGGTATTTTGACTGAAGGTGTTCGCCACCACTACCCAACACGTATATTATATAAACTTAATTGTTAACTGATGATAAATGTTGTAATTTTTATATCTGTTTTAGCATTTTAGTTTGTTATGCACGTTTTGAAGTCTTTCTGTTGTCAAAGTTCAAAAGTGTTCAAGTGAAACAAATGCATGTGCAATTCAAACAGGTCCAATTAATGAATAATCATGCATGATAACTGATCTCAATATCAATCATAGTAATTGTGATCATGGTTTTTGCCATAATCGAGCAGCCCCAGTACAGAACAATACATACATACTATAACAAATACTTGTGGTTGACACTTGTGCTACTGTTTTTTTTCTGTGCAACAACAACAAAAGTACAAACAAAGTCAGTACTTTTGAGTAGATTTTGATCGACTACACTTTATTTGAGTAGATTCGTAGAGTGCAACTTTTACTTAAGTATAATTCAAACCAAGTAGCTGCTTTTTCCTTGATTGCTCTTTCCACGCAATACTTCAATTCACCAAGAAGTAAACCCAAGGAAATCTGTCTTACAAGCAGAATAATATTTTAAAATCTGAAGATGTCTGTGTCAAAACAGTGATGTACTGGGTGATGTGAACTCTGCCGTCGTGTTGTCACTGCAGCCATAGCAGCGGGCTGATGCCTGCAGCCACACCTCCTGCTCTGCTATCACCATCTCATGCTCAGATTTGACCACATTATTAAATCCACGGCCTCACCTTGTCGCAGGGGTGATGCAGTGCCTTTCGACATCAGTGCTCTTTGTTTCTTGTCCTGTATGTTGCCGTGACAAAGTTTGGAAGCATCCCTCCACAGCTCAGTGAACTCTGTTGTGCTCGCAGCAGGCTTGGACATTGTTCCACAACACTCCAGCAACGACGCATCTGCTCTTCGTCATTAAATCAGAGGTTAGGTTGACCATTAGTGTCTCGGATAAGCCCCAGAGATTCTTAACCTTTAGAGCCTAATCGCATATTTTCAGACGCTTTTTGGATTTCCACTGCTAGCCCATTCACTACGTGTAAGCCGCCATGTTTGTTCGCTACGTCATCAAACAACGGAAGCCTGTTGGGATTTCACGTGTTAGCCAAACGCTTGAAATAGGAGGCGAGTGTGCGGGTCAGTATGATGTTTTATTTGTCCGTAGTTCGAACATCACTTTGACGGCAGTATGATTATAACTTGTCATTTACAGTAGATTTAAAGCCATTTTAGGTGAACCAAACAGTTTTGACTGTGCATCAGCCCAACTGTCTTCAGATGTTAGCATGGTGATGATGCCACCCCACAAGTAAGCAACGTTGGTTAGAAGGGGCCATATTTTGATTCCCTCTGCCACAATGTCACAGATTCAAGGATACTTTTATTTACTATCGTCATTTTACATGAGCAGCAGACATATACCTGTTCATCCACCAGCATTCTAGAGGTCAAATCACTTAGACATAGGAGGAGAGTAACGCTGAAGTGAGTTAGCATTTAGCACTTCCTGGTCGCCTGAAAGTAATTCAGGTTTAGGCTATGCTGCATTCCAGGCAACCCATGTTTTTCCCACCTGTAACTCGTGAAAATGCACTGGAACGGCAGTCGAACTCGTACCAGATCGATGTACTCCGAGTTACGACTTGTGACGTCACATCACTGCCTAACCAATAAGGCAGCCTCTTAATAATGACAAACACTGTAAAGTATAAGCTTCTGTTACATTATGCGCTGTCTTCCCACTTCTGTTTCACTCAAATGAGTTAGTTGATAAAGCATAAATCTTATAATGCCTGCCATGTTGGTTAAATTACATACCAGAATTCCTTGCACTCAAACCGAAGTCGTATTTTGCCTGGAACGCTTTCAGGTCGGAACTCGGAGATTTAACTGGGAAATATCCGAGTTACGGGTTGCCTGGAACGCAGCATTAGAGTACAGGATGTGGATAAATGCCGGAAAAAAGGTTTGTGGTGAACACGCACACATAAGATCAGTGTTCAGTGGTAAAATAAAATGCATCTAATGTTGCCTGTTTTTGAATTTTAAAGTCTTACTGTGTGTTTTAAACTACAGTAGCCAATTATGAATGACTACAAAAATGGCTTTTGACCCAGCAGCAAACATTTCTGATCATTTTTGGCTAACTGATTATTGTTTAAGAGGAAATTTTTAATGAAGAGGGTACAGCAAGACATTTAACATTAGAATATTGCAATTGACCACAAAGTTGATCCACCATGTTGTAGTTCTATAGTAGCTTAATAATAGCTTTTCATTCTCGCCCATTACGTTTAAGCATAAAACATTGTGAGGAAGGAATTCATTTGTTAAATTAATTACTTTTTGTCCTTCACAGAGCTTATTATCAGCTGTGATCCAAAACACAGTGAAAAGTCCCTTAGGCTTTTTGTAGGCTTGCTGTTCAGACAACAAGTGTGGTGCTAACTTACGCATTGGCCTCCAAAACACATCATCCCTGCACCCCCCTCTTAATTAGCTTAACAGAGAACCCAGACCTTAGAAAGCCAACCTTTTATTGCAATAAGCAGAGGGTCTTCCGGTTATTTTGAGTATAACTAACCTATAGAGTTTCCTTTTTTAGGCATTTGAGTCAACTAGGATGGGCAACTTTGGTTATTCTCAGTGCAAGGGCCAAATTATTCCAAATGTTTGGAAGTATTCAACAAGACATTTAAAACTGGTCATAAGCTAACAAAAGAGACAGTAGTTTTTATAGGGACATGGTATAGTCACATTTAGAGGCTTTTAAGGTTTTTTTAATAAGTGCCACAAACAAATAATTTACCTTCTGTTGAATGTACTCTGACTGAGTATCTATTGGTTCAAATGCTTATAAATTCTACTAAAAATACTTTTATAGTTAATTTTAAAATTACACTTTATATAGTTATAAATTTATTGGAAAAACAAAACAGATATCTAAAGATTATTATTTAGAATAAAAGAGGAGGATGATAGAAATGCACGTAAAATGTACTGAAAGTGTTCACTGGTCTTTGTGCTTGGTACTGTTGTGGCCCCTCCACTGAAGTCCTTAATTCTTGGTTGATCTGAGTAAAAAAAATTAAACGCATAAGTCAAGTTTTTTTATGTGGCGCCAGTCAAGAACAGATGTCATACAGTATTCATGATTATAAAAGAATTATAAAATAAAATACAGACAAACATTTAAGATAATAGCAAGGATGCAAAAGGTCAGGTTAAACAAGGGCAAGTCTGAATACATGGGTCTCCAACTGTTTTTTAAAAGGCCCCAGAGTTTACAGTTCTCAGCTCCAGTGGGAGACATCCAGAGTTTAGGAGCGACAGACACATGTGTCCTTTGGTTTGGAGCTTTGAGTGAGCTGGAGGACTGCATGTGGCCCCCCAGGCTGCTAGTTGCCCATTTCCATATTACAGAAACATTTGGGACATTGACCCCTATTTCTGATAGCACATCTTGAAAAAATCTGAGCTTATTACAAATAATAGTTCACAAAGCATATTGTGAAATATGTCATTTGAATGACATATTCAAATATGACAGATGACAGATTTCTTTGTGTTTTCAGCTTATTGATATTTGAAGTTGACTTTGGGGCTACAAAGAGACAGAAAATTTCAGCAAAATTTTCAGACCATTTCCATGGGAAATTTAGCTCAGGAAATTAGAGATAGTCTAAACTGGAAATTATTCATTGGATTAATAGAAACTGACTGGAAAATTATGGCAATGTAATCTATATCGAATCCAAACATAGATATAACGGTTTTGTTTTGTCATAGACAGACATTCCTTAAAAACAATACAATTAAAAAACATTAACATTAAGCAGGTTTATTTACTTGATTCACAGCTCAACTGTGTGGCTTCAATAGTCCAGGGTTCTAGAATCACCTGTGTCTGTGATGGAGGAATGGATGTGTAGAGGAATATTGTAAATGTAAAATTTATTTCCATTTATTTCCATAAATACATTTCAATTCCTATGGAAAGTTCCCAACTTTGAAAATTCCTCCAGTTCTGCACTAGGCTACACAGAGTATGCAGAACCTTTGTTGAATTTGTTTTTTGCGTGCCTGTTGTGGAACTAATCAGTCACTAATGTCAAGAAAGCTATTTCATAAAACACTACAGACTTGCAAATGTCTGAGTTCATTGTGTTTTCAGTTTATATTGTTTATATGACACTTTTTTCTTGATAAATATCATTTCCACTTGTCAATGCCAGACGCTGGAATAAGTGTTTCAGCATTGATCAAATTTGATGGACTGATGAACAACAGAAATTCTGATAAAAGGAAATTGACATTTATTCTTTCTACCATTGACATAGTCTAATATTCTGTATTTTGCAGAAATAATAAAGTCAAATGAAGAGCATCTCTCCCCAAATAAAGTCCCTCTCAGTGGGAGCCCTGGCCGGACTCTGGCTGCATCTGCTTTTGCAATCATACGATTTTCATTTAGCTTAGTTTGGATTCAGTTTCCATCATGTCATTTTCATCTTTTTCATTCAAACGTGCTGAATACTGGCAAACAGTGTCAGCTTCTGGCATTCATCAATCACAAACAGGCGGCCCTCAAAAGGTTTTTGGTTTAAAGATTCCCTTTAGACGTGATCGAAATGTGGTTGGAAAGTAATTTGATTTAGGTTTTTTCACACCAAAAAGTTCTCGTTAAATTTTAATGTCAAATCTGCTCAGTCTGATGTAGAATGTTTAAGTCTACAATTCTTTTCATATCAGAAGCACAACAGATGGATACAAGATGTCTCCTTCATTCTGCAGTCAAAAGTCAAGGCAGTACGTTGCATAATCAACACGGGTTGTTTGTAGGAATGTGATAAGATACTCAGCTCTCAAGACAACATGAGATGGGGTGTTATGCTCATGAAAACAAGACAAGACAACATTCTGTAAGATTTTAAGACACTTGGTGGCAAAATGCTTGCCCTAAAATGATGGTAAGTCAGAAAAAAGATGCCAGTCCATGCCTGAACAGGTCATGAATCAGCTGCAATTTAGCTCCCCCCCCCCCCAAAAAAAAAAACAAACAGAAAAAACCATTTAGAAGTGAGGCATCTTCTGTTAATTATTTTGTGTGTTTATGTACTGGTACATCATTCTGCACAGTGGAGGTCAAACATCTAAAGAAAGTGGAAAAAATATACATCCATTTATGGAGAGCGACTAACCAGTTACATTAGGTTGTGAGTGGTATCAGCCAAATGCCAGGGTCTTGACCTCAGCTCACAGAGAATGTTAAGGTTAAAATATTTTCATTACTAATCTTATCAAAAGTTGATAAAGGTGCTTTAAAGCCTGTAGATCAGAGGTCAAATGAGCTATTAATACATTTTACTCATAGGTCACATGTATCAGCCAGGCTTTTTTGAGCTGAGGTGTCTGATGGGTCAGCGGCTGACCCACTGTTTTAGTGGGTTTAGGGATGAAAGTAAGGTAACATTTTCACTTGAATGGATATAAACATACTTCCAAACTTGAATAGTTTGAATACCAAATCTTCCTTTAGACTTTTTCTTTACCCAGTGCACCTTGTGTCACCATTGCCCTACCTCTGCAGGCAAAGGGTTCAAGGAAACTGACCTAATTATTTTGTTTAACTGTATTGTTATCCTTAATATAACCAGTCATTGTGGCATTTAGAAAATGGAAGCAAAACCTAAAACACTGCCTTTTACAGGAAGCAGAGGAGTTTGTTGTGTAGAAAGACACACTGTCAGATAATCAATGCTATGTTTATAGTCCTGTAAAACACAAAACAACACCACGTATGTCAGCTGAAGCCTGGCCTACCACATCAGATTTGTGTCAAAATTTTAAAACTTAATTGGAAAACAGATCTAAAACCATAATAGCAAAACAGTTACCTACAAAACATTACCTAAAACTGAAAAAAGGGTAAAATTTAGAATATTTTGACTTGATATCTATCCGTTTCTCTACAGCAGGGGTAGCAAACATGGTTCCTGCAAGCACCTGGTATCTCCCAGGAAGCCTTTAAGGTGCCTGCAGTGACATTCAAAATATTACATGTTATTACCACAGAGCTTGAAATAAGTAGCCTTCCTATTTTTTGTTTTTTAATGTTTTATGAATACATCATACTCACTTTAACAAAAAGTAAACAACAATTGTAGCGTGTGTTATATTTTGAAACTGTCCATTTCTTTTTGACTTTGACTCCCATGGGGTCAAAATATTCTTTCAATCACTGACACCACATTTCCATCACCACTGGGGCCAGCTAAAGGCAGTTGCTATTACAGGGCAACTGATGTACTTATCAGTCAAATTTAACAGATAAATAATTATTGATGCATGTAAGAAAAATGTTATCATAATTCATTAATTATTAGTCTTAACTCATTGTGAAGAATCATCGAAAGTAAAAAGTAAACATACAGAGCCACATGTAGCCTGTTAAATGCATAATTCTAATTGCTTTAAGGTTAACTAACAAAAATGACACTCAGAAACATTAAATCAAACAAGCCCTCCATAATATGTCTAATCTTTTAGGTGGCCCTCAGAGAGGTTGGTGACCAAAGTGTTCTACAAGGATATCATATTGATAAAAGTTCAAGGCTGAATGGTGAAATTAGTATGCCATTCATTTTGTATTACATATACAATGAGTTATTAGCTGTCAAAGATGTTCTGACATGTTCTGGCAGTCAATAACATCACAGGGTTGGTTGTCACTGTTAGTTGGCAAAGTTGTCGCCAAAGGCTTGGTTTTGAATAAAAAGATACATCCCAGTATAACATCCTAATCTTATAAGCATTTTGGAGACAAAAAATGCACTTTAAAAACAAAGTTTTAGTCTGTTTTTTTGTATTGCCTTTTTTATCAAGTAAAATGAGGACATTTGGTGTTATTTACAAGTTAATGATGTGTATGTGATTGTAAGAGCGATAGCAGACTTTTAAAGAAGCAGACATTTTTATTGAGTAGATAAACTACTACTTTATCTGAAAGCATTGCATGTGTGACACTCTCCTGAGTGCTATGATCACCATTCCAAACTGGCCTCTTGACAAAAGTTTTATACACGTTATCACATGGCTTTAGCTAGCTAGCTAAAACTGGCCTCATATTTACGCATTTCCATAAATGTCAAACTGTGAAAGTTGTTTTATCTGGCAACTTTTAACACTAAAATGACACCACCATGAAAAATAATTAAATATCTTCTCAACTTTATATTTTACTTTTCAGTCTCTACTACATTTGAGCATGGTACAGCAAGTACAATAATGCACTTCATGGAATAACCTGACCACATCGTCAGTGCTGCTCCCTGGGTCATCAGGTGTTTAAGGTCTTACATCAGACACCCTCACACAAGCAACCCAGCTGGGGGTGAACAGACCCTGACTTATGTCCAGACAGGGCACTACACCATGTGTCCCCCTTTCCCCAACCAGAGCCACTGTGAAACCTTCTGCCACTTCCAGGATATTCTTGATGGCCCCAGGACCCAGTGCAAGGACTTGCCTGCAAAGCCCCTGCAGTTCACCTCAATAGGCAAACGGTGGACATTTCACCCTTTTCTCTTGCACTCAGCTACGAGGTTAACTTTCCTTTACTTCAGACCAAGGACGTGGACTTTGCTTGAGGCTCATTCATGCCCAAGTAACGAGCAAATAGAGACCTTGCAGGAGCCATCTGCATTGAGGCGCTGATGTTGTTGTTACTGTTTGATTGTCCATGAATGCGCTAATTGGGGTTTGTCGGGTGCCAGATCTTGATAAAAGGCCTCTGCACTCCACTTCTGCAGACTTCACAAGCATATTTATGGCAAGGGCAAACAGGGACGCAGACATTGTACAGCCGGTAATGATGCCTTTCTCTGGACTATGCCACTCTGATGTTGAAGTCCCAGAGGACACCCTCAGACTAAAGTTGTTGCTGTAGTCTATCGGAAAAGATTGCAGATCTTCTCTGGGACGTGGTATCTGCTTGGGGACAGTTCAGCCAGCTTATGTGGAATTGATCCAGAAGCTCTGGCAAGGTCCAGCCCCGGTACGATCAGTTCCCCCATACTTTTCCTGTGCTTCCCGGATCAGTTGAGCTACCACACTGGTGTGTTTGATACACTCTGGGACCCCTGGGACTCCTCACTTCTGCACCGAGGTGTTGCTTTAGGTGCTCTTCAGGAGAAAGCCCATGAGGTGGTTGGCAGTGATTTCAAAGAACGTCTTGCACTCAACACTAAGAAGGGAGATTGTCCTGAACTACTTGTTTCTTGCATTCTCCTCCTTGGGGGTCCACACTCCCTCTGCAAACTTCCACTGCCGACTCTCCCTTTCTTCCAGAGACCTCTGAAGATCTTCCAAAGATGCTCCAACAGGTGGGGACAGTGTTTGATGGCCTTGTATGGAACTCTACTTGGGCCTAGTGCTAATGCTGTTCTGGCAGATTTAATGACCTCTTTCACCCCATTCAGGGTGGGTATGTTGATGTTTAACAAGGTGCAGGGCTCTGGTGGGCTTATGGGGACTGCAGAGTGACCAAGGTCTTGCTCTATCATGCCGTTGCCGTAGGTGTTTTTGATGTGGCGGTTGATGTCATCCTCTGAACATCAATCAAATATACAGTATATACAAATGGTTTAACTGTAGTATGCATCAAACCCTTGAGACAACCAGCCTCTTCTGGATTTCAGATGAATGACTTTGCAGTCTTTCTTAAGAGCATTGACGACTAAGTAATTTTACTTTTACTTGGTTGACTATTAATCAGACTTTCTGTTGACAACCTATAAAGCAGTGAAAGGGGTGTAAGTATTATTTATTTACTACATTGCTTTTGCAACAATTATTGATATACTTGAGCAAGAAAACAACATTCTGACAGATTTACATCAAACAAACACAACTCTATTTATTGCCTGTCTGTCTACTCAGAATTGCTCAGGTCGTGGCCTTTGTTCTGGACAAAACTAACATTTTTCTAAGTTAACAATCACAGACTTAGATTTTTTAGTCATGCCTTTAAATCAGATGAAGGACTGCTTGGATGCAAGTTAGTATTATAAGAGCTCAAGATTTCAGATAAGCTGTTAGTTTTGAGACGAGTCCATGTTTCCACTGTCATCATCTTCTTATCTTTAAGAGTTGAAGAAAAGAGGCGCAAGGCGAGAGTTGCTGCATGTTGCTCACTTAGTGGATTCAGAATTTCCACTGAAAAGAGGTTATGATGACTACTTCAGATGAAAAAGGGTGAGTTATTGCAAAATGTTCAAAACCTTTTTATTCTTGAAATGGAACCAAAATTCTGTCAGGAGATTTGTGGAGATATGACCATTGAATTACTTGCGGATGGTGTTGTAAAGCACTTTAGGCATTTATCACTTTCACATATTACCTTGACAAAACACATGGATGTATTTAAGCAGCCAAGCAGAGTCCAGGGAAACAGATAAATATTCCAGATATATGAATTTATTAGTATCACAACTTTAATTTTAAACAGCTTAATGTAAGATATTGTGGATTCATGATCACATTTCTTACATTCAGCAGAGTAATTTCCAGAATAAAGCACTAGATGGTGCTTGTATACCTCCTTGGTATTATGTGTGTGTGTATGTGTGAGGATGAGTGTGCGTGTTTCAGAATGTGTGTGAGAAGAACAGATGCATAGGGACCCTTGTAGATGTTAGAATAGTAGAGAACAAACACACAGGCACACACATGCTCCTGTGAGTTACAAGTCTTGATTATTCTTGATTCTGCTCTGATTGTTTTCATTTGGAAGCACTTTGTCAGTGTGGAGATTTGGGGAAGCCAATCAGCTGTGTTTCTTTGATAGAATGCCAGGAACTGTACAGATCAGACGACATGCAGTCAGCGCCTCCACTTCTCTGCTTAAAGCATAATCCTTGTTTCATCAGAGCATCAGCAGACATTCAGCTGCTAGTTGAATCTCGGCAGTGGCAGTCAGCTGTGCCTATGTTTGGGTAAACTGTTACTTGTTTAATAATGCAAGGGAAATTTAAGGTCCCTGATCATCTCAGCTGATGTAAAAGTGCATATGATTTTGGAGTCATCATTCCAAAAAGAAACAAAAGTCAAAAAGTTCACCATGCATTTCTTTGTAATTGCCATTACTCATTAACTGATATCCATTTTCCTGTGTATTGATTTCTTCTATCTGTGTAACTTATATCTATCTAACTGGGTTAATGTTGGGATTTAAAAGTTCTGAATATGTTTTCCCTTTGCAAGTGTGTCCCTGCCAAGAAGGGTAGCAGAATAACAAAGTTTCTGGTAAACAATAAGCACACACATAAGTCTAATACACGAGGCATGTCTGCAAAGCACATTATCTGATATCCATATTTTTAAACATTCTTTCACCAATAGTGACAGTGATGTTTTTAATCAAGAGCATTAAGTCTTTGCACTATGATGAGTAATTGGTTGCTTTCAGTGTGGCAGTCTATTCATGTGAGGAACAGATGTCAAACAAGTATCTATCTATCTATCTATCTATCTATCTATCTATCTATCTATCTATCTATCTATCTATCTATCTATCTATCTATCTATCTATCTATCTATCTATCTATCTATCTATCTATCTATCTATCTATCTATCTACCTATCGTTTTGCTTGTTGGTCAGATGATAATTTTGATTTGTTTCTTCTTGTTTAGAATCAGCCGTGAAAGGGGTTAGTTGCTTAAATCATTACCTTTTCCACTTTTTTCAGCTTAGAAATTTGAATTATGATACAAATAAGAGTTTTTTTTTACAAACTAAGACTTTGCAGCTTTATCTTTTGACCACTTCAGACAAAGAACGAACATGACACAAAACTAAGGCAGTTAAGAATTAAGGACGCAACGGGTCCTTTTCATCTATGGAGGTTTAAAAAAGGTTTTTATTGTACAAGATTTAACCTCAGATATTCCGCAATATGTGTTTGTACATTTACTTGGTAGTTAAACATTTCCTTTCTGATTTACAACATGAAAAATATCTTATTTATTTATATAACATATATCTGTAAGATTAATTTAAACCTTTTGACTTGTCAAGTGATAAACATATATACCAACACACAGCACAGTACTATTTAATGGAAATCTATTAAATTCACCCATGTCATTCCCTAGATAAGCATGTCTGCTATGATGCACATTTAAGCCTATGGGCCATTGTTATGTTAGAGGCGTAGCTGTCATCAATGTAAAACAGGTTAACTGGAACTGCCAGTTTGGATGTAACAGTGATTTAATCAACAGTTAGCTACGTTTCATGCCTCCCTTTAATGCATTCAGCTAATCTTGAGGGTATCCCCATTGCTCTGTCAAGCGAGCTGTGTCATATCACGCTGCCACGCAAATCCACGCCTGGGGGGCACCGTCTCCTGCCCGTCTAAAAGTCACCGTAACACCCTCTGTCACACTGAATGTTAGCATTTCTCTGAAGTGATAGTTAGACTACAGAATAAAGGGCATGGATGTGTCACATTCAATTTCAATATGAGGCATCAGCCCTCTGCTGCCTTGTGTTTTTACCCACTCCGTCTTTTCTCCTCCTACACAAGCCTTTCCAAACCGTGTCACGGCAAAAAAAAAAAAATTGCCAAAGGCTGCACAGGGAAGAGAGAGGAAGAACAGTTTAGTTTGAATTCTCTAAGCTAGCTTGATTCTCTCCCAGAAGCCTGTCTCTTCACCTAACTACCTACCACCTTCTTCTATTTATTGGTTACGCCTGGGTTCTTTAGAGGCAATTAAGGAGCTAATTGTGGGGATTTCTAAGTAGCGGGTATTACAGTAAAAAGTAAAGAGCTAATGGCTAATTGCCCAAGCAGCTGCCAGTGTTTATGAAGGAGGAGCGAGCATGCCAGGGGATCTACCAGGCGTAGACAGCAACGAGGACAAGGAGGTTTGTGTGTGTGTGAAGTAGGGGGGGTAGGGTTTCATCAGTCTGTGGATCCCAGTGATGGTTCGTACTGGGCAGATGCCAAGTGAATGAGAAAAGGCATCGAATCTGATGCTAAACTCAGAAGCATTGTCTGCATAAATAATGATCATCTCTCTTGGCCTCTGGTGCTGCATCTCCAAGGAGTCCATGTTTTCTTCCATGTTTGTATGTGACAGATATATCCCAATGTTTATACCACCCTCCCGTTCCCCATCACCCTCGCACCCATTCTGCCAAACCCCCCTTTGGGCTAGCTGTGCCTTGTGGATGACAGTTAGCATGTGGCAGAGCTCTCTGAAGTGGAAGGGATCCAGGATGCTCGGGTTTCTGTGCCAGCTTCCACCAAGCTGGGATTTCACCCATTTCACAGTGTCTGCCAATGACTGGGACTGTGAATGAAAGCATTTGAAACAATGCCTGCTTCTCCACTGTCACACCAGTGGGCTTCAGCAGTGCTCAGACACAGCCTGAGGTGGTTTTGGCGTCCACCTAAAAGAATCCCAGTAGCCCTTTTTGGTCACACGGGGCAAAAAGGAAGTGCTAAAGGGCGTCCAACTGCGCTCCCAACAAGCAGTGGATGGTTGAGATGAAGAGGAGGATGAAGATGAGAGGAGATCATCAAAACAGAACACTTGTGGCCACATTTTGATGTAGATTTCTGCTCCTTTATTTTGTGGGCCGACATGACTTGATGTGATTTGAAGCCTGAACAAGTCAAAGATTTATGGAGAGGGTTTTATTTTTTTATTTTTTTTAACTGGGGCTGTCGAGATAAGTGATTACAGTGAGAGTTACCAGATAATAGAGAAAATTACAAAAAAAGAATCACAATTAAATAACCTTGATAAGTGATGTAATGACAGGCTGAGCTCATGATAAGGGATGCAATCAGAGTGCATTCATGGCAGATGCCACCAGAATTCTGAGTTGGTTAGAAAGAAACATTTTCTTTGTTTAAATCAGTTTAGCCCTGCAGTGTTGTGAAATAATTCTGTGGTCTGTAATTATACCTCAAGATGTTTATATTGACTTGGCAACATTATGAAACTGGCATCAATAAACATTGTGACATGGCTTCGCAGGAGCACAAAAAAGCGCTCCACAGCACAAACTCTGCATACACAGTCAGACATACACACATTGCTGCACTCCCTCACTGGCTCAGCATGGTCCCATCTCACATCTTTTGAGCCCTTTATGCTGCCCCTAGAGATGGAATAGAGGTGGGGACAGCTTGTACCCTCATATCACCTCTATGAAGTTTACAATGGAGATCAGACTTAACCCCAACTGTTTGCGTCAGTGGCATGTACATGGGTATATAAGGATGTATTATCTAATAATGTTGGACAGTACCAGCAGTGAATGAATGTGAGAGTGCGTGGGTGCAAGTATGTAGATTACACATTTGGTAGTATGATGAATAGAGAAGTACTTTAAAAAGCTCAATGCCAATTGCCATTTATTTTTGATTAGTTACTAAAAGTACTTTAAATGTGCATTTAACGGAATAAGACTGCATTAACTTAAAGCACCCCTGCCCATGAGTTAATATCTGCTGGTTTCAGCTTTCCTTTAATTTCCTCATAATTATTCAATTTTGAGAATCTGTAGGCACCTGTGACAAAATGCATTCATTGGCTATTCACAAGTTAGTTTTCTCCACAGTGTTTTATTGTCAAAGAAGCCACCTTAACAAGATGGCCTCCTGACCTGAACTGGCATTTTAGATAACAAGAACAGAAAACGAACAATAACAAAAAAACTTTTTTGTATTTATAGTTCAAATGACATCTTTGGTTTGATAAAAAAAAACACGATTGTCCCACTTTGACAAGAGCCAGCCTTGTTTGTATTCAAACATACATTGAAACATAATGCAAGCCTTAGATTAACAAAGAATTACAAATTATCTCCCAAATCTAAGTTAATGGCTCTAAAGAATGACTTAATTCACTTTGCCGTTGTTTATTTTGTACAAGAAGTGTTTTACTGAAGGAGGGCTTCCTTTGGTTGGCACAAGCACAGCATGATGCCAACTCCACTCATCAACCTTCTTACCTGGTAGTAAATTCTTCAATAACATACAGCGACCTCTGCCAGTAGTGACACATTGCTATATAGTTGAATTGATTAAAATGTGTAGTCTTGACCTCACCCTGTTTTATATGTTTGCTTGTCTATACATTAAAACTTTGTCTTGAGAGAAGTTAAACTAATTTTGCAGAAAACCAATGAGACTTTTAGAAATACTCGTCAAGCTATTTGACATTTGATCTCTAGAGAGCGCCTTGCAGAAGTCCCTGATTAGCTTTATAGCAACAAGGATGTGGAGCCTCAGAGTCAGGCACTACTGGTATTTAAATAATTTCATCCTGTTTTTATTAAACTAACCTCCCAAACCCAATGTCTGTAATGAATTATCATAATTTTAGAGTATCCAATTAACCTCTGTCTCGACCCCCTTAGGGCTTCACTTAACATAGATTCAACTTAGGTTTTCTCGGCTGCAGCTCTGCTTTAGGTGTTACAGATTATACATGCAGGAACTTCCCATCAACATTTCTACAGTCTCTCCCACTACAATTGGATATTATCATGTTTATTTATTCCAGGTGACATCATCAACATCAAACAAAGACACTAAAGATGACGCCATTTTGCAGATTTCAAGGCCGCAGCAGCCATTGAGAAAGGCTTAAGGAAGATAGCAGAGGGGGCAGTGTGGCTGCGTTCAGCACGCTGTGGCAGCAGCCTACTTTGACTGCTCATTTATTCTGTTTATAATAGCAAAGCTGATGATAAATGTCCCGCAGAGCGCACATGTGCTAAAATATTCATCAATTGGAGGCCCCCTAATTTGCAGAGGAGGAAAACCAATAAATTCAGACGTGAGCGTCAGTCATGTTATATTTATATGAATATGCAAGACCATGGGTGGGACAGTAGTAAGATTAATCTGGCATGTGTGCACTTTTTTATTCCCGTGTTAAAAGGTGCAACATTAAAGTCGGGTGTGCTTTTAATGAGACACCATGATTGAAATAAAAATAGCAGCTATTATGATGTATTTTAGTTTCATAGATTTTTTTATGCTATAACAAACATATTTTAAAATGCATTATCCTCTCTGATTAAAGGAAAAGTCTGCTTTTTCCTTTATTGTCCAATAATTGCATAAGAACTTCCCTTGATGTTGTGTTTTTGTTCAATCTGATATGTCATTACCAAGGCATCAGATCTTTTTTCACCTACAACCACATCAGTTTCTCCTCAGTGAGAACTTTCTTGACTCTCGACTGCATGCAGCTTTTTTCTAATTTGTCTTTCTTCCCTTCTTTTTCTTGCTCCCTCTTACTGTTTTCCCTGTGTGTTTTTTTCTCACTCTTCCTGCTCAGGTGTGCAGGGCCTGCAGGAGGAGATGGAGGAGGAGGAGGGGCTGGGTATGCGGGGGATTTCTCCAGTTGTCCACCCCACAGAGCCCCTCTCTCCTGGGGTAAGGATGACAGGAAGTCAGCCAGATGGCACAGAGCAGGTCTGCAGCATGTGCTCTCTGGAGAGCCAGGAAGTAAAATGAGGAGAGGAGGGAGAGGCAATGATGAGGAGCAGGAGAAGGTGTATGAGGGCGGGGGTGAGTAAGCTTAAGCAAAGGAGGTGAAAGAAAGACAAGAAAGAAGAATATGGCTGATTGAGCCTCTCATATATCATTGTTAGAGTTTATTTCTCAAGCAGACCAGGAGCTCTAAGATTATGATTTATGGTAACATTTATTTTCAAAGGCATAGTCTGTAACATTTTCATCTAAATTTTTCTGCAGGGTTCTGCACTGTATATAACACAGGGATTCGGCATATGGCTAGTTGTCGAAAATTTAAATTTTGGCTGTTCTGAACAAGTGTTGAATTGGTTTTTCAGGAGGAAAAAAGTGTCTGGAGATGAAGTTGTAACAAGTCTTAGTTGTCTTGGACAGCAAGTGATGTATACAGGAAAAAAAGTATATGAAGGCTAGTTAGATATTTCTAAAC
This sequence comes from Scarus forsteni, assembly GCA_036419115.1. Classification (NCBI taxonomy): domain Eukaryota; kingdom Metazoa; phylum Chordata; class Actinopteri; order Labriformes; family Labridae; genus Scarus; species Scarus forsteni. The sequence goes on along the minus strand of JAZDUH010000327.1, from coordinate 2,008,920 downwards.
TTTAACAACTCCCATGAAATGTTCAATGATACATGAACACATCATCCATGTAGCTGTTACAGTTCATTCCACTGGATAAGAGACCAAATTCATGTTTGATCTCACTGGCGATCTGCAGTGTTGGCTCAATCTCCTAGTTACAATGGGCAGACAGCTACCTTGTTGTGAAAATGTGTACATTCAAGCAGTATCCAAACTTGTGCCATCCATTGAGAAAAAAAAAAAACAGGATTACTGGGCTACTTTAATATCAGTGCATTTCAAGGTAAAATGTTGGGGTGGCCGATCAGATATCTGTTGGCCTTGGTTGGCCTTGGCTCCAAAAATCCCAACCTGCTGAGTATGAAAATGTCACACCTTACACCACAGGGGAGAGAATGTGACAGCTAATCTCCGCATTCATGTGCAAAAACGAGAAAACTGTGCAAAATTTCAGAACTTAAAGATAATTAGCAAAACATGTTTTGCAGAGTAACACAGTAGATAGAAAATAAGGGTGATCGATGTCATTTGTCTATTTGTCTTTATTCAACATTAACCAAAAACGTCATTATATCCCACCCTTGTCTATACAAATAAAAATACAGATTTACACCCATCTTGGCACGTACTTTTTGTGCTTTGCAGTCATGCTTGCATTGAATACTGAGATTTGGCTTGGGGCCTTGTGTATTTATACCTAGTGTGTCTGTGAAATATTTGGGATATTGTTATTGTTACAAGTTGTGGGCTTTTTTTTTTGAGGAAAAGCACTTTTTAATTCAAGAAAAACATATGTTATAAATATAAAGCCTACAGTAGTACTACATGTGCACCATTAGGGTTATGGTCATTTGTCACCTCATGTTCAGTGGATGTTCTTGTTCTTGGTGGCTAGGGTTTGCGTCAGACTTTGGGTTCCTTTAAGTTTGAGGCTTTATTGAGGTTGTAAGTGTGCACATAGCCAGCAGTTGGTAATACAGGTGAAAGGGTTAGCACCCCTTGCCTTCAGAGCCTCAGAGTGTAAGGTTTGCACCCTTGGGCCCTTAAACTTCATTGTACATAAACACCTTGTGTAGGGTTAGCGTTGTAGGTGGTACAAGTCATCAGGAATGATGAATGGCTAAGTGCCAATTTGGCATGTGCTCCCAAACCTTAATGGACCTGACCTGACACAGCTGGAGTGATGTCACACAACCAGACACGCCCCCTCACAGGGGAGCCATGCAGAAGGTTTTCATCTGACCATGCTCATCCCGAAATCTAACACAGTTGTAAGCAGGCGACAACAAGATGAGGAAATTTGGTTGGAGCTTCTTCTGTTAGAAGTTAGAAACAAGTCCTCCCTTTTCCAGGTGTCTCTCAGTCCACTGTGCTTTCGATTAAGTAAAGACATAAGGTCCAAAAAAATATATTTTCAATTTTAATTTTAAACAGCAAGAGAACCATATTTTAGATAATGATTTAAAACTCCAGCGTGGTGAAGCCTTTTTGGTTATTCTTTTAACATCACCTTAATTAGGAAATATGTAGAGAGCCTTTAGAATAAATGTACATGTGTCTTATAACTCCACAAGTGCCTGCTGCATGTTCCTCTCTCAAAGTTCAATCAATCATATGCAGAATCTGTGCTGTAAAACTGCCAGTTCGGTGCCCTGAAAAAAGACACAACTTCATTTCACCCAGCTGGAAGTCACTTCACAAGTTAACAGCTCCAGTTTGTTATTGACATCCTCAGAGTAAAGGGGAAAAATAAATTGACAAATTTCCCCCAATTATTATCAGCATTCCCATGCACACACAGCTTTGCTCATCACATTGCACAAACTTACATTTTCATACAGAACTCCCCGTTTCCCCCCAAACCGACCCTGCCTCCCCTCTCCACTCTGCTCCCCTCCTGCCCGGGGTTTGCCTTTGATCTATATTTGGCCTCAGCAGAAGTCTTGTACACAGTCATTTTCATATGGAGGCTTTGAACACACTGATGGAGGGCCGTTGCTGCTGCCGCACTCACTTTTATCCTCTGAGCCCTTTTCCCTCAGAAACTGGCAAACATATGGTGAGCACCCCTCACCGGAGTTTCCTACAACTGGAGTAACCGCCTACAACTAACATCTCCTATTCCCACAGTCCTACCACTGCAGGTTTAGAGATGTTGGGAATTAGTTACACTCATAAAGAAATGACAGTGATGCTCACAAAGCAAATTTTATTCTTTTTTAGAAGAAACTAAATGCCAGCACACCTTTTTTTCCAGCTGAGAGTACTTATGTCGATGATATATTAGTGTTGAGATCTAAGCATCATAGTACAAAGAGCATAAATTCTAGATAAATTATAAAAAATAAAGCCATTGTCCTTGACAGGTTAAAATTCTGGAGGCAAAATATGCATGTGGTGTCAGTATAACCACACAGCTCAGCAGTGACCACCACCTTTTTAATAGCTGGTCCTGTTCTACCTTCATGTTCGTTTAGCACATTTAGAAATGCATAACATTGCGCTAGTACTCATATACATTGTTTTTTAATGATACTGCTCTTTGGTTGAGTTAGGATGCACATACCTATACATTTCCATCCATCATCTATACCGCTCATGCCTTTTAAAATCACAGGGTGGAAGATGATATTGGGTGCAAGCTGGGTCATAGCCTGACCAAGTCACTGGCCAATCAGAAGACCACATAGAGAGACAGATCACATTTAGTCTCACAATCATACCTAAGAACATTTTAGAATCACCAATTTACATAACAAACATGTTTTTGTGCCCAGAGTTAACCCACACAGGCACATGGAGATCGTGCAGTCTCCATACAGAAAGACCCTGGTTTACACTGGGAGTTGAACCAGAAATTTTCTTGTTGTGAGACACATGCACTAACCTACTGTCATTGACATGATTTCTGTCCTTGCTACAATAATACAAGATAAAAAGTGTATCAACAGCATCAAAGAAAGAGTTAAGGGGAACATTTTAGCAGTGTCATTACATGCATGATGATTACATCAGAGAAAGAAAGCTGCAGAGATTTAGCTCCATATCCAACAGCATCGTGAGACAACTCTTTTGAGACCAGAGGGATTGTTTTAGAGCAGCTGATCTACAGAACTTTGATTATGTTCAGTGGACACTGAACATAATCACACTTCTGAGTTTGTCTTAGGGCGTTTTCACACCAGCCACATTTAGTGCGCACCAAAGAAGATTTGGCCCAGGATTTGGTACATTAGTGTCAATGTGAATGCAACCACCGCCCTTTGGTGAGCACCAAATCAGCCGGTCCGAGACCTCCATGAAGGGGTGGTCTCGATCTGCTCCATCTCCCTACATTTGGTGCGGTTTCACTGGTGTGAAACAAAGTGGTCCGAACCAATCTACTTTTGATGCATTACTTCCTGTTAATCCCGCGGTTGAATCTTTTGCTTACTCAGTTTGTCGATTTGTTTATTCTGGTTGAGGATTACGATGATTTACGAGGGTCCAGAAGGTCGCTGATGCCGTCTGAAACACGATAAAAAAAAATACATTTGAAGGAAAATGTAGAGGAGAGCGAAACGTAAACATTGGTTGTCTGGTGTAGGAAATGGTTACCATGGTAGCCTCTTCTTCGTTCTCCTCCGTAGCAGGTTTGGTAACCAGTTACGTGCATATTGCCCCCTGCTGTTTCAAACTGAGTAAATACACAAGTGGGCATGGTTCGATATTGCCAGTGTGAATGAAAGCCAGCGGGGGAGGGGGGCGAACCCATGGCGAACCGCGCCGCAGCACGGTTCAAAACAAGTGGGCCTAATGTGAAAACGCCCCTACTCTTCTTACCGTCAGATGAACTTTTCCTCCAACAGCGGTTGTTTTTTTAATCTGTCCTGTCAAGTCTCCCTTTCCACACAGGACGATGTCATTAGCCCTCCCCACTCGCCTAAGTAAACTACCCAGGTTATTCACTGTATTCAGACATCAGCTTACTCTGACTTTACGCAGAGTAACATAATTACCTAGTTAAAGTCAGAGTGAAAAACTTGGCTGTTTGAATTCACACGTATGACTCATTTGAGTAAACTCCCATTTCATGGATTTTTGGGAAGTGCGAATAGGGTTTAGGATTGTGGTTTCTGTGCAGTTCTGTTGCTGCTTGTTATGAAAGCATGTTTTTCTTAAAAGCATTCACCAGCATATTCCATCCTTTTACACTCAGAGAACGTTTAAATGTACATTGGATGACTATAACATCATAGCTGATGATTATATGTGAAAAGCAGCATAGTCTATTTAATGTTGATGGGACAGCATGAAGGAGTAAGTGTGTGACTTTCTCTTCAGTAATCTCAGCAGGCCTTGATGTGTCAGAGGACCTTAAAACAGGATAAATAAGATAAATTGATCTCTTTTTAGCTCCCCTGCTCACCTTTCTTTTCATTTATGCAGGCAGTCATCCAAGTGAAGCTCACAATAACTCTTATGTTAAAGTATAAGATGTTGCAATATTGAATATCTTTAATATTGAGGTGAAAACTGTAGCTCCATCAGATTTTCATTTCTGTGAGTGTCTCTGGGATGAGAAGATCACCTTTCTGGCTCTACTCTTTCATGCTGCTGAAACAGAAACCTGCCCATTGTTTGCTAACAGAAAGCCACAGTCTTTTGGTCGCCTCATGTCGAACTGAGGAGCCGTCATCTGCTGCCAAATTGTCCGTCAAGAGACAACGACCAAAGCAAATCCACCGTATCACAGGCTCTTTTTTTTAGTTGGAGAGTGCAGACTGAATACCTTTTGAAACTCTCGGTTTCCCTGATGTTTGCAGAGTTCATCTGGAGTCACTTCCCTTGTGAAGGTTTGAGCAACGTGTTGGTGGACAGCCACCTTCTGCTGTAAAGACTGAGGAGATATTTCACAGATTGTCAGGAGAACGGTAAACTTCTCATCCATTTTGTGCATGGAAATGAAAATGAGCCCTTTTACAAACCTGAAATGGGACTTTTACCTGTTTCTGCCTGGGTTAGATTGTCTTCGTTAGATGAAGATTTAGATAAAAGATTGTCTTAGTCAGATATATGTAGATAAAATGTAGATACTCTTTTTATTGTTTCAATCATGGTCAAAATCTTATCATCGCTGTCCAGACAGACATTTTATCTACTCTGTTATTGGGAATAAAGATAGTTATATTTCTATAGTTAAATCCTTTCCTTGTGACAGTTGTGATCAAGCATATCTAATGGAAGGATACAGAATCTATCTCATTACCATTTCTCAAATGTTTGCAGCCATTGTCTTCCTTTCCAGTGCACACGCCGTGCTGTGCAGGGTTTCCTTAGCAGGGTTTGTTTTCATGCTTTTACTGTAAATACATTCTTTACAGATTGTTCAACCCTAGAAATGGGTAATTACCATATTTTATCACCTCCACAAGCCCCACCACTGGAGTTTCCATGTTTGAGGTAATTATATCACTCCCTGGTTGTCTGATTATCACTTAACAGAGGAAACAGCTCTGCATTTGTGAGAGCTTTGAAATTAACAGGGAAATGTTGGGGATCTTCAGTTGGTGATTCGCGACAGTATGCACGAGTCTTACAGATTGTGAGGATTGGTACCTGCAAGGTTAAATAACATTTGCTAATTTACCTTTTGTGCTAATGCTTGGACACCATATGGCAAATATTTGAATTAGTGGAATAATTGTTTTTTTTGGCCTGCAAAATTATGGCAACTAGTTATCCAAGAAGCAACACACAGACAGTAATAACTATTTGTTGTGTTATGTTGTGTGATACAGTCATTTTGATATAGTTTTATAACCTTGTTCTGATATTCCTATTAAAGTACCATTATTAGTTTTTGGTTCAGTGTTTAGTTTGATACTACCATCTTAGTTTGATACTCCTCCTGGGGATCAAGTTTTTTTATCGTTTGAGTAAGGTATTAAGTTTGAGTATATTGCTCCCATTTTTGGTATGATGTAAATATTACCATCTCAAAATGATGTAAAGTAAGTTATGAAATATGTTTTAATTAAATGTCTGTACCATTTTAAGTACTGTACTTCCATTTTAGAGATGTGTAGCTTGACATTCCAATCTTGATATATTTCATATTAAAACGTTAAATATTCGAAATTTTATTTAGATTATTAACATGATATTCCAATTTTAACACCTTTTTAAGTTTTATAAGCATTTTTGTTTGATGTTTGGTTTGATATTACCATCTTGATAGTATCCTTATTTCAGTAAAATGTAAAATATAACATTCTCATTTTAAGAAGATATTGAGAATAATATTAATGATGGCTAACATGACTTCCTCATATCCTATAAAATGTTTGGTGTTAATATTCCATTTTAAGTGAGATTATTGGTATTGTTGCCATTTTAAAGTAGCTTAGGACTATTTGAGATGAAAGTAGGTTTCAATTTTGAGTGTAATACTTTTTTGATATGGTTATCTTATTTTTAGAGTGATAATTAGCCTAACATTCTTACAGTGAGACATGTTGAAACATTTGGTTGAATTTTATTTTTTGGTATGACAATTATTATGACATTCACATTTTTTATATGATTTGAACTTTTAGATTTCCTCTTTTAGCATTCATCATGATTTTCACATTTCTAGTTTGCATTTTAGTATGGTATTCACATTTTTATTTAGATGTCCAGCGTTTTAGGTATGCATTAAAGTGTGTATTTCCATTTTAAAGATGCTATGAGAAGTTTCTAAGTAATTACAAAAAAGTCTCACTGGTAGGTATATGGCTGATCAAAATACACACTTTAAGATGAGTTTTATAGCATCAAAATAGGTTATCTATAAATGCTATTCCTTAGCTTCGCGGTCGGGTCGGACTGGGCTGGACTGGCCTGGATACTCAACTTCATAAACAAGACAATTAAAACTAGAGCAAATTTATATTATGCGGACACGTCTTAGAGCACCAGGCTGTAAGTAGCGATATATAGCCGACTAAAAAACTACGATACTAAGTTTTCCAAAAATTGCTTGTTGTCACACATCAAAAACTACCGCTACTTAATTAGAAAGAGATACATTACCTCGTCGCTTTGCATCCTGTAAGTTGTTGAAAAAAGAAGTTGTAAAGCAATGCAGAGTTCTGAGGAAGGTCCGAGCTGCATTCATTAGCATCACAACAAACGCACGCTTTGGCTTGGGTCACGTCTTTACGTCGCCACATGTGCTCATGGGTAGCAGTCTTTATGTTGCCAGAAATAGATTGTCCTCATAGCACCTTTAAGTTTAATGCTTAGAATAATATTGAAATTTTATTATGATAAGAATAAAATGTACATTTTAGTATGCTTTAGTATGATTTTTTCATTTTTCCCTCCTCAAAGTTCAAAGACCAAATCTCATGCTTGACGTCTATTCTTACAATGTAACCTCATCCTTTCCTCATACCAATTTGAGGGTTTGGGATTGTAAACACCACAGCCATGTTAAGACATATCAGTCTCTTTCCCCGCACCACAGACACCATTATCATTCCAGAGCTCGTTTCAGCTGACTGTGATATTGTGCCGTGTTTCCGTGTTTGGTGTTGTCTGGTTGCATCGCGCCAGCTGTTGGGTTATTTATAACTGTGGTTGCTGATCTAAATGAGCCAGTAATTAGGCAGCAATGCGTTTGAGGAGACATCCGCTCCTACCCATCCATCCTTCCATCCCTCCATCCTTTCTTCCGTTTCTTCATCTCTCCGTCCGTTCTCTTCATACGTGCACACGTTCTCCCTGCGGTCACTGTCACACCAGGAGACAAGCAGCAGATAAAGGGGAGACTTGACTTCACTGAATAATTGAAGGGGTTTTTACAAGTGAAACAGCTCGCTATCTGACCCCATAAGGGCCTGACACTAAGCCCTATCAGAGCTGCACAGACACATGTGCATTGATACTGAAAGACAGGGTAGGTGCTGCAACAGCCAGGCAGACATTAAAGAGACGGACAGTTTTTAATTGGCTTTCATCATCAGCATCACCTACTGAGGCTGTGTCACTAATTTATAACATCAGGCTACTGTTTTGGCTTTACTAACACCACAGTGTTTTTGTTTGTATGTTTTTTTTTTTCATGAACCTCTATCAAACCCCGGTGAGACAAAAGGCCAGAATATGCCTGTGAGTCCAGTCCCCTCTTCTCCCTGATGAGAGCCCTTTACCTCATGCTAATTTCCAACTTCCAGAGCTTGTAAACTTTATCTAATTATACACAAGTCGATGGACTCCCCTGCCCAGATTTTTGGCAGGTTGCTGCATTAATTTATGAAAAACAAATCTGAAATATGCAGATGTCTTTTGTTTGAAGCAGCTGTTTGGTCCTGTTGCCAGGTTTCAATCAGGGGGTCTCTGGGGATGCCTGCATGTGCGATCTGTGGCCAAGGCCCCCTGTTTGATGTCTGACAGGGACGGAGGGACAGGGCTGAAGCATGGACGCTCAGGCACAGCCAATTTGCAATTACTGTACAGGATGTGCCTGTGTGTATGTGTCATAATATCACAGATTTCTTTCCAGTAATTCATAGAAATAATGAAGACAAATTATCTACAAGGATAAACAACAAAGGTTGCTACTCTTAGCAGTTTTCTTTCGCAAAACAGTAACATCTCTTCACAGAAAAGTCTCAGAGTTGTCATTAGGTCAAGAGTAAAGAAATATTCATTAACTGAAACAAAACAAAAACATAGGCAACAAAATAAATGCAAACTGTCTTTGGTGTTTCTAAAACCAGCTTAGGTAAACACAACCACCGCTCAGGGACACAACAGTCATTTCACAATGCCTTTACATAAAAGAGCTGCGATGAAGCTCCATCATTAAACTTTGGAGACATTGGCTTTAATTCCATGATGCTGTATCAATTTACCCTTGGCTTGGATGTACATGACACAGGGCATGCACCCACATACACACAAAGGCAATGACACTCACTCATAACACTCTTGCTGTGAATCCCTGTGCATCTCTCTCTAATATGGCGCCTTTGATACAAATAAGGGGATCAACTTGCTCCCCGAGTATCGTATCTACGGGGTTCACAATCATGGCAAAGTGTCACAGGGTCATATATGTTACGTCATGAAACCAAAGCGTGAATGGGGCTACTGACCGTGGAACTATCCTTCTCACCTTTGTTATGCCTTAGATGCTTCGGAGACAGACTAAGGAGGGGCTCAACTTGCACCCCCATCCTGCCTCCAGGATAGAATGGGCAGAATGTTACAGAGGTTAGAATATTACAACCTGAAAATATACTGTGGAAATGGGCTAAAGTCTGATCATACTTTGTTTAAGGCAGATGAGTTGTAGTTTTTGATTATCTTGTTGGCTGTGAAAGTCAACTTTTGTCTGTCGTTTGCTCTAAATGTTACATGTTATTTTTCAGGGAAAATGCTCAAGACCCATCCCTGACTCCTTGACAAAAAAGAAAAAAAAACAATGTCATTCTAGGGATTGCATTAGAACAAAGTATTTTTACACACAAAAACAACAGTTTACAAGAATAAAAGATTAGTTGTTGTTTTTTTAAAATGTGTATTGACTTTTTTACTTCAACTGTGTTATAAACAGAAAGTTAAAATGACTAAGAAATGAAAGAAAAGAAAAGACTATTTTGACTTGTGCACATGATGCTTGCAGCCATAGTGGTTACTGTTTTTCCTAGTTTTCTTTGGATGATGAAGGCAAATGCATCCATTTGACAGAACTCAGTCAATTTCCTTTTTGTTAAGTGAAAAGGTTGAAAAAGAGCTCCTCGCTGTGCTTAGCAGAGGTGCAGTGCAGTGTTTGACAACAAAGTTCAAGGGATGGACAACGTCTTTGATAAGTTGTCTGACTTATATCTGAGCAACAGTTGAGTCACCTTCCTTGTGCCTCTCTGTCTATAGGATACATCCCACAGGAGGATAATTTAATGGGAAGGAAGGGTGGATGGTGTACCTGGAACTCAGAGTTATGCACACATTGGGAAGGAGCATGAACCTTGTGTGCACAGATTAACTATGAACACTTCTTGCTCTGTGCAAAGTATATCCTTAAAAAATCATTTAACCATTTTGCATCAAAATGAAAGGCATAAGACAACGTAATTTCCTTACAGACCATCAAAACCAAGGTGGTGTGAGGTGACCTGTTTTTTCTTGGTCAAGACTTTGGTTAAATTTCCTGTAGGTCTGGAATCATTATTAAATATCAGAGTTCTGTTATATGTGTCAATTTATTTCACCATAAATAAATGACAAATAACAGGGGAATTCGGAGTAAACTATTGGATTTCTCTAAAGTAACGGATAAAGTACAATAATTTATATGTTTTAACAGCAGCCCAGTTACATTATTGCAGCAAAATTTCATAAAATTAGATTGATTTGTTGAAAATTTAAATCACTAATATTTTTTCAAACATACTGTGTTTTTACATCTTGCTGTAATCTTTACTGTTAGTATTGAAAAATTACAGTTAAGTGTTGTGAAATGTATTATTCTGTAAAATGATTGTAGTTCTAGGTGATTTTACAGTATCATACTGTAATTTCACAACAAATAGAGTTACAAAAGGTTATATTACATCTGTAAATAAGCCTATTTTTTTCCTTTTTGAAGCAATGATTTGTCTTTCTTGCTCATTTTTTCCCGCCCCTGGTAAGTACACCTATTCCATATTAAACTGAAGAATCATTGTCACGAGTTCTAATAGAAAACCTTGAAGCAAATTAGAATCTTTCACACGGAATCAAAGCTTAACCAAATGAACAAACCAGCACCAACAATGTGTTACACTAAAACTGATTTTAAAAAATCAAAATGGCAATTAAAGCTAAAAAACACAATGACAGTGACCTCGTACAGCACAGTGATTGTTGCTGCAAAGTACAAGAGGTAATGGAAGTCTGCCATGAACTGTTGGATGAACTTTTATGCAGTACAACACTTAAATTTGGGGATTTATCTCAAGACTAAAGTTAAACAGAAAAATTTTAACCTCCAGCATGCCAAGGCAGATTTGCATCGATCGTGTTCTGACAAATGCTGTCAGCTATATTCATTGCTAATTTATGGTGCTCATTAAGTGACATGGAACGCACAAAAAACTGCAGCAATTATCATTTATCTTGATATATTATTTACCAGGGATCATTTTCCTGCTTGGTTGGGAACTGGGGCTAGAGAAGGAGGGGGAGGAGGAGGAATGAGGGGAGAGGGAGGAAGGGAGGGAGGACCACAGGGGTTTGGAGACAGCTGGCATAAGAGAGGTAGAGAGAGAAGGAGAGAGGGACAAGGAAGGATGGAAGATAAGAGAGAATAATACAATGAGCATGTTTGCAAAGATGAGGACTTTAATGTGTTTCAGTATTTACTTAATAATAATGCATATCAACACAAATTACCGAATGTGGCTCTAGTGAAGTTTAAGGGGAATGTATAATGATCAAAACTTAAATCGCCCTTTAGAACAAAACTCCAAGTGAAGCTTTTTTCCCCTTTATGATTACAAACAAATCACATCACATTGGTATTCAGGCAAACTCCTGTGGTGTTGCCAGACTTGAGTTGCATTTTTTGATGGTTCACATTTGGTTTAGGAATATTTTGATTGGTTTTTATTTTATTTAATTTCTTAATTTTAGCTTTATTGTAGTTTTTGTGTGTATTTTTTCATAAATGTATTAAATATGCTTGTATCTTAAGTGATTTAAAGATAAATATAAGTGAACTTATGACAGCAAATACCATTTAAATATAGCATAGAAAGGGTGCTGGTTTGGTGAAGTGGTTAGCAACCAGGCACGTACCATATAAATACTTCTGCCGGAACGGGTGTGAATCCAGCCTGTGGCCAGTTTGCAAAGTGTCTTCCCCTACTCTCTGTCACCCCCTTTCACAAGCCTATTCACTGTCATTCTCTCCTATTAATAAAGGCACAAAATGCTGAAAAAATACATTAAAAGATGATAGAAAAATCAAATACTCTTAGCCAGAAACTCTTTAATCATAACAGTTTCAAGTTCCTTTAAGATGTTTAATGAGTGATGAAACTTGAGGAGCATTGATGCATTAATAGCATTCAAAAAGTGTGATCTCGCAGTTCTTCAGATGGACAGGTTTTGCAGCCTTTACAAATATTTAACTTTGACAGCAAACTTGTCCAAGTTGCCTATACTATCTTACATTGGGCTAGTGGCAAAGTACTCTCTTGAACAGTCTCAAGCCAATTACAGGGTCGATATTTGTGAAAATGCAACCATTCACATACACACTCACACCGAAAGTTACAAGTTGAATTAACCTAATGATGAGGTAATAGGGCTGTGGGAGGACACCAGGTCACCCAGAGAAAACCCATGCATTTCATGAGGAGAACATGTAAACTCAACCCAAAGAAAGGCTAACCAAATTCTGTGGTTCAAACCAGCAACCTTCTTGCAATTTACTCAGTCAGTCTTGTTCTTTAAAGGGATAAAGCTCAGAAAGTATATAGAAAAAAAGTGAGCTCAAACAAAAGATCAAATAGTTAAGCATTCATCAGTGCTTATAGGGACCGTGGTCATAATAACATTGAAATATAAATCTGCAGGTCATCTACAAAGTTATGGTGGCTTGTTGGTACCTTTTGTGGAGGAACTTGGCTGCCCATTTCATCACTAAGACCCCTTCACACCATCATATCACCCCCATTCTCCAGCACCTCCTCTGGCTACCAGTCAAACATAGAACAGAGTTCAAAATCCTTCTGTACACTTTCAAAGCATCCACAACCTCGCCAGTCCTTATCTGTCTGACCTCCTCCACATGGCCACTCCAGCCTGCCTAAGCACCATGGGGAGCAGGGCCTTCAGTCCCTCTGCTCCCCAGCTCTGGAACTCTCTTCCTCCGGACCTCCAAAACCTGACCTCCCTGTCTCTTTTCAAATCCAGACTCAAAACCCACCTTTTCAGGACTGCATACCCCACTAGACAATAGCATACCTCCTTTTCCCTTTACCTATCATTATCTGTTGTGCTTTGCTGTTGTTGATTTTATCATTATTGTTGATTTTATTGTTATTGTCGAGTTTGTGGTTGTTGTTTTAATCTTGTACAGTGTCCTTGAGTGTCTTGATAGGCACTTTTAAATAAAATGCATTATTATTAATAGATGAGATTACATGATTTCAGAGCATAGCAAATTAATGTCAGTTTTCATATTATACAGAAATGTTAGGGAGTTAAGCACTGTGATAATAAGGCTCGTCATGTTATTTAGAGGCCAAGCTCAAACATTTCACTGCTTCTGACACTAAAATCTAATCAATGTATGAAGCTTATGACATTTGGAATTAATGAGAAGAGATGTGATTCCCAAGGTCAGCGTGTTTGATTGATCATCATCAACCACTTTAAGATGAATTCTGCTTCACAGCTCAGAACATGAATTATACAAGGTCATGCTATCATGTATAAGGACAGGTATGCGACATCAATTCAATATACTTTGTTTATTCTTCATATTTGTTCATTTTTCCTTTGATGGATGTTTTAAAAGGTTTAATACCTGTTATTTAGTACAGTACTTTGCTACAAATTATAGCGTTTGATTTGATCACTTAGATAAAAAGGGGAAAAATTCGATATCAGTTGAAATGCTTAGGAGTAGACAAAGAGAAGAATGTCTTCTGTATGATGAAAGGAGATACTTTGGGGTGTTTTTTGTCACAAATAAATATCAACAAAAAAACAGGTTTGATTTACAGGCTTTTGGTTTTCTGACTAGCAATCTGTCAAGCATCACTGTTTCCATGCAGCATTGGCGTTGTTACGAGCAGCTTTTATCTCTGTATATTCAATGAAAAGAAGAATAAGAAAGAAGAAAGAAACAAGTCATCATGAACAGATTACAGAACTTTCTCCAGGCAAAAGTTTTTACAAGAACATACACAGCAGCTCATAATCTCTGCCATTTGTCTCCGTTGTCGTGATATGTTTTTCAGTTCAGATCCTCATTACACCAGAGCTGGCTGTTAGTCATAACAATGTCACTGTGATGGCACAGTAATTAACATTATGAAGATTTTCTCCCCTGCCTTGTTGTCTTTCCTTGCACCCTTAGCATTTTTCACTTTCTTGTTTTTCTCTTTATGTCTCTCCGCCTCCATGACAGTCTTTCTTTGTACCAAGGCTTGAACCTTTTTTTTCTATTTCCCTCTCTTCCTTCTTTCCCCCCTTTATCTATCTTTTTCTCTCTCTCTCTGCATTCTCAAGTCGCCGTGGCATGGTGACAGATGCCTAATTGAATGATGAATGTCCCTTTATTATGCTCTAATTGAACGGCTGGCTCCTTGATTGGATGCTGCTCGTGGCTTTCAGCTTATCTGATTGGCCGTACCCACCATATCGTGGGCTCCTGGGTGGGTTGCTGGTTGGGTAGGTGCGAGCGTTGGCTGGCAGGGGTGGCAGCCCCACTCTCCATCTGTCCCCTCACACACAAACACACACTTTCTTACTCGTGATGAGCCACCTTCCCCCCATAAGCCCAACCTTTCTTCTCACCTCTCACACAGGGGAATGGCTGGGGTGTTACAGAGTGCACATGCTACTGTGAATCCTAATAAATTATGCAAATGCCTACTGTTTAGGGGCCAAATATTAAAGATACTATTGAATAAAAAAATAGAAACCTAAGTTTCAAAATAAATTAAAAAATGACACATTGATTGTTTTGTAGGGATATTGCAGTTTAGTTCTTACAAGAGTAAGAGTTTAGAAAAAGCAATTCTTCAAACTCACTTTTAAAAAGCAACATTGGTAAAATTTATATACAAAACTTTATCATGGCCAGTCCGTGCTCCATCTCTCCTCACACATGACACATGAATTCCTCTTGTGCTTAAACTGCTCATTCAACTATTTCAAAGACACTTCCTGGGCCAGGTTTTGGTTCAGCCCATATCCAGCTCCTGTGAAACATGTCAAGGTATATCTGCACAGTCATGGTGAACTTTAGAGCACAATACTAGGAGACTGGCACAAATTTCACTTCCTTAGAAGTTGTACTTACTTCACAAAGATTTAAAGAAAAACAGACTAAACTGAGCAGGACTTGAACAAAGGCTTTTCTTAAACATGCCAAAATCTAAAAATTTGTGAAGATTTTTCTGGCTAGAGACTTAAAAGGTATGTTTGAGGACCTCCAAGGCCTGTCTAAGCTTGTGAAGAAGGAGATTCATATACATCATTTAACTTCAGTCATAACTGGATGTTTGTTTTGTGACAACACGTGATAGACAGTGGGTACCAGTTTTATTTTACAGCCATTTCAGACTTATTTAAGGCATTGATATGTTTTTCCTTAAGCCTTCTCCCATCAGTACCTTCTACTTAGTTCTGGGAGCCTCTATCACGTTATCTTTCTCTCCCTCACAGACATATCCATGTTGTGAAACGCAAACTTTCTTTGCATCATATGTCTCATGGGTTGACCCGCAGTTCCTGTAGCTTAATGCTAACACATAATGGGTTAACCAGAAGTGTTCTGAGAGCGCAAACCTCTGTCAAGGCATTTATGACACCATTAGCAGAGTTATGGAGACAATGTAAGAAACTGCCTGATTGCACTGTGTAAACAAATCCTTCAAAATATATAAATCTAATCTAATCAAATATTCATTGAGCCATGGCCAACATTTCCCAAAAGTTCCATCAAAATCCAACCAAAATGTTTGAGTTATCTTTCCTACAGACAGTCAGATGGACTCACAGACAACACAACAGACATATGACACCAAAAACTAACCATCTTCTGTCATACCACTATTCCCTGACAATGTCATGAAAATCCATTAACAACTTTTTGCATTATCTCGCCCACAGACACACCAACAAACACTGATAATAGCATGTACCTCCTTAATGGAGATACTGTAGATAGTTAAAAAACATTTATTCTAAAATATGCATTACAACGAAGGACCTTTGAAATAAATGAAGTATGATTAGACATGATGTAGTCATGGGAAATATTCAAATGTTCAATGGAACAACCATGGCTGGTGTCAGCTGGTGTCAATAATATCTTCAGAATATCTTCATATCATAAAAACTGCAGTAGAAATAGATATTTTTATAGATACATTTGTTTTTTTTTTTTATTCCAGCTAATTTTCTCCATTAATTTACAATAAATAAATGTAGCAATGCCTTCACTCTGAGTGTTAATGTAGACGCTTCGGTACTTAAAGAAGACACTCTGTGAAAGGGCATCCCTAACACTTAGAAGTACTAGTGAGAAGTCACACTGGTAAGTAATACAATTTTAAAATTTTAACTCCCAAAAAGTCAACAGTCACAGCTGATGAGAGTTATAAGTACCAACTTTAAAAAATCCACTTTGTGGTGTGGACCCTTATAAACTCTTGAGAAGAGTGAATATTAAATTGTCTTTACAGATATTGCTGTGTAGATTATTTTACCTGCAGTGCATGTATCTTGTCTGTGTTTAGTATTTTTCTATTGTCTCCTCTATATGTAATGCAGTCCAGCCTTGCTTGACTGTGATCACCCCCCCCCCCCCAGCTTTTGCCTGCTCCATCTCACACATTCACTCACACACACAAATGCATTAAATCTAACACACGAGTAAAGCAATATACATGCACTAAAACAGACTAAAACACACATAGACACGCATTAAAAGCACTAAAATACGGAAACACACTGGTGGGTGTCTTGGACCGGCCCTGACCTGACAGGCGGGCGATGAAGATTAATGCATCCTCCCTGAGTGACAGGCTGGGGAATTGAAGGGCAGAGGGCCTCGTTAATCAAGGGCCTGACAGGTGCCATTCAGGGCCTCGGAACAACCGCAGCTCCCACCACCCACACACACATTTAAGAGTACACACATACAGACACCCAGTAAGACACAAATATAAAGCCTCGCTAAAGCAAACCAGCACATTCCTCACTATCACAACCTTCACTCTCTCCCTCGCTTTTCCTACCACATTCACTTTTCCGGTTGAGCAGGCCGGCGTTGAGCACAAGCAGACTTAATCATGCACCACCAGAATTAAAACTCATTCCTCAGAGCAAGGCTGCCGGCACGAAAATAAGAAAATCAATCGGGCGCTTGGCAGGGCTGCACATACTCACCGACAACGGGTCTTTTTCTTTCTCATTTGTAGGGGCCTTGGAGCTTGAGGGGCCTGAACGAAGCCATTCTTTATATCCATTCATTATCATTTACCAATAACGCCAAATCCCAGGCTCATTACTGACCATCCATTCATAATAAATTCCTTGAATCTCTCTTTTCTTTTCTTAAATGTGAAGGTAGGGGGAGCGTAGGGAGAAACGTTATTGTGTTCTCTTAATTTAAATGAGCTGTTTTTAACAACATTATTTGCACAGTGACAAATGTATTTTGGGGTTTTTTGCTTTTCACTTTTGCCTCAGAATGAGAAGTTATAAGTGAAAAAGCCATCACTACATGAGGCAAGAAAAGGCTCAGGAAACAACCATTTTGCAAAATTAGAGCATTTTATTTTTTCCTTTAAGCTGCTGTGAGGAACGGTACATCTGTGCTAAGTTTAGTGCCTCCTGTGGACAGAGAGAAACATACACTTGTCCTTTGCATGTGTAGGTTGTGCTTTACACAATCAATCTTATAGGAATGAGAAATGACAATATTTTATTGATGCTGATGGCATTACCAATTCTCCTTATCAATATCATTCCCTTATCATGATTATTATTATTTTTATTTCTTATGTGATAAAGGAAGGCCTAGACAGGTTGTCTGCATTAGCCATGTCAAACACATGGCAGTAATACTGTTCAGTGCTTGCAGTGCAGTGCTGCACCAGTAAAAATACTTCAGCAAGTTATAGGTGTGTCCATGCTTACTTGAAATCACAATGCAACCAAACTGCATTGTTATTGTCATTCAGTGTAAAATTGAGCCAGACTTCCTCGACTCCTTTGCAGGCATTAGTATTGATTGACTTTCATAGCATCATTGTTTCGTAAAGCACAAATTTAAGTGGACGGCACTGATAAGACAATTTTTTTTTAACATGAAGACAAATAAATACTCTTTCCTCTAACTATGTGGTTATATCTCATGGCTGGAACCAGGTCTTGATTACCATCCCTAATTTTACATTTTTGTCAAATATAATATGCTAAGGAGTAAAAAAAAATAAATAAAAAAAAATGCTGCTTTAAAAGGATGTCTATAAAAGACTTTTGAGGCATTAGATATAACTGTAGACAAACAGCCACATTGTTGCTGACAGTCTTAATTGCTTTTGCAGGCTATAAAAGGCATATTTTATTAATTATAGGAATGTTCCCAGGGGGATAACTTCAAATCCAACTAATCCCAGTGAATTCAAATTTATTCAACTTGTCAAAAGTCAATCAAGCATTCAGAACACTGTCAAAACTGAGCACTGTCTATTTTCCCAAGGATCCCAGCATCAGTGGTAAATGATATAAGGTCGAGTGTGGCTTATGTTAGTGTGTTAGCACCGCAGCTTTCAGTGTAGTGGACATATTTCTGTGCTGAATGTAGTTTCCCACAGCTTGGTTAAGTGTTTGGACGTGGGTGTGATTTGACAATGCCGGGTAGTATGTAACAGATTAGACAGAGCATTTGATTGAGACTTTGAGGCCTGTATCGATACAAACATAATCCTCAATTTGCAGTCTATCCTTAGACATCTGAAATTTATTACACCCTGATTTTATGACAAAGTTCAGTTTGCTCACAGGAGCTTTAAGGTGCAGGTATGACCTGTTTGTTTGATGCATTCAGTTTGTAAGTGTAGAATAAAAAGGATATTTAACTTTAATAGTTTACTCATGGATATCAAATATTAACTGTATTTGTTTTCTCTCTTTTATACCTTTAAAGCCAAAAGAGATGTCAAAGAGGTACCTGTTAATGTTAATTTGTTAATTGTTTATTTCTTGATTTTAATTCTAAAATATTTATTTTAAGAATCAAAAAATATTTAGTAGTTTGCCAGCATCTTTAAAGATTTTTTTTAATCTTATTAATTGTTATTGAAAGAATGCAAATGAAAAAGAAAGTACTTTTGGCACTATTATTCATCAATCCGTTCAGACTTTTGACAGTCAAGAGAAAACCTTTTAAACCCTAATTGCGTTGATAAGCAACCTCTAAAAACCAAAGTTTTCAGAGAATTCCTTAATTTGTAAGCCTCTGAAATAGACAGGTAGAGAGGTAGAATAAAACAGTTGAAAGCTTGAAACCCTTTGCTGTGTTTTTAAATTACTGCCATTGTCCTGAAATAAAAATAAACATTTTGAATCCTACATCAGTCAAATCATTGTCATCAACACCCACCTCCATTATACAGATGTAGCATCAGATCCAAATGGTAGAAGTTTGTAGGTGTTAAAGGTATAAACCTGAAAATGTTTCACCAGATCTAAACATGTTGAAGTAATTTAAATTGGTCCATTTTAGAAACATATCAAAAAGTGTAAAAAAAATCATCATCTTATCTCAGAGCTGTTTAAAGGGAAAAGGTACCTCCTATCCATGCAAAGTATTACTGAGAAAAACTTGCTGTTACGTGAACAATCATAATCTTTAACGAATTAAAAAGACATATTGGCCAATTTATGTTTAAAAGAAACCACAGAGAGAGTGAGTCAATCTGGGTCTTCTCATGGAAGGAGGCACATTCACCGTTTTCTGTGCTCCCTGAGACCTTTCACTGTCTCCCCAGCTACCTCAGAATGCTTCAATGTGCCTGAGTTAGTTTTCGAAATCTTTTATTAGCTAATGGAACTTAATATTTCATGAGCTATTAATGGAGCCCCAGCTTGTAATTAGCACTGTGTCTGAGAAAATACAGGCATGTATCTTCATTAGGCATCAAGGCAAGTCTTTTCATCTTCATTACGACCGCTCCGCATCATTTTTCACTCTCTTATTACGCTTTTGTTTTTGTTGCCCGCCTGTCGCCGCTTGCTCATTATGCAGCAGAATGGTGGTCGGCGGCGACTGAAGCAGGAGGAAAAACACCACTATATTCTTCAGATTACGAATAATGATGCTGAATTTTAAAAAATCTTTTTAACGTTTACAAGAAGTATTCTTCTCTGTGATTAACATGCTGCAGATTTGTCTTTTATTCAGGTTTAATGAAAATCAAGTTTGACAATGACACCATTCAAAGTACTTATTTTATTTTTAGATAAGGTTTTGACTATTTTCATTACTCCACAGGTATTGTGTAATTCCTGACTAAAACAAGATCATAGAGGATTAGAGAAAACTGTGTTCAGATCATTCAGCACATAAGCTCTCAATCTTAAATAACCACATAGCTAATGACAGACAAGACCGTTGACCTTTGAGCAGTGTACTCAATGTAATACTGTCTAAAATGTCAAATTCTTGTGAAATAGATGCCTTTGGTGTCTTAACAGGTCTTATTACTGGAGAGTACATAAAAAAGACATTTTATCAAAATGTTTTCTATTTTCTTCTGACAATTCATGAAAGGTTCATAATACCAAGGCTTAAGTTTTGATTTTTTTGATACTTTGACTTATTTAGACATGTCACGCATTTCACACAACACATTTTTCATTTTTTAAATGTGAAATGGTTTCATTGTAACAAAGACTCTGTATAGATGACCTCAGTTTAGAAAACCTTTAGATGGTTGGCTGTTTTAATCCAAAGCTGCCAAAAGAGGAAATGTGAAAGAGGTTTGTTAAATGCCACAGGTTTGGGCAGAATGACTCAAAGTCAACTCCTGAACACTTTTTTTAATTGCAAAGAGAAATCAGCTACATTCCATCATTAAGACATTATCAATGACTTTATGCTTTAAAGACCGGTAAGAGTGTGCTTACACTTTCATGTAAACAGAAGAAGGGATGGGGATTGTTAATTTTTAGTGATACTCATACCCCTATCATCACTCACTAATGGTTGGAGCCCTTAATTTATCCTGTTATCAATTTTATTATTGTTTGGTGGTAACACTAGACAAAAATAATTTAATACAGGAAAAATGAATGGAATACAGCTTTTTTTTACGTTGTTGAATAGGTTTTATTCTGACCTTTACGTCAGTTTTATATTGCTGAACCCCCCCCCTCCCAAAAAAAAAAAGCATACATTTTAGGAATGCACCATACTATCTGACCAAAACTGGTATCAGCAGATATTTGCTTTAAGAGCTGATTATTGTAAATTTAGAAGATTTTAAAATTTTTGCTGATATTTCGCCCATACGAATCGGCCATGAAAATCCCATACATTAGTTGTAATATTATCAAACTGTTCTACGTACCATGATTGTTTATCTTATCATCACGTATTGTCTACTTTATTAGTATAATTCATTAAATAATGTTGTTTTTCCTGCTTCACATCTGGTTCTAACTCAAACTTATGATAATCATGGAAGGAACGGGACAGTTTTAGTGAAATAGAGACTTTGTGAAAAAAAAATGTGGTTTGTGTTGATGATAATGACTTTAAGAATGCGTAGGTTAATCCACTATTTTAGCAACTATTCAACATTGTGCCTCCCTATGACATTTACTAAGTATTTACCTTAATTTTAATTTTCTTTTCCTTTTTTGTAACATTTAAATGCATCATGATGGCAATCTTTACACTCACCTATTTGTCTTGTTTTTATAGGTTGACCCTAAATGCATCATAATGTTACTGTCTGTTGGCTTGTCTGAGTTAATTGACAGTAAAATCTGTCAGGTCAACATGGATTTTAATATAAATCTACATCAAATTTTGAAAAAAACCTGCCAGCATAACTGATTGTGAATTTAAGGATTGCATTTTAAGGTCAAATTGAGCAGATGATGTGGAAATTTGTACTGCAGCTGCCATTTTTATGAGCATGCCTACCTGCAGACAGATAGTTTTTCTTTGATTTAGTTTTCCCCCTTTTTTCAGGTGGTCAGCATCTGTTTTTGTCATTAATTTCTCAAAAAAGATATCTGTTTTGCCAAGGGTACATTAGCACTGATGAAAACAAGTTTGCGTGAATTTTTGGTCAATGTAAGCATGAGATGACAAAACATTGGATGAATAGAAGTTCTATTCTGGAGCTTTAGTATTAAACAAGTGTCATTGATAGAAAAAGAAGTATTGTGACAACTTCTACTTGCAGTGATAGTTCACGATTTAAGAAGTAGGGTTGTATGAGGTATACTAGATAGCATGACCCTGAACATTAGCCACAGCAACAGAGATCAGCTCTGTGTCATATAAGCAACATAAGGCCACCTTCTCTGCATATTTAAAATAGCATTAGATCCAGTGTCTGTTGCAGTTTCCTCCATTTTTCATTCATACCTGTTCTCCATCTAAAGTAGGTATTCATGTGTGGACTACACTTCTAAAATTTAAACTGTCCAAAGTAAATAGCTATCATATTTGCTACAAATATCTCTGATTCTTAAGTTTTGTAGACATTGTTGGTCCTTAATAAGCCTGCAGGCTATAGCTGGTTGGCACTGCTGGTTGAATGACACAATGTCTGTGCAGTGTGCCAGAGTAGTGCAGCTTGGTAGTAGAAAAATAGGTTAGGTCTATCATTTATTTATAGCATGCAGTCATTCTAGGCTATTTTGTGGCTCATTTCCACCTAAAACAAATTATTCAGAGTTGGTGGACCATTGTGCAGTTATATGAAGCACTAGCTTCTGTGCTGACTGTTTCTGTACAGATGCAGGCCTGATCTCCCTCTTTGATGCTAATGGTCGGGCTAGAGCTGTGTTCCTCATACAACCCTACTTCAAAATCTCAGTTATCCTTTTAAAAAGTTCTACATGTGTACCAAACTGCTGAGGCAATCCTCCATATTATTTATTTAATTTCCCCAGCAGTCCCATGTGATTGTTAGAAGTTTATCACTTCTTACAACTGGAGGAACACAGACGGCAATTTCCCGCCGAAGGCCTCAAGGGCGCGCATCATCATGAGGCAGCTACTGCTCTTAAGCATGGCGATTCATGGGACCTGTATTTCCAGTTGTATTATCTTAATTGTCTTGGCAAGTATGTTGAGCGGTTATATTATCAATTTATGGCCCCTCTTGCCACCCCATTAATCCAGCCGTTAAAACACTGTAACCAGAGGCTCAAAGTCTGTACGAGAGGAGCATAAACCTGTCCCAGGATTGCCCCTGGCTCCTGAGCCAAGATAGCGCTCTGTGAAAGAAGGGAGGGCAGATATTTTTCTAAAACTGTTCTTTGCAGGTGTCTTTTCATTGCTGGAATTATTGAGCGCTGAAATAGAGGCAATATAGGAGAGGGTCATTTCAACAAATCTAGTTTTGTAATAGGGCTGAAGAAGTTCTCATTCTTCTAGCTTGTCTCATAGGCTTTGTGCAGACACATTGATTGAGGCTGGAGACAGCAGATCAAAATGTCAAAAATAAAAACATTTCAAACAAATGCTCAATGTGAGTTAGTCAATAGTGTAAAGGAGTCAATTATGGTACCTTTTTGTGTGATTTAAGCTTTAACAGTCATCATTGTCCTTGGAGACGCTTGAACTTAAGACAAATGCTCTCTGCTGTAGACCTCACATCTGTGGCCATTCAAATCACACACCCAATTAACCGCAAGGTGAGAGGCTCTTTAAGGAGATCTAATCCTATCACTAGCTTTATTTTCAATGTTTTTTAGTAAATGCATTTTATTTCATTTTTGATCCTCCTTTCAGATGGAATAATGTTAGTACAGCACACATTGGCAGAACATTTCAATGTTCTTGTCGCCAAAGTAAACATTAGGACAAAGCACTGTAAAGCCAAAGCAAAAACCATTAACTGAGGCTGCGTTTACACAGAGCCGAAAACGGTCAAATCCAATACATTTTCATTTTGGCCTTGCGTTTACACTGAAATGCGTTTTGTTTTGTCTGAACACAGAAACTTTTGAAAGTTTCCAAAACGCTGTCCATGAAGCTCCATGTAAACACGAATTTGAGTGTTTCAGGGTGAAACGCTGACATCACCGCATGTGCAATACTCTTTCACATCAAGGCTGTGCGCACATACCAGGAACAACAACAGCTTTGGCCATCTGCCGAGTAATGTGTGCTGCTTACCATGCTCGGTTTGTTATCCAGACAAAACTATACAGACAGATTTGTTGTCCTGCGTCTCTTTGCGTCTGTTCGCCATTGTTGTTTGTGAAAAGTTTTTCTTCTTCGCACGTGTGTTGTAGCAGTGCTGCCTCTCTACAAACCTACACCGCTATCTACTGAACCAGCGTGCACACTACAGCGGGTCCATACGTCTCCAGTGTCGTCGTTTGAATGCAAAAGAATTTGAAAACGCAAAGGAAAAATCTTTGCGTCTTTAAGTCAGGAGTTTCCGTGTTAACGTAGCTTGAGAGGGATGTGGTCAGACACAGCTCATGAGTACTTAAACCAAAACATCATGTTTTATGCGGGACTAAAACAGAGGGGTTAATGGGCATGCTGGCATTTAATACCGTAGTGAATTTGTTTTGATGGAAAGTTAACTATATGTCCAAGGAAATCTGGGACAAGTGTGAAGTTGTTGCAAACGAGTGACATGTGAAATGATGCTTGATTGAAATGATGCAAACCATGCTTGAAGTGACCCAAACTAAGATACCTCTTTTAGGTTTAGACAACCTCTTTGCATTGAACTTGGAGTTAAAGGGTCCACAAAGATTACTTTGATTACTTTTTCTGAGACTTTGTTTCAAGCAACAAGAAACTACAACTGTTTTTGGCTAAAATAATTTTCATTAATCTGTGGAACATTTACAAATAGAAATTTTTGGGGATTGAAAACATTTGTCTTTTGATTATTTACCCCTATGAAAGACGTGGCCATTCATTTCAATTGGCTGCTGATAACTGATGGTTTTATTGGTTTAGGCCATTTTGAGACTGTGTCGTTAAAAACTATGGCTGCTTTGAACACAGAATCGAGGTGTCAAAGGTCAGATGCTTGGTCCAATTACAGACTTGTCATATAGTGCACATGATCCAAATGACTGAAAGTCCATAGGGAGTTGCTCCCCCTCCAAGACTCTTCTTCAAATCAACAAATGTAATAAAACAACATGTTGTCTTAGAAGACAGAAGTAAACTTAACTATGCCTTACAGAGCTTTACCTCAAAATGTTACTGATGAAATTAGATATAAAAAGTGTTGGAAACACGTAAAGCCTTTCTGCGTATTTGTTTGTCAGTGTTTGGATCTTTGTGTACCATCCGCGTCCATCCCTCTCCAGCCTCCTTGCGTCTCCAGGCTGCAAACTGCACCAGCAGTAATTGCCTGACCTTTTACGGCAGCGAGATAGTCTCATTAAGCCTGATGGATAATGATGGCGCCTCTCCGTGCTGCGTGAACCTCTGTGATAATGAAACAACAGAACAGCCCTGCTGCTCCACCGGGGGGTCAGGGGAGAAGCCTGATATTCCAGAGAGAGCAGCTCGTTGTCGGCTAACGACAAGACCCTGAGCCCCCTGTAGTGTCACCCTTCTCCCAAACATCCACAGGGGAGGTGGCAGAGTCATGGTAATGTGCTGTTCCCGTCTTCTTTTTAACAATCCACGGTTTGATTTGAGACCTCGATATTTCCTGTGGTTGGTAAATCTTCTCATTCAGGGAAATGAGTTAGTGGACAGTTAGGATGTAAAAGTCTGCATGCAAATTAAATCAGCGACGCGGTGGTTTTTAAAATAGACCTTGTTATTTCTGGCTGAACTTAGAATGCTTTTCAACTAATTGATTTATGTACATTTACAAATCATGCTGCAAACTCATGTTTTGTTTTGTTTGGTTTTGTTTTTACAAAATCCAGTAAGTCCCTTTTTACAAAATTGAGATTTTAAAAGCAGTTTGTAAAATTTAGCTGCCAGGTAGCTGTCTTGTAAACAAAGCCCCACTGATGACTCGAGTAGTGTCCCAGTCACTCACAGTATTTTTCCTTGGGTTTGAACAGAAACCAGCTCTCCAGTTATGTGGAAAAACGCAGCATTATGAGAGAGAAAAATATGTTAAAAAGAATTTCCTGACCTTCGCTATGAACTTGCAAACCGTTCTGGTGTGTGCTTTGCGGAATTAGGAAGTCCACTTTCAGAGGGAGTTTCGTCATTATCTGTTTGTATGATTTGTAGTGAATAAACCTTGTGGAGTGACATTTCTGTCAACCAGGGCCCTCGGTTCTAAAAGAGAAGTAACACAGAAGACGGATGAAGGAGGCAGCGCATCTCCATTCAACTTGTGGAATTGTGGGAGGGGGATGGCCAAGTTTTCTGTTTTTATGTTGTTTTTAGCCTCTGCGAGGCACTTTGTGCTGCTTTTAAAGGATAACTTCGGTTCCTGCAGCTTTTACATTGTTTATAGAATGAAGAACAACAATATACTCACCCAGAAGGCTTTCCTGATGCAAACAGTGCTTCAGGAGATATTTAGATCCAAAATCGAGCGGCGGAACACCGATGTAATTGTAGCCTGTAGGGCATGGATCGCCGCTCCTAAAAACTGCATTAATCGTCCAAAACTCATGTTTTTCACCAATATTCCATCATGATTCGCTCCAGATGGACCGCCATTGCAGTCTGTGTCTCTCCACACAGCGCTGTGTGGCTGAACTGACGAGTTTGTTTACGTGCCCTTTGCGCATGCGCAGTGCGGCTCATTGTTTCAGGGGAAGACCGGCAGCTACAAATCGACTTTCTTCTTCCAGTTTTGTACAAAATGGACGAATATCTATGGGATGAAGATGTTGTGGAGGAGGACTTTGAATATGATGGACGTCCTTACAGTTTGGAGCCAGATTATACAGATAAGGAGCTCATAGAAAGGAGGAAGCGTCATAGCGCTCCAGAGAGTACTGCGCATGCGCGAAGGGCATGCAAACAGACTCGTCAGTTCAGAGGTTAGTTCAGCCACACAGCGCTGTGTGGAGAGACACAGGCTGCAATGGCGGTCCATTCGGAGCGAATCATGATGGAATATTGGTGAAAAACATGAGTTTTTGGACGATTAATGCAGTTTTTAGGAGCGGCGATCCATGCCCTACAGGCTACCATTATATTGGTGTCCGCTGCTCGATTTTGGATCTAAATATCTCCCGAAGCACCGTTTGCATCAGGAAAGCCTTCTGGGTGAGTATATTGTTGTTCTTCATTCTATAAACAATGTAAAAGCTGCAGGAACCGAACTTTTCCTTTAAGTATGAAAAGTGCCGTATAAATAAAGTTTGATTTGATTTGAGTTATATTTAGGGTGGTCAACAGAGTTTTGCGGACAGAACAGACAACAGGCAGAGACTAAGGCTGTGTTTACACGGACACTCCCGACTTAAAGACGCAAAGATTTGTCCTTTGCGTTTTAGAATTCTTCTGCATTCAGACGACGACGCTCGGAGACGAGTTAATCCGCTGTAGTATGCATGCCGGTTCAGTAGATGGCGGTGGAGGTCTGCAGTGAGGCAGCGCTGCTACAACACACGACCGAAGAAGAAAAACTTTCACAAACAACAATGGTGAATAGACGCACAGAGAAGCAGGAGTTTCTTTTCTGGACAACAAATCAGTTCGGACAACAAATCTGTCAGGATAGTTTTGTCTGGATAACAAACCGAGCACGGTAAGACGCTCACACGTTACTCGGCGGATGGCCGAAGCTGTTCCTGGTATGCGCGCGCAGCCTTCATGTGAAAGAGTACTGCGCATGCGGTGACATCAGCGTTTCACCCTAAAACGCTCTGACATGGGTTTACACAGAGCTGCATGGAGAGCGGATTCAAATCTTTCCCACTCTGGAGCCTGTTTTCAAAAGTTTGCGTTTTAGATGCAAACGCATTGCGTTCTCATCTAAACGCAAGGCCAAAACGTAATGAAAACGTATCGGATTTGACCGTTTTCGGCGCCATGTAAACACAGCCTAAAGGTGGTCCATTGTAGGCAAGCGGCAGAAAACATGAACGAGATAGAGAAACAAGGCTGCAGAAATAGCAGGTCCTGCTTTCTTCCCAAGCAGTCTTTTATGCATTAGTACAGTCGCCATTACCTGTGATGTCTTAAAAGTTCAGATTTTCTCCATATTTGAAAACTTAAGGAAATACGTGAGGAAATATTAGTTTTTCTACAATAAATAAAAAAATAACATGGAATCATTTTATTTAAAAAAAAAAGGAATAAATGTGGCATTTTACATACTGTACATTTAAAGCTAACATTTCAGTTTTGCAAAACTGTTTTAAGTTTTAAAGAGATTTGTTGTCTTCATGAAGCTTTTAATTTGTTTCAGGATAACATATGTAAAAGTAAGGGATGTAATTACACAGTCTACTCATTATACATTATATTTCAATATCAGGTCACTTGAATGACTTTAGCAAATTTATATTAATAAAATATTTCCAACTCGAAAGACTTAATCTACAGAGTTCACGCTTTAACATCTTGAACAGTTTACAGCAATGTTCTGGATTTTTTTTGTGAGTTTAATAGGACTAAAGAACAGATTTGTTTTAATTGCAGATCAAAACTCTGAGCACAATTCTATAGAATCAAGCTCTGCGGGGAAACCGTGATGCCAGACTTATTTGAGTCACAAGTTTTTGAATGCACAATAAAAACATTAAGATTTCTATTTCTACTCATGACGCACAAGTTTTATCCCCAGCTTTAAACAAACACAGACATTATTTTGTTATTTATGACTGTCTTGTGAAGCTCATCTCCCACTTATGAGAACCAGTAAAATGAAATCAACAAAGAGACAACTTTAGTGCGTTATTGATGTTTATAAAGCCCATATCTTATATTCTGTTAGTTTTATCACTCATGCAGGCTGTAATGATAAAAGGCATCTGTATAAATGTGATGTAAAGCTGCATTAATAAACCACTTATCATGAGCATGACCTTAGCCAAGACACGAGAGAGGGAACAGATTACTTACATCCATCCTCATCAGAGGTGTCACCAGGATCTCTGGGCCCAGTGAAAAGGCATCACACAGGTCCCTCCACCACAGCCTCAACCGATTGCTTGGGTTTGAGTTAGAAACACGACATGACCTAAATTACCATTTAAGAGTTTTGAGTGCAGGTCCTCAAATAGTTCCTCAATTAACACTTTGCAATGCAACTTTCAAATTACACAATTTCATTTATTGCACTGACCAGCCCCCTTTTTTCCTCTGCCAAGGAGGTAAAGTTTTTGCTGGCATTTGTCAGTCTGTCTGTTTGCAAGATAACTCAAAGTGTTGCTCATGGATTTTGATCAAACTATGTGGAATCATTGGTCATTGTATAAGAAAAGGTTAATATGATTTGAGTGTGGATGTGGATCCAGGATTTTTTAAGGTTTTGTTAATACTGTGAACTAGAACAGTTTTCAATATTTTTTATAAGAACTTGGTTAAGAATGCAAGAAATGCCTTGGCGGAAGTTTGTGCTCTGATCACCTCTAGTTTAAGATACTTTTTAGGCATTTTTGCCCTTTATTGACAGTGGAGAGATAGTAGCTTGGCTTAGGAAGGAGGAAGTGAGAATGGGAGGATACAATGCAAGAGCCCTCCTAATATGGCACTTCCCTCTCTGTACAGCCAGTACCCCTGATTGACCCTGTCAAAGAGATCTTTTGCTCAGCAGACAAAGAAAAGCTACATATTAAAACAGATGAGCTGCATCAAAAATTGCGTTCTGAGTGTGTGGAACTTACTTAAAAATGTTTGACCACTCAAAACAACTTGCCTTTCTTAAAAACAAAGTTAACTGAAAATTGCCAATTTAAGTGTAAAACCGGTGACTCTTTAAGGCAGCACAAAAGGAGTACTGGGTCTTTGTTGTCTGTTGTATAATGGAAACCAACCTGAGACACAGAAAATAGGGTTCCTGTATCTACAGGATGTATTCACAAGAACATCTGATCAACAGCCCCCAGCAAGTGTTAGGGAGGGCACAACGTCTTTTCAAAACATATTTGGAAGGTCTTTGGTCAAAATTTCTGTCAGTTACAATCGCCATGGGCAAGTCAGATGTCGTAGTAACTGTGTGCTCCTGTCTAAGGAGTAAAGGTTATGATACAAACCAGTTTGTAATTCATGGTCTTGCTGAATCCCATCAGAAGAGGATATAAAAATGTATTTTTAATTGAGAATGTTTTTGTTGTTTTTCTTTGTTCTTCAGTTAATGAAGAGCTGCTAAGCTTTTTTTTTAAAAAAAGCCACTATAGCATGCAGTGTATTTGTTCATCTCTTGAAGAGCTGCTGTTGTTTTCAGGCTTCTCAAAGGATGTCTGTTTACTCAGAATCTCAGCAGACTGAATTCATCGTTCAAACATGAGGCTTTGCAAGATGGATTCTATTACAGGCAATAAATTAGGTAGATCCATCTGTGCTGCAAGGCTTAATAAAGACATAGATACCTGTGTAATAAATGATCTTTACACTGCCACAAAGGGAAGTCATTTTAGTCTTAAAATGTTCCCTTCTGTTGTTAGTTAATAACCTGTATGGTTTTATATTTCATCATTTTAATTTGCTGTTTGGCCCCTGTCACCTTAAAAAGAAAATTATGAAAAATATTTTTTTTAATTCATTTTTTTGATTCTGTGAAGCATTTGCTTCATTCTATCAAACCACAAATTATCCAATAGTGGTAGGATACTAATATTGACTTAACTTGAATGGGAATTGATTATTTCATTGATACACATACATGTATGGATTATGCCTCTCAAAATGTTTTCAGTTCCTTCAGTGACTTTTCTTTATAAAAGATTGCAAAAGTTTCTTGAGTCAACAATGTCAAACACTAAACAATACTGATATTAAAAGAATAGTTCAATGTTTCTGAAGAGGGGTGCATATGAGCTTTATGTCAATAATCACCACGGGGCCACACTGATTCTGATGATCTCCGCCCCTTTAAGAAGGCAGAAATATACCTTACTGCAGGTTGGGCAAAAAACCCTGAATATCAACCAAGTGAGAACTAAATAAACCGAATTTGGCTGTTGCTCACTTTTCTGAGCACATTTAGAATGCTGTGCTTTCATATGGCCTTTTTCATTTACTCCAAGCAGAGGGACACAAAGGCATGCAGGGTGCTGAACTTGTGTCAAAACAAATTAGTTTTGCATTGTAGTGTGTCCAGTACAGCACACAATCATCCCAGCACTGTTTTTATTAGTTTTTTTTTACCTAAAATCGAGAGAAGTAAAAAGACTTCTTGGCCCCATCTGCAGTAATGTATAGCCTCACAATTATTTACATACAGGGTCAGAGCTAATAAGAATCAGTGTGGCTTATGTTAACCATAGAACTGAACCATACATACATGAAAGTACTGAACTAATCCTTTTTATGCCTTGAAGCATTAACAAATGTTCCAGAATATTGTTGGTGTTTCCACCCTTGTTGAAGTTTCACGGCCACATACATTGGATGTTGCACTGCTAACATCATATTGTGTAAAATCTCTGTAGAATCCATAATTTGACTGCTACGGCCTCATGTCCATCGTAATCACAACTCTGTTGAACTGTCTCAAGCAAAAAAGTGATATCATCGCTTTGCAAGGCATGCAGAACAAAGCAGTAGACAATGATAGGTAAGCTGTTAAGCTTGAAGGTAAATGACCAGTTTTCATTTGAAATAGCTTCTCAATACCAATCCTTTTACTAAATATCACATTGAAAGTGTCATGAATCCCTTGACATAAATAACATATCTGTCTATCAGTGAATTAGTGAATTAGACTGTAATGTAGACATCATGTTGGCACAGTATTTGGGTATATCTAAGCACATTGAAGGTCTTAATATTTTTTTTTTCTAGGAGAGGAAATATTAAAGAGTATTGTTTATAGGTTTGGCCAACTCTACTCTGTTGATGACATCTTAACCTTCACTATTTTGCTTTGGGACTGTGTTCATATTTTTTAGGTCAGGTTTTGGGTCTGGGTGGCCTGTTCTTCTTTGGTCTGTTTTTCTTGGTCATATTTCATGTCAGGACAACTGTCATCTTTTGAGTCTCTATCAACATCCTTAATTTTTGTGTTTAATCAGGCATCAGGACCACAGTCATATGTTACTTTGGTCAAAAAATTATCAGAGTTTGTGGGTCAAGTCGAAAAGTGGGGTTGATGGTTATGGTGGATATTTAGTCATATTTCTTTATACTCAGTCATTTTATTATCAGGACTGTGGTAACAGTTATATGTTTTCGAAGTAAACGGGGAATTACTCAATATTCCAGGTTCAATACAGACCCCCTCCTGGCCCTGTACAGTCAGTCCCACTTTTTCTACCACAGTGCCTCAGATCTTGACATTAAAATATGAACCTGGAAACATGGAAGCAGACATACTACTATCTGCTACA
The DNA here is from genome assembly GCA_036419115.1 of Scarus forsteni. Lineage (NCBI taxonomy): Eukaryota > Metazoa > Chordata > Actinopteri > Labriformes > Labridae > Scarus > Scarus forsteni. Next base: position 1,976,538 of record JAZDUH010000327.1, on the reverse strand, counting down.
AAACTTACAGAATTATGAACAGAATGTTTGCATCACTGACCTACATTTATTGTTTTTCAAGCTGATTTTAAAACAGAAAACTGATACAAAATAACATCTGAGGTAAAGAATCAAAGTCTTATCAGTCCTTCGAGCTCTCCGTGTGTATAAACATTCTGGTCTATGATACAGCACTATGCTGTAGCAGTCTGTTTGAGAGTAGTGTGCGGTAAGGAGTATCTGGGTGAGTGAGCTGAGGTTTGACAGGCAGTAAGAGGGGTGGGCAGATGTCCTGGTCCTGCAGCCAGAACCAGCAGGGGGTGCTGACACCCTAATAACCATGTGCTAACTCCCCTCCTACCCCTCCTCATCCTCCTTATCCTCTGTGAATGGGGCTTGTGGTTCAGAGCCTCTCTCCTGGCTCTGGGAATCTGCAGCCATACAAGCTTGAAGGCTGGTCTAACTGTAAACTAACTGTACTGTGTTTTCGATTTTTTCTAAATAATAAAACTGTTGCATGATGGGAAAGTTAAAACAATGCACTGCACTTTTGGAGATTTGATGTTTTACTTGCAAGAAAAAAAAAGAAAATAACTCCAATTTTCTTTTTGTTCATTCAATTTCATGCTTTTCTATTTTAAGGAGTAGTTTTCAGGTCAGACACCGTTTCTTAACAACAATTGTTTATAGACCATATTAATAAAACAATGGATAATGCTTCCTTATTGCACAGGCTACAGTGGTAATAGGTTGAAATATCAGGTCACATATGCATGAGTGAAACATGTCATTAATTATGAAATAATAATTATCCATGTGAAATGCCCTAATTATTAAAATAGGATTGCTGTTCCACCAATAATTCCCTAATTAATATTGTAATTATTACATAGAGGGTTTCAGACATTGAAACGCATCTGCACTGTGAATCGTTTTAACATGGGAGTCTTTGTGAGATTTAATAACTTAAATGATAAGATTAATGTAGGTGATAATTGAAACTGTAGCACTAAATCACAACTGTACGAACTGATTAATAATATTATTTAAAGCAATAAATTATGGACAAACTTAATAAATGCCCACCATATGATCACAAAGTATATTCAATACTTTAATTAAAAATTCCTAATATTATAGAGAAGGTGACCTTAACATTTTCAGTTTCTCTTGCGTGTGATGATATTATGAGTAATTTTTGGTTAAATGCGTTAAGTCATTATACTATTGGCAGTTTTAGCAAATTAGATTTGATTACCTGAAGTAAGCGTTATATTTACCTCATTACTGTGATCTTAAATGATGCTTTGGTATCTTTCCTCTTTAAGTCATGACATTCATGGACTAAATTATTTTGGATGAGATATTTTCTTTACTCTAGTTTCATGATAACATGGAGCAGAGAATTTTTGAGCTTTTGTGTTTTTTACTAATTTTGTGTGTATTTTTTTACAGGAGCTACATGAAAAATGTTAGCACCTCAGCATGTTAGCTAGAGACAACTTATATCATTATCATCATCATTTTTATTATTATTATTATTATTATAAACATTTTTTATAAAAGCAATTTTCATAGTTTTACCCACGTTGTCCTATAATATATTTCAGTGGAATTAACTGAAGCATTTCAAACACTTTTTTTATCGCACAATGAAAGTTGAATCGAGTTTTATTTATAAATCATGAGAGGAAAACCAAATATGACACAAGTCTACATGCATGAAGGTAGAGCAGACAGGGAATTGGAAAAATGGTTTAAAGCACTTTTATTATTAGATAATGCTGCACAAAGTTCTGAAATACTAACAAATAAAAGACAATATGATAAAAAACCTCAACCCTTAATCCCAACACTTAGATTAAGAAATGTGTCGAATAACAGGGACACTGGAAAAACAGGCAAAAGAAAGATGATTCAGTACATTATGTTAACGAGAAATGGATTAAAAAACTATTTCAGTAAATATGCCTAAATAATATTATTAAGCACTAATACTGATTTTGTAAACCATGTTTAATTTGATGAGAAGGAAAGATATAGTAGCAGTAAGATAGCTCTCAGGGTTTTGCACATTCTGCCCAATAATTTTTTACATGGATAGTTGGGGAAAAAATATATTATTTTATGATTTAACCATATATTGTTTATGAATATTTTTTATGTACAATAGTGAATATGAACAGCCTGCTCAACAGAGGCAGCACCATACGACCAGATCTACATATTCCAAACAAAGTATTTTACTCCTGACTATTGGTTTTATTTTTTGACCTAAGAATCTTACTATTAGTATTTGAGTAAATAAAGCATGATTAAAAAATAGTTTATTTTTCCAAGTATAAATGTGACTATAAAAATTGTATGTATGAGTTTTGTGTTTTCTTTCAATAACCTTTTAGTTATCTTTTTATTTATTTTTGTACTATTATTTACTGCATGTGATAAATCACATTCCACACTTAGATGTGGATATTTTAACTACTGAAATCAGCACTACTGTCCAGATGACTTTATGAATTTTTGTCGTTCTACAAAAGTAGAATATTAGACAATTAAAAGAAAATTTCATCTTAATTCAAACAGAGTTTAGTATTTGACATTTGGAACAGTATTTCAGTGCTGCATCCCAGCCTGAGCGCTCCTGTGCTGCTCCGTGCTGCACACTGAGTGCTGTGTGTTACATGCCAGCTGTGGGAGCTATGGGAGCTGTGGGAGTGGGTGGGCGGTGAGCTCGAGCCAAGCCAAGCTAGGAAAGCAGGCGCAGGCAGGCAGGCAGGCTGGAGTGGATCAGCTCTGTGATACTGCAACCCCCAGGGCCTCACGCCCCAGGGAGGGGTCAGAAGTTCAACTCCCTCGTCTGCTGGTCACACAGGAACCTTGGGCCTCCCAATTTTTATGTGTGTGTGCTGAAGTGTGTGTGTGACATGAGATATTTAATAGCAATCCGGCATATCCTGGATTACAACAACACTGTTTTCTCTTTACGTAGTTAGAGACAAAGACTCTATGATGCACATTCTTTCATTTATTTATTTCATTTTTTAAATCACTTGCCGCTGAAGTTTCAGGTCCTGTTTGCGTTTCAAATCATCTCCAATCTATTTCAACAGAGCTGGCCTGTGTACATCATCGCTCTGTTGAAATAGCTCCGTTACAAATACCCCCTGGTTCCCCTCGGAGGACAGCATGTAAAACATATCAGGACCTCTGTATATGTGTTCAGTCCCTCCTGAGGTGAACGCTGCGCTGAAAACGCCATGAGGCAGTCCCGCTTTTCAAATCATTTCAACCAAACTACCCGATGTACACTCATGGGTTCAAGGTTGTCATCTGTCGCTGTCTCTGAAACGGTGCCTCTGTTTGACTTTCACATGGAGGTGCTAAAAGGAGACTTGGAGTGTATGATTCATGTTTAGAGCTGACAATTTGAGTGATTGTGATAAAGTAACTTTAGAAACTCAAAGAAGATATGGCTACAGGAGGCAGGAGTTAACCTCCGTGATTAGCTGATAATTAACCTAATGTCTTGTTTCTCTGTCCCTTCAGATGCATTACAACACACTTTTTATATGGTACATCTTTTTTTGTCAGTGGACTGGTTCACATGAGCTTCAGGGCATTTTTTTAATCAGTATGACTTTGTGGTTTGTGTGCCTTCGAGGTCCAGCAGCTTTAAATAAACTTTTTTTGACACCTTTGCCTTCTTTCCATTTTTCCAAACAATCCTGTTATAGTTGAATAAAAAAAATCAGTTATCTGTTTTTTTTTTCTCTTTTTCCACTTATTTACCAACAGCTCCACAACAAACTCTTATGATAAAGTATTTGTACATCAAATGTCCCGTTACACTTCTTTTCAGCAAGTCTGCTCTGTTCCCAGTTGCTCCAAAAAAATATGTAAGGTTCATTGCCCTCCGATGATGGATTATTGCTTACTTATAAACTCCCCTTTTTTCGCCTTTCACAGAACAGGTGGTCAATCCTCATGAGCTGTGCCTGATCTCGCCCTTCTAATAAATTGGATGTGACTTTGTCATTCCAGTGATGTGCTCTAATATTTACTGTGGCTGCACAGAGTGATGCAGGGATGACGTATTTTTGTAGGCCAATGCAGCAGATTCCCTTGACTGCCAGCCTACTAAAGGCCCATGTGGGATTTTTCACCATGTTTTGGATCGTTGCTGATAATAAGGTACATGGAGACCAAAAACAATAGTAAACTTATATATTCTGCTCTTTGGGCAGGGTGCGCAGAGCCGCAGAGCCCTGCGCAGTGTGAATTTTGTCCCCCCCGGCTGTGCGCTGCCAGTTTGACAATTTGGTAGACCGTCTGCGCAGAGATGGGTGTGACGGCACACCGGGGGGAGGTGCCGATAGATTCATGTTGTCGCTGTGACAATTTCATGCCAAAATACTGTGCGGAAGGTGCACTGAAAGCTCGCCAGCTCCAACCTGGTCTATTCCTGGCGCAGGCGAAGCGCACCCTCCGCAGCTTTAGTTTGGTGACAGGCGCACATGTGCGCACATGTCAACAAAGCCTCAGAGGCAGGTTTCCATAGTGTTAGGCACATTTTAGTGCAATAAACAATCACAGCAATCACTATTTAATGTAACAGTCTGAACCAGCATATGCATTTGTCTATATTAACTGTCCCGTCACATCTGATGTCAGATTAAAGCCGTTTGTCATAATGGAAACTTAACCTGACGGCAGCTGGAAGTTTGATGCACATCTTACAAATCAACAATAAACAGCCTTAACATCTAATACTGAGTATATATCCGCCTTCTCTCGTTTCATGAAATTCAAAGAAAAGAGGGAGAAAAAAGATAGACAAAAAAGAGAAAATAAATGTATGTCACTCAGGATTTACCATATTCCTCTGTTTTAGTCTTTATTTTTAACGTGATCTAAAAAGATGGAGTAGGCTACATTATTGCAAGGAGGATGAGGAGAAGATACAGGGAGAATATACAGCATATCACCAAAAGCTCTGCTATTTGGCGATGACAAACCAGGAGTGCAGGTGGATCACAAGCATTATGATTGGATAAGCCAGCTGCTGTGTAACTGTCTCTTAATTTTTTACTCCTATTAATAACAAAGGAACAGATTACATCTTTCCCAGGAGCTGGCCCACACGGTGACACACTTTGTGGCCTCCGATGCGCGCCCCGATGGCCAGTCTGTTCTCCCGGTTGCTGAAGGGACAGCTGCTCTGACCGGCTCCACTATCGGGTCTTTCCAGCACACTGTTTCCACGGTGGTGGGGATTATTCAGACCAATCAGTCACTGCGCCTCGGCCGCAGCACATTTAAAGGCAAGGACAGGCGGTCATTTGATTGGTGAAGACAACACTTGGCTGTGTTAAACCCACTCATGCCTTTTCTCCTTCCTCTCTGGCACTTGCGCGGAGGGGCAGGGATAGAAGCATGTCTCGCCCCTCTGCGCCTGGAGTGTGCCTTTCTTCCCACTGCAGAAAACTTGCAGAGTGCGCTTGACACACCCTCTCAGCGAGGTGCAGACATGGTGCAGGGCAGGTGCGCCGTGTCTGCGCCTGGTCTAGGAAATTAGAGCCCATTGTGACAATCTTAACAAACCACCTTTTACAAAGTTTTAAACTTGAACACAACGTACTATGGAAACACAATATCTAGGTTCGACTCCAGGCAACAACAATATTTCCAATATGTAATGTCTTGTTGTGACCTCTTGGTTGAGAATTTCCTCTTAGTTGAATAACCTGACAAGTTGGTCCTCATGGCTGTGGCAATAGTGTATGAATAGTCTCTTAAAAAACAATCAGAAATCCTTAATGTTGGATCCCTGGCCATTTTGAAGTTATTGTTAGCTGGTAGTTAGCAACCATCCTTTTAAACACAAAACGATATAGGATACAAAACAGGCAGCATCAGATGCATTTTCCTATCTACCATGATGTATTAAAATCTTGTTTGTGTGTGTTCATCACAAACCTTATTCCAGACATTTATCCAAAACAGTACTCTAAATCCCATACATCCCGTATTGTACTAGGAAGTGCTTAATGCTAGCTCGCTGCCATGTTTTTGGACTTATTCTTGCATCACTCTACTAATAAGCCTCAACTTCTGCACATTATTATTGGATATTTACTTGAGAGCTGGTGTTTCATATTGACTCAAGCCCTCACTAAGCAGAGCAAATATAGAGGGAATTATGATGGACGCTAGATATTCTCAAACCAATGATAACACGGTTCACAAGTACCAATTAAACCATTAATGCAATACCAAAAAATTTACATGTAGTCATTAAAATTGTGGCATCTGTACAGAGCATAAAGTATAATTTACTGTTTGACCCATTTGATGAAGGAAAAATGCAGAGATGATTTGAATCCTTTTTTTTATTGTTATAAAAATAAATAAAAACTAGTAACTATAATTGTGGAACAGTTTTTTTCCCAGTGTGTTTATCTTAATCAAATGCAGTCCAAATGTAAGCCTTACTCTGTTACGCTAACCGTTGATCCAAAGTATTGCTATTCTATTCTGTAGTCACATTTAGTCATGCAAGTTCCGCAAAGTCTTTAGACTAGAATCAGCACTGTAAAACCATTAAGGGGGATGGCAAATGTGTGGTCTTGTTGTCTGACTAAATTAGGGATTATAATGTTGATAATGAATTCGAACAGTCTTTAAGTTTGCAGTCTCTCTAATTCTTTGAATCACACGAGGTTTAATAAATCTTACCATTATAAGTCTGCCACTTGATTAAAAATACATTTGTTTAGGTGTGTACTGGAAACAACTATACAGAGAGCTTCATTTTTTTATTCTAGTTTTTTTAAAGCTTACTATCACTATAGATGCCTGTAGGGACCTGACAACTCCAATCATCCATTCCTTATGATTCCCCCTCCACCTAAAGGAAGGAGCATACTTACCACAGGCACCTCTGCAGTGATAGATGTCCACCATACTTCAGCGTGCAGACCTTTGCAAATAGAATACCCTGCTGTGCTAAAGAAAACAATGTGTTTCTGAGGAGCAAAATACTATCCATCACTAAGTCCACCAGGACAGAGAAATGGGAGTGAAGAAGGAAAGACAGGAGGCCGAAGAGTCAGATGGGGAGGCTATGGGGGCTACCTGTTTTTCACATCAGAGAGGTATGAGGTTTAGGGGGAGGGGGGTTGTGGCATGAAGTCCATCAGAGGACAGAACCGTTCACAAGTAAGTCTCTCCTGTTGGTGAAACTCTACCCATGCACGTTACGACGTTGCCACGTCAGAGCCAGCTTCAATCAATTGCAGGCTGCAGCTGAGGTGAGAGGAGGCATTCTGGGAGATTAATTGTGGTCTTTAATTCAAGGCTCGATGTAAACAAGGAAAGCCTGGAGGTTGGTTTGATTAGTATGTAGCACAGCACAGTTGAGCGTGTGTGTGTGTGTGTGTGTTTGTAGTTTAAGGCTTTGAGAGCTGGCTAGCTTGTAGCTGCATGCTTACTTACAATACAGATGCATATTTAAGAGCCACACCAGTGAAATTTAAATAAGGAATGCAAAGCAATAAAGTCAAGTCCTTTTTAAATCATTTTTAAAGGTTTTATGCAACATTTCTAATCACTCTCAGCAGATCATCATCTCTCCAATCATCATCTCTCCACTCGCCTCATGATTTAACCCAACCCACATTCAGGACATTACAGGGATCCAAAGTGAAAATAATAGTAATGAAATACAAATACCCAAAACATGACAAAAAAGGATGACAAAGGACACATAGCATTGTAATCCAATACAAAACAGCAGATGTTTAGCACTATAAACCATTCACTGTCAAGGAATATTAATTTAAGAACATAAAAGTTATCTTTCTTCCTCCCCTTTAATTACATTCAAAGAAAAATCATTAATAAAAGAATATGGATACCACATAGGCCTCAAACATGAATTTGATGTTATTTAAGAAATCTGCTGAAGAAGCTGCCTCACTAAACCCTTGAATCCAAAATGCAATGACAAGATTTGCATTCACTAGCAAAACTTGATGTTTTCTCAAATTATTAAACAAAAAAAATAAAGTCTAGAAATTTTTCAGTTGAAATTTTAACCTCTTTCCAAAGCATTTCTTCTGTTTCCAGATGTCCCCATATCATATTTTTAGGTTCCTCAGCCAAAACTATCACTCAGATATTAAACTTTGACATGCCAAAAAAAACCTTCTGTTTTAACCTTCCTTTATGGTATGGTGGCCTCACCAAATTCAACTCAGGAAGAGGGTGTGACTTTATCCTTTTTGGGCCTGTACTCTAATATGTACTTTGGCCATAAAGACAAATGCCCATGCATGCTACTTTACTGTGAGCAAAAAAAAAAACAAAAAAAAAACAGGCTGAAATAAATAAAACAAAATAAGTTATGTCTGGTCTTTTAATCTTTGCATCAACTTTTTGGACTGTGCAGGTGTCACCTCTTATTACATTTTGACCAGAACAAGGACAAAACTTTCAGTCTCTGCACGCTTCATTTTGATTAAACCCTCTTTGGCCTACTGTGCACAGGAATGGTCTTCCTCATTCATTATCTTACACCCAAAGACCTCAGTGTGGATGACAGTACCCACTCTTGTCTGACTACGTTTGCCCTAAACGACCTCCCCTCTCATTTCCTGAGGGAGGAGGGAGCCCCCAGTCCCCCACCCCCCAAGGAAAAACATTATGCTGAGTTTTCTGTACGCCGACCTGTGGGGACAGGCAAAGACACCTCAGTCATTACCCATGATAACTAATCTATTAATGTTGAATGATGGCCTCATTAAAAGGTTCAAATATAAGTCTAAGCTTATGTGTTAATGACATGTTAATGCTTCTGTCAATTATAAGCTGGGGTAATGACACCTGCAATGAGATGATATTGCTGGTTGAAGTCAAACTTGTAATTCCATCTCCTGAGAGGTTAAGTGGAGTGTTGATCCTTGGGCGACCGACTCAAGATAAATGTTTCACTCTGGTTCAGACTATGACTATCTTCACAGAGGAGTTGGAGAAAGTTTGAGCAAAATTACAGTGAAGTTTACTGTCAGGAAATATTTTGTTTGGGTATGAAGGGTGGGGGTCTGTAAGGTCATTAAATTATTGATTGTTACAAACTGATACATTTGTTTTTAACTGTATTTGATTTACTGTATTATTGTTAGAACTACAAGATGTAGAAAAACTTGATTTATTGTAAGACAGCTGCTTAGTAGAGAACTATAAATCCTAAATAACTGTAAAATTACTTATGCGAATCCAAGAGATGTTTTCTTGTTATCTCTAATTAAAAAACAGAAAATTAGCCAGTGTTGGGTGCCCTCAGATTTTTGTATTGTATTTTTGTTGGTGTGGTTTTAAAATCAATATGATTTTCCCGGTATCTTGTCTTAATAACGAACATTTCTATCTTGAAAAACTTGTTTACATATGCTTTACCTATCATGTACATCAAGGGACATTCAACTAATATCACACAAAAACAGCGATCTTCAAGAGGCTGTGTTGTGTCAGATAGATAATTGTGTAGCAAACATATAAAATTAGTGGTGTCAGTAGGTTCCAGACCAGCATGTCTTTGCATGCTGTGGCTAACCAGTGTTTTGAAGAGAGGTTGCATGAGGTACATGTCATGAGCTTGAACGGCTTCTCTGTTTTGTCTTTGGATCGGTTGTTTCCTCTTGTGAAGCAAATTAGTCAGCACTGATAGCGGTGGAACATGTAGGCTGCGCTGTGTCTCAAAATAGTTAGGGTGCTGGTTTGGTGGAGTGCTTAGCAACCAGGCACGTCCCATATACATACATACTTTTGCCAGCCCAGGTCAAATCCAGCCTGTGGCCAGTTTGCAGAGTGTCTTCCCCCTACTCTCTGACCCACTTTCACAAGTCTGTCCACTGTCATTCTCTCCTATCAATAAGGCACAAAATGCCCAAAAAATACATTTAAAAAAAGGAGCACCAAATCAAAGCAGCTTTGTAGTGGGGAATTAAGCAGATATTGACAAACTGTACATTGTGATGACCCCACACTGTTATTGTGGCTTGTTTTCTCTCACAATTCTTTACAGCAATGAATAGCATTAGCATCTGTCCTGTTTTTAAGGCTCATGCCATGTACCTCAAACCCCCGCAACAAAAAACCTGAAATATCCCTTTAAAATGGATTGCAACAGGTAGACCTTCATTGAAACTTATTCTTAATTTGCTTAGTGAGTACATCCTGGTCAAATGCTTTGTCATAGCTGTGACACAACTGACCAACACAAGTAATCTTTGTAGCTTATCCTAAAGAGGTGGTATTGTGTTTGTTTGGTTTTTTTTTAAGTTTGATATGCCCATCAGTGTGTCAAACATGTCCACTGTGTATGACATAGCTCCTCTGCGAACAAACAAACCCCTTCCTTTCCACCTCTATTTGATGTCTTACCATTGTTTCATTGTCAGTTCTTGCCCATTAGCTTGCAGTAGCAAGCCCACTGCACATCTAAACATTATAATGAATGCAGAGCTGTTGAAAACATGGTGCCAAACATCACTGTACTTACCAGTTATCACTGAGTTGACCTGCGTACAGATACATCAGTACAATGCTGTCAGGGGTACTCTGTAAGTGGAATGGTTTTTGAACATAACGATTGTGGACATACCCTTGCAGTCATCAAAAATGGATATATGAATCTAATTTAAGGTAAAATATGACCTCTTTAATGGCTACTGTCTAATTGCCAAATTTCTCTTTGACAGTTTCAAACAAGGTTCATGAAATGATCACCATGGAACTAACAGTACCATCTGGTTGGCACAGCGGGATTTTGGCAGTATTTTGATTTATCTGTTGCTTGTTTCGACCTTTCACTTTCTTAAGACAGAACAACAGAGGGAGAGGAAGGATTTTCTTATGTTGGGAAGGGTTTGTAGGCCAGGGATATATTTTATAATAGAAACTGTTTCAAAGTGTATTTTGCATAATATGGGACTTTTAAACAAATATTCCATTACATATCCATGCACTCAAAAGCCTTATCTTTGCAGTCCAGAATCAACGTTTTAAGTTTGGAAGTTTAGCGGCATCATCTGGCTTAGACAGCCATAAAGTTTTGAATTAAGCTCTGGGACGCTGTCCTTGCCAAACATATTCCGAAACTGTTTTATCTGAACAATGGAATCAAGCTTTCAGAAACTGTACAGGTAGCATCTGGATTAACTTAAGTACTCTCGGTTAAATATTTATGTGGATACTTTCAATACAGCCCAGGAACGACAGAGCGGGTGAAGACCATTGTTCCAAGTCACTACAGCTGCATTAAATCATATTTCCATAATGGCATTAATCTCATTTAGGATTAAATGTATAAACAAAGGTATTTGATACCCTTATGAGGCCACCTAAATCCACTTTGATGTTTTACTCATTGTGAATTTTTTATTAATATACAAACCCTTTCAAATTGCAAAGATAACCACACGTCATCAGCATAAAGGGATATTTTATATTCCTCTTTATATAATATAATTTCATTTGAGTTGTTGCCATCTCTGTTAGGTGGGCCAGTGCTGCTGCCACCTCTTTAATCAAATAATAGAGACCACATATCCTGACATTGTTACAAAGCTTGATTTTGAATGAATTCTCTGGTAAAGGTGAGCAAGTTGAGAAAAGCTTAACTTTTGTCTGTAGGAAACTGACTTTTACATGCATGATGCAGATGTTAATGAAGTGATTATTGGATTTGGATTCAGATTTATGTTATATCCTATCTGTAAAGGTATGGCACCATCCCGAGCTTCCCTGTTGCAGGCCTGTCTCCCTGTCATATGGTGTTCATATCATCAGCCTGTGCCAGCTGTGCGATCAGTGGGATTGATCTGTTGGCAGCAGGACCATATTCATCAGCTGCCCCCCTTTCCACATCCCCCTTTTCTTTCTGTCTTCTAAGCTCCTCTGCTCTCCATCTCCATCCCTCTATCTTCTTCCCTTGCTCCCTCCCTCTGTCTCTCGTTTCTTTCTTTTTTTTTTCTGGCCGGGCAGACTGTCTCAATGTGAAATCATGGTTAATGCGCCATGACAATCTGACACAACGCACAGTCCAGGCCCTGCTCCATCTGGTTTCAATTTAATTTGGTCAGAGAAGTGGGGGGGGGGGGGGGCTGAGATGAAGGGATGGAGGGCTGGGTACACGCTGGATGGTGGGGGGGACAAGATGAAAGCCTGGCATGTTATTCTCCGGCGAATCGTCTCACCATCCTTCATTCTTCCCAAATTGCCCTCCCCCTCCTTGCGTTCAGCATTAACTCCCCCTAAAAAGTCTGAAATGATAGCTGTTGGATCAAAGGTCCCCAAAAATATGTTAAAGATCTGTAAGGGAACAGGCCATGGGTTGGCTCATTAAGACCATTACAAAGATGTGTGTGCATGTGTGTGTTGTGTGAGAAGGTTAGGATCAGGACGTGTTGAATGGACACAGGAGGGATTTAGCCTTGGTGCAAAGAGTTAATGGGGACATCTTCTTGCAGTTTGCTCTCGTCAGAGGGAGATGGAAGAAATGAGACCATTACTAAACGGTGGACCTGTTAAGAGCAATTTTCCTAATTATGTGGATGGAGAGATGTGTCAGTTGCCACTGCAGACGTGTCAGCCCATCAGGTTGTGGAGACGGAAAGTGTTAACTGTTTAATGTGACTAACTAACAGGCCTCGCTTAGCCCTGGGCTTAATGACTTAATGGAAGTAATGATCTAAGGAATATATGCCATATAGGCCATATGTGTTAATGCTGAGTTGGCTGCAGTGGTGCAGGAGAAAACTGTAAGATGGGCTGACTGCTGTCTTCCTACATCAGATCCAAGGGTTTTCTGTCTGTCTTATATAAAAATAAGACAAGTTCACAGGGACGTGATACAGCATCTTCTTTATCATTTACTTTTGACATCTGCTTCTAAAATGGGGAAAAAGTAACATTTTAGTGTTATGTTATTCCATTTTTTACTTGTTGACTTGGTGACTGTGTCAAAGAAGATAAACACGCTTTATTTTTTTTTTTTCAAATGGCCAGAAATCTGTGTTCTTCAAAAATCTGTACTCTGGGATTCAGAAATAGGCAGTAGTTTTTCTTTTAAAATCAACATTTTTCTTTCAAAATGTTACTGCAAAAACTGCTTAGTCAGTAATGGTTGATTAACTTAATCAACACATTCAAGCCACTCTTAAAAAAAGATCTTGTAATAAAAAAAAATCTCAATTTCTGAATAACAAGAGACAATTACACAATTTTCAAGTTTAAGATGCTGCAAGCTTGTTTCAAAGACAAATGAAATTTTATAAAGTCACCAAAAGAGCCCATATTTTGCCTTAACTCTGGTTTAAATATTCACTTTTGGTGGCTGCTAGAGTATGTTTACAATCCCTAATGTTTAAAAACCCTCCCAGAGTCTGCTCTGATAGGTTAAAAATGTGTACTTTGTGCTTATCAGTCATTTCAGTGCTGCTCAGTATCATAGTGTCAACAACTCTATTCATTTTACCTTCTCTGCTCTTTTGTCTTCTGCATAAAAGTACATGAGAAATCATATGTGAAAGACATGCAAAACACTTAGGGCTTAAGAGCTCAAAAAGGCATTATAATGCTCTTCAGGACAAAAACTTTAAATATTCTCATACATATGTCCGGTGCACGGTAGTTTTTTATGACACAATATCAGTTTGTCCAAATCACTGTGTTGCTGTGTCTCTTTAAAAGGCTGTGTGAAAATCATATGAAAACAATTCTGTGCTAAAGTATTTTACAAGTAAAACGTATAATTAACAAGGATCTCAACTGCAGGCACAATATAATGCAGACCCCATCATCAGGTATAATTTTCTTCCACTCAGTAGGTCATTATATACTTTATTATCTCAAAATTCTCGAGTTTACTTTCTTGTAAAATTCAGGACTTAAATTCAGAGTTTTTTGCTCATAGATGTACAGCTTTTGAAATGCAAATGTTTTATCATGATTTTTTGTATCAAACCAACAAATATTATACTAACAAATTCAAGGTTATTCTTTTTAGATAAACCAATCTTTTTTTTTTTTTTTTTCATTTTTGTCTGTTTGTTTATTCCTGTAGTGTCTTAGAGAGATTGTAGCACATTTTTTACTAAAAAGGAAAAGGTTAGTTCTTTTTTTTTCATTCCCTTGGGTTTTTTTTTAATGAAGTTAATATCTTTAAATTGATTTTTATTTGTTTGTTTGCCAGTGATTTGAGTCCTTTTGCTTATTTTTTTTTATTTTTAATGTTGCTGTCTTTGTCAAGTATTTTTATTACTTGGATTTTTACAGTAAAGTTTTAGTGATGCTATCTTCTCTTGTGGATTTAATTCCAAGCTTTTCTAAACAGTTTTAGCATTTTTAAGAACTTTGGTTTTGCTTCTTGTTAAACTGTGGTTTAAATTCAAAAGGATGACCCACAAGAACATTGGGTCCTATCTTATTGATCATTTATATTTTAAAAAATTCTATTTGGATCTTGCAAATGATAAACAACATGCAGCATCCAAACCCTTTTCAGAGATTCATTAGCCTCATGTTAACACTAAGGTAATTGTCTGATTGTAAGGAGCAAAACCTTTCCTACTTCGCTGAAGTAGAAAAGGTTCACCATTTGTCATCAATTCATGGAATGATGTGGCTGCTCAATGATGTGGTGGTTGAGAGAGAGAGACTCCCAAAATCTGCCTCAGAGCCATGTCCTCTCTCCCAGGGTGAGCTTTCTGCTCAGCATGCAGCTGTAGCAACAGCCCTTGTTTCCTTATAGAGGTCAGGAATGCAGGCATGTCTCTCCTCATCCCGGTGGAGGGAGATGGAATAGGCCACAGAGATGGGGAGTGAGAGAGCGAGAAAGGGCAGGGATTCCTACCTCATCCATCACTCTTCATGCAGGGTCTGCCTCCTCATCCCAGGCCTGGATTTACACAGCAGCTATCCTATATAACTGTCTTTATGGACTGCTCTTCTCTGTCAGCCAACAATAGTGAAGGGATCAGACAACGCACCGGAAGAAATTAGTCCACGTCAGCTCTCATTTATGATGCGTTTAACTAGTCGGCACTACTGACAGGACACGCATACGTGTAGCTCCATATTTCTGCCCTGCCTATTTCTCCCACTCCCAGTCAAATATGGACAGCCATTTTCATCTGAGGTTATCGGGTCAATAAAACCTGGCGACCTCGGCCAATCATAAAACAGTCAATGCTGGGGAGCACAGATTGATTAAGTTCATAACTCGATTTGAGCTGCGTGGAGCGCCGACAATAAAAATCGGAATGAGTATAAATCTAATGCGAGGACATAATCCAAAGAAAATCAAAATGTAAAATAGATGTTTTTAATGGCATCTTTTTTTCATCATGAGAATATGGCCTTCTGACTTGATGACTATTGATAGCCTTGATCCACGACCAAGCCTTTCTCATCAGTTTGAATTGAGTCTTATATCCTTAAGTTCTCGTCACAATACCTCAACCTACCTCTTGCTCTTATCAGATCGTTTCAATACTGTATGGATAAACAGCAGGGTAGTCTGCCATAACAGGTTATTTACACTGTTGGGGGGTGGACACTGACCAACCGAACTCTGTACATGTGCTCCACACAACCCCATTATTGAAATTACTCGCCTCACCTCAGACACCAAGTAGCCCTACTTATTCAATTAAAGGGGGTCAAGAGTTGATGGTGATTATTGTCCCCTAAAATGGAATGTCATTTGATGGTAAATTCAAAAAAGTTTGTGTTGAAAGTTGTTTAAATTAGCAACGGGTTAACATTACTCATCATCTCTTCAGCAGATCATCACAGGACTTAACAATACTGACTGAGTGAAAAACTCATTTTGCCACAAGAATTTAGGCAGGCTTATTCAGGCAAGAGAATTAATCTGTTTTAAAGCTGCTTTGTACTTTTGTAGATCACTGACAGGTACTTTGCGGACATTTCTACAGGTGTTACGTTGTAGTAAGATAGCAAGCTATCTGGTGTCCTCATTTTTATGCTGTAGACACCAGTGTTAGAAGCCGCTGTTCTTCATGCACCGAGTTTGTTTACACTTGTATCAGAAGGTGTGTCACACATTCATAAATATGCCCATCAATATAATCTTACACAGGGCCTTGAACCAATGGGTCATTTTGAGGGTAGCTTAGCTTACTATCTTTTTCCCATAATGCACAAACTTGTAGTCATAGCAATATTGGCTGTGATGTAATGAAGCAAGGGTAGCTCAGGTCTCTTGTGGATTTCACTCACCCTGTTTAAAAATACTGCTGTGTGATTATGAAATGAGCTGAAGGAAATGTCGGTGTTCTATTTAAGATTTTTTAAACAGGATCCAAAGTTTTCTCAAAGTGTCAAACTAAAAATAAGGAAGATTCCAGTGAGCTTTTAAGACTTGAAGAACCTCTCAACTCTCAAAATGTTTATGTAAGAAACACCCACGTTTGTATTTACTCAAGAGACACACTGTTCACCAAGCCTTTTGATGAACCTGTATGAAATCTATTCCATATATACAAGAAAACCCTTTATCATAACAAATGAATTTGCTGTCTTTAAATCCCTCTATACTTTCTTGAAAAATCTGATACACATAGACAGATTTATAAAGATTTTTAGTTTTTCCTAGAGACTGACCAGAGGTCTACAGAATATGATAGTAACATGAACAGTAAAATATATGGCTGACTTTATGACACATTCATGGGGGCATTTTTTGGCATTGGTCTTGGCAGAGTGCACTATAGCGGCCTTGTACCCATATACCCACACTGATGGTGCCCATCATCCGACCTGGCAGATGGCTCCTAGCTTGAACAGCTTTCTGGTGTTTAATTATGATCATAATCAAGGGAAATAAAGATCAATTAAAGCACAAGTGAAAGTAATGAAATGCGAGGGCCACGAGCAGCCGGACAGTTGTCCAAAATGTTTCCAATAATAAATGCAAACTGAGTCCTCGGATGGCATTTGTATGAAGTGCTGGCTTAAACATAAAACTCTGCATGGTGTAAATGGCTGTTGTGGAGGGTTATTTGTTTGATGGAAAAACTAATTTATTCCAAATTGATATAGCAGATGTATTTCTACTTTCACACATAATTTATGTCTTTATAAATTATATGACTATTTTGTTGCTCCGGTTCCTTGAAAAAGAACCAAGCATACAAATCGAGTTTGACTAAAGTGTATTCGATTGACTTTGCTGTCTCCAATATAAGTTCTATAAAAACACATTTGACTGAACCTCTTAGAAAATTAGCAAAATAAATTTAAAGGAGATGCTACCATTGTTTTGCAGTGTGCTCTGAGTAGATATAAGAGGTGATGAAAAAACATTCTGTACTTGAAATTGATTTGTTCGTACATAAGCATCTTAAATCTATTCTTAATGTCCATGACTATATTTTTGTGGATGTATTTCTCTCTTCTATTCCTTACTTCTTGTATAAATTGCGTATTTACAAGCTAACAGCTTGTGCTGTTGTTAGCAGTTAGCTTAAACTATTTTAGACTATCGTTTTGCATCAAATCATATCATATAGATGTATCATTTAACACTTATATGTGACTTGAACCTCATCATAGAAAATCTCTACCAATTTTTTCCGGTAAACTTTGGAGGAGAACGTATTTCACCAAGTATCACTGAGTAACCATGACGACCATAGACTAACCGGGATGTCCGTGGAGGATTTCCGAGTTCAATCCCAGTTTCCCAACAGTGATCCCCAGGCAGGAGAAGAGCCTAACCTGGTTTCCCATAAGACAAGCTTCAAGTGTTTTTTTTTTCCTCTTTTAAAGAAAAAAAAAATGAGTCAATTTCTGATTTAAAAACAAGCAGACATTGAGACAGCTTTAGAAACCGCCATTGTTTTAAAACATGCAGTCACTTCCTGTTGACGTCATGTCGGCAGTTCCCTCGTCTCTTCCCTGATTGGACCATTAACCATTCAGCTAAGTCTTGTTGGACGATGGAAGTTGACAAGCACGATTTCAGAATCAGGCTGGCTCATCCTCTCTGTGAGGCTAGGTGCACTCCCCACACATTTGGATTTCTGATCATAAATATCGAACATGTTTAATATTTAAAAGTGGTGCTGCAGCCCCTATCCTCTTCCGAGAGAATGAAACGACTCTTAACACAACCTACTACCAAAGGATAATTAGTTAAGATAATCTTTAGGACCAGCAGATAAACCCCCCTTCATTGGCTTTGGTTGGAGATGGGGCTGTGAGCCAAAACTAGGGCTAGTATCATCAGATCTGTTCAGAAAACTGTTATCTTGTACTGTGTAACCTAAATAGAGACGATGATGGAGAAAAGGATATAAATCTTATTAAGGTGAGCACAATTGATAAGATACAGAGAGAAAAATGATGCAACCATTTGACAATGCCTTGAGTGCAGACCGGGACAAAGCAACAAGTAATTTTGAAGCTTTTTAAAAATGTAGAAATAGAATATGTCTTTCCAGAACTTACCTTTTAAAATACTAATGTTAGTCTAGTATGGTCACAATGTGTTAATGTTCCCTTTACAGCAAATGCTCTATTTTTTTTTCCAAAAGTGATGAAATGAAGCAAAACTGAGCAGTTGGCATGAGTTGGCATATCTATATCTGAGCTAAGGCTGTTGACTTGCAGAGATCCATAACACAAAACGAGGGAAGGAAGTTGCAGATTTTTTCCAGTGATATCTGTTTGCTGCGACAATCAATCAATCAATCAATCAAACTTTATTTGTATACAAGTATCTTCATACAAGATTTTGTAGCACAAGTGTTTTACATAATAAAATAAGATAAAATGGCAATAGATAAAATAAAAAGTAAAAATTGCATACAATGAAAATACAGTATAAGACCCCACCCACCCTGGCAATCCTCATACAATACACACACTCCCTTACTCAAACACACATAAAATGGAAATTCTGAAAGAAAACAGAATTAGAGGACTGAGGAACAACAGGTGGGATGTTGTTTCCTGTGTATACCATTTTAAAATTCCTAGCTACTATTTTTTGAAGGAAGTTAACATGCTCTCTGCAATCTCTGCTCATTTTCTCCTCAGGGATGTAAATAACAAAAGCAGCATGTGTCTCCTGGCAACAGTTCAACTGCCTTTCACCAAACTGTGTCTCCTACTGCAAGAGCGCACAGCCCATCTGAGCTGTCCGAGGAGGAGAAAGAGGAGTGAAGGATGAGAGAAGGTGAGGAGCATGAGTTGGGGAAAGAGGGGAGGGAAGCCAGAGAAGACAGATGCCACCACAGTGGCCAAGGCATTGTTGGATATTAATAGTCCAGAGCCACATTGTGCCAACCTTATTGGAAATGTGAGCGCTGTCATGCTGGGCTTCCATCACATGCTAGCATCAAAATGAAATGAGTAGGGGTGTGAAAAAGTCGTCCAGCTCAGGGGAGATTTCAATAACTGCTGAGAAGAGGTGAAATCCAGTGATAGACGGATTTACAGCTATGTAAAATGAAGTATTTATGATTGAGTGGTTGTAACAATTGTAGCAGTTGTTACTAAATCCTATACAGCCATGCTGAAATACCAATTTATCTGAAAATGATACTGTATCTTATTTTAAAGGATTGAGTTATTTAACAGCTGCACATAAACTCTGACTGTGTTGAAAGGAAAAGTAAGTTAAAACACTTAATGCCTGCAATAACGTTATAAGGTGGATAAGATTTCCTGTTATAGCTTTTTGTCAAGGAGTCTGTTGGATTTTACAGATGGTGCACATCTCATTGTAGAGTAAATTTTCGGTTTAAAGAATTAACAGATGCAGAAACACTCTTTATATATTTAGTGCCATAAGGCAAAAAAAGAGGGCTATTCATAACTCTTGTGCTGCAGTGGCACCCTTTGCCGTGATGAATGACTTAACAATATTATCCCAAACAAAAGTGGGTAATTAGTGACATTTCCTTTAAAGACCAGTGTAGCTTTACTGTTTTCTGAGCGCACAGAGCCCCACTTCAGAGCGGTAATGGCATAATCTATCTTTGCAGAGACGGCAGACACGCTGCAGCTGATTGAATCATGCTGGAGTGAAACCAAGTCTTCTGTGATACAAGATCAGAGGAGGTATGTATAATTGTTATAGCCATTAAGCTTGGAGGCTGTATACACAGAGCATACAAATAGAACCACATATGGTGTACACTGTTGGTACTGTGATGCACTGGAGCCATATGCTGCTGCCTCCACTCACACACAACAAAGCAATGTGTGTGCAGTGCCATAGCCTAGCATTGGGACATGCCAAAAGCAACGTGTGTTCATTGCACATATGTACATAACATCAACTAATGGAGTGATTGTTAATGTTAGCTATTGCTTCAAAGGGTGGTGATTTGGTTGGAGGTTTGAACAAAAAAGCTTCAGTAGTTTTTAAATAATGAGGGTTTGCTTCAAGGGTTATATTTTCTGGGAAGCATAAATGCACTTTCTGAAGTTCATATTAGACATATCTTTAACATTTTTCTTGTTTGTATGTTTGAGCCTCCGTAGTGGCATTTTATTTAATGACCTGCGGACACCAAATCTGTCCAAAATTGGACTATCTTGAAGTGATATATATATAGAGAGAGAGGATTTGTCCTTATGAATGTTTCCGAGCAAACTCAGTTATATATGAAAATATATAACTTGTAAGGCATTTGACGGTTAACCCTACAAATCAATCAGAAAGCTTAATTTAGCATTGGAATGCTCTAACTATTTCTTCACAGACAGATTTTTAACATTGTAATTGTTATTAGGAAACGTTTGTCTTCTAATGTTGCTCTAAGATATGACACGTAGCAACTTAATCCTGGATTACAGTTTTGGAAGTGTCTAGCAACAAGGTTTATTCTCTTTGGAGCATGAATGTGCTAATTGAAATCTATGACAGGAGAAATACTCAAAACATTAGTTGCATTTTTTCTGAGATATTTTGGTTCAACTATGATGCTGCAACAAATGCATATTCTCCATCAAATCTTATGCCCCTTCAAAAACCTGTTTAAACCCAGTAACAATCAGCTCCTGTTGGCAGTTTGAAAGGGTCTTATTGGCATTTCCACTGGCAGAACATCATGGCCGACACCTCCATAAGTTATGTGAGTCTTTGCTGTCTCAGCAACAAATTCCATCCGCCTTTGTGTCACCAGCACCCGAATTTGTTCAGTCTACGCAGAGTTTGTGCATTTTTAAAAATGTACAAAGTACAGAAACAGCTGACCACCATGTCCAGGGCTTACATGCTCCTTTCCATTATGTACATGGATGTACAGTATTTTGGTGTGCTGATGATGTCATCAATGTGATGACATCAACTTGATGCACCAGAGGAAAAAACAACAACCACACAGCTTATCTGCTGCCGATTAGACCCAGGAAAGGAGTCACATGCTGACAGTGGGTTAGCCCAAGTTGAAAACCTGCTTTGGCCACGCTAATTTTTAGTGTGAAAGCGGTATTTTTAACTCAGTTGAATACTGATTTAACAGAAATGCTTGAGTTATATTCATCATAACAAAAGTGAATCCTTTTGGTGGCATGAATGTTTTCTTGAGTTTTGTAACAGGTCTATATCAATTTTTTAAGAGTTAACATATTTATATGTGAGGGTTTGTTTTTTGGAATGATGAATGTGCTTAAAAATAATCCAGAGAGGTCCCAAAAAGAGTACTAAGCCTGTAAATTAAACAAGAAAGACCATGAAGCATTCTACATGACAAAAACATTACAAGCAGACATCATAATATACACTCACTGGCCTTAGAGTCATCATTCAACTCTTTGTTTAAGTAATTAAGATGATCACATGGCAGCAACTCAGATCATTTAGACACATGGATATTGACAAGACTACATGCTGAACTCAAATTGAGTATCAGAATGGGGAGGAAAGGTGATCCAAGTCTCTTAATATGTGGCATGGTTGGTGCCAAGCGGCCTGTTCTGAGTGTTTTAGAACCTGATACTGAGATTCTCACACACCATCTCTAGACTTTTTAGAAAATGGTCTGTAAAAGAAATTGTATCTAGTGAGCGGTGGTTCTTTTGTCAAAAATGTCTTGTTGATGCCAGAGGTCAGAGGAGAAGAGCTTAAGATGATAGTAAGGTCAGTTTACTCAAATATTCTTGTAGGATTATGCATGTGCTCATTAAAGTTATCAAAGGTGAATTATTTGAGTTCACAGAAAGTAAAACTGGTCGAATTATGCTGGTGCTACTTGAAATGACATTTGATCACCAGATCTTCCAAGAATGACAGTATTTTAAACATTTTACATATAGGAGGTTATTCCTTGCTTTACAAATTTATTAGACCATCTGCCATGAAAATAAGGAATCATAAATGCAATAAATAGGTATGGACAAGTGGATTGATAGGTGGATTTTAATGTTGTCACTAACTATATCGATCAATTTAGTATTGTGCTGTAAAGGGGTTTATCATCCTGTTACCGTGAATAAGCATTATGAATTCCAGCTTAAACGAGTAATACTTACACAGTACTGCCTTGACTTACAGTTTAGATTTTGAATGGAAAAGGAAAGCTGTAAGAGTTTTCAAAATGAAGAATGCTCATCCTCTTGGGAGCATGACTGTGCTCTCTTGATCTCATGGCCAAGTAGGCCTTCAGATTTTGTGTGCTACATGGGAATTCTGGTCCCATAAAGTGCAAATACTAAAATGACTCCTGGTCACAAAATCCACCAAGACTAAAAGTTTGTTGTTTGGAAACCTTCAACAATTATTTGTTTGTGTCCATTGGTCAAAAGGGTTTCAAAGATTGTGCAATGTAAGTAAGAATGTGAGCTTTGAAGACAATCACTGTCTTTCACCAACCTTTACCTGTCACTGTATTCATATAAAATTCAGCTTTATTGTCTTCATGCATTCATTGGTTATTAAGCACACTCAGCCAAAAATTTTTTGCCAGTTTTTTTATTCTTGTCTGAATAGACCAAAAGATCTTCCCTGCTTTCTCTATAGCTTCTGTTTTGCAAAATAAAGCTTCTATCCAGAGCTTTTTATTGTTTCTTTTCCATCTCTCAGTATGTTATAAAAGTGGGTTTACAATCTGACATGGCAGTCCTCTGATGTTCCTCACAGGACCCCTTACAGCAGTGCAGTATAACATATCAGCCCAGCGCCGTTATCCACAGTACCCCTGAATAATTCAACCATGCACCACTGCCCCTCGTACACTGTTTGGAAAATGCAGTAATGAGAAAAGCTATAAAACGCCTCAACGGTCTCTGCTGCTGAAAAAAGGAAGAAGCCTGGATCCAGGCTGGAATAAAAGACACCAAACTAGATAGCTTTCTGTTTTTTTCCCACAGATTTACTGTAAATGGGCGGCAGCAGCTCACCACAAAGTGGAAAAAAACTTCAAAAGGATGACCTGCATATTTTTACCCAATTAGATATTTCTAATGTTACTTTAGAGGTGTGATGCTCAGCCGAGCGTCCTCTGGCAGAACAAAGGAAGGGAATGCGTTGGAGTCTCTTCCCTCTTGATCATGCAGCGATTTTCAAGGTGTAAACATGAAACTGCTCAGGGAGGAATTATCCAGACGAGGGGAAAACGTTGGCAGGAGTTCAGAGGAGGCTTTGTAAGGTAAACCAGATTTGTTCAGGGGTCTGTGATCAGTTTATTTTCCCAGTCCCCTGGACTTAAAGCGAGGCCTTCTTGTAATTGTGCTCATGTTTCAGCTAATTTCACATTTCCAGAGAGAGTAAGGAAAGGATGAAGGGAGGAGGGAGAGGAATTTGGCAGTTTGAGGGAGTAACACCCTCAGACTTTCATATTTATACTGATATCATTCTGGATGGCTTTGGGAGCGTTCTGGGGCAGTCCCACCACAAACCCTCTGAGGATTCAGGCACTTTTGGACCACTCAAAAAGCACTCTTTGGTGTTTAGTTGGATTTGGAGGATTGTTAAAACTTCATACTAACTACACACTACTTAACATTTATTAACCTTAAGTAAATAGTAAATAAACATCTACAAGGCATTTTTAATATTTATTTAACAATCCTAGGCACCATTATAAAAGCCTTGTTGATACAGTTGTTAGTTAAATGTTAGTATTTATTGCTATTAAACTCATCAGATTTAAGGAATTATTAATCATTTCATACATTATCATTAACAAAGTTATAGAGGCTTTATTTATAAATTTATATACTATTATTTTTCCGTTTGGTTAGGGTTAGGGTAACTGTTTATTAATAAATTCAGTTAGTTACTTAAGCATTTACAAATCTTTACAAAAACAACTGTTTTAAAAATTCAATACAAATGCATGAGTAAAGTACTTATGTGTTTATTAATTATATTTTAATCAACTGCTAATGCATTACAGAAGATGAGCTACATATCTACTTCCTATTGCTCAACTATTCAATCAAAAAAGCGTTTCTAAATCTGCTCATGAATTACTGTAAATTAAATGCAAATTAGTGCATTAAAGTAGTCGCCTAATATTTAACACTGCTTCACAAATG
Organism: Scarus forsteni; assembly: GCA_036419115.1. Lineage (NCBI taxonomy): Eukaryota > Metazoa > Chordata > Actinopteri > Labriformes > Labridae > Scarus > Scarus forsteni. Next base: position 1,951,977 of record JAZDUH010000327.1, on the reverse strand, counting down.
CCATAAGAATAACTGAGTGAATCTAATGCCTGATCTACTAAAGGTTTGCGTATATAAAAACACATGCAAACTTGATAGGAGGCACAAAGCTGATCTACTAACCAGGTGCACCAAGGATTGCGTCTAACCTTGCAAAGCAGACGGACCTGCCAGATTCATCGCCTGAAATCCTGCAAGTCCATTTTGCCAACCTTCATTGTCCAATGATTTCACAGCTAAATGCTCAACAGCCAAATCAGGCAAGGGACGAGGGAAACTGAAGGTGTGACGGCAGCAGGAAGTGACTGCATGTTTGAAAACAATGGCGGTATGTGAAGCGGCAGTATATGTAGTTTTATTGAAAATTGACTCCATTTCTTCTTAAATAGAGGAGCAAGGAATGTCACTTAAACCACTCTTATTGGAAATCACGTTTTTGCTCCTTTCCTGACTGGGGATCACTGCTGGAAAACTCTGAGAGATCAAAGAAATGCAGTGCAAGCAATGCTGGTTTTATGGGAGCCAAGAGTCTTGGTTAATCAGCGATAGCCTACCTGACGAAATACGCTCTTCTCAGAAGTTTCCTGAGAGACCTTGGTGGGTATTGTCTTTGACGAGGTTCATGTCACATGTAAGTGGTAAATGATGCATCTGTGTTGTAAAATTTAAGACTAAGGACTAAACCATGATTTAAGCTAACGGCTAACAATAAGAACAAGCTGCTACATCATACTGTGGCTTGATATGATTGGTCTGTGAAGAGTGTGACGAGCAGAGTAATCTTTCAATCCCCAGCTGCAGTTGTTTTTGGAAGTTCTGCTCATGAAAACATTTTAAAACAGCTCTTTTCCAGATTGACTATTGATATATTTCTGACAGATTTTTTGAAACTCCCCGTCCGGCATGTCAGGTTGGATTGCATCTGTCAAAACCAAAAAAGCCATGTAGTGTGTTTGTCTTGATGAACATGCAGAATACATGCAGATTATCAGAACGTGCAAAATACTGGGAGGAGATGAAAATGCAATCATTTATCTCCTTCAATGTGATTTATCAAATCTGAAACTGATTGCACTCTTTGTTTTTGTGTATATATTTAGCACATTTGAAAGGCAGGTTTAAACTGGCACAGTGTTATGCACAGATGGCTGACAATGGAGAGATAGAATCTTCAGTGTGCATGTCAGCATGTTTAGACTGTCATAAATACCATTAACCAAATATGTTCAGTCATTTTCCTGTTTTTTGTTTTGCTGCAGCTTCAGTTAAAAGCTGCTAAACGCTCTGTCAGCGTGTGTTTAACTGTAAGACTGCTCATCACATGAGAGGTTATTGGTGATAAAGCTGTGTAACTATGAGAATGTTCTCATTGAGATTATGTTTAATTGGACTCAGAAAAGAGAAATTAAAATGATAAATGATGAAAATGTGGCATGAGGGAAAAGTATCGACTTTTTCCCTCTGAATAACAGATAGCAAAAAAGGGTACAGCAACCTCTGGTCAGAAACAAAAAAGGGAGAGACATATCTTCTATCCAGCCATGCCAGTTTTGAGCTGTGTGCTTTTCACAGATGGCCTCCCAAATTGCACTCCTTCTGGCAACACTGAAGGAGATGCCTCTGCTAGAGTTCACCAGTTTGCCCAATTTGCCCCAAACTCCCTGACTTCAAACCACATTTTTCGTTTACAGCCTTTCGCCTCTCCCGAACTGTCCATGGTGACAGTCGGTAGCACACTCCTCATTTGAAGAGGGTGGTCTGCACCACTTTAGCACCTGTTATCAATTATGCATGCAATAATAGTAGATAACCCACTAATAGCATGTACTATTTTTTTATTTTGCAGATCTCAGTAGATCAGGAAATTAATGGTTTAACTAAAGTATTCTCATAGTGTAGCACTGCTAACAATTTCAATTAGGGCCTCGGTAAACAATATGCAATGAAAGGCAACAATATACAGCAATATACAAGGTATGGTTATTAAAAAAGTAGACTAATGCTATAATACAATTTTATTGAGCATTTCAGTGTCTTTCTCCTTATATATATTCCCCTTCTGCATTAACATATCACTGCATTGCTGTCTTCCACTGATCAAATCAGTGCAGCAGGTCTCAAAATGTGTTTCTTTGAGCACAGATTTGTTATTTGGGAAAAGGAAAAAGTCACACATGTTTCCAGATCAGGTGAACAGGGAGTGTGATTAAGAATTTTTATGGCAATTGCAGTCTCTTTCTTCAGAATGAAATTCTACCATTAATGTACATGAAAAACAATCAACATGACCATGAAGTTGGTCCTGCTTTGCTGTGCTTTCTATGGGCTTAGTGATGATGGGTTTTCCAATGCACTCACTGCCTTTCTGTCCCAGGATGGTATTGGAAGATCCAAGTTTTATGGCATGTAATCACTCCTCCTAAAAAATAGTGTGTCTTCAGTTTGTTTCCAAAATTCATTGCCTTTTGATTTAGAGTCAGAAGTTTTTGAAAAACCTTGGCACCCACCTTTGTCATTTAGAAACCTTCATGCAAATTGGTTGAACTTTCTCTCCGTCAATGGAGCCAATTCTGTTATTATGTTCAATTTGTGTTGTGTTTTCAGAGGTTTTTAATGTGCATGGGGCGCAGAATTTTCAGCACCTTAGACATGCTCTCCACCTTCACAAATCTTTTGTATCATTCAAACGCACATGTTCATAACATGCAGCGGTCGCCATCCACCTCAGTTAATGTACAAAAGATTCTACTGCTGTTCTATTCATTTCTAACCTCTGTGTTTGTGTGTGTGTGTGTGTGTGTGTGTGTGGGGGGGGGGGGGGGGGGGGGTTGTGTGTGTGTGTTGAGTTCATGTCGGATACTAAGACAGGAGCTTTACAAAGTTCTTTGTTCACTAAAAACCATCCCACAGCTACTTTCAGCAGTAATAAAAGCAATGTGAGATGATGCAGTTTGTTCAGATATTAAATTTAAGGCTCTGTAGGAAAACGTCTGAAAACTGAGAGTTTTCATTGCGTTTCTGCTTCCTGTTAACATGAGAATGGTGCCCGAAGTGCCTGAATCCACAAACTTTTGAAACCAGAGTCTAGAGGGGAAAGTTTTTAAAATGTAGCGCTGTCCTGCTCCATGTAGACAACATTTAGTGTTTCAGGGTCACTGCATGTGCAATACTCTTTCACATGAAGACTGCGCGAGCATACCAGGAACAACAACAGCTTCAACTGTCTATAGTGAAACGTGTGCTGTTTGCTGTGCTCGGTTTGTCATCCAAACAGAACTATTCAACTTTATTGTCTAGACAAGAAAGTCCTGCATCTTCTTGAGTCCACTAACCATTGTTTGTGAAAAGTTTGTCTTCTTTGTACATGTTGTAACACTGCTGTATCCCAACAAACCTACATGGCCATCTACTGGCCTGGCATGCACACTACAGTGTTTTCAGTCGTTCTCGCATCTCTATGTGGACACAGATTGTTTTTGAAAATGCAAAAGAAAAACCTTCCAGTTTTTGGTGAAAATTGTGTTGTGTAAAGGGGCCTAAGTCTTCTTTTGATCAGCTTTGGAATATATCTGTTGGTGCTACTAGGACACATCTTCAGTGATGGACGTAGGGTCATATGGTGTTTTGGGTCTTTGATCATCAGACACCCTCCCCATGTGACCTGGTCAGGTTGATTAGCCCCAACTTGTGTCCAAGGCCCAGTTTACACAGAGACTTTTCCACCAGAAATGGAAAGATTTTTCTCTTGCATTTTCAAAGCAATCCACGTTCACATGGAAACGAAGGATGACTGAAAACACCGTGCATGCCAGTCCAGTAGATGTAGGTTTGCAGAGAAACAGCACAGGAGTTTCTTGTCTGGACAACAAATCTGTCTGGACAACAAATCCATCTGGATAGTTTTGTCTGGATAACAAACCAAGCACATTAGCAGCACACATGTCACTCAGTAGACGGCCATAGTTGTTGTTGTTTCTGGTATGCACACGCAGCCTTCATGTGAAAGAGTACTGCGCATGTAGTGATTTCAGTTTTTCATCCAGAAACGCTCTGTATCTTATCTATATGGAGCTGAAACAAAACAAATTTTGAAAACATTCTACTCTTGACCGTGGTTTCAAAAGCTTCCACATTCAGGCACTCCAGGCACCAACAGGGAGGCCAAAATGCAATTAAAACTCTTCTGCCAAAAACAGAGCCGTTTTAACAGGACCCAAGTGGCCCACTACTCCACCAATCCCTGTCCAGATCCACAGCCATCTTTAAGCTGTTTCAGCAGCCTCTATGGTCTTCTTGATGGCTCTTTTGCACAGTTGACTTTAACCACAAGGAGTTTGAAAGTTTGCTGCATTAACTGGCCAGCAAAACCCTGGCACCCAACTTTGACTGGTTCACTGTGTGCTTTCCAGCCATTGTTCCTGGCTGTAAATTTATTTAGAATTTGTTTTATCTTTACATTTTTTACTTAAATAATTCTGAGGCCTTATCCACCATGAGAAATTTTCCAGCTCCTTTGGGCAAGACAAAAGTAAACCCATCAGCCAGAAAATCTGCACCTCGTCTGAGAATCAGCCCGAGCTTTGAAGGCTGTCCAAGAGGAGCAGCGCTCTACAATGTCACAGAACTTTTCAAGGTCCTCCATCTAATGTTTCCTTTGATAGTCTTTGGCCGGATTAGGGTACATAATGTGAAACCCAATGAGGTGTGCAAGCAGGTTCCATTCACAGACAGGCAAACTGAAAACAGTCCACAGACATGATGTAACTTTTGTTTGGGCTGAACTCTTCCTGAGTGATGGTGATGTGCGGCCTCTCATGTGTGAAGAACTTGGCTTACAATGAAAGCTAAACAGCAATTAACAAGTTTTTGGACAACACTGTTTTAGTGATGTAATGTGCTGTAAGTCCATCCCCACAACATAACAATTTTTTGAGCCACCAATTACTCCAGTGTGTGCCTTAAAACTGTGTTGTCTTAAACAATACATTATTCAAGAAAAGTAAGTCTCTTATCAATTTAATGTTGTTTCAGATGAATAAAATTTAGTTAATGACGGTTCCGAATACTTTTATTTGATCCATTAACGGAAAAAAAGTATATTGTCATTTTTGGGCATAAACTACAAATTGCTGGTATACAGCAAGAGAAGAAAAACATAAAAAAATGAACATTTATTGTATTATCCCAGGAACATATTTTCTGTGTTTTTAACTGGTTTAACACACACACACACACACACACACACACATATATATATATATATAGAGAGAGAGAGAGAGAGTTTTGCCTGCTCTTTATCCAAGAAATCAGGAAGCATTGGAGCAGCAACATTGTAAATGGCAAGAGGAAATGGATATAGAGAGGACAACTTCAGCTTTAAAGTCCTGTCAGATGATTTTTGATACAACCGAGTTTTTCTGTATTTACTCTCTGTGTGAGTTACTCTTCAAATAAAATACACAGAGTCTCATCAAGACTTCAACTCCTGGTCAAGCACACAGTCTACACAGAGAACCCCCCTGCCCTTGTTCAAAGCAGGTCCTTCTGGACCTTTTAGAACTATTACAGGCAACAGCTAGACACTATAGATACATCTTGCTCCCACAATGAAGTCAGGTAAAGACGCTGCTTATCCTTTGAATGTCTCATTTTAGTTATATTACCATTAGCTGCAACTACATCCTCTCTCCAAGTGGTTCACAGTGGAGTCAAACCATCACAAAGTTGCTACTTGTAACTACAGCTGCAATGATGGATTAATAATTAGAATATTATTGATGGATATATATATTTTTTAAACTAATAAGTTTTGGTTGTTAGTTTGTAAACAGGAAAACTCAAAATGTTATGAATGGTTTCTAATTTAATTTTCAGGGAAGATTGTTCATGGCAAAAAGAACAAATTATTTGACTCTGGCATTGGTCCAAATCTGGATGCTGAAGCTGGAATTTTTTAAATGAATTTCTGAATATTGTAAGATGGGGCGGTTTTCCACATTTTCAGAAATAACTCAAAAAGTTCTTTGCTGATTTTGATGTCTTTTTCAGTGATTGTTGGTCATGGCATAAGGGAGAAATTATTTGATTTTTGTGGTGATTCAAATCTGATAACTTGCCTGACAATGTTGGAAATGCCCTAGAGGAGCTTTGTGCTCTCTTAGCACTTCTAGTTTAGATTGATTTGTTGTGCTGCAGGATTTTTACGTCACTTGCTGTCACATGGATCAGTTTGCGTCACTTACAGACTCTTGAGCAGTAGTCAGTTAGCTTGTTCATTTTGTTAAATCTTTACCTTTAATGTTTATGGGATGGGAGCCTTGGATCTAATCAATATAAATACCGTCAAAACATTGAAGCTACGTTTACATGGAAACTCCTGACTTAAAGACGCAAAGATTTGTCCTTTGCGATTTAGAATTCTTCTGCGTTCAGACGACGACGCTCGGAGACGAGTTTATTCGCTGTAGTATGCATGCCGGTTCAGTAGATGGCAGTGTAGGTCTGCAGAGAGGCAGCGCTGCTACAAAACACGAATGAAGAAGAAAAACTTTCACAAACAACAATGGTGAATAGACGCATGGAGACACAGGAGTTTCTTTTCTGGACAACAAATCAGCTTGGACAAGAAATCTGTCTGGATAGTTTTGTCTGGATAACAAACCGAGCACGGTAAGATGCTCACACATTACTCGGGGGTTGGCCGAAGCTGTTATTGTTCCTGGTATACGCGCGCAGCCTTCATATTAAAGAGTACTGCGCATGCGGTGACGTCAGCGTTTCACCCTGAAACACTCTGATACGGGTTTGACACGGAGCTGCATGGAGAGCGGATTCAAATCTTTCCACTCTGGAGCCTGTTTTTAAAAGTCTCCGTTTTCAAAATGTTTCCATGTAGACGCAAGGCCAAAACACAATGAAAACTTATCGGACTTGACTTACACTTAAACCCAGCAAACTTATCAGTTTGCTGTGTTTAAGTGTATTTGTGGGCTCCAACTAAATTTCCATGCTGTATGTAGTCCGTTGTCAATCACAGTTCTGATGCATTTCTTTAATGGCTGAACAAGACAGCAAGACATAAACAACATTAATGATCTACTGAAATAATCAGAGACAAAATTACATCCACTCTATGAATTAAACTTTTTTGCCTTTCTTTTGGAGGGGTGTTGGGTGCCATCAATGTGGTTGGTGGCATTTTAAATGTGGAGCATTCACTTATTGCTTTTTCTTTTAAAAGAACAATCATAGCATCTCCTGCAGGGTTTCGAGTAGACACGACTGAGTGCTGTATAAATACCATCACTCCTCACATTCAGTTTAATCCTTCAGGCAAACACACTTACCCTCAGTGATCTCAGCTCAAACTCTGGGGTGGAGGGGAAGAAGGCGGGAGGGATGCCGCCTTTTCAAAATGAGAGGAGCTTCTCTGAACCATTACCCATCAGCCCCTCCACTCTCAGAGGGCTAATCCCAGAGGGAGAGCGGGTGTCCGTCGAGGATACGTTGTCTTGTATGTGTTAATGGGGGATTACACATGTTAACATCTATCTCACAGTGCGCTTGGCCAAAGGGGCTCTGCTATAGGGGTTTAGCATATGAATAAGGAATAAGAGGATGATTGAATGGAGGCGACGGTGAGAGTGAGAGCTGCCACTCGAGGTGAAGAGATGGGGGGAGAGTGATTAGGGTTTGACACAAAGACTGAAATTGAGATGAGAGAGCAGGAGGAAAGAGAGCTCTCATCTGAATGAAGTTCTTAGATTTGGTTTGAGTCTTTCTATGTGGGAGGTAGGATTTGTGGCTATTGGTGAGGGTGGGTTTAATATCTCATACCAGGGCCTTCCAGATATTTAATTTGAGGTTTTGACCTGAATTCAGTTTTAATGCAAATGAACTTTTATTCATAAATTTGTGTATTGCCTAGGGTTTTGTTAACATTCTATTATTTACAATCAAATACTTCAACAATCCTCTAAACTTCAGGAACAAATAGGTGCATTTTTTATAAGATCAACCATTCTGACTTTGATGTAAAGTCTAGAAGATATTGGCTATGAAACAGTTGCAAAACTTTTTCCTCTTTTGATAGTATTGTGATTTTTCTGAAATTGAAAAGTCTAAATGCAGCTTTTTATACACGCATTTGCTAAAATTTTAAGTTTTGTGTCTTTTTGTTGTGGTCTCAAAGTCAATTACGGATTTAGTTTTTGATTTGATTGTTGCACATTTTTAAGAACGATACAGAGCAGTAAAATTGATATTGTGCAAGAGGTTAGAAGCCCCAAAGGAATTCTAAAATGCCTCCCCTTCTGTCTATTAAATGACTCATATGATATTAACAATAATTACAATTTTAATGTTTGACTTTAAACAAATTAATGTCTTAACTCCTTTGGGTTTGCTTTAAATAAAATATCTATCTATCTATCTATCTATCTATCTATCTATCTATCTATCTATCTATCTATCTATCTATCAATCTATCTATCTATCTATCTATCTATCTATCTATCTATCTATCTATCCATCTATGTATCCATCTATCCATCTATCAATCTATCCATCCATCCATCCACCCACCCATCCATCCATCCATCCATCCATCCATCCATCATCAGGTCTCTGATAACTGATAGTGCTATCAGATTGACTTTCATTGATTAATTTTAAAATGAGAAAACTTTTTTCTGTTTTTATTCAAACCACATTAATGTTGCAGCTTGTCTTTCTCCAGGTCACATGAATCACATTGTACATTCTACACTGCAACTGCAATGGAAAAACAAAATTCCATTCAGTCCTACAATGATGTCAAATTATTAAAAAGGTATTACAAAAAAAATCATATTTAAAACAGGAAGATAGCTTCTTTTATTTTGAAAAAGATCAATCTCTAACACTGATTTTAAACCGGGAAATGTTATCTCCACATGTGAGGGTATGTTTTGGCTGGTGTTTGTGATTTTTTTTTTTTTTGTCAGTCTGTCTGTTAGCAAGATAATGTCATAAGTTCACAGTGGATTTGATAAAGTCTTAAGGGAATGCAGGGCATGGCACAAGAAGCAGTACTTGGATTCTGGTGGTGATATAATTCCAGATGTAGATCCAGGAACTTTAACAGGGTTTGTTACATTTTTTCTAATAGGGCACTTTGATTTAATTTTAGCTTGTCGATGAAATTTACCATGACTCAATGATATATCACAACATCTAAATAACAATAGTGTTAGCTTACTATTCCACCTGAACAGAAAGAAAGTTTACATGTTCACAACGAACTAGGATGAGGTTTATACTCGTCTGTCTTTATCCTAAACCTTATTGACTTTTTAACAGCAGATATTTAATGTCAGTATCATCCCCTGCATCAGTACCAAAGAAAATGCATAAATCATCATATTTAGCATGGTATTGTAGTCCCCTTATACTATAATCTTCATACCTGTCGGAGATAATAACTGTATAAGATTTTTTTAACTGAAGCAAGATTTTGCTTTGCTTTAATTCATCTTCCAATCACATATCCACAGATTCACAGACCAAGTAATATTCCTGTTAAATGATTTGTTAACTTTTGCACAATGGAGCGGTTTTGCATATTCCTGTTAATAGCTTTGCTAAGAATGTCTGAAATACTTTGGTGGAGGTCTGTGCTCGTATGGTCTTTCTGGTAACATGGACTTAATGCTACATTTTGTTGTTCTAGTTGTTGTGTCTGGCATATTTTGTTGTTTGATTTGGCAGAGCTGTCACCTTGTGATCTGGGGAAACACCAATATATTAGTTTACATCAATTTCCAGGTGTTTTGACACATAATCAAACTATGAAATAAGTTGAAACCTGGCCAAAAATATCCCCAAAGAAGAATGATGCAACACTTTAGAAGCATTGATCTGTCGAGTTTTTATTGGCTATCTCAGAGAAAAGGTTTATTTTCCAAAATCTCTGTGTGTTCATTTTAGCTCTGCCTGGGGAGTGAGGGATGAATTGACATGCAGCACAGACATCAGCAGGGCTCTCTGGGAGAGCGAGGTGTTTATTTCCTGAAGGTCAGGCCTTTTGTGTGGAGAAACTTCTTGCCAGATGAGATAGGGGAGTAAATTGCAGATCTATCATCCTCCTGCTCTCTCTTTCCCTCCCTCTTTTTCCTCCCTTGTATTCAGTCCTTCCCTTACCATGTTTCCTCATTTTCTCAAAAATGCTCTCCTTCTTCTTTATACTTCAATTTTCATCCTCATCTTTGGCCTGTACTGCTCATATTAGAAGCCTACTTCTTCCTTCTCTTTGTGTTCGATTACTCCCCTCTCACTCTGCCTCTCTCCCTCAGTGTGTGAAATCAGTGGAGTAACCGTTGGCGCTCTCTGTGATTTATGGCACACTCTGAGCGGACCCTTATCAGGTGCAGGCAAGGCTCTCGGTGCTGCTGCCTGCGTCTGAATGACAATGGAGAACCAGTCGCATTATGCTCTGCAGCCTCGCCCCTTGCATTCTGGACACTGCAGATTACATCTAGCTCCTTGATTTATGGACGCCATTTTGGCTCCTGAGAGGGACATGAAGGTGCGGGGGTGGAGGCTGTGGTTTCTAAGGCCAGCGTCTGCATTGGGCCAACATAATTTTTAAAGGGAACCTGCTGGAATAGTATTTTATATGCATATGTGTGTGGGCGTAAAGGCTGATGTGTTTATCGTGTTTATGTGCATGGATGTGTATGTGTGTGCTCATGAATGGGTGTCGTTTATCATTCTGTCTGGAGTTTTTCTGCACAGATATTGACAGTGTCTCTTGGTGTGCAGGCACTTTGACATTAAAAGCTCTGGATTACACTGAATAAAAATATTTTCAGCCTCCAGTGGCCAGAGACATTGATATTCAATGAGACAAAAAAAGATGGGGGGAGGGCAGAGATTTTGGTTATAAAAGAAAAAAGCTAAGTATGCCGAATGAGTTTTCTACTCTTTTCTATTCTTCAGTTGTGCTCTGTAGTTGAATCTTTGCTATATGCATCTCTGGAGGAAAGGTAATATTTGGGAAAATTATTTAAATGTAAAAAGCTTATTTAATTAACATGAAATGATCACAGCTGCAGATCTTTGAATGAAAACTATGTTATATAATGTAACACATTAAATTAGCATCACAGACTTAAACACAGCAGGTGTTCTACATTCATTTAGATCAACAGGCACGTACATGATAAGAAACAACTGAAAATTGTCATTTTTTAATTTTTATTTATTATTTTTTTGTTTATTTGTTTTTTGGGGGGCATTTTTTGCCTTTATTGATAGGAGAGATACAGTGGATAGGCTTGTGAAAGGGGTTGAGAGAGCAGGGGAAGGCACTCTGCAAACTGGTCACAGGCGGGATTGGAACCTGGACCGGCAGAAGCAAGTACATGGGGTGCCTGGTTGCTAACCACTCCGCCAAGCCAGCACCCCTATTTTTATTTTTTATTTTAACTGAATATGTGTATCTTTCACAACTGTGTCTTTTATTACAAGGAACAAAGTGAAACCTAAACAGATACAGTTTTAGTGAACAAAAATAAAATATCACCCTCTGTTATATAGTCATGGGAAAACCATACTTTTCAAAATTGATATGATACCAATACTTTTTTCATGTTTTTTCAATATCAATGCTGACACCAATATTAATCATTTCCTAATAATGCATCATACATTTATCAATTTTAAGTTTTTTATTGACAAAGCACATACAGGAAACATGTCATCTATAGCATCTAAATAATCAGATCACAAAGTTAGCGTAGTTTTGAGTGTGTCCAAAGAAAATTAATTTAGCAGTTATGCCAACATTTTAAAGACTTAAGTGTAGTGTTTTGTTTTTTTTTTTTGTTTTTTTTTTGGTGTACATGATTATTATTTATGTTATAATTATTATACCAATGTAGACTTTTGTTGCAGTGATTGATACATTTTTTAGTTAAGTTTACAATTATTAAGAAGTGACTTTAAATTACTTTTTGGATAGTAGCATTGTACAAGATTGTGTTTTTTCCCCTCATCTCTACATTACTTTTCCTCTAAACTGTGTTACGTGTCTCGTGTAAGCTTGGGAGTGCCGCTGAGTACTGTTTGATACATGTGATTGGTCTCCAAAGTAACATGACACGGATAAACATTTTGTTTTAGTGCTTGTATGTATTAATGTTTTAGGAGAGAAATCCATTCCAAATAACTTGTGAAATAACCTATATATTAATTCTCAATATCAATCCTCCCATCCCTACTGTGTTATAGTTCCCAACACCAACAGTGGCGCTGTGTGACAAATTTAGTTTCAGTTACAGTTATGATTTTATCCTCTGATGATCATGAAGACAAAATAATCATCATGAGACTATTACATTGCTGCATGTTGCACACTTTCTGTTATGTGTGCCAAATAAAATGCACTCTACTAACTCTGATCTTCTGTTCTGCATGAGCATGCAGAATGAATATATTTTTCATATGTTTGTTGAATTATGATTGAAGTATTCAGTTTCCTAGTCTTAAATGACAGTGAGTCCCATTAAATCACATGCACTTGTGCTCTGGGAGGTGCTGACAGATTCAAGCTGTTTGTTAAAGCACATTCAGCTTGTATTGCCTCTGCCAAGAAGGTTGTTTCACCAGCATTTGTCAGTTTGTTTTGTCTGTAAGCAAGATAACCGAAAAGTCTCCAAAATCACTTTTTTTCTCAGGAAATGTTGGTCATGATGCCACCTTTTCACTGCATTTCTCATTTAGGAGTAAAAATCTGCTTACAGAAAACACAGTGCTTCACAAATTAATTGACCACCTGCCATTAAAAAAGAAAACAAATGCTTTAGACATTTAAAAAAATGGTTTGAAACTGAAAATGTTATTAGAAATACAATGTGAGAAATTTCAAACAGAATTCACCTTTTATACCAAAATTGTGTATTAACAATTACAGAAACATAATAAAAGATCATTGTAACTTACCAATGCTGTTAATTTGGGGCAGCTATTGCAGAAACCTTTCATTGGGTGGTGGGTCTCCTAAATTTGTTCAGCACCTGTCTATGTAAACAGGGGTACAATAGTTTAGTTTTCATCTCTTTATGTAGGCTATGCTGTTAGTAGTAGCAAGCAACTTGAATACCAGTTTGACTTAAACTGTTGGATTTTATGGTAATACGATCCTAAAAAGGCAGTATCACATTTGTGTAAGGGTCTGAACTAAAAAAGACAATTTATCATATCTTCAGGGAATTTTCCCTTTACTCTTTTTTCCACAAAATAAAGCCAAGCCTTCTTTACCATTCGACTGTATTCTTACACTGAGTCTAAGCTCAGAAGCTGTAATGCATGCATTGGACTGTGACCTTTCTAGTCCTGCTGCTCAGTCGCTTGAGGTTGCTTCCATTCAGCAACAGCTGTGAATAAATGTAAATATACATGTAAATGTCATTCTCTTACAGTGAAGTTCCCTCTTCCTTTTTCCCCTGACCATGCCAGTAAAATGGCCACCAATGAAGCCTCCAGTGGCAGGCAGCTCTCTGATAAATGTCTCTCTGAATACATTCCTACAGTGATGAAAACCAAAGAGTTTAAGAGGTTGAGGTCTTGGAAAGGGCACAGGACACCACAAGCAGAAGAAGTGGAAAGTCTGGACAGACCTGTGCCTTTTTGCCACGCAGTCCAAAGCCAATAACAGCTGTGGTTTAAGGTGGATTAAAAAAAGACTGGTTGTTTAGGTTCTTGCAGTTGCCAAGTGTGGAAGGGCTAAGGGAAGATAATGTGTCCTTGTGGATCATCAGAATGTGGAGAGGCAATGTGGGAGGTGGACTCAGTGGACAGATGGCTAAATCAACTCAGAGCCATCCTCACTGTGTTTACATACATGAGAATTCAAAACAGTACCACGAGATATTTTAAGGTCATATTTTGGAGATGCCTGTAAGTCTATTTATGTCTTCCATATCTAGTTCCCATAATTTTTTCCCAGAGAGGAGTGAAAAATGTACTTTAACAGTCTGAGATGAGTTAGTAAGATACAACTTTGCACTCCTCAACAGAAAGATGTTGAAATGCATTAAAATGAGAAGTGCATCTCTGCATACATCTGAAAAAAAAAGCAAATAATAATTGTTACTGAAGTTGGAACCATTTTATCCGTGGATGTGAGCTGGGTGGCTAATGCATGGAAATAGCAGTAAGCCATTCTGCTATAGCTAAAGTAATAATTTAGCTGTTAAAAGTCTGGTCACTGTATTTACACATTTCTTTTCCTCTGACAGTTAAACAGAGTCTCTAAATGAACTATGTAGCACCAGAATTTTTTTAGATGTTTATTTCAGTTTTTAATAAAAAAAAAAGCAATTCAGTACAAAACAGTCAAATCTTGTCATATTGACGGTCATTAAAGTGAACACCCAACTTCGCATTATACTAAAAACTCATGCTCTAAAGCAGGGGTGTCCAAACTATGGCCTGGGGCCAACTGTGGCCTTTGGTCCACTTTTAGCCAACTAGCACTTACTTCTAAAGGTTGTCACACCGAATGCGACTTTGCGACCAAGATCACATTGCAACCCCAAGTCCTGCCGTCTGAACTTTGCTCATTTTGTTGCTGACGCTGTTGCTAAATGACGTCACGCCCGCTCGAGTTTAAACCCAGGATCATATCATATCATATAACAGGACGTATTAGCTGACATTATTCCAACTGTATCCTTTTCACTCACCTACTAATCACAAAACACTGCAGCTGGCCCTGCAGCTGCATCATCTGTGAGTTTCTGAGGTCTGTCTTGGTGGAGCTAATGTACTCTCTAACTAATGTTTCCCACACGGACATAGATTGTCACTCTGTGAACTGGAATAAAACAGTCTGTCATGGGTGTCAATCACACACTCAACGCTGATTGGCTCTCACGTCCAAAGCAACCCCATAGTTCCCATTTGCAGCAACAGGGGCGCTGCCCCTCTTTCTGCAAAGAAGATGGTCATGACTGATCGGCTGCACATTGACTCTGCATTAAGAGTGGTCACCGAGGTCAGCAGTGGTCACCGAGGCAGTCTTTCTCATTTTGACCTGGGGTACTTTCAGTGGTGGTTCAGGCCACCCCCTAAAATCTCACTGGACACCCCAAAATATTTTATTGATGACTTGCGTTGTTGGTTAATGTAAAAGTGAGAGTTAGGCTCTGTTGCTATTTAACTACTAACTTCAATACTTAAATTATAGGTACCTGCAATTCCTCATAAATAACAAGCACCCTATTTTTACAAGCTTTTTTTTTTCAGGAAGAACACTGTATTTGAATATAACACACACACACAACACACACACATTTTACCCAAACCATACTGTCTTAGACAACTTAAACATTAAATTTGTCCAAAGTTTTAATCAATTAAATTTCAGTATTTTCACAACAAATAACATACACGATTTTCTCTCTCTTTCTGCGGAAATACCGTTTGCTTCATGCCTATTGCACTTACTTATTTTCAGGCTCAATCACAGTGTACCGACCAATCAGAGGGCAGCCATCTTGCCAACGTCTTTGACCAATCACAGCACAGCTGTTTTGGTCCCCTTGCTGACAAGATGGCAGTGCCCTAAGTTTACATGTGAGTGGTACTGTAACACTTGAGGATTACACGATCATTACACAAAGGTAAAGCTATTCAGATTCAAAATATTGGATTAGAGCAGGTTAACGGTCAGTTTTATAAAAATAAAAGTTTGAAGGTAATGTTTCATAGAGAAAGAGAACATTTCAGCTGTCAGTATTAGATATGTCGTAATCACAATGTCGGTGAGACAAAATATATTTTGCATATTTTTGCTTGTGTTTGTGTATAATATGCACCTGAAAATTAGACCTCATTTAGAGAATAAAAATTATGTGTTATATACGAGAAGTTGCAGTATATTATTGTGCCCAGTCATCCCTACACTTTTTGGACATAGCCCTTTGTGAAAATGTGTGGACCCCACTATTCTAAGGACTTTAAATTCCATTTTATCCTACAAACTACTACTACTACCAGTGACCATACACTGCTGAAGATTCAAACTCTCAGTGGCATACACTTAATCCTAAACATTACATACAAACATGCTAGCAAAAATACGATAAGCAAAATAAACCACCATTCCACTCACTGACACACACATTCACATAAACACATACAAAGGGGCACTATGCACGACTTGGAAGGGGTCCTGGACACTGTCATGGGTCCACACATCAAATGAGGCGGGAAGCCAAACAACAACAATAACAACAGGAGCTAGAGCATATGGGGCTCCGTACCAGCTGAGATGGGCCACAGAGGTCTCCAGTGTGTGTGTGCGAGTGTGTGTGAGAGAGAAGGATAATAACCGAGGACCGGTGCCACAAGAGATGAGGGAAAGGAAAAATGTGGTTGGGGGAAAAAGGGAGAATAAAAGCCAACAGTGCGTGCCTTAATGCTCTTTTCTAAGATGCCCTCCGCATCTGATGGTTTTGGATCACTGTTCAAATCTTTTAAGCATGGGAGCAACATCCAGTAGTAATAGATACTGACACCAGGGCTGAAAAAACATGTGTGTAGCTTTACTAAAGACACCACATCTGTTTTTGTTGCTACTGTGCTGTGCTTTTTCAACTTTGTAGCCAAGGGTTTTTTATTTAGTTTTAATGATTTTAGGCCTCATGTTGACTTATTGTGGTCTTATTGTTGCAACCGATAATTATTTATGGCAATTATGACTCAAGACTAGCACTGAATTTATGATTCAAACATTGGGAAAGGGAATTAAGAGATGATTATTTACAAAAATAACATTCGTGGGTGGTCAGCACTAAGCATTAAGCATGTCTTGTCTAATGTTCCTTAGATGTTTTTGACACCTGCACACTGCAAATGTGCATTTCGTTTGGATTGTTTCATGATTACAGAACAATCCAGGTCATTGGGCCAGAGCTGGCCTTGCATAATTACATCACAGTCAATGTTCCTGTGAGCCAAATACTGCTTTCCCACTAAAATTAGAAGGTAATGCTGCTTTTTAAATGCAGGTTAACCTCTTATAATTGGAAAGTGATTCCTTACCCATTGCCAGCAGACCTGAGTCTAATCACCAGCAGACTAGCTGTGTGGCTGTTTTCTTTGCCTCTGGTGCATCACATTGAAGACATCTTCCACGCACCAAAACAAAACCATGTTAACAATGGGAAGGAGCATGGAAGCTATTGACATGGTGGCCAGCTGTTTTACATACTTTTTATTTTTGTCCCTCTTTGAAAATGTACAAACTCAGCACAGACTGAATGGCATTCGAGCGTGGATGATACAAAGGTGGATTGAAGAGTCATGGAAGTTACAGGCGTAGGGGACGGGTGCGATATTATGCCACAGGTATGTTCTGCTAATGTCATCCCGTAAATAAGCGGGTTCACCTGGGTGTGATGTTCCAACTGGAGCTGATCAGAGCAAAGCAGATAAAAACCAGTGGTGCTTGCAGGGTCAGTCAACCTGAGTCTAAATGCCGATTAGACCCTTTCCCACTGCCTACAGGAGCCGATTGTTGCCGGGTTTAAACAGGGTTTTTTTGCCAGTGGGAAAGGAGTATAAGTCACACTGTACATTAGAGAATGAAAGAAAGCCAGAAGTGTTAAATACCCACAAAAATATTATTAAATAATGAAAATAGTGGATGTTTACTGTACTATGTTAGATTACACAGGTGAGCATATTTATCAATGTGGGACACACAAAGAAAAACAAACTCTGCACAAAGAAAAGGATCTTCTTTTTTTTTTAAATGTATATTTTGGGCATTTTGTGCCTTTATTGACAGGAGAGAGACAGTGGATAGGCTTGTGAAAGGGGGGGAGAGAGTAGGGGAAGGCATTCTGCAAACTGGTCACAGGCAGGATTCGAACCTGGACCTGCAGAAGCAAGTACATGGGGTGCCTGGTTGCTAACCACCCCAAACCAGCACCCCAAAAGAAAAGGATCTTTAATGCTCACATGTGGACTGTAGAGGACACCAGATAGAATGTAAACATATTGTAGCATGACACTGGTAGATCTGTCCGTGAAGAAACTGTCAACTATGCTGAAAATGCAGAGAGCAACTTTAAGCCACCTACACACTGAGCTTGACTAGGTGACCTCGACGATCTTGATGACCACTCTCTGTGTAAAGTCAATGCACAGGCGCAGTGGGTAGGGGTTAACCCCCCTGCAATGCGAGGGAAGCACTTACTCCTTGAAACCTCGTTGCTCATCGCTTTGTCGCTAAAGTTGAAAGTTTGAATTTTTCAGGTGATGTTGCCTGTGGCTGTGCAGCAACAGCCAATCAGTGCTGTATGGGTGTGCAACTGTACCAATGAAGAGACTGTTTTTGTTCTGATTCACAGAGTGACAATCTATGTCTGTTCTGGAAACATTTGTTAGTGAGTACATTAGTTTCACCTAGACGGGAACGCAGGTGGTTTGATTTGTGGTTGGTCCGTGAGTGAAATGGGTACAGTTGGAATAATGTCAGATATGATGATGATGATATGACATGAAGCTTGAGTGGGTGACCAAAAAGAGGTATTTATGGACAGGCGACACTACTTGGTTGAGCAATGCAATTTCATTGCAAAGTCGCGTTCAAGTGTGAACAAAGCCTGCTACTTGTATGTAAAGCAGCTATTATAAGTACTACTACTGATCAAACCACTACATCAGTGTGATGAGTAAACTCAGCTGATGTCGGCTCCTGGGGCAATTGTGTTTTCGTTGCAAACAAACAGCTTCAGGGACCAATTGGAAGCTAACAGAGACCACCTCTTTCAGGTGATCTTGGCACAGATGTGCCAGCCACCGTGAGCTTTTTGTTGTTATCCTTGGTAAGGTGTCTTTGAATCTTTTTGAAAAGCGCTATAAAAATCTGGTGCATTATTATTATTATTATTATTATGCAGCTTTTGTATCACAAACCTGTATGAGATAAACTCTGCTTTCAGGAAAATTCTAATCATTTCTATATAGTTTTCTCTGAATTTAACGTTTTGCACGTTTTTTTTATTTCACAAGCGAATTAGTAGTTCCTTTTTTATTATTTGTTTAGGAGATGATTTAGTTATTTTATTTTTTATATGCCTTTTAAGATGCTGCATGATGCCTTTAATTTTCAGATCAAATAAGTGTCTGTTTATCCATTCACTGATATTAATTTATAGCTGTAATGTACCTCATTTCTGTCTGATTGACAAAGCAAAAAGCATCACTCTTGTATTCAGTATCTTTACATTGTTAAATATGAACCCTATCTGTATAGCTCAGTACTACAGTATTAAATTGCAAAGTTAACTCTTTTTTAGACCAAAGCTTGATCAAATTTGAATTATTGGTTCCAAGAAATGTCATTTAGTTCACCTTAATCCATCACTAAATCTTTCTCAACATGAAAACTATGCCCTTTGTAAGAGTGCTTATGTGGCAGTCCAATTTAAATGTTAAAAACTAACTTTATATGCAAGAGTTCAGCTGTCACTTTTGACCTGTCTTACAACACAACATTACACCTTTCGCTAATCATCGTATTTCTGTCAGACTAGAAGGACTTACATGTGTACTGCACAACCCTAAAGTGAGAGTCTGACAAGTTCTAAGTGTGTGAGATGAGGGGGAATGAGCCTGAACTTTAGGCGAGTGCTTCATGGCGGCAGATTAGAGAGGTGAAGAGCAAGGATTACTCACTATGAATGAATAAAAACTGGCTGGGCTGATGCTTGTCTTGCTTCCTGTCCACAGTCTACAGCTCTAAAGCACTCACAGGCAACCAAACAAACCAGTCAGAATTCAGACACATTTAAACTGTATTTAAGGACGCATACAGGACACAGAGAAAAAAAATATAAAATTAATAGTCACATAAATTCTTTGCTCAGATTAGTAGACTAAGCAATCTAATAGTTCCTGATTTTAAACTGAGTTCTTAAAAAACAAAAAAAGTGTTAAAAACATGTGTTTACTTTCAAGCTGTGACACACCTCTGTGCTATTAGCAGTTTGATTTACATTTTAATAATAGTTTTGTAAGTAATATTTGATGTATTCTTTTTTTTTAGCCAGGATAGTCCCATTGACCTCTGTTACCCCTTTTCCACCAAGCTGGTTCCAGGGCTGGTTTGGAGCTAGAGCCAGACTTAGCACCAGTTCTTTGGTTTTCCACAGACTAAACACTGGTTGCTGGCTCTCAAAACCGGTGCTTGGCAAGCACCAACTCTTTGCTGGGCCAGCAGAAAGAACCACGTTACGTCGGGGTCTACGTGCTTATGTCAGGGGGTGGGGGCAGGATTATTGACCAACCAAAGCAGAGTAAAAACACGGAAGAGAGCCATTTTTAAAAAGAAGGGTTCGGGGTAAGCAGTAAGAAGATAAGTTGGAAGATAACAATAGATATTAAAACGAAACAGCAGTGGTCAGTGGAGGAGACGACCTTGCATTATCGTCGAGCAGCATTAACTTCCTGGATCGCCAAATTTTGCTCTCCAAGGAAGGCTCGAAGTCAGCAGTAACACTTGAACCACAACGTAGTCCTCCATCTTTGTTGTGGCGATAAAATTTGGCACTAGTTGTTATGGGAAACTGTCGTGACGTATACAGACGTATACAGACGTATACATTGACGTGATGACGTAGCTCTCTGGCCGGCACCCGTTTGTGGAAAAGCAAACGGTTCTTAACCGGTTCTCACTTGAACCAACTGCGAACCGGCTCTAGCACCAGCACGAGCACCAGCACGAGCACCAGCCCTGGAACCAGCTTGGTTGAAAAAGGGGTATGTGATCTCTTTTAAAGGGAGACAAGACCAAAAATGGTAGCAGAAAACAGTTAAAACTGCAACCACACAAACTCATGCAATGCACAATAAATAATGGCATCTGTGAAAACTCATCATTTGAAAAAGCCACACACTGAAGGCCTGGGTTGAAGTTTTGAAATGGAAAATGACATTTGAATTGACATATGATGCTCACTATCTCTGACTCTTTGGGGTTTTGCTACTCATTAACAGAACTATTCTACCTTACAAAGATTGTTTGAATAACTTTTGATTTTTACAAAAAATAAACTAAAATAAACTGTCAAACCAGCATTAAAAGGCATTTAAACTGAACTGAGATTTAAAAGAGTGAAAAAATGTTCTAGGTCTTTTAACCTTGGTGTCCCTGTTGTTGACTCATACTACGTAGGGATATGGGAAAGAGTAATTTGCTTCATCTCCAGAGGCAGTATCAGGGGTGTTACAATGGTAACAAGGAAGTCCACAGACTCAGCGGGGAATAGTAGTGTATATGTGATGTGCACATCTTGTCATGCTCTCTTGCACTCCTCCTAAGCTGTGTCACACAGTCATACAACTTTGCTGCAGTGCTTTTGCATAAATGCACAGTGAAAAGGGCCATACTTCCGTCTCCTAGGTCTGTTTTTGATGTATTGAAAGCAGGAAGAAAAAACATGATATACGGAGCCATAATCATTTGGTAGGCTTGTTTGTGCTTAAAGAAAAACAAATCACTTAAATACCAATATTTAAGGAAGTATGGGTTTTTTTCCAGCGATTGTTTAGTTCATTTGTACACATGGTAACTAAAAATGTTATGAATGAAGTTTGATTAAATTTTCAGGGTAGGTCTAAAATGGGACAAGAAACATTCATAGATTTTGCTGGTGATACAAATCCAAACACTGCAAGATAGGATAGTTCCCTCATTTTCTCTAATATTTGTATAAATTCTCAACCAATTTTTATAACATTTTCAAGAAATGTTGGTCATGGCACGAGGAACAGATTATTAGATTTTGGTGGTGATCCAAGTCCAGGATTTATTAACAATGCAAGGTAGGGTAGTTTTTCACATGTTTGACAATAACTCCCCAACATTGGAGGAAATCTCTTGGCAGAGCTTTGTGCTCTTTAGGCACTTCTAGTTCCAAAAACATTTATTTGCAGACACTGCACTCTACATGGGCACATAAACACACTTAGAGCTACTCAGTATTGACCAAATATCTGCCAAAAGCAAGCATACAGTCCACACTCTCCCTCTTATTTCATCTGAAAGGCCCACTTGTAATACTATCACTCTCTGAGTCAATTTTTGCACTTTTGCTCCTATAATCCCAATTAAGGAGCTCATTCAAAATGATGGATAATGCCCCTCGTAATGCCCAGTGAAAACAATTTGGCTGCTGTTCTTGGGGAAACCTAAGAGGAGAGGTGCACCGCACACATCATTTTTCAGCTTTGCATTTACAGAGTTGTAAGAGCACTGGCTGTAAGTGACTTCTGGGTGAGTTGATTTTGGCCAAATGAGCTCTCGTTTTCACAGGGAATATGGTCAAACACAGATCAGTACACACACAAACACAGCAAGGAGAAAAAAACAAAATGGAGGGTGTTGAAAATGCTGGATGAAACAAAAGCAAGTCAGAATATTAATAGTAGAAGAGCTGGATCTGAAACTATTCATGAGAGAAGATAGAAAAAAGAAAAGCTCAAAGAAGTAAGTGATGATTCTGAACCACAATTGTAGACTGCAACCAACATAACTTACACAGAAGCTTTCAGCATGAGGCCAGTGTGGTGTGATATACAAACGAGGCCGGTTACACCAGGTTCCTGCTCACATGACTACAGGGAGTGTGTGGAGTAATTCCTGCTGCCATGGTTAGCTACCAGGGGTTTGGGGTTTGGCACATGTAGATGTTTCCACAGCACAAGGATGTTTTCATGTGATACACTCCAGTTCACTCTGGGGGTTTCTATATGTGAAAGTCTGACTGCTGTAATTTTCCTTCTGATCGTCAAGTGAATATTAGGTAACGTTTAAATGTTGCAATTTATTCAATAGCGACAGCCAGGCAGGATCAAATGTATATGTTAATGAATGGAATATATTGTTACTCAAGACAAAAATGTGCCTACATCATAAAAGTAAACTCAATTCAGTGTGGCAGAAGCCAAACTCAGAAACAGGTGGAAAAACTTCCACTTGCTCAGTACAGGGGGAGTTCTTGTTGGTTTCCTGACATTTATTAAAACAGCATTTATTAACTAAAAATAACATCTACATTCCAATTCATGTCATTAGAAAAGGATTTGGGATATAATTACAAGTCTGAAAAGTTGATTTGAGGCCAGTAAGTTCTAATTAAGACACTGCCTGCAAAACTGTCAAGAATTTTTCAAATGTAACATTGGTTCACTCAATAGGATTCAGTCACATCTTTATGGTTAAGTCAACATGTGTGATGAATAAGAGGGTTGCAAAGTATTATCTGTATGATATCGGTATCTGCAGATATTATTATGCAGGATAAAAAGCTTAAGGGTTTAATTTTTGGTTTCAAAGAATGTCTTGAAAAAGTAACTTAACTACTGAAATAGTTCAACTCAACTGCACATCGATGGGTGAATGTATTGTAAAAACCTCTAAAACACATGTATTTGTTGTGAAACGCAAACATTTCAAGGACAAGAATAAGCAATATTGACAACAGAATGAACTAAGGCTAGCCCAGTTTTCAAGCATTGATGATATTAGTTGACATTGTTGTAGTATTGGGCTTTTTTAACTTCAGCTTTATTATCATCCCATTGGAATTTGGGTTTGCACATAGCATCAGCATACAAGTTCATGAGAGAAACGTAAAACATACAGACATAACAAAAATCCTAAGTACAACTGAACATCTCAGATACATACACCACGAAGAACCAGAGGCTAAATTACTTGAAAGGACACAACAGTGGATTGAGTCCTTGAAATTGAGATAGGATGGTGAGGAATTACATATTAGTAAGGAGGAGGCAGTAGCTCCTTGTAAAGGGCTATTACCCATGTGTGGGGAGCAAGGAGAACTAGCACCATAATCTCATGAGCCGATAAGTTTGCTAAGTGCTCGTCAGTAAACCAGTGAAAAGTTTGTTCTCAATTTTGTTTCACCCTAACCCTTGTGAGTTCAAACATGCACAGACTCTCAACGACCACGCTGGTTATGGCACTGGTTTGTTTTCTGTACAAGTAAGTTACTGCACAGCAATGTGTATTACATGTCACCCCTGAAAATACCTGAAATGTGAAGTACTTGTTCCAACTTTGCAGAGATTCTCTGTTTTTGACTTGCTCGTAGACTGTGCTGGACTCAATTTTGATTAGGTCTTTGGTTTTGTTTTTCATGATCCAACACTGCAGAGATTTTAGTCACCATTTCAACAGCTAAACACATTGTGCAAACATATTTCAATCCATTACTGGTTTGTTTGAAAATGGTCAAAAGAAGTGACTTAATGAAATGTCCAAAAACACTGCAGCTCTGTTACAATGCAGGGAACTGTAGCATATCAAACTCCATCAATGTATATGTGACTACTGACAAATATTTCACAGTAAAGGCTCTGTCTCATTATTATTTGCCACTTCTTCTGTTTTGAACAGCCACCCAGGATAACAGGAAGCTTAGGACAACTAAGACACATTTAATTACCCCTACAACACTAAGAAATATACTCACAGAGACTTACAAACACATTTGTCTGTGACTTATGTACTAACGATTTGGGTACCAAATCACGAGTGTGTTTTAGAGAGAGAAAGCAGTTGACTCATCGTGACAGGTGCCCCACTTGAATTGATGCTTTAACCCAGACTGGCCTGTGGGACACTGAATCACCTGATTCAATTCCTCAGATTTCTTACATTTAAGTGGAAAACGATACCTTTTGTTCACTGTCCTCGTCTGTCTTTTAAAGACAAAAACATTTTACTTCTGCAGCATAATCAACCTTCACCCTGTCTTTTTCTTTGACACTGGTCTCAATTCTTTCTGATCTCCCATCTTCTCCTCTTCTATCTTTTGCCAACATCTTCCCTTTCTTTGCATTTTTTCCATCCCAGTCTCTCTCTTTTCTTCCACCGTCCTCTCCACTCTGTCTAAACCCCATTTTACCACACTCCTCATCCTTCATCCCTCTCTTCTTACTTTCTCTGTACTGCCTCACCTTCCCATCTCTCCTCTATCCCTACCTCTACTCTCCCTCTACTTTTGTATACCCAAGATTTTTACCCGGGCTGTTTCTCCCCTCTCCCCACTCCCCCATTATTACCCCCTCCCCTTGCGTCCCTGTGGCCGTTCCCCGGGCTGTTGGGTGCGGAGGGCGCTGGCTGGCGGGGTGATGGATGACCATTAAGGCAGCTTATTGGAAACAGTCTGATTTATGGGCAAGCGCTGCCTCGGCCTAATGGCTTCATTTCTTTCTGCCGCCACATGATGTCACAGCCAAGGTCACCGCTGCAACGGCCCCTCTTTGTTGTGGTTTCGCTCGCTGATGACCTGAACTGGGATAGAGGGATGGAGAGAGAGAAATAAAGGAGGGGACAGAGAAAAGGGGGTTTGTTTGTGGAAGCGTAGAGGTGATGTATGAGTGTGTGTTGCCGAAATGGGCTGCGTTTGCAGAAATGCTCTCGAACAAATTTTGTTAGGTATGGAAAATGTTTTTGCTGCTCATCCCTGCACACCCCTCCCCTTCCTGAAAGTCTTACCGTTTTCTTACCCTCTTCTTGCCCCAACTTTGTATCCCTCTTCCCTCCCGTCCTTGATAAATTAAAACCTCCATCTCTTACTCTGCCTCTTTTTTTTCCTTCATCTCTTCCCTTCTTCCATACAGAAAACACACACACACACAGTTTTACAGCCTTCTCTCAGACGGCTATTACTCACTTCTATTTTAAATGAGTGCCGTCAAATATATGGGCACGCCATTAAGAAGCCGATCAATAAAAATGCCATTAGGGGTGGAGTAAAAAAACACTGATATTAGGGAAGCTCAAAACAAAATATTTGATTTTCTCTCTGATAGTAGCGAGTCGGAGATTTCAGATGTGCCTCTGAGCGGAGATTGAGTCAGAAGTATCCAGTGTTGGGCGATGTAGAGACGTGTTGTGTGTTCATTAACTTGCTTACAGAGGGATATTCACTTTAACCTCTGTAAGATATTCAGAATTCTGCAAATGTGTTGTTTTTTCAACAAAATCCAAACAGTTGTGAAAACCACTCAGTTTCAATAAATTGAAAGGAACACAGTCATGCTGGTGTTAGCTGCATTTTTTCAAACTAAACAGGAGCAGCAACAACAGCAATACATGTTTGGCCTGCCATCTTCAAAGCCACTTAAGAATATAGCGAGACATTTGGTAGGCACCTTTAAGGTTCTCAATTTAGATTGAGAAACCACTAACAAATGTATAATGTCTGTGCTGTCAGACTCTTCTTGTTTTTCTGCAGCGGCAGAACATAATTTGATTTTGGCTTCTAAAGTCCAGCCTCATAACTTTTTTTTCAGATTTATTTAACATGCAGCCTTGAAGTAGTGATGAGGTAGTATCTTATCCACCTGTCATAGCCTCCAGAGAGATTTTAAGTTGAAGTTTGAAAAAAGCAAGAGCACAGCACTGATGCAGAGCAGAGCGGCAAAAGAGAGAAAGGAAAACAGAAATCTAAAACCTGTCTTTGACTGTGAAATATTAGGGTATTTGTCAGGTGATTGAATGACGCTTCATGATAAAATAATTATTTTATTCAAAAAAGCAATCTTCCAAGCACCGCCCTTTTATTACGGCTTAAGACTGTGCAAAAACCATGTCTGAATCACCACTGCAACAACATAGCAATGAAAAAAGCATCAAGAGTGTAGAGTAGGTTTCAAAATCACACATTAACTGAGGGTCTGTAGTTGGGTGGATTTTGTTTGTGCAATTTCCATGTATTGAGATTCTTACCTTGTGCAGATGGCCTGTGTTTGATTCCTGCTTTTTGCCCATTTCCTGTTTCTTGCTTGTCCCCCTTTCTCATTAATGCTTTCTGAATAGAGTGGTGCAGGAATGAGCCCAGAAACGCAAAAGTAAGCATTTAGCACTTCCTGAGACTTCTGCCAAAATACTTTATCGGATGTAGAAAACCAATTTTGTATGAATGCCTGAAATAAAGTTCATGATGAACAAAGGATGTTTAATGCGAGATAATAAAATGCATCTGATGTTACCTGCCTTGTAACATTGAATTGTTGTGTGTGTTTAAAATAACGTTTGCTAACAAACCGCTAACAAGAAGTACAAAAATGGCCAGGGACATGTTTGAATAAACAATAATTCATACACCAAGGGTGTCAACTTGATCAGGTCATTTGATTAAGAGGAAACTCCTAAAGAAGAGGTTACAATAAATGTTGAATATTGGAAATATTTGAGTTGCTTCTAAGTTGAACTCCCATGTTATAGTTCATTAGCAGCTTAATAAAAAGATTTTTACTCTCATTACTTACATAAAACATTGTGATAAGTTGGTTGTTTAAAGATTATCACAAAGAGCAGAGCATGTAAGCTTCATATTTAACTGTTTATCATAGAGCTCATTTATAGCAGTATATCAAAAACAGCGTAAGAGCTTTTAGTAGGCTTGTAGTCAACAGAACTAGCGCAATGCTAACTTCTACGTTGACCTACAAAAATATGTCATCCTTGCACCACTCTGACTTGACTGATTACTTTTACTCTTAATATGACAAACAAAACATCTAACAGGGCAGACATATGATTTTGCACTAACTGTTTGTTTTAGCTATCAGAAAGCTAATATCATCATGCTAGCTGTATTAAAAGTAAATGATAGTCTAATATTGTGCAGGTTAAATGGTAGCAAACCTATCAACTCAGCACAAAAAGTTCGGGAAGTCGATCATTTGATTTGTCAGTAATCTTTTTATTTTCAACAAATGTACAGTAAAAATAAGGTAATAGTTGTAAAAGCTTTTACTCCTTAGGTGGAAATTTTTGGATACTGCTAAAATGACAGAGGCCCCCAAGTGTCCATCACCCTGCTGTCTCGATCCTTAGTCTTGAGCTTCTAGCACTCAGATCTCTGCCTCTGAAACGTACACTGGAAAGAGTGAAATCATTACAGCTGTTCAGTCTGATGACTTTAAATTTGCCAACATACTTTAGTCTTTTATAATATTTGCATAAATATTCCAAATTATGTTACAATGCCTTAGGTAAGAAATGAGGAAGAAGTTCATTTTTGGGATAAATATGTGAGTTCTGTGTGAATGTTTACGCTCCACTCTCTGTTACTCACTGTGACTGTGTTTTCTAAGATTAGCTCAGTGTTTCTTCACGCACTTCTGAGTGCCTTGTGAGTACATGTGTGTGGGAAACCTTTGCACACATTTGTTTTGTTTGGGTTCGTTTAAGCGCCTCGGCTCGTGAGTTTTAATCGCTGTGTAAATACAAGGCTCTGACTCCATCTGTGATTTATTTATTGACAACAGACGACCAGTGTGGACCACTGAGGGCTGGGAACCAGAGATCCTCGGCACTGTGTTGCACTCAAACTTGCATATGTGTGCATCATCTCTGATACCTTGTTTTAAGCCGAATATGTCCTGTAGATTTATGAACCTTTTTTCTCTGCAGACTAACATGAATGATGTGTGTAAGATACTATTAGACATAGTTTAATTTGAAAAGACAATTCAGGTATGCCGCAACAAGATGAAGGGCATAGTATGATACTTAACAGCAGAGCTGGTAAAGTAATCACATTTTTTTTCTATCTAAGTATTAGTATTATTTGAAGTTTTGGATTTTTAGAAGTAATTTTCTAAGAATTAATTGTTCTTTAATGTTAAAAATGATAGCTTAAAAGCATATATGCTCAATTAAAGCATGTGGTGCATGTTTAAAAATCAGTGATTAATTGTGTTCCATAGTCATGATCTCAGTATCTGTTTAATGATTGTTTATTATCTGGTGCTGTAGTCGAGCAGCCCTACTATGCAGCACATTACAGTGTGCTACATGAGATAAGATGTGATAGTATATAACACAAAAAGTACAGCAATGTCTAACACACAATACATGGCAGTAAGAAATACAATAGTGCAATATAATTTGATGTACCACTAATAATACATTACTTTTAACTATATGCTATGAAAAATTGTCCTGTAGAGAACCTATGCATGCAGAGAAGATAATGCAAATCCCACATGGGATCGAACCTTCTATAATTTAATATGGTATGATGCAGCATGATTTAAAACAGTACAATATGATAGAGTACATCTTAAATGCTTTATAACATGGTCTGAAACAATATAGTTTGATACAGTATGATAGAATAATAAAGAATGCAATTCAATTTTAAACAACAAAATTTAATTTCATTCATTTATATTAGTTATACATGATACAATATAATGCCAAAAAATAAAATATGATTTTATGTTTCAACAGGGTCTAATATAATGCAATAAAATATGATGTAGTTCACAACACAATGGAACTTAATATATATATCCATATAATATGATACACTGCAATACAGTGCAATATAACATTGCATGGTACAGTACAATACATTACAACATAGTACTATTTTACAGTACAGTGTAACGCAAAACCGTAAATGAATATACAATCTGATGTAATACAATATAGTACTATAAGGTGATAGCACATACTGAATGTTACTAAATGTTATAATTCAGACTTATAATGTACAATATAACCTGATATAATACAGCATGATATACACAAAACAAGCACTATGAAAATAACAAAGAAATACACTACACAACACAGAACTGATTTATATTTAATAAAACGTACAAAATCAAATGCATGAGTAAGGAAATTACTATATATCTCCATAATTTCTGACAATAAATGATGTAATGTTCATAATTTTACTTTACTTGTACACCTTCTCATAACAATTTTCCTTGGCGTGGACATTTTTTTTACCATCTACAGTCCAGTTAGATTCCACTTTATGTTCCCAATGCCCACGCCTTAACCTGATTTTATCTCAACAAAAACAACAAATACAGGGACCACAAACAAAAATCTAGACATTACACAGTTCAAGTGGTTGAACATAATCCTGTGTTCATATTTCCTGCAGATGTTAACTACACACACAACATAGTAGTCACTTTTTATTCTATGGCTCCTCAGCCCCTCCCCTCTTCTTCACCCTTCCTCTGTTTGTTTGGCTGCCGTGATGGATGGACTCTGTCATCCTCTGCTTATGTTTTTAGCCACCGCTTTCAAAGCTTTACCTACTTTTGTCTAAAGGTGTGTCTGGCTTATTAAACATGCTCCAGACATGAGACACTGTCCAGTCCTGGTGCAGTGTTCACATAACATGAGTGCTGAGAATACCAGTGGGGAAAGACATGACTGCATTTAAGCCTAAACAGATTTCAAAAAACGGACTGCTGTTTTGTTGGCACAAGTGAGGCTTTCTGAAATCTGTGGCCTATGTTTTCAAGCCCTGTAGACGAGGTAAAAATAATTATTTCTGACTTACTGAAGATGATACAATTCACAATGTTGCATGCAGAAAACAAAGTACATAGATGTGTAAAGAATATTACAGAAACGATGTAGCATGACCAAAGACTTCACATCTTGTCATCTGTAATATGTTACCAATAATATCTCATTCACTTAGCGCTGTTTCTGATCGAGGTGTGGCTGCAGGCTGAGGTTCCAGACAAGGCGACAACACACTCCTAAATCTCAGGCTGCTGCCCACCAAGCAATTCTCTGGGTAGGCAGTGCAGTGTGTGCATGATTTATGACAAATCCTTCTCTCAATTTGTCACTGATGGCAGGAATGTATGATTCAAAACATTTTCTATTTTGCTGTGCCCACCTCCCCCATACAGCCTTACTCCCCACCAACACAGAACACACCCATTCATGCACTAACATTACTACAAGCAACCTTCTTGCTGTATTAATTTGATTTATGTAAACATAATGTCAAGTAGTGTAGGCAGAAAATGGGACACATTTAATCTCATTTGTATCTCTGGAAAAATAATACTGACATAGAATTTCTCAAAAATTATTTTTCTGTTGTGTGAAGTTTATTAACTACAGTAAACAAAGGTATTATTGCCACATTGTGCCAATGGGAGTTGCTTTTATGTTGTTTTGATTTCCGCTTTTGATTTAAAAGGTCACAGGTCCTTTAGTCCATGTGTTTTTAAGAGATAGACCCCTTGCCACCCAGATGACAACCAAGTTTTTTAATAAAAAAAGTCATGTTTTCAAAATTGATCAAGTAAGATATTCAATTCAAGCAGACAAAGTCTGATTTATGCTTCTGCGTTATAGCCCTAGCTTATGCTGTTGGTCCTCAGAACCCTGAACTGACACTGAGGCTTATACTCATGGTCTAATGTTCACCATTTTGTTAAAATGTAACAATGTGTCAAAACAATACAGACTATAGGCCTTTTGATTGGTCCCCTAGCATTTCAGAGTATTAGAAACAATCAAAAAGAGATGCCAGAAAGGCCTCATTAATAAATAAAATCTCTTAGATTTAACTGACAGTGAAGCTGATCTTATGTTGCTTGTTTAGAAAGAGCAAAAATCAAAGGACATGGACTCAGTTTTATCCAGGTAAAGGTGTGACATTATCTTTTTTTTTTTTCTTTGTTCATCAGACCCATTGTGACTGGCGCTGCTTCTGCTGACTGAAGACTGACTCCAGTATCTTACATGAACATGTTCCTTTTATAAGGACAAATCTAGAAAACACACATTGTAGAGACAGGAGGTTGTAATGATCCTCAGGTCTGTTCGTTATAAATTGTTTTGTTGGGAGTCCATATGAATAGCAGTACCAAGAGTGCCAAGTTGCAAAGTGTGGCGAAACCATGAGAAACATTTTCTTCCCATGGACAGGACAAGAGAAAACGTCTGTGTGCCATATGGACAATAATAAGGACTGAGAGCTTGTATTTGCGTAATTGTTGTTTTCATGCATGTGTGTGTTGTGTGTTTCTGTGAGTGTGTTTTATATCTGCCCTGCTGATAGCAGCCAGGTCTTTTCCCAGCGGTGAGGTAAAGATTGATGCAGCTCATCTGCTAGAATGGGGCAATAAAAGTCAAGAGCTGGACTGTACACTCGCCCTCCTCCACCTTCATTCTCATTGCTCAGTTCTGCCCTCTACAACAATGATGGACATATGGAGATTTTCTACCATCCATCCATCTGTCCGTCCGTCCGTCCGTCCATCCATCCATTCATCCATTCATCCATTCATCCATCCATCCATCCATCCATCCATCCATCCATCCATCCATCATAACAAATGTAGGAATTTCATTAAAACCACACTTTACCATGACCCAAGGTGACAGCAGATCTCGTACTGACTGGTCCCCTTCATTAACACTGCAGACCCCCTCGACCTGGAACATTCTCTCCCTGTGTTAAATGCTTCTCTTACCTACAGTTACTTTAAAACGCTACAATACTTACTCCAGCACCATTCTGTCCCCTTCCGCACGTGTGAACAAGTCAGCAAGAAAATTTAGTGGGTCAGTTACATTTCAGGGTTGCATAAAGAGAGGTTCTACTATAATTAGGGGATGGGGTTTCTGGTGGGGTTGTCATACCAGACTTAAATTTACAGTTATTTTTGTGTGTTTTCACTCAATTAAAAGTAATGATCAGCAGTGCATTCTGTTAAGGTGTGTACATAAACATAAAATACGCCATTTACACAATATCCAACAATTACAGTGGGTCAATTGTGTTTGCAAAGGTGCATTATAGATGAGGCAGAATGAAACAAACATCCTTTTAGAAAGTGGGGTCAAGAATATTATTGCAGAAAGATGCTGAAATAATGGCATCCCTGTTTTAATTAACAGCATGTGATTGCACACCTCAATGAAAACTTTCACATGACATCATACACTTCTTAAATGTTGCTTAAGTAGATTCTTAAAGTGCTACTTTTTACTGTACTTGAGTAAGATTTTTATAATAGTAGTTTTACTTTGACAGTATTTTCTACTCTTTCCAACCCTGGAGTTTTTCTGCAGGTGGGAAAGGGGGTTCAAAGAGAAAACTCAGAGAGGAGCAATTAGTTAAATATTGCTGTTTGACGCTCAACTGTGTGTGTAAAAAACAAAAATTAACAGTCATCTGAAAAGACTTCTGTGAATCCTGACAAATATTTTAGGTTTATTTGTTCAAGGTATGGTCTCCTCAAAGCGTCTGACTCTGACCCTGATTCCACCTAAGAAGAATACTGAGATGATGTTAGCTTTTATTACTTGATCTTGTGGTCCTTACTTCCCTAACAGTAGAATTATTGATCTAAACACATTAAAAATATTTAAAAAGGCATGTATATCTGTAGATTTTTTGCAGCTTCTTTTATAGACATTTAAAAGTTTTGAGGCAGGAGGTAAGGGCTCAGATGCCTAAAAAATATGGTTTACATCAACATTTTTGTTTCATGGGTTGTAAACGTGTTGTTTTGAAGAGATAAAAATATAGAAGCTTAAAAAATAGAAAGTAGTATTAGAGAATCAGGGGCTTTGGGAAATTAAGAATATGACACCTTTTATTAAACTCAGTTTACAGAGAAATGTGCTATGCCTCTTTTAAGAAAATGCCCCAAAAAGTGTTTCATTTTTTTACTTCCTGGAGATGTAATAGCTATACAGCCTCCACCTACATGTATGTTTAATGTTTGTCACAGGCAGATGTCAGGACTGTTTTAAAAGCCCATCCTTGGCCTCATTGTCACTTTGCAGAGAAAACGCTATTTTGTATCTTCTGATCAATCATTACTGACTATAGACTTGATAAGGACTCATTGCTTGAGACTAAAACACTTGCCCCCGAAGACTTTAAACTAGCCTGGCTCCCTTAGTTGTTCAGATTCGGGTCACAAGGAATGTATAGAACCTTATCAAAGAAGTGAGTTTGATGGCTGCCATTTTAGATTAAAGAAAAAAAAGCACTTCTGACCATAGAAGCAAATTTGGAAGAGAAGCTTCTGCTGAATCAAGGTGCTTGGAGCAGATGAGGTTGTGCTGATGTTCTGCTTCATATTGTGTTGCACTTTGCTCATCAGTGGTTATTGGGTCATTAATTAGCCCCCCAGTCCCTGAGTAAGCTCTTACATGGATGCACTGAGCAGTGACAATTTACACTCAAACACACCCAGAGTTTGATGAGATTGTGGAGAGAGTGGTCATCACAGTAATATGGTCAATATGTCTGCCGTCCCCTCTGGTTGTATAGGTTTCCCCTGTGGATGGCTCACTGTGTGGAGGAGAATTAACATGTTGTGGGCTAAGTGATGGATAGGCTAGGTACGGGGGAAACAATATCCACTGGCCTGTGCTGCAATTGCATGCCCAGTCCTTTTATTTCCCATGGTGCCCTTTGAAGGTCAGTCACCAATGATGCTTGGAGCAGGTCGGCCCTCGCAGACTAATTTTGCATCCTTTAATATTGCATGGAGCTCATTTAGAGAATGTTGGGCTGGGGTACAGTACACACACACACACACACACACACACACACACACACACACACACACGGATACATATAAGCATGCAAACACACCTTCTCTCTTGTAATTTTCCTGCCGACCAGCTCTCAAGGGTGTATTTAAAGATGCTGCGCAGGGTTTGGGATTGATGTGGTTACACATGGTGAATGGTGTCCAAGGGGATGTGTGTGTGCGGTTGTTTTTATATCGTCTGTGTACCTTTGTGTGTATGGGATATGCATTCCTAACCCAACAAAAAAAGTGATGCAAACACCTTTCTCTGCCATCCTCAGTCATCAATCATGCTGCCAATTTAATTTATGTGCCACCTCTACTTGCATTGTCATTTATTTTGGGTTGAAAGAGTATCAGCATTGTGCAGCTCACAGGAGAAGAAGCTTCTGTTTGTAGCATATATATTGCTTTTTAACCCCTTTATGGGCAAGGAAAGATTTACTGTAATGGAGGAAAAGTAAAGCAGTTTATTCTGTAGGCATGACACAATGCAGGTCTACTTCCAAATATAAAAGAGTAATGGCAAAAATCGAGATTTAATTTCTATAATGAAGTAAAAGCTGCAAAAGGTTTTGCATCAAGTATTAATATAATAACTAATATAGCCCCATAGTAATGGTGACATCTTAGCATTAGCTGCATGCAAAAATATTGCTAAGCATAAAGAAACTAACAACTGCAACCACAGGCTAGCTGGCCATAGTCTGGCTCACAAGAAAACATCAACCCATCAGTTGATATAGTCTGCATTTTTTCCTACTAAAAACAAAAAAATATAGTTTATTTATTCGATCATCATCTTCATCTTTGGGTATAATCTGGTTATGCTGCTATTGGAGATTGAGTAAAGAAGTTGTTTAAAACTTTTTGCCATTTCATTTGAGCTGCTGATGTTCTGCAGATTTGCTTTGTGTCAAAAATCAAGCCACCCCCTCATTAGCTACACAGCTCCTGTTACCTACATGTCAGCCACACATGCTAATGTTAAGAGTCAGACTTTAGTAGGTTTAGTATCTAAAGCAGCGGCGGCTGCTGGTCAGTCAAGGAGGGAAAGCTCATTTTTTTCCGGCTTGCATCATAAATTGGTTTATTTATTTAAATGTATATTCCACCCTCAGTTCCTTTTCAAGAAAATGAACTGTGACCCTGTCATGCCAACTGGGTGTCTTTCTAGGGATTTTAGCAGTGTTCTCTCAATGGCCAGCAGAGCTAGACTGCTTAAATGGCCTTGGCCCTTTGTGTTGTGGGTGTAAGACTTGAGCCACTTTAAACAGGAGAAGCTCGTCTCCAGAACAACTGAATGTAAAACTTAGAAGATGCTCCAGTGGAGGGTTATACTACAAGATCGCTGATTGGCTCATTTCACTGTCGATCAAAAAGGGATTCGGCCTCAGACAGATCATCCAATCATCATGCAGAAGCCGAGCGTCCAGGCCAGCCCACTGCCTCATAAACCCCCAGAGACGCTGAGCGTCCGATGGGCGGGACAAAGCCCAGCGTTTATCCAATGACCGTCCAGTTTCCACAGTGGAACAACCCACTCTACGCTTCCCCATCGAAGTCAGAAGATGCTCAGCGTCCGACTGTGTTAAAGCACTGAGACGCTGCGGGGATGAATGAGAAGGAAGTCGCGCCAGTTACCTGTGATAAGAAGCTGATTCTGAACAAAAGATGAAGGTATTCTAGCGCATATTTAGCCAATGAAATGTACACACAGCAGTACATATCACCACTTTTTTGGTGACATTTTAGGGGAAGCTGAGCTCCCCTTATAGTCTTCGAACAACGCCACTGACCAAAGATATTATTATAAGTGTAGTAGTGATGCAGTCTGTTGGACAGTTCAGGGGTTGCCCACGTACGATCAGGTAATATAAAGTTAACTCAGCCCCTTGTCCCATTAGTCTGTAATACTGGAGCGAATAACACAGAGGACTGACAGCCCTAGTTTATCTCATGATTATGTTTTCTATCCAGGCTACTGCAGCATGCTCACTTCAGTATTTATTTCACCAATCAGTTGAGGTGATCAGCATCAACTCCTGTCTGGAGACAAGCCCAAATAAAAAGGGGCTTTCACATGCTATGATAAGGGATTCCTGATTGGCTATTAGATTCACTTTAGGCATTGGATGTATACACATGTATATGTGTATTTTATATCTGTATATACAGTATCTCACAGATGTGAGTACACCCCTCATATTTCTGCAAGCATTTTATTATATCTTTTCATGGGACAACGGTGAGGAAATGACACTTTGATACAATGTACAGTAGTGAGGGTACAGCTTGTACAACAGTGTAAGTTTACTGTCCCCTCAAAAAAACTCAACACACAGCCATTCCTATCTGAACTGCTAGCAACAAAAGTGAAAACATCTTTATATGAAAGTGTGCAAATTGGGCCCAAAGTGTCAATATTTTGTGTGGCCACCATTCCTTTTCAGCACTGCCTTAACCCTCTTGGGCATGGATGTTAGAGACCTTGCACTCCTCCACCTTCCTTCTGAGTACTCCACACAGATGTTCAATAGGATTTAGGTCCATCACCTTTGCCCTCAGCTTGTTTAATGAGGCAGTGGTCATCTTGGACGTGTGTTTTGGGGTCATTATCGTGTTGGAATATTGCCATGCTGCCCCTTTTCCAGACGGAGGGGATTATGCTCTGTTTCAGTATGCCACAGTGCATGTTGGCATTCATGGTTCCCTCAATGAAATGTCGGTCCCCAGTGCAGGCAGCACTCATGCAGCCCCAGACCATAACACTCTCACCCCTATGCTTAACTGTAGGAAAGGGACATATGTCTTTATACTCCTCACCTGGTTGCCGCCACACATGCTCGACGCCATCTGCTCCAAATAAGTTTATTTTGGTCTCATCAGACCACAGAACGTGGTTCCTGTAATCCATGTCCTTAATCTGCTTGTCTCCACTAAACTGTTTATGGACTTTTTTGAGCATCTTTAAAAGATACCTTCTTCTGGGTCTACAGCCATGCAGGCCAGTTTGATGCAGTGTGCTGTACATTGTCTGAGCACTGACTGGCTGACCCCTAACCCCTTCAACCTCTGCAGAAATGCTGGCATCACTCGTACATCTATCTCCCGAAGATAACCTTGGGATATGATGCTGATCATGTGCACTCAACATTTTTGGTAGATGACCACTGCCTTGTTAAAGTGGCTGAGGGTAAAGGTGATGGACTGGCCAAGCATGTCTCCAGACCTGAATCTTATTGAACATCTGTGGGGCGTCCTCAGAAGGAAGATAGAGGAGCACAAGGTCTCTAACATCCCCCAGCTCCATGATGTTGTCATAGGGGAGTTGAAAAGGATTTCAGTGGCAAAATGTTACGCGCTGGTGAACTCCATGCCCAAGAGGGTTAAGGCAGTGCTGAAAAAAATGGTGGCCACACATAATATTGACACTTTGGGCCCAATTTGGATGCTTTCATTTGGGGGTGTACTTACTTTTGTTTCCAGCAGTTCTGGCATTAATGGCTGTGTGTTGAATTGTTCTGAGGGGACATTAAACTTACACTGTTGTACAAGCATACCCTCACTACTGTATCCTGTATCAAAGTGTCATTTCCTCACTGTTGCCTCATGAAAATATATAACAAAATATTTGCAAATATGTGAGGAGTGCACTCACATCTGTGTGATACTGTATATATCTATGAATATGTGTATCCATGAACTGAAGAGTTTGTCTTCTGCCTGCTCTATTTTAAAGTGCCTTGAGATAACACTTGCAATGCATTGGTGCTATAGATACAGTATAAAGATTGATTGATTTACTGAGATTGAATACCACTGCTACAGGAGGCAGACAAAAGCAGGATTTGTTACTGAAATGTCTGCAGTTACTGATCACAGTTTCATTAATAACTACACAGTATCACTGCCCTTGTAATTTCTATGGGAAGAATATATTTTATATATTTTTCGGTCAAATGCAGTGTGCTTATGCAAAACTATTACTCAAATAGTGTACAATGTATATTTTTACAGATATCTTCACTTTACATTTTACATCTTCATTTTACTATGCTATAATAAAATGAAAACAGGCTTAGTCATTACAAACCATCTAGTATTTATACACCAGCAAGTGTACTCAAACTACTTGGTACTTTGGCTACATTTTTCTACTTCTCCTTGAGTAAAACATGACAAAAGTTTATGTACTTTTCATGTGACCTTGTATTTGCTTTTTGAGCTGCCATACAAGTTTTAACTTTCATTAAAATATATTTTCTATAAGATATTATCAATGGCTCTACAATAGAATAAAATCATCTCAGAGCGGAAGGGTCTCCACCATGAAAAAGTTACTAGAATATAGTTACATCCAAAACCTTCAGGAAGCCGTTGTTCTAACGAGGATTCAAAGTGGACCAGGTCTTCCAATGACACCAGAAACCTGGGTCTGCCTGCTGCAGGTTCCCTTATTTCCAATGGGGCTTTTTAATATATATTTCACTAAATTATAGGAAGATTCTTGGCAAGTGTTGACACATGAGGTTATTCTTCAGTCACTCTGCATATTTGCACAGAATGGTTACGTTTACATGAGAGTTTTAATTCCCCTTTAATTCAGAATAAAACCTAAAAAAGTAAAACTGTTAAAGATTGAAAGTGACCTTGTAAACACCTAATGCCAATGAAATGACCATTCTGAATTAAACTTAATCCTAAAGTAGTTGGCTGGTTTATTCTGATTTTAATTCCTCGATCATGTATATGCTCATTCTGCTTGAAATTCAATTCAAGTCTGAATTCAAGTCGTTTTGGACATGCTCGTTCTCCTGCCCTGACACAATGACGCACATATTCCATGCTGACAGGAACAGGATGGCTGCCAGAAGCAAGTGTTGAACTCGAGTCAAAACAATTTATTTAGTTAGAGCCTTCGAATATTTGGAAATGAAATTTTTTGGCTGGACCTTAAGCAGAATTGAACAATGGCTAACGAATGTATTTTCTATAAACCTCAAATTGGAATTACTAATTCCATGGAAACGCAAAGGAGAAAACTTTAATTCCAAATAATTTAATTTGGAATACCGAATTCCGAGTTTAAAAACATCATGTAACAGTGGCCACTGAAAACATTTTACCATGCTTCTGTTAATTACGTACCACTGAATGTCTAAGTGCCAGTTTTTTTTGTATATGCAGTTGTCTTTAGATTTCCACAGGCATTGTCTGCATTTGCTCATTTGATCTTTTCCCTAGTCAAAGTTACTGAATACACATGCGAACTCTTAACTAGCAGCAGCCGATGCTTGAAAAGTGATATGTTCAGAATGTAAATACTGTGCCTTATCACTTCATATGGTTTATTTGTTTCTCAGGTATCCTGTCAACTCTCTTCCACTCCCTCTGTATGGTATAGCGACCATTGTCGAGTGGCTGCTTTTGTTATAGCGGCCACTAGACAGTAGAAAGAGCGGGATCTTACATATTGCTGCTGTAGGTCTTAAAGAGAAACGTGATGAAGACTACACTCAAACTGCACTGTCAGTCACAAACCACTCTGTTATGCTACTCTATTTTGTGGTATGAACATGCCACAAAATAGTAATAGTATTAGCACCAATTTATTTCCCAGCACTTCTTCCAG
This sequence comes from Scarus forsteni, assembly GCA_036419115.1. NCBI lineage: Eukaryota > Metazoa > Chordata > Actinopteri > Labriformes > Labridae > Scarus > Scarus forsteni. The sequence goes on along the minus strand of JAZDUH010000327.1, from coordinate 1,911,935 downwards.
CCTTCACGAGCTCTGCTTGTAACATATTTTTTCCCCATGGATGTATAGGTCACAGCTGTGGATACGAAAATGTGTATTGAGGGGGAATTGTGATGATTCTGCTCTTAGGTTACTTTTGAGAAGACCTTTTCCGCCCTACTCTGTGTTTTTCATCCTGCTGCTCTCTCTCTCTCTCTCTGAGAAGAGTGTGTCTACCTGAAGCAGAGGCTCCCTGCTGGATCACACCTGTTCCTCATCTCCACAATCACCTGCACCTTCAAAAGCACCCTGCAGACTCGGCACCAGTGCCAGATGATTCCCACTCCTTCATGTGGTATTGTTGGCCATCTCTAGTGCTCATGGTGTTTTCTTGTCATTGTTTTGTGTTTGTGCTTTTTGTCATTTTTGAACCTGACTGACCTTTGCCTCTCCCGCTCTCTTGCAGTGTCTCAATCACTCGTCACACTCACAACCACTCTCACTGGATGTTCCTCTTCCCTTTCTGCCCTCACAGATTCCACTTCCTCCTTTCCCCAGGAGCTTCCCTCAATAAAGTCTTGTTTGTTACAATGTTACTCTGCCTTGGTCTGCTTCTGGGTCCGCTTGAAAGCCTCAGGAGTAATTCCCTAACAGGAATGAGTTTTAGAAGTAATACCCAAAATCAGAACAAAGCTACAGGACCTAAAATGCAGCTGTTTCATGATCATTTCTACCCACTTCTCTTTATTCATCTCAAATTGGGCATCAGACATCAGAGGTTACAAACTCAGGCGTCATATGTGTCATGACTGGCATAGGTCAATGTGAGGTCACTTCCGTTCGGGGGATTCCAGACTATTCCTGTCCATCACATGAGGCAACCTGGAAGACCTCTCCCACCCTGAGCCTCTGCCCAAGTCCTTGCTGTCATCGTGATGAACAGCAGAAGGCAATAGATGCTGAGAGTGCAAGAGAAGGAGAGGGGTCTGCAGGGGGAAAATCTGTGTAAACACACACACACACACACACACACACATAAATGAGACACATAATAAAGCACAGGCCTGATCATGTGTAAAAGCTGTTGCTTTTGGTACAAGGTAGTTTTTAAAATGTGTGACAATGCCTGCTTTATCTACCTGAATCTATGATATTGACTTTTACAGGTTTTATGTCTTTATTCTAAAAGGACAGTGTCCAGAGCTAAAAAAGCAGGAGGGTGGGGAAGGTTGACAGGAAAGAATCCTGGGCAGCCATAGAACTACAAATAGATTTTTTTTTTACATTCCTGATACCGCCTAAATTTGCACAAAACATAAAGAAATGGATTTTCTACTTCCACTGCATCAGATATTTTTTACAAAAAGTTCTGTTCTTATATCTTTTAAGACAACTATTTTAAGAACTTGAACCTTTCTATGCCAGTTGTAGCATATTATGACTTTTTACATAAGAAGAAAGATTTTTCCCGTGTGTAAATGAAAAGAAGGGAAATATTCAAAAAAGTTTGGACCGTTTGGAACATTTCACTGATTAACAGCAAGATTTGCATTGATGTGTTAATATTTGAGCTGTCGTCACATACATAAAATAGATAAATATAATAGTTTACTTTTGCAGCTTATGTTTTTCCGTCAATAATAAAGCAGCAGTTATTCATTTTAGAACTTCAACCCTCCATAGTTGGATGCCACATGGGAAGAAAGACTTTATAAACATATCTATTTCAATTGTGATAGATAATTCCTAAAAACCTGGAAGAGCTTCTTTCTCTCATGTCATTCTACACCAGGGGTCACCAGCCTGTCGGTAGATCTTGATCGACTGTAAGATCTATTAGTAGATTTTGTTTACTTGACGTGCATTAGGTCTCAATCTGACACACCTGAAGGAGAGGTCCACACATCCACAGCAAGTACTGATCTAGGGAATCCATCTTGTTTGCAAAGTTAAATCAGTTCAATCCTTTTACCCCAATATTTTTAAGAAGCAAAATGGTGAAAGAAAACAATCTCAAACTACTTTTTTTCCATTGACATTTGACTTTTTCATCATGCCTCACCATTTTGACTTTACTGAATTTTGTTACAACCATTTTGACATGGTTTCTGCTATTTTTATTTTTTTTTATTCATTATTATCTTGCCAATTTGACTTTCATATCAACATCTTTTCTTCCGAATCCCCCTTTTTTCTTACCAACTTTTTCTTAACACCTTGACTTGTATTTGACATTTTGAATATTTTATGGCAGTACAACTTGTCTGAATCTCATCACCAACATTTTTCTTGTCATTTTAACACTTTCTTTCATTTGCATGGGATTTCTCCATATTTGTCCCAACCACATAGTGTTTTTTTTTTTCATTTTAATAAAGCTGGTTGATCTAGTTTCTCCAACCAACATTCATTGGTGATTTTTAGTCAGAAAAGGTTGGTGATCACCCTTATTACCGTTGTTTTTGCTAGCTTACATTTGTTTGTTGTTAGCAAGATAATGCAATAACTAATGGATGGATTTTGCTAGTATTTTGAGGGCATGTCGGGGATGTCCCAACTTAAAAGTGACAAGATTTTGACGATGATACAGATAACCACCATTAGCGAACAATTGTTTTTACTCAATGACTGTCTAGCTAATAATGATATCAACATGATCCTGAGGTCTAGGTGTGGGTTTTTTTAGGGTCATGAATCATATTATGATGCTAACTTTATCATGGAACTATTGATTATAGATGTAACAACAATATGTGAGGTTTGCGCTCCCATCATCAGGTCTTCCAATATTGTTTAGTACAACTTTGCACAAAACTTGAAGTGCTCTGAGAGCACAACCCTCCACCATGGCATCAAATCACTTCTTTCTTGTGCCATGAATAACATTTCCTGTAAATGTCATCATGAAACATGAATAACTTTCTGAGTTATCTTGCTAACAGACAGACAAAGGCTGGCAAAATCATTCCCCCTTGGTTAAGATATGCTCAAAGGGTCCCTATCTCTGGGTTCTGAATGGTAGTCCCACTTTTCTCCCAAAGAAACAGGTTTTATTGAGAAGTTTCTTCATCTGTTTGATGAGGATAACTACTATTATTTTTTTGTTGGCTATAGATGATAAAAACAGCATCATGTACAATTATCTTTATCATATCTGTTTACAGAAAATCTTTTTTATGTCAATCTATTCTGTTCTCTCTTAATTTTACTAGATTTATGTCCTTTCATGTTTCCTTCATGTTGCACGGTTGTGCTTCTAAGTATTGCCCAAGGTGCAGCCAATTCTTTGTTGTCTCCCCCAAAGACATTTTGAAAGCATACGTTGTGTGTCAGACTGTATCACACAGACACAGTGAAGCCCTCCAGCCCGTAAGGCACTCTTTATGAAAGCACTCGTGTTATGTTGTGACAGTTTAACCATTGTAAGCAGCGTGATGCAATAAGCCAACCTGCTTTATTGACTATGTGAATCACAGGCAGCCTTTCATTCAGTGTAGCTACCAGCTAAACGCTACATGGTACGCACTAATCTCTGGAGCGTAACTTGATACAGGCGGGGCAGATCTCTCCACCCTGCTTCAGGGATCTTTATCTGGAGAAGACGATTGAATTATTCCTCCTTGCTCAGCTGGAGGAATTGAGTTACAGCAACCATAATGCACAACAACAGACTGCCTGTGATCTAGACCTGCGTCAAGACAACACGAGCTGAGCACATAGCTGGATGCTAATTTAGCAACAAGTGAGTGCCTCGACTTCCTCTGACTTTAAGAATATCAGAGTGACAGGAAAGAGCAAGACACATGAAAAATATTCCCCTTTTTCTTTCAACAAAGACATTTTCACAGTGGCTCCCAAAGTTAAGGGGATTGTGTGCTGCCTTATTGATTTTTTGTTGCAGTGTGCGGGAGATGGCGCCGGGAAAATGAGGTCTGGCTCGAAGGTTTATGTCCTGCCACAGTTGGAGGAAACGTGAGCCGAGGATTCAGCTGGCCTTTTATTGTAAATGTGCTCCCTCTAGATGGACTTAAAGTGTCTGTTTTCCTGGCTATAGGAGGGGAATTAAATATGAAGGGTATCAGTAAATGGGCAGGAAGACTCCAAACGAGTGCTTAGGGACAGTTTCCCATTATTGTCATCTATTATCTTGGACAGATAGTGATGTGGGCCACCGAGTCGTCAATTGCAATCCGCTGCAAGCCGGTGGCAGGCAGACAGGTTATGGGCTATGTGAAAACAAAGTAGCAGAGTTAACTACAAGGGGGCCACAATCAAATAGAAAACATTCATTATTAATGCAAGATGCAAAACAATACACTGGAACAGCACAACAGAGCTTCCAGTTCATGTTTAAATAATCAGCTGGTGTTAACCTGCTGTTAACATAATGCTTTGCATACTTTAACCCTCATGTTCCAAAAGCAAAGAAACACTCAACACACTGCATACAAAAAAATGACTCATCCAAGAAGTGCAATCAAATTATTACACTGTATGTTAATATTATTGTCCAGCTTCACGGCATCATATACCTTCACCTAATGCACTCCTGTTTATAAAGTGTAAAAATATTGATAATTATTAAGGGCAGAACAGTAGCGCAGCAGGTCAGAGCCAGGGTCTTTCTGTGTGGAGTTTGCATGGTCTCCCTTTGCCCATGCGGGTGTTTCTTCGGGCACTCTGGTCCTTCCCAAAGGCCTAAAAACATGCTAACTTGATGAGTCTGTGATTCTAATCTGCCCTTATGAGTGTGACTGTTCTCTCTACATGGCCCTGTGAATGGCTGGTGACTGATCCAGGGTGTACTCTGCTCTTCCCCAATGCCAGCTGGGGTGGGCTGATGCTCCCATAAAACAGTTTTGTTGGGTTTTTTGTTTGTTTTTTCATTTACACAATCTGACTTCAATCAAATTTACCACATTAAGTCCCAAAAGTGCCAACACAAAAGTGCAATGTAGTAGTAGTTTTTATATATGTATGAATAAAAAAAGAGAGAGAAAGATAATAGATTTTATGTTCTATTGAATAAAATACTTAAAGAGAAATCCTTCTCATTTACACTGCCCTGACAATAAATGTTGACAATTTATTTAAGCTATTTTTTATGCTTATTCTGTATCAGATAAAAAGTAAAAGTCACACATACACATCAGAAAATTTCAATAAATTATTTTTGAAATGATTTTACTATTTTTAACATGAGATATTTTGACTAATTTTATGTTCTTAAATCTGATAAAACATATATTTTAAGAGTCAAAATCCTTCATGTGTTAGTTATTACACATTATACATCGATATAATTTGACAAGAAACAAAGTTCTTTCCCATCTACAAATGAATTGAAGGGGAATCTCTTATCTTCTAAATGGTTGGGGACATTTCTCTGATTATCAACAAAGTTGGCAATGATGCATTTTTTTATTATTATTAGCGGCATCGTAAAATGTATAATCAATTAACATAATATTTTACAATTGCAGCTTGAGGATTTTTTTTACCATCTCCACTTGTGGTCAGAAAACAAAAAACAATGTGTTTTTTTTTTTAACTTTAACCCTATGATTTTAATGCATTTTTGTTTACAGCTTATTACTAAAACACTTATTTAAAATTTGCCATATACAGTTTTAAATATAGCTCTAATATGGTAACAATTGTTGTACCAATACAACCACTACCCCTACTACTATGACTACCTACTTCTGTTACTGCACCTACTACTACTCATAATAATAATAATAATAACAATAGTAACAACAACAATAAAATATTTTTGGCCAAGTCAATGAAAAAAATGTATTTTAATCAGTTTCTTGAACTATGTCAGCTTATGTTAAATCTCCTGCAGTATTTCAGCTAACTTAAAGGGCAACTTCGGTATTTTTCAACCTGGGTCCTATTGCCCCAAGTGTATGTGTGTATACGATTGACGTGTACAACTCGTTTTAAAATTGGCTCAGTATCAAGGGAGCAGATGCAGCCGGCAGCCGCGAAGCTAGATAGGGGGGCAACTGCATCCCGTATAAGTTTGAGCATTAAAAGTGTTTATTTCGCCACAGACCGGTTGCGATCGCCGGTGCTAGCTCTCTAATTAGCATTGTAAGCATTGGGTTTTCCTTCACGTCCTCTGACCTGTGTGACGTCATCTGTGAGCTTGTTGCCGGAAGAAAACAGAGGAGCCATGCAGCGTGCCAAGCTGCTTATCCCGGAGGACAGTTGGAAGTTTTACTGCATCGGTATCATGGCTGAATATTTACCAGATTTCGAGAGTGAAGACGAGCCTTTTCATTACGACGGCCACCCGTACTTCTTTGAGCCAGAGTATACGGACGAGGAGCTGCTACAAACTCAAGAGCTAACGAGGATAGCAACAGAGGGCCAACGAGTAGACGAGGGTAAAGCAGCGGCGGCACGAACGCTCTAGATTTGTCTCTGACACACACATTTACTGTTGCCCTAAAATCCTCTTCACTTTTTCCTCTCGTCCAGCCAGTACAGACTTGTGGCCTACCGTGTTACAATGCTAATTAGAGAGCTAGCACCGGCAATCGCAGCCGGTCTGTGGCGAATTATAAACACTTACACAACACATACAATACTTATACGTATTATTATGCATAAAGACATATTACTTATACTTACTTTATGGATAGTTGATCATTTGGTCCCTGTGGTTTTTGTCGCCTCCTCCAATTTATTTTGGGTACATGAAAAAAGGTGTCCAGCACTGCCCTGTTGATCAGAGGGGGGAAATCCTCTAATGTAGTTACACAGCGTCGGGTACTTTCTGTATCATCCCACGACACATCGAGACCACGAATATTGGGCAACAGGTCCCACTCATTACACAGACATTCTTCCTCTGTGGGCATAGAGTCACAGCAACCAGGAGCACCACCAGTCCTCAGAAATTCGCGTTCGTGCCGCCGCTGCTTCACCCTCGTCTGCTCGTTAGCCCTCTGTTGCTATCCTCGTTAGCTCTTGAGTTTGTAGCAGCTCGTCCGTGATACTCTGGCTCAAATAAATACGGGTGGCCGTCAGTAATGAAAAGGCTCGTCTTCACTCTCGAAATCTGGTAAATATTCAGCCATGATACCGATGCAGTAAAACTTCCAACTGTCCTCCGGGATAAGCAGCTTGGCACGCTGCATGGCTCCTCTGTTTTCTTCCGGCAACAAGCTCACAGATGACGTCACACAGGTCAGAGGACGTGAAGGAAAACGCAATGCTTACAATGCTAATTAGAGAGCTAGCACCGGCGATCGCAACCGGTCTGTGGCGAAATAAACACTTTTAATGCTCAAACTTATACGGGATGCAGTTGCCCCCCTATCTAGCTTCGCGGCTGCCGGCTGCATCCGCTCCCTTGATACTGAGCCAATTTTAAAACGAGTTGTACACGTCAATCGTATACACACATACACTTGGGGCAATAGGACCCAGGTTGAAAAATACCGAAGTTGCCCTTTAACTCTAAACCATATAGAGTTAAGTTTGCAATTTAGCACAGCCAGTTCCCTCATCTAATCGTCTCTGTGGTTTTTGAATGAGTTTCCAGGTAAAACATAACATAGATGCGCAGCACAGCTGGAAATGTGCCTCTTGTGAATTTTGAAGGGTCGCTGTGTTTGAAAAAAAGGATGGTTGATAAAAATCTGCTTACAATTGTTGCTCTGCTGTGTGGTACTAAAATGAGAAAGTGCATTTTTGTTTAGTTATTTTTCAATAAAGTGAACAAATTATAAAAAGATACAGATAAAATGAGTGTAAGATTGGCAAATTTTGGACTAAATAGGCTGAATGTGATTATTTCATTACACAGAACACTACAAGCCCGTTATAACAGTTGCTGATCAAATTTCATAATTTGTATAGAAAAAAAATCTATGAGACTTGAGATTAGACCATACTCCACATCATCAGGGACTATTTGGTTTTATTTGTGCCACAGTGCTTTCCAGTGCAATGAAACAAAAAGCTACAACTCCAGACTCTAACGCCACATTATATGTTCCTGTAGTATTTACACTCCATGTTCAGTCTGTGTCAGATACTGGCTTAGTTTTAGGCTCACCTCTGTGTAGCCGCTGTAAAACGCCGCTCTGTACACAGACAGTCACTCTGAATAATAGGCCTGCAAGCCATAAATGTCAGCCCTTTAAATCACACACAGGCCGGCGCTGTGTCCCAGAGAGAGAATGCTTCATCACCGCTTAAACTACAGCCGCCCATTTATTATGTGTATGTTTATAAATCACTAAGGAGACCCTTGCATTCCTGAAGCCTGTAAAAGAAAGAGGAAAAGAAGAGAAAGTAGGAGAAGATTGGAAAGAGAGGAAGAGCAGACTAAATTGAGGATGTGTGAAGAGTGTGTGTGCTCTTGTCACTTTAAGACCTCTTTCCCTCTGTTGGCCCAGTCTGGTCTGATTGGTTGACTGGTCAACTCTGTGGTAATTGGTCAGTATGGCTCAGTTCAGCACCATGTTTTCAATAGAGTGGTGAGGGGATGAGTCCGAAAATGATTAAGTGAGTTAGCATCGGAGATTCAAATGGACACATTGCAGTTACAGTATTTGGGAACCTGTATCAAACATTTGAACAGATTCAAAGCATTTGGGTGCAGGCAGAGCCGTCTCTAATGTCTAAACGCAGAGACAGCAGAATGTGCAGTGCTGCTTCTTCCTATTCAAAGAAATAAAAATATGATTTGACTTAAAAATAATATTTCTAGCCAATATCAATTTTTCAGAAAAATGCAAGGCAGCGGCAGTCAACAATATAAACTTTGACAGTATGATGAGACCAGAGACGTATATATTATTATGTTAAGAAGTGTATGTTAGTAAATTTTCGCCCTGTATAAAAACACTAATCACCAACTCTTCCATTTTTACTGCACTTCTCTCTCCAGTGTTGCCTACAGTGACTTTGGATGTCTTTTTTTATTTAAAAAATGACCCCAAATTGTGTACCACAAACATTTTCTTTCTCCAGCTCTCCTTTAGTGAGCCCAAAGCTTGGGGGTTAAAAACTCAGCTGGTAGCATAAGCTTTCGGGAACAGATTCCTCGGACTGGCATGTTCACATGATGCATTATGTGCCTATGTTGACATAGCTAATCATTTCATCGTCTGAATCAGATCTAACTAAACAAGCTGTAAGGGTATAAAAACACCCAAGAACTCATCTTGTTATGTTTCATGAATAAAAATGGCAGTAAAGGGATTTTAAACATTAGGACAATAAAGCAGCTGGAAATATTTAATAAGTGGCCAACACTGTGTAAGTGTGGCTGTCAGAGGAACATGTGCACAGTGTTTTGGGTCTTGGGTTTCCTTACATTAATTTAAATGTTTCCCTCCTATGAGCATCGTTGGTCTGAGGGATGCCAGAGGTGCTTATGCTATCACAAAAGTTCTCATTGTGCTTGGGTTTAATATGCTGTTTATGTATGTACTGTATGTAAGGGTTAATTGATGTAAATTGTGCTTTTTTGTTGGTTAATTACTCTTGTGCAAAGCTCTTGTGCTGTGTCTTGTGTGTTCTGTCTGCATTTGAACTTTGTGAACTTGTGTTTTTAAAAGTGATATGCCAATAAAGGTATTAAAATTAGTAGTATTATCATTTTATTATCATTATTGTTTTAGTGTTAGAGGAAAAACCAAGACTCATGTGGACTGATATGGAAAGGAATTAAAGACGAGTCAAAGATTTATTTTGATAGTCCAGTTATATCGAGTGTATATATTTGAGTGCTCTGTTTTTTCAAGTAAAGGAATTATGGACCCCTGAAAACAGGGTTTATACTAAAGTCTACTTGTAGGACATCAGAGATACTTTAATATGTAATGTTAAACTGAAGTCATGCTCAGCCCCTTAGCCATGATGTCACACTGGTTTCTGCAGAGTGTCAAGCTACACCACCTTCCTACTCAGACTAACACTCTTTTTGTTATGGACAGTTAACATTAACACTTGGCTGACGGTGAATTCCCCAGTGTCTGCCAAAAATGTCTGTCCACAGGCAAAAATAACTCTTCTCCAAAGATCCATCAAAATAGGCCTATCAGGTCTTTTATCCTGACCTTTTTACTGTTCCAGCTCGCAGATTTACGAGTGTCACTGAGATGTACAGTTATCCTATATATGTATATACATACTTTTTATGAAGCAGAGTGCAGTTACTCTCTCCATTCCCCCTCATAAAAGATGGCACATTCCTAGATTTTACTCCACCAGTGGTCCCTTTATGTGTGGCTCGAGGGTTTTGTCTGGGATCGGCTCTCCTTTTCTTTGTCCCGTCCATTCCAGGCTGGAATCTCTGTTCAAGTGAGACAGGGAAAATAACTGTTTAGAAAATAAATTAATTAATTAATTAAAAAGAAATGTTTGTATGATGTGTTGCCATTTCTCTTTTGCGTCACTCTGCCTTTTATTTGACATAACACTGACTTTTCTACAGCAAGTACCTTCATAATTATCCTGTAATTTAATTAAAGGCATTATTTGATGATTAAAGCTGTTTAAAGTACATGTGAAAGAGCACTTTGCTGCTGGTACTGTTTGGAAAGTCTGGCATTGTTATTTTTAACAATAACTGCATAGTAATGTTGCAAAACTAACTCCTGCACCTACACTAAACATTATTTCATTCACACTCACTGTAGTGTATCACCTCTTAAACACACAATCAGTGGCCCATTTTCTCTTTTTCCCAGGCTGCTCTGTTTTCCCTCAGGTGCTGTGAGGAGTTTGACAGCAGAGGCTGGGAAAACCACATCTCATCAGCTGCTCACATCCACGGAGCAACACAGGGACACACTGTTAACTAGCTGTTCACCTAGAATCCAGGTTTAGTAAGTCTATTTTTATCTTAATTTGTGGCTTTATTCTTTGAACGCTTCATCTCTGGGTGCTCGTGCAATTGCTAATCAAGGACATTTTCCTGAAGAGAATCTGAAATTTCATGAATTTTCCTGATGCCTTTTATTATGTGGTTGGAAATAAAGTTCTGTAACCTCCCAAGTGTTGGTGGCTTTGGTCATTACCTCCTCGAAGTTTATGTTGTGCCAGCATTTGTGATTTTGTATGTTTGTTAGATTGCACACACAACAACCCAAAGCAGTGAATGGATTTTTATCAAAATTTACAGAGAATGTTAGTAATTGCACAAGGAAGAGATGATTAGATTGTGGTACTGATTCAAATCCTAAAGTGGATCCAGAGTTTTATTTTTCTCAAGGATTTGCAAATATTGTGTGATGGGCAGTTTTCCACATTTTGCTATCAGCTCAAAATGTCCCAGATGGATTTTCATGATAATATCAGGGAATGTTGGTCCAGGCACAAGAAAGAAATGAAGAGTATTTAATGGTGATCTGATTTAAGGTGCAAATCCTTGATTTTTTTTAAAGGATTTTTAAGCGAGTGGGAGATGTGGGCAGTTTGCCACATTTTTCATAGTAACTCGTGTTGAAGTGCCTTGGCAGAGATTTGTGATGATGGAGCATTTCTAGTTGTTAGGTACATTTGCTAAACTCACCGGCCACAGTGGTGTGTAAACATAATAATATTTACAAGTAAATTCTTAAATTGAATCAGCTTTTTCCACCCTGAATTCATGCTACACATTCACTGACCACATGCCCCTACCTCCTCCTTCTGTCAGAGCTGGTGTCAGTATTGAATACAGGCATCATTTGCACAAATAATTTACTCAGAATTGTTTTGGGCTTTTGTTTCGTATCCATAGCCAGTCAATGTAAGCTTCCAGTGGAGTACTGTTGCAGAGCTTAACAATGTATTTTATTTTTCAAGTCAGTTGATGCAGACTCAATTTTGGAAGCGCATTTTTTGTAGAATATACACAACATATTTACACAGACATGTTGCTTTTAATTTGTATAGAAAGATGCCTAAAAATGCCTTGCAAAATATCTGCAATTTAATGAGGTATATTTGCACCTTCCTTGGTGTGTAAAGACCCAAAGCATAAATGCTGTTTATGCCAAAAGTTGTGAAAATGTAAAGAATTAAATGCTCAGAGTGAAAAAGTGGGCAAAGGATTAAAAATGTCTAAAATGTATTAGTTGTATTTAAAATTATGTTTCAAAATAAACCAAACTGCAGTTTAAAGACTAGTTTCAAGTTAACTGATGAATTACATTCTTAAATTGTTTAAGATACTGATTACTTTTTACCTTTGAGATAAAACCTTGAAGTATTTAAACAAACTTCTCTGAAATCCTCCCCAATCATTCCTCATAAATATCAGGTTGTACTTTTTGACCATTGCCTCTATTTCTGCCCGGCTCCTCAGCCAGTCTAGATACATGTCAATACAGAACCTCGCCTGCACATAATTGAGACATATCTGTATCGAGCAGCCAAATCTACAAGTCACTCATTGAATATGAAAAATGAAGTATGGGAGGGAGTAGGTGGAGGGGAGAAAGATCAATGATATGGATCTGCATGTGCACACTGAAACTCCATCGTATGGTTGTGTGTATGTGAGTGTGTATATTTGCATATGTGTTGGGGGTTTGCTGCAGCATTATTGGACATCTGAATGAGTAATGATGTCGTCCCAGACTGGGCAATTACCACCGGCGCTCGTTTATTAAAGAGGGGATGGAGAAATGGAGGAAGAAAGATGGCAGCTCTGCTGCTGAGGATGAATGGGAGGAGGAAATGACTCAAGGAACAAACACAGGAAATTCTACATTTATTCCATATCATTTCTTGAATATTATATCAACACCTTAAATTATGTTTCAGCTCTTTCAGCACTAAGAAATGAGGCTTTACTTAGGTTACCTTTTACTTGGCAACAGATTTCTGAAAGCACTGAAAGGGTTTGAAGACTGATCCATCATTAGCCACTGAACTGCTAAAAGCTAGCTTTTCTCTTCATTGATTTTGTGTTCAGATCATTTTAACTGGTTACCTAACACCTGTCCATCAGTGTCTTATTAAATGTGTGATGAGCAGAGATGCAAACAGGTCAAGTCCATCCATTTATGAGTGCTATTTCTTGCTAGCAGTCTCATTTTAAATGCTAACAGTGCAGGCTTTGTTAAATGTGTCCTCGGGCGAGTTGGCCAGACAGACGGCAGTTTGTATGTTTATTGAGATGATTTAAGGAAGGAACAGGATCAGAGGACAAGACTTGGAGACAGCAGGGCAAGTCTGTGCCCCTTTTAATTTCTAATTCTTCCATAAACGTCTGTTATTAGATAACTTAACACTCAAAAAGAGATAAGCAGATATTATGTGTCCTGAATTTAATTTGACTCAGGAGTTACTGTCCCCCAAAACACATTAAGAACATAATACAAGATTGTTTGTGAAAGAAATCATCTGAGCCATTCCCTGCAGAATTCATATCTTAGAAGAAAAGCAAGAAACACACAATCAAAGTATCAACAGAAGCACAATAGACACACTTTGTAAGTTCCTAAGACGATACAAAATGTGCCTCAGGCCCCAGCGCAGTCATAAAAGACAAAAGTTAAACCCTTGTGACACTCTGGACAAGACCCAGTCGTACTGTTTAATGAGTCATTTTGTTAACAGGTGACGTTTGTATGAGTGGTTGCTGTCATTACAATAGATGCTGAAAACGGCGACTGCAGTTGTGTATGTTGGATTTAATTTTTCATTATACTCAAGTACTGGCCCATTAGTCATAAAAAGGAGTCAGAGCCGGACTGACGAAAGTGGACAAAATACTCCTTACAGTGGTCCAGGGGATGGCGTATTAGCACGTGAAGTAAATTTGTAAAACATTTTAAAAGATGTGTTTTCTTTTCAATCTGTTAAAATAACGTTTTGATACACACAGACCTGCGCATGCGCAGTGCTCCGCGGAAGGATTTCCGGTGCACAGCAGTAGCACCCGGAAGAAGTAGCAGGAGCATCTAAAAGTTTTGGTGAAAGGAAAAACATCATGCCTGTGTAAACTGTTTTATAACCATTCGGATTTACTTCACGTGCTAATACGCCATCCCCTGGACCACTGTAAGGAGTATTTTGTCCACTTTCGTCAGTCCGGCTGCTACTGCTGTTCCGCGGAGCACTGCGCATGCGCAGGTCTGTGTGTATCAAAACGTTATTTTAACGGATTGAAAAGAAAACACGTCTTTTAAAATGTTTTATAACCATTCGGATTTACTTCACGTGCTAATACGCCATCCCCTGGACCACTGTAAGGAGTATTTTGTCCACTTTCGTCAGTCCGGCTGCTACAGCTGTTCCGCGGAGCATTGCGCATGCGCAGGTCTGTGTGTATCAAAACGTTATTTTAACAGATTGAAAAGAAAACACGTCTTTTAAAATGTTTCATGACCATTCGGATTTACTTCACGTGCTAATACGTCATCCCCTGGACCACTGTAAGGAGTATTTTGTCCACTTTAGTCAGTCCGGCTCTGATTCCTATTGACCTCCAGCCATTGAGCAAAGCTACCTACGAAGCTAACAGCTGGGAGCCAGCCACTGGATGCAGAGACACAAAAAAGGTATTTTTGAGCTTATCTCACATTGTCAATGATAGGGAAAGGGTGTGGGTCCAAAATCTTCTGAGTATTCCTTTAAGAGATGCAGTGGAGATTGACACACATCAACTAGGCTGTACAGTGTGTTTTACACATGCATGAGAGACCAGAGCAAAGGACTCCAGCATTAAAGTGCATTGTTATCAGTTATGTCTTGGAGATTTAATCATTAATGAGACGTCCTTTTCATGTTTATGCAGAAGTGTCTGATTTGCCTTTTGGATTGTTTCTTACACTCTGGATGCTTCATTGAGAAAATATAATCTGGGCACTAACATATATCATTTCGTGTGTGTTCTTTGACTGTAATGGCCCAATAAAAAGAAAGGAATCAAACGATCCAAAAGAAGTTCTGACCAAACTCACAGGGTAAATAGCAAAATGCCAGCCTACTGACTGATTTAAAGAGAATGAGAGCTGATACTCTGACTAATTTGATTTTTGTTATGCTCAAAACACTCCCTTGCATGATCAAGACACACGTTCCATCCCATTTGGGCCTGGCGCCTCTTTTTGCACCAAGAACATGCATCTTTGAAAAGGCAAAATATGGACTGACACACCCAGAAAAGCTGTGTGTCATGTACTTTAGGTAACATGTTTCACACTGTCAAAATAGTGCCCAAAGATATTTTTGAAAACATCATTTGTCTTGATGGAACTGCGTTCTCAAAATGTACTGCTTCCATGCAGACATGGTCTGAGAGGCTGCACCCATAGAGTGTGATAGTAGACTCTGTCTCAGCCCTTGTTGTCACTTTCATTAATCAGAAATGCCGGATATGTCTCCTACATTACTTCCAACCACTTAACCTTCCATTTTCCACACAAGATGAATATTTTCAAAGTACCACTTCCAAAAGGACAACCCATATCATTCACTTCATCGATAACATATGTTTCTCCAGTGACAGTTATAAGTGAATCAGGTTTCCCAATACTTTTAAATAGCTATCTAACAATGAAACATGCCTCTCCATTACTTGAACAACTAGTAACCAAAAATCACACTTTTTATACCACTAAAAACTAATCAATGCACATCTTAGGATGGGAGCTGTTAAATCATTTGACGTTAGCACCAGAAACCAATAGCCATCCCATCTTCTACCACCAGCTACAATTTACTTTAACTCTGAAGGTGATGAAGGTGAAATAGTTTCAGTTGTCAAATTTCAGCAGACTGTAACCACAGGTTTGGGCTGTCAGAAAACACTCAACAAAGTAAATTTGGAAGGACCTCCAGAATGACTGCAAAACAAGCTTAAAGACCATTTTGAATTTCCGTCTGTGGATTTTATGTCCATTTTGGCATCTCAAAGATTCATAATGCCAATGCAAGCCCTTTCATTTTCACTACTAATATTTCACTGCTGGGTTCACAGATAACCAAACTCTTCATATATCTGTCCCTACAAAAACCAAACATAAAACAAGCTTGTGTTTGCGGATAGCAGACTGCTTTTAGAAATCCTTCCTCATCCTGTGCACACGCTTCTCCTTTACTCTTTCCTTTCCATTTTCTCCTCTTTCCTCCCCTCTTTTCTCACCCTGTCTGTCTGCATGACTGAAATGCTAAGAAAACATTGTGGCTATGTTGGCTATGCTGAGAATCAGTCAGCAGCTGCTTGGTGATCAATGGGAAAGAAAACAAATCGTGGCCAAAGGAATTTGGGTTCTGAGCTTTCCCCGCTCCGTTCATACCTCAGAGATGGTGCCAGGGAGGGAAACCAGCACTGACAAATGATCACTGATATAAATGGTTGTGTGTGTTAGTTTGTAGCATGCATCTTTCTGGGAAATGAAAGCATGCTGCATCAATCTGTTTTTATTGATATGCAGCCCTACCAGACTAAGAAAAATGTCTATTTTAATACATTTAGAGTAATAGATTGTAAGAAGGGCCTCATTTACCCTTGTCCATTTCAGCCACATCCTGCTCCAGAATCCCCCCCTCCCTCACATGAGTAATCATACAGTAGTAAACCTCCTCTGTTTTGTATACACACATTCATAGATTGGCAAGACGTGCTTGACTCATGACTCAACCCCAGACACTCGCCATACTGCTGTGTGGGTCTAGTGGTGCCACAGCACTCGGAGCGTCTTTGCTCTTCTGCCGTGTCACGAACGAGCACAGAGGCCGTATTGTTCATCAGGCTTGGGAAAGACCGGAGTTCAAGGGCATTAATAGCTGGGATGTGTAATTTCCCTCTTTCTCCCTCCTGTCTCACATCCTTCTTATTCTTCCTTTAGGAAATTTGGGATTTTAGAAATGGGGAGATTTTAAGTGGGAAAGTACCAATGAAAAAAAACTGACGTTTAAATTTACAAAACAAACTGTTGAAGTCAAAAATGTTGAGATGCAATAGTTTGCATCAGTAACGCTGCCTGAAAATAAATGCTGTAAAACTGAAATGGAGAGACTTGCAAAACAGCTTGTGGAGAAAACTATACGTCTGCTTCTAATGTGACTAGCCTAAATTAGCACAATTCCATAGTTTTTCAGTCAACAATTCACAGCCTGTTTCTCTAAGAAAGAATATAATTTTCAAAGTAAGGCGTTTCCAACTCTTAAACACCTTACTTTGAATTGGCCTCTTTGTTAATTTTTGGTTCTGCTGTGTTTGAAAATAATACCGAATTTAAGAACCTTGTAACTTAAGCAGATATCATCAAACTGTACCATGTGATGACCCCACACTGTTTTTGTGGCTTGTTTTCTCCTACAATTGTTTTATTCATGCAGAGAGTCCGGCATCATGTGTGTATTGCATAAGCGCCTGCATGTAGATTTCCGAACAGAGAAAGACCTGAATTGTGACACTTTGGCACACATTGAGGCTACATTAACATGGATACTCCAGACTTAAAGACGCAAAGATTTGTCCTTTGCGTTTTAGAATTCTTCTGCGTTCAGACGACGATGCTCGGAGACGAGTTAATCCGCTGTAGTGTGCATGCTGGTTTAGTATATGGCGGTGTATGTCTGCAGAGAGGCAGCGCTGCTACAATACACGAACGAAGAAGAAAAACTTTTCACGAACAACAATGGTAAGTGGACGCACAGAGACGCAGGAGTTTCTTTTCTGGACAACACATCAGTTCAGACAACAAATCTTTCTGGATGGTTTTGACTGGATAACAAACCGAGTACGGTAAGATGCTCACACGTTACTCGGCGGACAGCCGAAGCTGTTGTTGTTCCATACGCGCGCAGCCTTCATCTGAAAAAGTACTGCGCATGCAGTGATGCCGGCGTTTCACCCTGAAAAACTCCAATGCAGGTTTACACGGGGCTGCATGGAGAGAGTTTTGAAAACTTTCCACCCTGGTTCCTGTTTTCAAAAGTCTCCTGTTTCGACGAGTTTCCATGTAGACGCAAGGCCAAAACGCAATGAAAACTTATCGGATTTGACCGTTTTCTGCGCCATGTAAACGGTCCCTTAGGCTCATGCCATGTGCCTTCACAACCCCACTCCAGAAAACCCAAACTATCCTTTTGTTGTCCTATGTCCTGCAAAGTCGTTTTCTTTTTTTTAAGACGGGGCTTGAAAAGCAGAAGAATATGGAAAATGCTCCACGCCCAGTTAAAGAAAATGTCCTCTAAAATACTCATTTTTTTATGAACAGGATTTATCATGTAATAGCTTTACAGGCTCTATCTATATGTGTGTTTTCTGCTCCCCACAAGAAGATTATTTTGAAAGTTGCTTTGCAGCTGGTAACCCCACCCCTATCAGACAACATTTGAGCAGCCAATCAGCGCAAAACTCGTTGTTCTAAACTCCTATAGACTCTTCCCCCTTGTAGATCTACGAGGAGGGAGAAAGTGCTGCATCTGATCCTCTACAGAGATTTTTCATGTTTTATTCAAAGTAATTCAAATGCTTGCTTTATAAACACCATAGACATGATATAAATGGCTAAAAACACTAAGACATTGGACTTTTAAGAAAGAAAACTCAAATATGCTCTCTATGAAATGATGCATTTCCCACAGTGAGCCTTTAGGGGCATTTTAAAGAGACTTTACTTATGTCAATCCTACGAACCACTTTGCATGTTAAAAATGACTGGATATGTCAGTAAAAAAGATATTCATTTGTAAAAATAAAAAATAAAATACACTAAGAAGAATAATCATTAATTCGCACTTAAATATTTTGATTCATCTCAGAAAATGCTTTCAGAAATCCATATCCATATGAGAGTGAATGTCTCTGTTTTGTGTCTCTATCTGTACATAATTTTGGATGCAAACATGATTCTTATACATACATACCAGAGTGCCCAGAGAGAACCCATGCATGCACAGGAGGAACACTTAAACTCCACACTGAAAGGCCCTGATCGACCTTGGGGTCAAACCAGTGACTCTCCTGTGAGGCTGTGCACTACCTGCTGCACCACCACCCACACAAATCAGATTTACATAATTAAATGTACATCAACCAAGCACATTAAAGGATGAGTTCAGATTCTACTGCTTTCATATGGTTTATAGAATGACGTAGAACATACTCACCCAGAAGGCTTTCCTGATCCAAACAGTGCTTCAGGAGATATTTAGATCCAAAATCGAGCGGCGAACATCCGTATAATGATAGCACATGGGGCATGTATAGCGCCGCTCCTAAAACTGCATTAATCATCCAAAAACTCATTAGATTCACCAATATTTCATCATGGTCCGCTCACGCTACTCCCCCATGACAGTCTGGGGTCGTTCCACCCATGTTTTGTGACTGTGCTGACCTCTGAACTGAAAACTTTCTTTACGGCTGCCGCGCATGCGCAGTACGGCTCATTGTTTCAGGGGCGACCGCCAGCTACTCAACAACTTTCTTCTTCCAGTTTTGTGCAAAATGGAGGAGTATCTATCGGTTGAAGATGTTGTGAACGAGAACTTTGAATATGATGGGTGTCCTTACAGTTTCGAGCCAGAGTATACAGATGAGGAGCTCATCGAAAGGAGGACGCGGAGGCAAAGAGAAGAAGAGCTGGCCAGAGAGCAGTCTTCAGTTCAGAGGTCAGCACAGTCACACAACATGTCTGGAGCGACCCCGGACTGTCGTGGAGGAGTAGCCTGAGCGGACCAGGATGAAACATTGGTGAAACTAATGAGTTTTTGGACAATTAATGCAGTTTTAGGAGCGGCGCTATACATGCCCCGTGTGCTACCATTATACGGATGTCCGCCACTCGATTTCGGATCTAAATATGTAATAATAATATAAATAATAATGTGAAAGCTGTAGAAACTGAACTTATCCTTTTATTTAATTTGAATCAGTTTACCTTGATATAAATCCTTTTCGTGTCACTATGGCAACCCTCTTGCTTTAAAGATGTAGAAAGACAGAATTTTCTGGTATCCTGTGTTTCTTAAGTACCTGTTTCTGTCCATGTTTTCCGTTAGCTTTTTGTGTTTTAGTCTTATTATGTATAACGAAGAAAGGGTATTTGGCATGAATCCTGTCTTTACAGTACAAAGCTGAACAGCCAACTCTTACATGTCTTTTCTAAACTAAACATGTGCACAGCAGGGGTCCTCGTACAACACACAGGGTTTGTCTCTGAGCATAAAACAAATGTTTAACCCCCCTCCCCATTAGAGTGCTGGGTGTGCCACTATGTGCCAGTGAGGAGTCAGAGCTGATTAGCTGTAGCGTTTCTTCTGTGTGCTAATTATCAAAGCCAGCATCACCTTCCTACTGTCTAATTAGTCCTAATAAGAGAACTCAACACCAATTAAGGTTTCTAAATATAAGGCATTAAAAACATAAAAGAGTAATCTTCTCAAGTGTGCAGTACCAAAGACCTTTTTCTATTTCTTGGGGAGAAGGCAGGCAGTAAATAAATCTAATATCATTGTCAGAAAGCAATAGAAGTCAGTGAAATATTATCTGCTGCTTTGAGTTAAAATAAAAAACAATTTATCATTGAATTTGTATATATATGTATATATACGTGTGTTTGTGTGTGCCATAAGGACCAACTTTACAAGGTTGTTTGATAATGAGGAAATTTGAAATTAGGTCGCAACAAAATGTTTTACATTTGAAAGGTTTTTGTTGCTTTTAGGTCAAAGTGCCATTGTGTGGTTTCATCATAGCTTCATAACAGCTTTTCACTTAAAATAGTAGGAAATGGGTTTGTTTGTTAAGCTTATTTCAAAGGACAGAAAATGGAAGTTAAACAATTTTTTGTTCTCCATTATGTCTTATTATCAGCAATGATCCAAAAGACAGTGATATCACACAAGCTGTTGGTAGGCTTGCATTCGAGGGAACCAGCACTTTTCTAACTACTGTGCTGGCCTACAAATACAAGTCATCCCTGTACCACTCTGCAGTTGTGTTAATGTTCCAATAGGTTAAGATTATATTATATTCAGATTTTTGTTTGCATTTTGATATAAACAACTGACAACACATTTACAACACATTTCTTACTAATAGGTGTTTATTTCAGGATCTATCTCTGCCTATAATTCATTGAGAGGCTGTAAGATTTCTTTTGGCCCAAAAAAACAATAAAATGGGTTTAAGTATGACAGCGCATGTATTTGTAATGTATCAGCTGATTATAATAAATGCACAGCAGACAAACTAAAAACAAAACAAAAAAATATTAAAACTAAGAAATGTTTTTATGCTAAATGTCAAATGTACAGCTAACAAATGAAAGCTACCTCATCCACCAGGAACAACTGAACAACTGCCACCCCCTGCACAGCTCGCTCAGAGAGAGGATAGAAAACAACAGTGTGCTGTGCTGGGCTGACTTTACATGAAAGAAACTCGATTTGAATAGCAGTATAAAGATCAATTCATGGACATTTGTACCAGCTCTTAATCTTTCTATGTATATGTTATCATTGTTATGCAAATTGATTTTTTTGGACCTCTTCATGTAAATGTACAAAATAATAAATGCACATGTGTAAAAAGGCCTGAACTCCCACATAACAAGACATAGAGCAGCGGTTTTTGTTTCATTAGAGGTGTCAAAAACATGAATTACAAATCCGCTTTCTCCTTCACCTCAGTCTTCAGGCCTTTACTGCCCCTATCTTCTTTTATTTTTATGTAAAACACATTGTGAAAGGTCAGCAGAGAAAAAGAAAGCCTGAGAGAGCTGGCCTTGTGTGCATACGTGTGTATGTATATATGTATATGCATTTATGTGTGCCTACGATTAAGAGTGTCACTCCACCATGGGTGTTTGTCTGTGTGTGTGTGTGTGTGTGTGTGTGTGTGTGTGTGTATGCATAAGGACCAAGGCTGTGTCTCCTGTGCATGCTGTGCTCATTGAGAAGTGTCTTGTGCCTTCGGGGGTTAAAGGGGGGGAGTCGATGAGAGGGCAGACGGGCGGCCAGGCGCCAAAGAAAGAGGTCACATCCATATTCATCGCATTGGACATGCACATGTAAACCACTTTTAATATGCCGTGACAGGGGAAAGTTTTGTTGAGGCGGAAGGAGATAGAAGATTGGGTGAAGGAGAGGCAGAGACGCTGACAAATGTGGAAGGAATAGTTGTGAGAAATGTCCACGTGTGCATCTTCATTTGGCCATGAATACTGAATATGAATGACCTACAAAATAAATGATCAGAGAGTCGTAAGTGATTCGTATTGTTTCATTAAGGCAGAAAACACAAAGATACAGAATCTTACTTTGGCTGGCTGTGGGAAGATTTGACAAAAACCTGCACCCACTCTTAGTATAAAATGTGAACTATTACACAGCTGTACATGCTTGAACCAAACAGCATCCATAAAGCTGCAAAGACTCTTTCAGAAAACTTAAATTTCAGATGCCTAGTGACATAGAAATGTTTCAAGTTATTCATATTATCATTTTGCAAAATAGTCTTCTGTGTTGTTTAAAGTTTGATTCAGATTAACACCATACTGGAATATTATCCACTAACATTAACCATTTTAATCTTTCAAATAAAAGTTAGTTTTTAATACTGTTGATTTTAACCAAATAATCAGAGCTGATCGAGGATGTACGGCACCATCAGTTGACAAGCTTGATGTCCACAATGAAAATTCACCAGAGTAGGGCTGCCTCATTATGAAAATAAAATCATTAGGATCATTTTGATTGATTAAATTATAATTTATATATGAAATTCACATATTAACAACCTTATTTGTGGACAGTTAAATGAATGACAGCTCTATCATAACAACACAGAGGTAGTTTTAGTTGTTTTAATAGTGATCAAGAATTCTGCCTTCATGAAAAGATCTTATTTACATCAAATACATGTCCACAACTAACTAAAGGCACAAAGAACTACACAAAGAGAAATGCAGACTGAAAACAAGACAAAGAATCATCTAATAATTAATAAACGTCTGCATGATTATGATGTCTTATATTGTATGAAGAACCTGTACAGTCACCTTTTTAATCCAACACGTGTTTTTTTGTTTGTTTGTTGTTTTTTTGAGTGGGGTAAGCTGAAAATAGCTGAAATTTGAAAAGACTACATAACTTTGTGAGAACAATTAATATTAAAAAAAAGCATTGTGTGAAAATACAAGTAGTCTTATCACTGAATAAAACAGGCCAAGGTTTTACTATGAAACACATCACAGAAGTCTTATCAATGTATGTTGAAGCTGTGAGCATACTGACAGGTTGGAAGTATATGTACCTGCACTGAATGAGCCTCAACACACAGCTAAAACGTTCGCTGTCTGCTGGAGCATATACACTCGATTTTTTTTTTTTTCTCTCTAGAGAGAATTATTCTAATAAGTCTAGTAAGTTTTGTCCATGACTTAAAAATTGATAGTTTTGTCCACTGTTCTTGAAAATTTGATGGTGTTCAATCTGCACACACAGGCTGAGACAACTCAGCAGAGCCCACAAGCAATAGTGAGAAGAGGCAGGGCAGCACTTCCTCCAGACAAGAAAACAAGCACAGCATGCGGCACCATAATCATCTAATGCCGACCAATCTGTATTTTGTGACTGTGGGAGACCATATGTATCATGTATTATTGAAACTTACCAATCACTCAGAACTATCACAGAGCCAAGGAGTTGATATAATTATATTTAGATATAATTTAAAATATCAAGTAACTTTGTGAGTACATATCATGTGGAGGTGCCTTTTCAGCACCACTCCTGAAACTGTGAAGAAACTGTTGGATGGTACATTCCTTCCCCTCCTCTGCCATCATATTGTTTCCTCAATTTGCAACCATTTGTAAGATATTCAGATATGAAACCTAAAGTTCATTACCTCTGCCATGGAGCTCATTTTTTGCTGTTTGTCCATTTGTCCGTTCCATCCATCCGTCTTTGAGTAAGGTTACTGAAGATATAGCATGTTGAAAGGATGTGCTTGGCAGAGGTTTGTCTTCTCGGAGCACTTGTAGTTTTACGTATAAGTATTTTCTTTCCTTTTATTGTTTTTACATAACTCTGTCAGAGGGACAGGACAGTGGAGTCGGAAGACAAGATAGATAAACGGGGAATGACTTGCAGGTTAAAAGCCTGCTCATCCACCCCCATACAACAGACATTAAAGTTGGGGTGTGTAGACTCAACCATAAAACAGGATTCTATTTTAAAGCTGCATCTCCAGCAGTCCATCAATGAACTATACCAACTTATCCCTTTTGGGGTTGCGAGCATGCTGGAGACTGTCCCGACTGACATTTGGCGAGAGGTGAGATACAACTTGAACTGGTTGCCAGCCAATCACAGGGCTGACGTAGAGACAGCCAACTATTTCCCCATACACACACCTGAAGGCAATATTTAATTACAAATGAACCTTATGGGCATATTTTTGACCGATGAGAGAAAGGGTTCTTAGAGAGCACCAATGTGTGACAGGGAGAACATGCAAACTCCAGAAAGACCCTGCCCGACCAAGGACTTGAACCAACAACCCCTTGTTATAAGTCATTAGCAACACCTGCTGCACTACCATGCCAACTCAAGTATGTGTCCGATATCCTCTATTGTGTGTTCAAAATCAGATCTGTAAGCGAACCCCCTCCTACAGATTTCTGTGCATTCATCTGTTGTTTAACATTTTCCCACAGTATCCAGTTTATCATGTCCAGCCACTGCAAGCATTCAGTCTGCAGCTTTGAAGATTTGAAACCAGAAAAAAAACTAGAATGTCTGTTACAATCGGGCACTTTCAGGTCAGAAGGGGCATATCATCTTCACATCATAACGGGGGGCCAGGTAGCTAGTTATGACAATGTGCCATTATACGGCAGCGTTTGGAGTGGGCCTGTGACAGGCTGTCAGGGTAACCGCCTGTCACAGGGTCCGGCTTTGAAGTCAGCAGTGATGAGGGAAGCAAGAAAAGGCGTAATGCAATCATAATACAAGGTGGTATCGCAGCAGAGTAGGAAATGTAAATATGGACTGACTTTGAAGCAGAAAGCTGTGAGGAGCTGGGACATCCATTTGAAAGAGAAGGATCCTTTTGTGGGACACTTGACCTCCTGATAACCCTGTGGATGGCTCTTTTGACAATGGCACCACTTATAGTCTCACTATTACAAAGCACTGTGCTTATCCTTCACCTGTACGAGCCAACATGAGACCATCCCCGCATTAGTTTGGGGTCACTGTGAAGGTCAAACTCAGGGATGGGGTTTTCTGGTAATACTACTCCTGATTTTCAGACATCGAAAGGGTCCCCTGGGCCTCTCCACTCTCTCTGGGCTTTAATTCCAACAAAGGTTTAGCGGCGACAGGAGCTTCCCTAAGCGGTCAAATTATGCTATCAGTTTCCCCTCTTGTTTGGGAATGAGAAAGACAGGCCTCTGTTATACTGGAGGAGAAGATCTGCATCTGGAAATGTGATTGGAGTAAGTGGAATCAAAGTTGAGTTGAATTTGTGAGCACATTTCTTCTTTGATGTGCGTTTAAATAATCTTCAAACCATTGTGTTTAATGGAAGATTTAATGGGAGCATAAAACACGGTATCACCACCACTGTTTTTTGGAGAATCTGGAAGACAGGTTTATCCAGTCAAGCAGAGCAGAGTGCCGTGAATCTTTCTGGGCTTTAACCTCCAGCTCTCCTCGAACAGTAGGGAATCCTCCTCAATCACTATAAGGAGGTTCTCTCAGCCTTGCTCATATTTTAACCACCAGCCCCTCACCGCAGGGCGCTGTGTAACGGCCCGTCAGTGGCTGTAACCTAAGCGCCAAAATTGCTTTTTGACGATGTACCTAGTGTTGTTTTAAGAGCCCCCGTCTGTCCTGCCCTGCCCCCCACTCTTACAAAATATGATTTAATCATTTTTCTCACTTACTCTTCTCGGCAGGGGGGTGTACAAAGAGGAAGAAAGACCGAGAGAAAAAAAACAGTAAAAGCAAGGCAGAGACACTCCAAAGTGTTGAAGACAGGGAGATATTACCGCAGAGGTTTTCACAGCAAAGAGAAGGAAACATTTCCAAAGTTCAAAATGGGATCTGGCCATCAAAAGTGAAGCCAAGCTGCTACTCTTGAGAAATCCTATGGGTGAAAATATGAGAGGGCGTTTAATCAAAGGGCTGCAGACGAAAGAAAAACACAAGCCTGAGCTGATGTCATCCTGAAAAATCTGTCTCCTTAAAAACCCTGACATACATGCCATTTATACATATTCAGGTTATATCTCTTAACCAAATATGGCTTTTAGATTTTGAAAAGTTGTGTCACTTTTTCAACTGTTCAAAAAAAATCCATTGTATTGCGGGGTCATTGTTGCTCAGTGGTAGACCAGGCCATCTCTCACCTGTAGGGACAAAGGCTCAGACTGAGCTCCTGTAGTTTCTTCTTTTTCCCAAATTTGCTTCAAGTCATGCATCACACAGTTGCTGCAGACTCATCTTCTAATGTCAAGATTTGGTAAGCATGCAATCTGTAGCTTCAGTTTCCTGCTCTGAGCTGACTGGAGAGGCACCCAGTGTGGCCCTTTGCTGCTGTAGCATATCTGTTTTGCATTCAGAAATTGTCTTCTGTTTACCTTGGTTTTAATGAATGGCCATTAGAGTTACCAGTGCTTTTCTATCATCTTAACTCTGCTCTGACTTCTCGCATAAACAAGGCATTATAACTCAGAGAACTGCTTATTACTGGAAAATTCTCTTTTGTTTCTAATATCTGTAAAGCCTAAAGATAATTTTGTGTGAAAATAGTCCAGCCATCTTGTCAGGCACCAACAAACCTACCACTTTCAAAGGCTAAGTTCACACTGCAGTCAAAAGTGACCTGAATCTGATTTTTTGGCTCAAATGTGACCTGTATCCGATTGGTTTCTGACAGTGTGAACAGCACAAGTCACACTGAATCTGACATTTTCAAATCAGATTCAGGCCGCTTTCAAATGTGGTACTGAATCAGATACGTATCCGATTTTCTTGAATGCGGTCTGAGCAGTCAGGTCGCATTCAATGTGACTTTGACGTCATTCCAGAGCAGCAGTTTACCTCGGGACAAATGTTTTCAGTCACTTCATGGACAGAACATAATCAGAGGTTAATATAGACATGATTATTAAAAAGTGTATGCATTTTTTTCCTAAAAGAAAGAGTTTTAGTTGTTTTTCCAGCTACAAGCTTGATTAAACAATACATAAATGGGGGAGTGATGAAAGAAAGTGAGAGAGCGCCGGGGAGATCGACTGCCGTCTCCATTACACACACAATAAACGATAAACATGAATGAATAATACATTTGTATGATGATATCTGATAAACTTAGTTTATTAACACTGACTTTTTGAATGAATTAATCAGACTAAAGTAACAGTTTACAGATCCACTGCTGTCCTGATCCGTGCGTATTTATGTGCTGCTGTATTCTTGTATGAGATGGCGTCAGACAGTGAACAGTCTGCTCCTGTCTGATCTGCCCTCAGACAAACTATGAAACATCAGAACAGATGACAAAACTAAGTTTTTGCCTCTTTGTTAACCTGTTCAGCGCCCTGTGGCTCTGAGACGCTTGCTCTCAGCGATCTGTCATCAGCAGGGTCGGCGGGAAAGAGTGGCTGCCTTTAGGTTCATAAGAAATAAAGTATAGCCATCATTACTTCAATAAGAGCTCACTCAAGGTGAGCTGCTGTAACATCAGGTTTTGCGTTATGGGAACAAACTTTTTCAGTATTGTGAAGCACAGTTTTGCTCTGTGTTTGTTGCCCCTCATCACACCGTGCTGTGTGTGATGTCATTAATGTTAAACTAAGTATGCGCGTCACTTCTGAAGCGTGAGCTGTTCACATCGCAGTCTGCAGTCAGGCCACATTTCCAGGTGTAATCTGAACAGCCAAACAAAAAAATCAGATTAGCAATAAATTGGAATTGAGTATTAAGAGCTGCAGTGTGAACGTAGCCAAAGCCATTTAACACCTATCTTAAAGATGAAAAATTCAAGATTACAATTAAATTAGTACAGACAAAAAGTTAGAAACTTTTAAGTCAATAAATTAACATTGTAATTAAGGTTTATTTTTTATTCTTTACTTCATAAAATTGCTCAATAATTATTATGGGTGGTGTTCAGGGTGATTGAGTTTGATAAATGTATGAGATCCAGTCAGTGTAAAATTGTTAGGTTTACATTTGGGATGTTAATTTAAATCAAAATGATCTCAAGGAAGAGTCCAGTGGTAATTTTCCTCCTTCAGGTATATAGTTGCTTGACAGTGAAGGTACAGTGTTGGCTCATGAAGAAGGGGCAGGGTGATTTATGTATTTGGTTGATATGGTATTTTAATTATGTAGGTGCATCTTTTGTAACAGGATTAAGGACCATGACCCTAATCATGTATGTGTCTATAATGTATTTAGAATGTATTTTAGTTCATGGACATTTGTGCGAATCTTGAAGAAAATTTCTATTTGCAGCATTGAGAAGCAAGGGATAAACCCTAGACTGTAAAATATTTGGAAGAAGCCATATAACGTCAGCGGTTGGAATACCATAGAAGCCTTTGGAACTAGATGCCCTCTAATGAACACTGCCACACACTGCCATACTGCACGCCATCTCAACCAGTCATGTTAAGGTGAGACTTAAGGCCATCTGACCAATAGAGATGCCAGGAAAAAGGGTGCAATATTTTAAAAAAATCACCCCCTTCGCAGTGAGAGGTTATCGATGTATCTCATATTTAGACTAAAGTTGTTTTTTTGAACAAGGTTGCAAAAATGTGTATTAATGTTGGAAAAAATCGCTTTTTCCCCGTATACAATCATTAAGGTGTCAGGTTACTGCAGCCAGCCTCAAGTGGACACTCAGGGTACTGCATCTTTTTGCCCTTCTGCAAGAGCTTTCATTGTCAGTCCTGGAGGTAGCAACCTGGGATAAACACGAGGCTTAATGACTTTGATTTGCGACCTATGACCTCCATCTAAGTAGGTGATTCCTAAGAGTGATTGTTTATGCACTGTCTGAATCTCTCTAACAGCAGTCTAAAGATATGTTCTCGAGAATGGCCTGAATGGATAGATGGATGGAAATCCTGAAACTTTCGTGCCTGCAGCTCTGCCCATTGCTGGAATAACACAGAAAAAAACATTTCAAGACAGTGTTGGAAAAGAAGTGAACAGAAGTTAATCAAACACAAAGAGGAATCATGTAGGAAAAACATCTCCTCAGGAACATTTTGTTCCCACACCCTGCCAGCATCAGTGGTTGACACCCACTTCAGAGCTCTGAAGCACTGTGTACATACAACCACAAGTGGTGTAAATGTTACCGTGGATCACCTTACATACTGCCATCAGTTATACGTCTGACAGAGTCCTTGTGTGGTTAGATTTGGAGATGCTGTGGTTTATCCATCAAGCTTACAGTATTCTTCCACATCCTGATAAAGGTTCATTGCATGGTCAAAAAGACTTTTACAACTTTAATTTTTTCTTATCATTTTATTTGATTGAGCAAAAATGAATCCTCGGCTTATGAGTGCTTCTTCTCTTCAACTTTGTTATATATAGGAGCTTTTTTTACTCAGTGACAGTTTCTTACAATTGTGTTCCATCTTAAGAAGTTGTTTCAGAGTAATTTCTTATTTGGGCTTAAAGGAAGTCCTCACCCATCTGCAGGTCTAGTTACATAGTGTACATTGAGCAAATGCCTCGTTTCTGCACTAATTTATTCATTTCAAGAAACTTTTTGACAAGTCCAGATTGTGTTTTGTCACCGTATGTTTTCATCTTCTTTTAAAATCTTTTTTCCTTAATTCTCTGACAATTGCGTAACCTAAAATTCTCATTATTCATTCTTACCAAGTCTTCAAAGTAGTTTTGAATGAATCAGATGTATTTGTTCTTTTTTTTATTCATCTAATCAGTTTTCTCTATTTTAATCTGAATTCATTGTAGAAATAAGTCATTAGGTCATCAACATTGATTCATTAAAACTAGAACTACCAAGGCAGTCATTTTGACTGCTTTCAAAATTTGCAATGTCATAACTTTGATTGTTTAATCACACATGACGTTGGCAACATTCCGAACAATGGCGGAAAAGACCGACGATTTTCCGCGACTGCCGTCAACATTGCATTTATTCACACGGTCATTTCAAAAATCTGCAGAAAATAAACCGTTTGCTCTAGCTCGATTCTGTAAAAAACAAATAATTTTACACATCTTACAGATTTCAACAAGCCATGAATGATCAATATACGTCCTGTATTTACTTCTAAAGAATTATTTGAATATTGCCTTCCATTTGCCTGGTGTCATTTCAGCTTGGGTCTGCTCAACACCAATCAGCATGCTCCATACGTCGGCTCTGTGTCTCCAGAGACTGTTTCAGGGCAGCAGGACCCCCGAAACAGTTTCAGGGGGTCCCTTGAAACAGCTTCAGGGGAGTCCTGTCGCCTTGTAGGCTACATAGTTATTCACAGTTTTCATTGTTCTGAAAATAAATATTCAGAAAATTTCATTGTCCGTTTTTCTTTATTGAATAGTTTCTTGCATTCTGGTTATGTTATATTGCTATGAGACATTGTTGAATTATATCTGGCTTCAGCCCTAGTTCTCCTGAGCACATAGAGGTGTAGAACTTGATATTGCAGTGAAAAATGAGTCCACAGTGAGAAAAAATGTGACAGAAGCAAAAACGGACTAAAATTCCAATCAACTTATCAGGTCCCCGAATGTGTAGTTTCTGTAAAGGTAGAACCACACCACTTTTTTCCTGTGTTCCTTATGCTTGAGGGTACCTGAAAGTGTGTAGTATATACTCCCACCTTATTTTTAGAATTTTTTAAAATCAGAAAATCAGAAAAATAAAATTTTCGTTTTTTTTCTGATGATTTACAGCCTTTAAATTTTGTTACACTGCATAAAGACATAACTGAGTTATATCAGCTTATAGCCATGGTTGTCCTGAGTCCATAGAGATGCTGGACTTCACTTTACAGAGAAAAATGACACGACAGTGAGTAAAAATATGACAGAAGCAGAAAATGCTCAGAAATGGCTTGGGATTCAGAGGGTTAATATCTACATACCCATAGGACCCTGACTTTTCCTAAATGTGGGTATATTTTCTTCTGAAATTGTTCCATCATTAAAATTCAAAAACACAAAAGAGTTGTGGGCATTACTACCTCGAACTACCATTGGCAGTCAAATTGACTGCATGCAATTTACATGGGGTAGTTTTTCACTTGTTACATTTAGCAGCTCTTTCTTCTGCTCTATTGATTGTTTGTTTTTCATACTTTTTGAAGCTGCTGGGTGGTTTTCCCTCTGCAGAATTTATAGTGATGCTAAAATCTAGCTAACAAGAAAGGCAAAAGTGATAAGGCGAATTACAAATAAGGAGGCTTTACTCTTGCTTCACAGCCATGACAAGGAAGAACCAGAGCAGGTTCAGAGAGTAATGTCTAATGTTTGGTCCGTCAATAATGCTCCATAATATCATAATTAAAGAGCATTTAGATCTGAATAAATAGTGAGCACAGTGGGCACATGACTACAACATTCTCAAAAAAAATTAAAATAAACTGCATAAAGTATAAAAAGTATTTAAAAAAAAAACAGGAAGAATGTAACATTTCATATAACCATGTAAGCTCAGCAGGTGGAGAGAAGATGAATCATAAAGTTATAGCAAGTGACTGACAATGAGGAGGAACTACATGCTGAAAGTTTCCTACACTGCTAGCTGTGCTTCCCTTCTTAGGAAGGACAGTTGGCTTAAAAATGCTGATATTTTTGCTTAGGGAGATAGTTTGGTAAGCTTCAGGTCATCCATTAATGTTTGTTTAAATTGGCACAGCCAGAAGAACAAAGCCAGGAGGTCACAGCCATCACAGCCAGCGGATCACAGCCATCACAGCCTGGAGATCACAGCCAGGGGATCAAAGCCATCACAGCCATCACAGCCATTAGATCACAGCCATCACAGCCAGGAGATCAAAGCCAGGGGATCACAGCCATCACCGCCTGGAGATCAAAGCCAGGAGATCACAGCCATCACAGCCATCACAGCCTGGAGATCAGAGCCAGGAGATTAAAGCCAGGGGATCACAGCCATCACAGCCATCAGAGCCATCACAGCCTGGAGATCAAAGCCAGGGGATCACAGCCATCACAGCCATCACAGCCATCACGGCCATTAGATCACAGCCATCACAGCCAGGAGATCACAGCCATCACAGCCTGGAGATCAAAGCCATCACAGCCTGGAGATCAAAGCCAGGAGATCACAACCATCTCAGCCTGGAGAACAAAGCCAGGAGATCAAAGCTGGGGGATCACAGCCATCACAGCCATCACAGCCATCACAGCCATTAGATCACAGCCATCACAGCCAGGAGATCAAAGCCAGGAGATCACAGCCATCACAGCCTGGAGATCACAGCCATCACAGCCATTAGATCAAAGCCAGGGGATCACAGCCATCACAGCCAGGAGATCAAAGCCAGGGGATCACAGCCATCACAGCCTGGAGATCACAGCCATCACAGCCATTAGATCAAAGCCATTAGATCACAGCCATCAAAGCCAGGAGATCACAGCCATCACAGCCATCACAGCCTGGAGATCACAGCCATCACAGCCATCACAGCCATCACAGCCAGGAGATCACAGCCAGGGGAACACAGTTGTTTGTGCAGTTTTATTTTTTCACTGGTCCATATCTTACTTTCTTAGTTACCTCTTTAGTTTTTTTAAAAAAACATAATTATAATTAATGTTTTTTTCATGTTATTGGGGGCTCAGGCAACAAGCCACTATCTCCCTATAGCAAAGCTATGAGAGTGAGTGGCTTGCGACAAAGCCACAAGCCACCTCCTGTGCATTTATTTATATATTTATTGGGGGCTCAGGCTTTGCAATGAGCCACCTATGTTCTCCTGCACATTTATTTATTTATTGGGGGCTCGGGTTTGCAACAAGCCCCTCTCCATACGGTGAGCGTGGCTCGTTGTAAAGCGGGAGAACATAGGTGAGACGGGAGAACATGAAGCCCTGACTATTTCCGAAAATAAATGAGAGCCAGCTGTTACTCCCAAAGTCCATGAAGCTAGACAGCCATTTTAATTTGAAATGTTCTCCTTCTTTGGGACTGACTGTGCCTTAATTGTGATAACTCTGTAATTTCTCACAATATCTTAAAAAACGTACATGTTCACGGTCCCAACACATGTCTAACACTCACAGACATTTTAGTTTTCATGAAGTTCTTACACTTCGTGAGTAACAAGCTGTTGTTCGACAGCATTCAAGAGGCAAGAAAAAGCATTAAGAAAGCATGTGAAAGTAAAACACTTGTGGCTTTGACTCTTGGTTACCATGACAATGGAGCACAGAGGCTCTGGTCTTTAATCTATGTGGTCTATGTGTGTGTGTGTATGCATGTGTGGGTGTATGGGTGTTCATGAAGTTAGGGACAGCCAGGAGAACAGAGTCAGGAGAACAGAGTCAGGAGATCACAGCCAGGAGATTGAAGATAAAAATCAGGAAATCACAGCTGTGTTGTTTTTGGAAGTCATTTAGATTTAGCCTTTTTGATGAACATGTTTGTTAGTTTCAGTAATTTCTACTCATTATGAACACTTTGCTAATAACAGCTAAAGGCTAACAATGCCAAACAACAGTTAACGGCCATTAGCTTGTAGTGGCTAACTGTTGTTAGACATGCCAATGATTCAGTCTACGGGTGGACAGAGCAGACCATCCAACCCTGGCATACAAAGAGCAGTGGTGAGTAAGAGATCTGAGGTTTGTAATAAATCTCAGTGCTCCATGGTAGACAGTATCCAACGCATGAAGACAATGAGCAGATGAATGTAAATAAAGGACATCGCCATAGTCAAGTACAGACATAAAAGTTGATTCAACAAGCCTCTTTTTGGAATCAAAGGAAAAACAGGCCTTGTTTCTAAAATAAAAACCCAGTTTCAGCTTCAACTCATAAATATATATCTTTTTGGTCTATCAAGTGTGCCATGAAATGGAAATGATCTGATAAGAGGAGTATTCCAGGAAATAAAACTTTTAAGGTTTTACCGTTTTGCTGACTGGGCAACATCCCAAAATATTAGCAGCAACTACTGTGCCAAACACAAGAGCATTTATGATGGTTAATCAGTTCTCTGTTACAGTCACAGTGTCTTATGATGACACCAACCTATTTTGAAGACGGAAGGAATTTGATTGTATTTGAAAAAGAAAAGGAATTCAGTCCAAGTTTGCATGTGTAAGTTCAGAAGTTATGTTGGTGTCCATAAAATAAAAATCTCATTCATTTTAATTATTATTTTGTGTCATGGTGCATTTTTAACACTTTTCATCAAATTATTATTTGAATTTTTTATTTATTATCCATCTTATTTCAAAAAATCTCTGAGCAGTCAAAATGACTGCCATGGTAGTTCTAGTAGTGTCAGAATTCTGGTAGACCAAGTGTTAAAGGATAAGTTTGGTTCCTGCAGCTTTCACATTGTTTATAGAATGAAGTAGAACAATATACTCACCCAGAAGGCTTTCCTGATCCAAACAGTGCTTCGGGAGATATTTAGATCCAAAATCAAGCAGCGGACATCCATATAATGGTAGCACACGGGGCATGTATAGGGCCGCTCCTAAAACTGCATTAATCGTCCAAAAACTCATTAGTTTCACCAATATTCCATTATGGTCCATTTGGGCGACTCCTCCACTACAGTCTGTGTCACTCCAGACATGTTGTGTGACTTCACTGACCTCTGAACTGAAGAAGAAGAGCGCTTGCCTCCGCGCATGCGCAGCACTCTCTGGAGAGCTGTTCTTCTCTTTGCCTCCACGTCCTCCTTTCGATGAGCTTCTCATCTGTATACTCTGGCTCAAAACTGTAAGGACACCCATCATATTCAAAGTTCTCCTCCACAACATCTTCATCCGATAGATATTCATCCATTTTGCACAAAACTGGAAGAAGAAAGTCGTTGTGTAGCCGGCGGTCGATGCTGAAACAATGAGCCGTGCTGCGCAGGCGC
This sequence comes from Scarus forsteni, assembly GCA_036419115.1. Classification (NCBI taxonomy): domain Eukaryota; kingdom Metazoa; phylum Chordata; class Actinopteri; order Labriformes; family Labridae; genus Scarus; species Scarus forsteni. The sequence goes on along the minus strand of JAZDUH010000327.1, from coordinate 1,876,920 downwards.
GGAGGCAAGCGCTCTTCTTCTTCAGTTCAGAGGTCGGCACAGTCACAAAACATGTCTGGAGTGACACAGACTGTAGTGGAGGAGTAGCCCAAACGGACCATAATGGAATATTGGTGAAACTAATGAGTTTTTGGACAATTAATGCAGTTTTAGGAGCGGCCCTATACATGCCCCATGTGCTACCATTATATGGATGTCCGCTGCTTGATTTTGGATCTAAATATCTCCCGAAGCACTCTTTGAATCAGGAAAGCCTTCTGGGTGAGTATATTGTTCTGCTTTATTCTATAAACAATGTGAAAGCTGCAGAAACCGAACTTATCCTTTAAGTCTCAAGTTGCATTTGTTGCAAGTATGTGTGCTTTTTATGTTTTTAAATTTATGTTTTAGTTTTTGAATGTCTCTGTGTGATCTTCACAACCTTAAACAGCAGTTAAAAGACATCATAGGCAGAGTGTTATGAATGTGTGCACTAGACCTAACCACCATGGTTATTTACAAACCATGGAGGGTAGTATCTGTTTTCAAAGCACATATGTTGACCACTCTACTAGGAGGCAGAAATGTGCCATTTTTAAACATTTACAGCTTAAAGCTAGGGTTGGCGATCTGATTTAGATACACTTTTTGTAATACTGGTTAAAATGGTCTTTATGACCCGATGGTAATCAACTCATAATGTGTTCTTAAAACAAAGCGAAAAATATCCGCTACCTACAGCAGGAGTAAAACAGGGAAAACACCAACCAATAATCTTGCAGGGATACCTTTTTTTACACCAATCAAATCCCGTCGCCGTTCTGCGTGCCTGCTGCGCGTTCATTTTCCCGGCGTGCACAGACAGTGTGTGTAGCATGTAGCGTGTAGGGAACAGACTCCGCTGGAGAATGCTTACCTTTCAAGTTTTGTCTTTGAAAATAAGGGAAGTCCGCTGTGAGCTGTCCCACAACACCAACCAAGCTCCAGTATTCCTCACATTTTAAGACAGATGTACAAGAAATCTAAAATAAACTCTTTATTTTTCTAAGTTTGTTCCACTGTTGGCTCTAATCTCGCGAGAACTGCCATCCATGCTACTGCAGGGGGCAGTTCTCGCGAGACTTCTTCTTCTTCGGTGGTTGGCATCCATCATTTTGGAGCATTACCGCCCCATTCAGGCTAGAGACGGAGCTCAGTTTGGAGAGGCAGAGAAATGCTTTTATTATTATATTGTCACACGGGAGATTTACCGGAGAATACTGATTCAGGAGGACAGGAGAAAAGAGGAGAAAAGAGGAGAAAATACGGAAAATACGGTAGTTTTATGGCCAAAACAGGAGATTTGACAGCTTATGCGGAGAATGTCAGAGGAACTACCTATACCCCGATCAACATCGGCTGTGAGTACTAACTGACTTTACATGTTTGTTTGGTGTTTTCTTCGTGCTGACTGAGACATGACTTGGTGTAGTGTGAAACAAACACGTTGTGCTGAGGGTTTGGAGTTGAATCAGTCTTCTAGATATAGCGGCTGCGCGCGTGCATGTGAGCGGGGGGTGGGGCTAGGTGGAGCCCTGAGGAGATGCTACTTTCAAATTCATGGTAGTTTTCCAAAATCACCAACCCCAGCTTTAAATAGATGTTGTAGGTATTATTCGAACTCCATATCAACTCACAATGCCTAGTATATTTTGAACCATTGTCTCCAGGACGTTAATGACATAACTATAATCCCTTTGTATTTCTCTTTCTGTAAATACATATAGATATACAGTCTAATCATGCAGTTTCTGTATATAACAGTCTATTACTTTGCACTTCTGGATTGGATGCCAAAATTCTTTTCATTACTCTGTACTTGTGCATGTGTAATGACAATAAACTTGAATCCTAATCATAAAACATGTTTTTGGATGCCTCTCAGATACTCAAAATGCCATTCTTGTATTAAACAATGTCCCAAACTCAACAAAAGTTTACGACTTTCAGCTGAAACATTGTTTATACAGTGTCTTTAGTCTGGCACACGCTGGAAATTTCCAGCCCTAGTCTCTATCATCACAGTTTATCATCTCGCATTAGTGTAGACAAACAAACATGATGGACATTGAGAAAAATATATTCATGCATAGTGGGCTAGCAGTTAGTTCTTTAGAGTTGTCATTGTGTTATTAGCAATTTGGATCCAACTCAGCTCCTTCACAGTCTAATTAAAGCTTGTTATACAGGACATGCTTTATCAACACTCGCATTGTTTTTCCCACAAATCATCAAGTCGTTCCTCCATTGCTGACATTTATTTAATTATATGCCTTGTGTTATTAACTACTATATTTAACTTTGTTAAACTGCATCGTCCCTAGCAATTAAATACATTTAATTCAAATCAGTATTTACAATGACAATGTTTGCATTTGTTGTGTCCATTCTTCGTTCCTGATTGGCTACTGTTCTTTTACATGGGACAGAACTTGTCTGGCTCTTGACATACCTCAAGATTCCTGATTTTAGTTATCAAAGAAGTGCATGGTTGCAAGTCAAAGTGGCCCTGATCCTCTTTTGAGACAATCAGGGAAGATAAGAGCAGTCTTAACTCACCACAATATAAACAAGCAAGGATCGCCAAATAATCAGGCCTTTGCTGACTTTGTACAAACAAGTGGATTTGGGCCAAAAATCCTGTCCATTTTTTGTAGTGTGCCACTTGAGGGCATCTGGATGAAGAGACTTTCAGCCGTGTGGTTATATAAATAAGAGGGGCACCAGCAAGTCCTGGCTGCTTGCATTAATCATGTCTTGTATTTGCATTACCATATATTGTCACAAAGAAGACATACTTTCAAATAACCTGCCGTGCAACCATGACTGCTTTATGCAAAATCGAGCAGGGCTTTCTATTGCTTTTTGCCAGGGGCCTCCAAACCCCGAAAGCTGTCTTGCGTTTTATGGTAAGTTCATTTTGATAAATTAAAGTTAACATTTTTCAAGCTGGCGCTGTTCTAAAAAGTGATAATGTTCAGCAAGTTTGAGCTCCCCTGTCTGTAATGATGATAAATGAACAACAGGTAAAGGTCAGCTCATAATAAACTGTACTGTCTTTACATTAGATCTGTCTGACATTATCAAGATGAGGTAAATTTATTTTTTATTGATCTCAGACAATAGGTCACAGTCTGATTTCAGCAGGCTCTGTTGTGTCTGAGATAAACTGTTGCTGCTTATGTCAGTGGCTGTTCGGGGACTGAGACTTGATATTACCAGAGCCTGCTTCCTGTAAACCTACCACTCTCACTCTCTCTTCACTGGAGAGACATGTGTCCTCAGCACTTTTGTGGGTCATCATGAGAGGGAGTGAAAAAATAAAAACCAGATCACCACTGCCGCCGTCCTTCCTGCACGCCCTTGCCCCCTCACACCGCTCAGCTCCTTCTCTCACCCCTCCAGTGCCTACCTCACCCGAGATAATAATGAAGAACATCATTTATGCAAATGTAATTAGGCGAGGAACATGATAGTGGAGCACAGGGAGCCAATGGAAATTTATCACTGAACACTCAGGCTCTAAACATTCAATTAAAATATTGAATTTCAGCGGATTTAATCTAAACGTAATAAATTAAGCAGTGGAAGAAGGGTTTGCAGTAGAGCCGGCTGACATTTGGCTGTCAGTATCACACTTGGAGATGGTCATTGATTCCACTACAGACCTCCTACAGGCGGACAGAAAGTGAGGACAGAGGGTGGTGTCTGGTCCACATTTTTGTATTTAGTAGGTCACTTCTGTTCCTAAACAATAAAGTAAAGATGACAAAGACAACAAATGACAAATTTTAGACCTGAATACGGTCTTCTCCAAAAACCAAGAAGCATAATAAGAGTAATTTGTTCTGCATCTGAAATGAGTTTAATAAGAGGCCTGATTTTCAGCTAAGAAAACAGTTTGGCTGGGTTTTTACACACTTTAATTAAAATAAGTTTGGGTATTGTGTAGTCATTCATACAAAAACATGATGATTTGCAAATTCCTTTGACCAAAAGCCATATATCAACAACACACAGAAATTCTGCCAGTATCTTCAGGCCTGAGCTTATCTCAGATGGACTAACGCAAAGTGGAAAAGTGTGCTGTGGTCTGAAAGTCCACATTTCAACTTTTTGTTGGAAACAGTGGACAATGTGTCCTCCAGGCTAAAGAGGAAAATAACTATCCAGATTGTTATCAGTACAAAGTTCAAAAGCTGGCCTCTGTGATGGTACGTGGGGCTATTGCCCATGGCATGGGTAACTTGCATTACTGCGAAGGCACCATTTAAGCAGAAAAATACATACAGGTTCTAGAGTAACATATGCTGCCATCCAAGTAATGTCTTTTTGTTCATATCCCTGCTAATTTAAGCAAGATAAAGCCAAGTCGCATTCACGTGTTCCGCATGTAACAACCGCATGGCTCTGTTGTAAAAGAGTGCAGGTACTACACTGAAGGCCCAAGTCTTCAAGTCTGAGTGGACTTCAAGAGAACGTCCGTAAGCCGATGCGCGCAAAGCTCAAATTTTACGACCGCACGGACTCCACTCCGCACCAGTGTTGCACAAAACACAGCTCGGCATGTAGTTTCTCATCGACCTGCATTAAAGTGACACCCCATCCCGTCAACCGTCTTCTGTGCAGCAGTCCGCCCTAGTATGTTTGGGCCTTGACTGTACATTAAGCAAGAATAGGGAAGAAGTCCTTGTTCAAAGATTCAATATTTCATGTCCTCAGTTCATGACTAAGCTCATTATTGACCATTTGCAGACACATGACTAACATGACTAACATGATAGTTATTATTGCAGAGATGTATTTTCAAGCCACTAAAGTAATAAAAAATATTGTTAATGGAACAAAAATGTCTCTTACACTCCCAGATGAGCCTGTTTGCTTTAAGACTCACAAATAGGAAAATGGGCATAGACCAGACTGAAATAGCTGCTGCACAGCAGTCAGATAGTATGGATCAGCTATGTATAGTGAGGCCAAGATGGGAAAATCAGTCACTTCCCAGCAAGATAATTTGGCGATCTTTCCAAGGGTTATGACTGTCATTTGCTTTGGATACATGAGGATAGTAGTATGAACATGGAGCACACACAACAAACACGTCCACTGGTGGAGACTTTATTGGTTTGAGTGATTGGGAACTGGAGGACACAAGAACATCCACGTTACCTGTTGAAACAGGTGGATACAATTTGGGTTTATATTGTCAAATTTGGTGAAATACCAGTGTAAGTTGGCAAAAACACTTCTGCATGTTTCAGGATCTGAGAATAGCAACATATTAATGTATTAATCTGCAGTTTGTGGTAATCATCATGCAGATCCCTTGTTGAAATGAACAGACTTGTACGGACCCAAATCAATGTTATTCAAACTTAAGACAGCAGACAGACAGACCAGAAAGGCTAAATGAAAGATACTTTTCAAAGTTAATATTTGCCTGACACTAATTGTTCATTTTATAAAGAAACAGCCATGGTTTAATGATAAGTTTACTTGATAATTTAGCATTTGCATTATCTCACGAAGTGTTTCTGTTGCATATGATTCATTAAGCTTCAAAAACGACTGAAATAATAAAGTAAGAAGGGGTCTCAAAGGGGCAGGAACTCCAACAGCGAGTGTCTCAGACAGCAAGAATGCAACTGGAGCTAGAGAGCTAGGGAGCTAGGGAGCTAGGGAGTTGTTATTATAAAATTAGTTATCGTGAACATACTCTGACAGTCATCAAAACTGAATGAATTAAACAGAGGTAAGGCAAATATGGGCTCTTTTATTAAGAGGAATGGACTTTCAATGGAGCTACAACTTTAAAAGGATTACAGGCATGTGACCATCACCTGATTCAACAAGCAAATATTTAAGTTTTGGCAAAATAAGAACCAATATTTTGCCAAAAAAAAAACACACAGAACTTCTGTTTTGTTACTGTATCTGTTCTGATGCTGTGGGCATTCTTCTGCTCGGGCTCTTAGTGCTGGAAACACTGCATTACGTTGGTTTTGAGTTAAGATGAAGCACTTCCAGCACAAAAAGGTCAGTTGTAGACAAGGACCCTTACTTAACTTATTCCTGAAGTATCGTATATTGTACCTTTATTTTGGAGGGGCTGGAGACTTACTGGGGTTGTGGAAAGTATTTGAAATACTGTGTTTCAGGTTCATATAATATAGCACACACAGAATAATTAATGGTGGACCGACAAGAGAAACAGGAAAAATACAGCTCCTAACATTAGTGCTGCTTGATCAACTTTGCTTGCATAAAACCTTAAATATGTTGTATTAAGTTGGATTTATTGACAAAAGTCAGACGAGGTGAGCTGTGCGTCTTGCTGGATGCTTTAATGTCATTGTTTCTGCTTAATGTAGCGTGGCTCCTTCTCAAGAGCCCGGTCCTTGCTGAAGACTAAAGCTGCAGTATCAGCCTCTGCTCGTACAAACAAATGAACAAGCTGTGTGAACACTGATCCAAAGAACTGCCTTGCTCTTGAGAGCCCTTCTCTCAGCTCTTTCTGTGAAACAGTGTCAGAGTTTGCATCTTGGAAAGTGTTTACACATTGTGAACATGGCTGTATGGTAATAAGCTGCAGTTGTCCCAGTTCTCTTAATATCACATTAGAATTTCATCTCGAGGGGGGGTTCACTCTGAGTGTGAGACGTGTAGATGTTTAATGAATCAGACTGGGAAAAGAGTCTCTTAATGGGTTGCATTAATGCTCTTTTTTGTCTCCTTGTCCCCCTGTACATGTTGTGCATAATATCAAACATGACCTGATTCCTCCTACATTTCCATAATGCCCCTCTGGATCCTGATGGTATTTTGTCATATATTGTGCTGCATTTAAAAGCACGGGGCATATTTAAATACATCCGTCTGTCTTTACCCCCTGTGGAAAAATTGACATGCTTAATGCTTTTAATAACATTTTACTTACATGTGTGAATAATGGCTTAAACAAAATATTAAATTATTCAAACAGATAACTATGGAGTCTCCTTGGCATGAAAAATGAGACAAAAACAGTTGAAAGAAAATCCATTTGTCACACATAGTGACAGAAGTTTCAGACATTGAACATACCTTTTAAGAAACTGCAGATCTTGCCATGATTGCTCTCGTTTGCTTTGTAGGTCGATCAGAGCTAACCATCGTGAAATGTGAAAATAATAAGCCTTATCACACAGGATCTCAAAAGTTTGATATTTCGGCTTTTGTCTTTACCTGTGCATGTAAAGCTGTGAACATGAAGGTCACCTAAGTTTCCAGAACAAGTGCAAAGCTATCCTGTGTGTGGGGTTTTGTATTTGGATGTCTCACTGCCTCATAGCTTTGTTCATGCTCAATCTCTAAGGTTGGCTAAGGCTGTCCTCTAAATCAAACTCGATCATTCTTTGAGCATAATAACAGAAGATATTCAAACACCAATTTTGATTTTAGAGCCCAGCTGTCCACAGCTCGCTTCATCTTTAGTTAAATAAGCATTATGATGTAAAACACTAGTGTTGGGAGAGAAAATGCAGCCTTTAATTTATCCAAAATGGATTGACTGCTGTAGATGTGGGGAGTCTTCAATAAGTTTATGTTACTGAAATGATTTTATGGCTATTTAGTTAGGAGTTGGTATATATTAACTGGCAAAACAAGAAAAGATTTTACTCAAGAAAGATTAATAGACTAAAATAACACTGAGTTTTTGTGTTAGGTTTCCTGGAAATAACATTAGGAAATAGAACCAAATTTTGACATGTAAAGCTTAACTACGTCAACAACTTCTCAAAGTGTTTGATTTAATTTGAGTTGCATTTTTGATATTAAGCTCAAACAAAGACCAGACATGTTGCAAAGCAGCTGGATATCAGTTGAGTAGTATGAGTACTTGATGCCATTGCTTTCCATTATTTACTTTATCCGGGCTTTGTTGTGTCTTGGATTTACCAAATGGACACCAAACACCAACTCTCCAGCCACCGATAGCCTGCCATGATTTATTTATCTCTAATTAGCTGCTTTTCATTCAAAAACATGAAACTATAGACTGGAAAAGACATAACTCATCCTCGTATCTAGGCCAGTGTTTAGTCTGGGATACCAGGTCACTGTAGTTGATAGTGCCACTATTCATTATTCACTTAAGATCAGGTTTTAAAGCAGTGCTGTAGTGGTGTTTATTTAAGCAGAGAAGGACAGTTTAGTCTGGATACAAGCTCTTTGTTCTCAGTTGACTCACACTGATCAATGGATGTATTACTCGTGGGTATTTCATTAGTTCTTATCGCCATAATAAATCCTTTCACATCAGTAAGCTGAGTGCTCCTGTGTGCCTAGACTGTCCTCCATTTACAGATGCTGTGCAAAGTTAAATATCTCAAAAAATAGTCCTCACACTTAGTTAAAATATCAAGTCTGAATGAAGAAAAGGCTACTTAATTATGGAGGTCAACAGTCAAGATCTTTCAATTCTATACCCAGCCATTGCTTGTGAATGTGATATCTCAAAATGCTTTAAGGAATTTTTGTCACTCCGACTCAATGTGTGTGCAGATGTCAGCGGGTAAACAGGTCAGCAGCAGGGACAGTGCTGCAAGTCTTTTTGAGTTTTTTAGCAGCAAGGTGCAGCTTAGAATGCTTCAGAAGGTGATTACATAACCAAAAAATAGTTTGATAAAGTTGCATCTATGCTATCTGTCTTGCAGAGTCAATTCTACCATTTCACAAGCCTGCTTTGGGTTGAATTTTTAAAGGCCTGTTAAAGTCGTCAACTCAGACCTTAGGACAAACCCTTATACATTTTATAGGTTTAACATAGGGTTAATGTGACCTTAAATGGTTCTAAATTATGAACCTTCACCAACGGGGAATTCTGATTTTTACAAATCGCTCTACCACAGAATTAACTCCTACTCTCTTCTCAAGCCACCACTGAGCCTCTTCTGTCCAGATAGCACTTAACTTGCAGAGGCATATGACCTTCAAGTACTTTTGTAGTAGTCCAACAATTGAGCTGTATTTTCCTTGTTGCATTACATTGAAGACCATTTAAAAATCTCAGGGATAAAGTAGTACAACTTTAATGCTTTTCAATGATACTTTAGAAGATATTTTGTGGGAATACATGAGCATATAGAAAGAAAAATTCGAAAAAAACAAAACAAAAAAGAAAACATAATAGAAACAGGACACTGTGGTGTCTAAAGGGCTGCAGCAGAGCACTTTCAGTCCTGTAAACCAAAGTAGAAATATGTGTAATATCATATCCTTAAAGAGTAATTCAGTATTTTAATTGCCAAACAGTTTGCACTGTCTAATACTCCTGCAGCTGTTTTCCAAGGCCAGACTTTATGAGTCACTTCATAAATATTTTATCTGCACCGTAAATATAACTCTGGTCTAAGATGTTAGCTTTGGTCAAGTGCTCCTTTTGGATCATCAGTGGAGCCACAGAGACTGTACTGCCTTTGGCTCATCTATCTTTTTCACTTTTCACCTCTCTTCTCTGTTGCTTTCCTCGGCTACTTGGTGATGCAAATGATTATCACTGGCAATGCAAAGAAGAAACTCTAATAACAACGAGAAACAATTTGAAACAGATTACTTTACTTAGACTTACTTTTAACTTTGGATGACAAAATTATTTGACTGTTCTGTACCAGCAGCAACTTGTTCTTAATCCATCCATCCACCCTTCTGTCCAAGCCATTGTTTAAAACACTTTGAGGAAGTACCCTGTAATTTTGCAGATGAACTGGTTACATTTTGGAGTTCAGTGGTCATGGTCAATATGTCTCATGTTCATTCCTTTCTTGTGACAAACATATTGCATGAAAGCTTTTACTGATGTTCATTAAAAGTTGCAAAGAGAGAGATATCTTCTCCAACTCAAGGATAAATTAGTTTCAATCCAGTTGTGCAGAAATCAGTCAAACACATGAAAGTCAGTTATTTGATGAGCACTTCGGGCTTTTGGTCAGCTTTTGTAAATACCTGAAATAAGGCCTGAGTGAATAAATGCATATAAGTTTAAATTCTTCCAGTTTTACAACATTTATTGCATCTGTCACTGTGCCAATTTTCAATTTTAAAAAGTTTCTGTGATTTTAAAAGGATGATTGCTAAAAAACTGCAAACAACAAACACAAAAATGGCCACTGGCCTACAGGAATAATTTCTGATTTGTACAAACACCATTGTCACGGCCATTGTCTTCTTCTACTACTATGTTGTGTCGTAGCCTACATGGACGTACAGAGTGAGCAGTCAGATCGCATCCGAGCATCGGGTCATATAGTGTGAGAAAAAAAATGGTGAGCCGTGAACTGTTAACCCCTGCGATTCACTCGTACAGTATTAGGGGCAGCTGAACACACCGCGATCGAAAAAGTCGCACAGTGGATGCCTGGCTTAAGACCCATCTATTAACATTTTAAACAAAGAAAATACATTTTACAGAACATGGGACCTTTTTTTTTTTGGAGTCTGCCCAAATGTCTCAGACTTAAGAATTAACTGTCAACTAGAGAATTTGCATTTCCATGCAGGAAATGTGTTGAAATGCTGAGTGTGACTGCTGAAACTGTGAAATGAAATTGCTAAAAGTAATGCAAAGAAAGTTGAAAATGTGACATGAATAGTTGTAAGCAGTAAATCAGGGCTGCAAATGTGTGAAATGTGCAATAAAAATGTTTGCAGAAAATTATAGATACTGGAGCTCAGGTCCACAGGTCACGTGACCATGCTCTAACTTCAAAGAAATGTGCAAAAGTTGATACTGCTTCAACAGTCATATCTCAGAAACTGTAGCAGATAGTGAAAAGTGCACAAAAAACTGTTTGCAGTTGTGAAAGGAAGCAGAAAATGAATGACTGTTTTGTAAGATGGTTAAATGTGTTGATATTTGTAAATGTACCTAATAAAGTGGCCAGTCAGTGTAATACGTCCAAAGTAAGGTTGAGAGTGTAAAGACAAGCATGATTACGCTATTGTAATGAAGAATCTGTACTAGAAGGAAAGAAAAGTATGGGAGCCTCAGCCTGGATTTGAACCCGGGTCTCTCTCGCTCCATAGTCTGCTGCTCTAATCTTTCAGAATAGAATAGATATCAGGAAAAGGATTTCACCGTGAGCATCCCAAGAACCTGCTAAAACGTGTAATATAATTCTCATATCTTTACTGTTCAAAATGTTAACACAGTGACGAGTTAAACACGCGCTTGAAACTGCAGCACTCGACTTCAGTCTGAAGTCACGTGACACGCTGAACACACACAGATTTCCTCAAAAGTTGGTGTTGCTTAAAAAATTGTAGAAGCCAGCAAAAAGCTGAAGATATGTAAAAATAGTTGATAAGTCAGTGCAGCTTTTAAAGCATGAATGAAGTCTGTAGGTGGAAGTATGCCCTATCTGTGGAGCTTCAAAGTTGCAGAAGTTTTCAGCAAACCTGTGGAAATGTCCCATTGATTTCAATGTAAAAATACATGCAGAAATTATGTTTTACTGTAAAAAGTATGACTGTTAAACCTGTGAAAAATACAAGCGCACTTCTCCTGAACATGCTGCATATGTCAATTTTTTCTGTGAAAATCTGTGCAAATTTGAAGCCTGTGAAAGGTGCCAAAATCTGAAGGAATAAGAAGAAGAAGAAGAAGAAAAAGGAAAAAAAGAAGAAGAAATTTAGGAAGAACAATATGTTGAAATGCTGACTTCAACATAATGATAATAAAGCCATTGTGCATTGTGTTCATTTTTGTTTCAGAACAAATTAACACTATGAATCCTGAACAATCTTCATAGTATCGATTAAATAAACACTAACCAAAGGATGAGTATTTGTTTGGTTAACGGTCAATGTCATGGTCATGTAGCCTCATGTGTATCTCTTGTCTTTGAATAAGATATCTCAAGAACTGTGCTAAGATTTTTCTTTCAACATTGTACAAATGTTCTCTGAAATATGAAGACTGATATGAAGGTAGAGGTTCAAGGTCATAGGGCCTTTTTGTTTAACTCTTCCTGCTGACACATTCTCTCAAGAGTGCTTTGAGGGTCTTTCTCCTAACCTTGCACAAATACCCACTCTGACTAGAGGTCAAAAGTTAAAGCTAAATTGTAAATGAACTTAGAATTATATATGTATCACTTTTTTAGTCTTTTGAACTACTCAACGCACTTTTACAGTACAATTATATCCACCCATTCACACCCATTTGGTCTAATATTCACTCATTGATATATCAGAGTTTCTATTTAAGTCATCCACCTGAATAAGTTTACACATCCACACTCTTTTCAACCCATTTACATGACACCAACGCAGCATAGAGAGCAACCTGGGGTTAAGTGTCTTGCCCAAGGACACATTGACCTGTGACAGCCAGATCTGGGCTCGAACCCTTGACCTTCCAATTGATGGTAGAGCATACCACCAGATCAAGCCACCAATGCAGCACACTGCAAATAAACTCAGGCAATAAATGCTTTATTTCTATCAACTAGATGGTGAGTAATGAAATTAAATACATCATAAATAAATATTTGTAGGTGAAATTATATTAACTCATCAAAAAAAAGAAATCAATAGATGCCTGGAAATCGTGGACAATTGTACTTTTCTTGCACATCAATGTATTACCATAGGGCTGCCAATTTTAAAATCATGTAATTGGGACACTTATAGAATTAAATGTCATAACGGTGCTATTTGGCATATCTCAGGTACCTTTACCTAGATTACAGGCAGGTCAATGAGCTTTTTTGACGTTATTGGCTTGACTACAACATCACTGCCATCCTTCACTCTCAGAATAAACTATATATAGTATTTATAACTTGGAAAAATCTGAAATATATTGAATTTATTACCAAGAAATTTTCAGAAAAGTTTCTAGTGCTAGTTTCCACAAAGGGAAATCCCACCATGCCCTGCTGCTGGGATTTGAATTGTATACTCAGTTTTAGTATAGATATCTTTACTGATTCTGTTTTTTATGTCCCATCTCCATCCTCCAGTTGTAAGTACAGATATTATGATATATGTACAGAATGACCATACTGACTGTTTTTTCCATAGTTGCTGGGCTGTGTTTGTTTCTGTTTCACAAGCTCTCAAGTGCTCAGATGCTGTCTTTAATGTGGCCAAATTTTAAATATACAAACAATAATGTTGCAGTTTTCATCCACATGCATTACTATATCCTCCTCTATGTTGTGTCCTTAAAGGATTCCTCCACAGCTCTAGTTACTGTACATTCCTCTACTTAACGAAGACATGCACTAATTCCCCTCCTCTCTCATAATAGATGTCCTAATGTTTTATTTACCTTACGAGACTTTAATCAGCTCCCTGATTCCTTCTGTTGTTACACACCTTCCCCTTTGAAACAGAGCCTGTGTGTACCTCCTTATCTGACGCTGTCCGCTGTGCTTGCCAGCCGGCTGCCGACAGGAGAGCTGGAGGTGGCAGACGAAGCTGGGGAGAAGTGTTTGCCCTTATTTTGATGTAGATTAAAATGCCTTTGTTCATGCCTTTGTGCCGCACTCCTTCTAACAAGCACACCTTTGTGAGTTTGCATGTGTGAGTATTAATGTGTGTGACTTGTGCTGACTCCTATGTCAGGGGTGGGGTCACACCCTTTTTCACAGCTGTAGGTGTCTGCAGAGCTTTGTATCAGCTCTGCAAGTGAAAGGGTGAACACCTTACCCCCCTCGCTGCACAGGCGTAAACACACCCTGCCCCCTAGCTATCATTAGCCATTACGCTAACAGCAGGGCTCAGAGACAACTTGGGAAAACTTGAGCACATGTTTTTAGCAGTGCATACAAATGCAAGCATTGTGCATTTGCTGCTGGGATATCAGAAATGTCACAGAGGTTTAAATGCCAGCTATCAGCAGATATGTTTACAGAGTGACAGTGAGGTGATATGTATCAGCTGCAAGGAGCTGAATGTGTCGCTACTTTAATTACTCTGCATGCATGACTCCTTAAGGTGCAACCACACCTTAAGTGTGCTTTTCGTCAGGGGGGCCTGCTGTGTGGATATTCTTCATTCCATGTAAGCATGTCATTCAGCACAGTGAAGCAAACACAATAATGCCCTTTTGTGTAAAAGTCTTAGTTCTCAGTTTGTTTCGATCACTTTGCTAAATAACAGGTAAGGTTATGGTTCCTCTTCTTTTCTTAGGTTCTTCCTATTCTGTCTAAATAATCTTTGGCTTTCATATTGGGAATAAAATGTGGGTTCAAGCTGTGTTGAGATGTAATCGGATTGTCCAGTGGACTTGACTGCAACATCCTGAGGCTCTCACAAACTAGAACTAACCTCACCAGAAGCACAGCTGGAGGTCCCTTTTAGTGATGTGCTGGAAGCTTCTTTTATTTCCAGTTCTAAAAAAGTCCCTTCGATGTGGAGTTGGTCACCTCTCCTTTGGTTCACACCTCAGATTAGGGTTAGCAGGTGTACTTATTTGATTGTCTCCTGCAGTAACACTATACAGAAAGAAAGCACAAAAAGCAATCGGAGAGTAAATAAAAGTGATAATAGAGGGACTGTTAGTAATCAATAAGATTTGAATGTACAATATTGTAGGATTTAAAGAGTCCAGTTTATGTTTTTTTAGTTTCTTACGTGTGCTTAATGTTTCACCCTACTTGATGAACTTTCATGAACAAGACAAAAAGTCTGAGGCATCAGAACGTCTCCCTCCCATCTTACATTAGCTGTCTTAAAGGTCTTGTTTCCCATCATATTAGTAATTACATATGTCTTTCCAATTTTAATATATTTCTTAGCCTCTAAAAGTAAAATCAGTCCCTATCACCCATCCGGCTGAGACTGACATGTCTGAGAATGTCATGTTTCTCAACTCTGGGTTCACCTCCAGTATGTCTTCTCCTGGGTAAATATGATCTAGTGTTGGATGACAGGTGGGTTTCTGTAACCTGAAACACCAGACAGACCATTAAAAAAATGTCACTTGTCCATCTTGGAAAGTGCTTGGGCAGGTCAGTAGCTTTTAGAAGCATATTGTTCTGTCAATTAACATTTATTACAGGCCAATCAGATGACACAGTAGGCTGCCACGACTGTGTTACAGAACGTTAGCAACTTTGTAAAACAAAATATTCTTACTAAAGAGAAGTTTGTAGTGTTGTGATTTGTTTTTCAAATGTGTTCAATATAGAACCGGGACTGAAGCTGTTAGCATCTATGCTAATCTTTAGCTCTCAAGTACAGTAAGTGCAGTGCAGTAATTTCCTACCAGCTTCTTGCTTATGTCTCCAACCTCTTTTTATTCTAAAAGAGTCTGATTGGGCTGTTTCGATTTGGGCTGAGCACAAACAATGTAGATTAGAGGTTAGAAGATGGGTCTGTCTGATTTATAGACATTGATTTAGGCTTGTCCAGCTGTTGTGCAGGGTTTCTATGAAACAGATCAAATATGAAGTCATTTCTGATCAGCTGTTTCAATTGTACTCATTTTGAGGGTTGTGTTAGAAGCCTAAGAGATTTGAGAGAGAAAAGATCTTAAACTAATGTATTTTCTCCCTCATCTCCTGAATTTAATAATAATCTGGAAGCTTCATGGAAAACTGTTCTGGCCATCTGATATGGTCATTGGAAATCCAGTTGATCATCATTATAGTAAGTACTGTGTCCTCCTTAAAAAAACATTATTGTGTATTGTTTCTAAAAAGAGGAACTTAAAGGATGTACACTGTGAGTTTTAGTTACCTTCTCATGATAATGTTTTGGCATATTTTTTTGTACAACTTTGTCACACTCCCTTCCCAGTTAAACCACCTAACCTGTGCACAACAGAGTGATGTCACTGCGTTAATTGGTCATTTTGTGTCTCTTTACTGACATTCTAACTCGCTTCCAACAACTTCCGTTTGCACGACATAGATGTCGAAGCCAAACCCATCCAACAGCATCTATAGAGTAAAACCAGTGAAGCGTGAGCTAATGAAAAAAGAAACAGATTATCTGTTAGAAAACAGATTGGCTGTGCCAAGCTCCAGTTCGTGGAGTTCTCCTTGTTTGCTGGAGGCATAATCAGACAGATCCCCTCGCTTTATCACTGATTTTCGAAAAGTTCATTCAGTCACTGTTCCTGACTCCTTTCCTCTTCCCAGAATGGAAGATTGTGATGACACCCTCGGCTTCATGAAATTCATAAGCAAATTAGATCTCTTAAAGGGTTACTGGAAAGTACCGTTAACTGAGCACATGTCCAAAATCTCAACAATTGTGACTCTTGATTGTTTCCTACAATATAGAGTCTTGGCTTTTGGCATGTGCAACGCCCACGCTACATTTCAACGCTCTACATTGATGACACAGTTTTGTCTGGGTTGCCAAATTGCAATGCCTATCTGGATGATTTAATTGTGTACCATGACATGGGTGGAGCCTCCCACATCCTCGAGCAGGTGTTCACTCATCTTGCGTTATCCCTCACATTCTAACCTTACCAAGTGTGACTTTGGCAAAGCCACTGTCACCTACCTTGGGAGACAGGACAACTGACAAGGACGTAAGTCAGACCCCTTGCTGCTAAAGTTGCTGCCAGCAATGATTTTCCAGTCCCGAATATGCGTAAAGCATTGCGCTGTTTTCTGAGCATGGCCGGTTACTGTCAGCTGTCAGGATTGCTATACTGAGAGCGGCGGTTCGACAGCTTTGAACAGTTCAAAACTGTTGTGACCCTTCCACGTTCCCCGCCTTTCCTCCAAGACTATACAAGGCTGATCCAGACCAAGTAGCGCATGCACCACGACAAAAGCCCAATCATCAGGATTATGACAATTGTGCACAATTGCCATCAGAAACGAAAATGTGTGACTGGGGCTTTAGTTGTTTGCCTCCCTTTTGTTATCACAATTTTTTTGGTTTAATAAATAACTGGTTTAACCACTAAACATCTGGGTTCTATGTTTCTTCCCTTTTTGTTGTAACATTTACTGATTTATGGCAGTTCTACCAACTAATTTCCAGCTCATTGTCTGTGCCAAGATATGGTGCTTTTCATCTGCCACAGACTTTAGTGGAAGCACAGTAAAAATAAAACTAAAAAGTTAGTTTTAACATTTTGCTCTACATGTTACAATTAAAATACAAAAAAAAATACAACTTAAGTTACAATTTAACTAGTTCAATCAGGAGAGACCAAAATTGAATGAATTGAAAGTATTTATTGAACAGGTAGATATGAATGAAAATGTGCAAAGTCTCTTGTTAGAATCTCTTTTGGCGCTTAGACTCCATCGTGCTGTCTTGGTGTACTTCAGGGGTACTGAGGGTGCATGATAGATAGGATACCCCCCATGGAGTCTAGACACTGGTGGTGGTGGTGAGGATAAAGGATGAGTTGTAGACTTCTGCTGCTGGAAACCTGATGCGGTGATGAGGTGAAAGAGCCACTATCTTGGACCTGGGCACTGGTGAGATGAATGGAGGTGCCTGGGGTGGAGGAGGGTTGCCGAGATCATCTCACGACGCCGCCGCACTGACTGTGGAGGAGCAAAGACATGGTTTAAAATAAGGCTGCTCCAGAATGATTGGCCCAGCAGTTGAGTGTGGCAGGATCTGGTTGGCTCAGTGGTTGAGTGAGAGCATGCCCTTCATCAGCAGAGATTTGAATCACCTGTGCAGGTAGGCAGATTGAAGCATGAAAGAGGAGACTGAACAAGCATACAGGTCTCTCTGACTGAACTTTCGCTAAGCTTCATTTGCAAGGGTTTATTATGGACTTCACAACATAACATAACATAGAACTTGTGTTATGTCTGGTGCAACAAGCCACTGAAGTCCAAAATTTTCCCAAAAGACAATGAAGTTAATCACACTATATCCAAAATGGAGAATACTTTAGTCTCCTCATTCACAGAAAGAAAACTACAGACCATAATCATGAAAATCATAAATCATAATCTTTTCAAGGATGCTAAAATAACAGCAGGCCATAAATGAAGGCATCCGTCCAACTGTAATGAACACATTTGTATTTGTAATGAAAACCACCATATAATGATCAGGTACTGATAAGTTGGGGCATTTTTTGAACAACCGTCATTCCAGTTGAGTTACATTTCTCTCTCCCGTCTTCAAATAATTTGAAAGCACATAAAGAAATGTGAGGATCATTTCTTATTTCAGCTTTTCTTTCCAAGCGCTGCACTGTGATGGCTGTCAGATGGTTGAACCCTCGTCCTCTCAGTCATAAAGCCTCACGTGGAATCCAACACAGTTCACTTGGAAGAGAACAACCATACATCATTATGTATCTCGGTGCAGTTATTTGGCTTAAAATGCCATACTGACTTCAGCTCCAACAGCTCAAAGGATTTTTTATGTGAGCTCCTGCTTAAAATCAACATCTGAATGTCTGCTGGTCTCCTATTTAACCCTGTTTTTCCCCTTATGTCCCAAAAAGGTGCTGCAATAATATCTTGGTATTATCTGTGCTCTTCCCTTACACTGTGACACCTTCTCCCTTTTCTTAATAAAAACTTAGCATCACCTTCACAGAACTCTGTGAGTTATATAAGTAAACCTCAAAAGTGAAAGATCTGGCAACACAATTAAAGATGTCTCTGGAATTGCATTGCCTGCAGAGTGAGATCTGTGATTTACACTTCAAGCTGTCATTGTCATTGTAAACAGAACAAAACAAAGAGGGGTCTTTCTTAATAAGTTCCCAGTGACCTCAATGCATATGACTGTAGTGCTATTAATGACCTTATATGGCCATGAGGGGCTGATATTTAAACCTTCATGTCAAGTTTTACTATTCACAGAGAGCACTTATTATAATTCAGACGTAGCTTTTAGCATTAGTTTGTCACGAGTGTAAAAAAGTTTGGCTGTTCTCTACACACTATTCAGTACTGGAGCATACTGTAAGCCACGGATGAGCAACTTTGATTACCAAGTGGTGCCACATAGTGCCCGTTTGCTCCTCCTGAGAACCACAATGTTAAAAACTGTCAGACACCTTTAATTGGAAAAAAAAATGGTAAAATATATAAATTATCAAAAATTGCACATGGAAGGTTGTCTAGATATTGAATAGACTGACTAGACCAACATCCATTTATCATTATTCAAATAATTATTTGAAACTATTTGGTTTCCTTTTTTTGACAAATATTTTACCTTTAGCCTTTTAGAACTAAAGATTTAACTATTTAATATCAAATTGTCACACTTCATAAGAGAGATTAACCAATTAAAGGACTGTGTGTTCACATAACTCCACTTTTAAATGTATTTGAAATAATAATAATTTCTATATATACATTTCAATTAATACTTGATCATCATAGTTAAGGTCCTGACATGTGTTAATAATTGGCAGCAATATTGATTTTTTTGTTTTGTTTTGTTTTGTTTTGTTTGCAGGCAACCTTGGAAAAAACAGTAAAAAGTGTGATATTTTGCAGCATGCTTAAAGGATAAGTTCGGTTTCTGCAGCTTTCACATTGTTTATAGAATGAAGTAGAACAATATACTCACCCAGAAGGCTTTCCTGATCCAAACAGTGCTTTGGGAGATATTTAGATCCAAAACCGAGCGGTGGACATCCGTATAATGGTAGCACACAGGGCATACAGCGCCGCTCCTGAAACCGCATTAATCGTCCCGAAACTCATTAGTTTCACCAATATTCCATCATGGTCCGCTCGGGTTACTCCTCCACGACAGTCTGTGTCACTCCAGACATGTTTTGTGACTGTACTGACCTCTGAACTGAAGAAGAAGAACGCTTGCTCCGCGCCTGCGCAGTTCGGCTCATTGTTTCAGAGGAAGACAGCCGGCTACACAGCGACTTTCTTCTTCCAGTTTTGTGCAACATCTTCATCTATCAGATGAAGATGTTGTGGAGGAGAACTTTGAATATGATGGGTGTCCTTACAGTTTCGAGCCAGAGTTTACAGATGAGGAGCTCATCGAAAGGAAGACGCGGAGGCAGCGATCCAGAGAGTACTGCGCAGGCGCGGAGGCATACGTTCTTCTTTTTCAGTTCAGAGGTCGGTACAGTTACAAAAACATGTCTGGGGCGACACAGACTGTAATGGAGGAGTAGCATGAGCAGACCATGATGAAATATTGGTGAAACTAATGAGTTTTTGGACGATTAATGCAGTTTTAGTAGCGGCACTGTATGCCCCGTGTGCTACCATTATACGGATGTCCACCGCTCGGTTTTGGATCTAAATATCTCCCGAAGCACTGTTTGGATCAGTAAAGCCTTCTGGGTGAGTATATTGTTCTACTTCATTCTATAAACAATGTGAAAGCTGTAGAAACTGAACTTTTCCTTTAAAATAAAGGGAAATAGTGAAAAATTAAATCCTAAAATTGAGAGAAGCAATGGTTTACATTGAAAAAAAATGTAGGATAAAAGAAACATTTTCAATGGATTTCAGTTGGACATTTTTTGTCATTAGGAACAGACGATCAGTTTTTGTGTAATTACACAATTTAAGGCTAATTTAAGGAACTGAGAAGACAATTTTAAGAAAAAAAATATGTGAACATTCTCTGACAAATTTGTGCTATGATCATTTAAAGCAGCACTACAGAAGATCTCCCCTTGAACTCAACTACCCATGAGCTCTAGCGCGCGCATACTGTTGTAAGGATACAGAT